>OY998251.1:86701771-87303816 GCA_963922045.1 Persicaria maculosa | reverse complement strand
CGTCCCCGTTCGGGGATCAAAAATGTCCCCCGTCCCCATCCCCGCCGGGTCCCCGGCCCCATCGGGGAAACCCCGTCCCCGTCCCCGTTTTAAAAAAGTCCCCCCGTCCCCGTCTCTGTTCGGGGATAAAAAATGTCCCCCATCCCCGTCGGGTCCACGTCGCCATCGGGGAAACCCCGTCCTCGCTTAATTTTTCCCATTTGCATTCCCCGCGGGTTTCTGCGTCGGGTTCCCCATTTAAAACTCATGATTTCCCTCCATTTAATAGAAAACTATAAGATATTATTAAAGTTATGTAAAAAAATATGATATGAATATTATATATAATATCTTATAAATGTAAATTGTAAGATAGATTTTAAAAAATAAAAGAAAATTTATTTAAACGTATATAAGATCTAAGCAAAAATGGGGTCCCCATCGGGGATCCTCGCGGGGTTCCCCAACGGAGACGGGGCGGGAATCGGGGTGGGGACTAGTGTCCTCGTCCCCATCTCCGTCCCCGCACGGTGAATCACTTTGGCCCCCATCCCCGTCCCCGTCCCCATTTAATTTCCCCATCCCCGTCCCCATGACGGGGATTCCCCGCGGGGATCGGGGAGTCTCAGCCCCATTGTCATCCCTACCCCACCTTGGGGCCGCCCTTGCGTAAAGGGCAATATATGATCTTGTTAAACTCTAGAAATCCCTAATTGGACGGTATGAAATGAGAATTACGTCGAGTTTTTTTTAAAATTTTTTTATTATAAGGTCGAGATTCACCATTTTAACACAAGAGGTTAAGCTTCTGTGTAAAGTTTCATTGTTCCTTATATTTTTGATAGTTGATATCCTCAAGTGCAACCAGCTGGTCATCTCATTCTCTTATAGCTTGCCCAAAGACAGAGAAACAGACCCCTAGCTATTAGGCTGTGAAAACTGAGAGTTGTATCGGATTTATATATGAGCTTCACTATCTCTTATATTTTGGTATTTGATTGATTTGTCCCCAAATCTATATTGGACAAGCCTTTTATTAATCTCCAATAAACAAAGTTAATAACTCGAGATATCGATGACAACTCAAAATGTTACGGAGTATTTAATTTACTAATAAACAAAAGATACGCTACATTTCATACCCTATTTAGGATATTTCAATTTGTGGGAGAGGTAAATTGCAGGACAAAACAGGAAATTTAAATAAGAGAATTGAGGAAATGGATCATATATTTTGATAATGAGTTTAACGTGAATCAATTGACCATGTTTTCCCCAACAAACATGGAGATCGATATGCAAAAGTAGTAGTGGAGGGACACGTGTACACTATTCGGTTGATAGTACTGCCGTCCATCTATGAGGAACAAACTAATTAACACGTATATGACCAATCTTTTTACCTAAAGCCAGCTTGTACAAATCTTGTTTTAAATACCTATTTAGTTTTAGATACACCTCAACCAAAATGGAAGTGAGATTCATACCAATAAAATTGAGTCACTCAAAAAGTCAATAGATTTCCCCAAAGCCGTGTCTTGCAAGTTTCAAAGCTTTGGTATGAGTCAACCATAAATTTAGTGATAAAACTAATTAGGTTTAATGTTAAATCCCGGTGGGTAATACGACATGGGAGGTCACACGTCCAAGCGGACCATGCGCTAACCAAGCCTAGCACACAAGCCGAGCGGGGTTCCATCCTAAAATCATTTGGTGTTAGGTGGGGTAGCCCACTGAGTTATATGCAAGGCTTGAATTCATATTTTTATCAATGTGGGATGTCAATGACATCTTTCCACAGTTTAGTAGTTATATATTTGTTATGTCTCGAGACAATTCGAGGTGATTTCTGGTTGAATTTGAGAAGGCAAGGTGAAGGAGGTGATAGGTAGAGTTTAGAGATCAGAGGGTAAAGGTAGACGGAGACACAAAAGAGGTAGGGTAGAGCAGGGGCGGAGGCAGGGGGGCATGAGGTGGCTCGAGCCCCCCTGAAAATTTAATATATATATATATATATATATAGCAAAAGAGGTATCTAAAACACAAAATAAGATTATAGCACAGTGGTTAGAGGTAGGAGCGTGGATAAAGGAGGTCTTCAGTTTGAATCACAACTTCCTCCCACATTTTTCAATTTTTTTGCCCAACCCTTCTTTTCTATCCTTTTCCCCTTTCATTGAACCCATTGGTGGTTGGCTTGCTACAGACCTACAACAAGAGCTCGGACCTAGCGCGCAGCTAAACAGCAATTGAGCCCCCCAGAGAAATTCCTGCCTCCACCCCTGGGGTAGAGTATTCTAATCTCACATAGACACATATGGCTTCACCCCCTAATTAGTTTTTTTTCCTTCCCAAAGCTCCTCCTATCGGCCCACCTAACTACCTCTGCAAGCCTCACCTCTCCTTTCTAACCAGTCGTAGCGAGAAGCACATGCATATAACAGGTGACCACTCTCTATTTACCAAAAATTAAGAGAAGTATGTATAACCCTAAGGAGAAATCTCACATTTAGAACCTATTTTATTAAAAAATATAGTATATATGGAGCATTAAAGATCTACAGGAATTCGATGCATTGGACATTCTTAATGAGTCAAAAGGTCGATAATATCAACGAGGAAAACATCGTCATAAACAACGTATAAGGAAACCAAACACATGGGTAAAAATAGAAACATCGGGTAAAACTATGGGATACAAGACAACACCAACGTAGATAAACAATGGTAGACTAGAATTAGTGTGCGACTTATCTCCCCCAGTTGGTATAGGCAATCATCAATGAGTCATTAAATTTCAATCAAATCCACGACTTCTTATACGTCGATAAAAGACAAAAACACACCGATTGAAAAAAAAAAAACTATAACCAATACTAACCATCCTCACCAAAGACTTAACCCCATAAATGTTTTTGGTAAATCAATGCTTTTCAACAAAGCCGGCGGAATTGTTCAAATTGATGTTGGTGATGCAATTTGAAATGGGTGATAAGATAAGAGAGTAAAAATATAGATTTATATATGTATATTATAAAAAAAAATGACTAAGAAGTTTGGAACTTCATTTCATTTCAAATTAAGTACGGAGTGTATGATGTGTTGTGTAAGAAGTTTGGCTGATCTTGTTGGTAAGGACGCGCTAGGAAAGCTCGTCACTCGTCGGGACTCTCCCTAAATCTTATCCTATTTCAAAAAAAAAATATGGATTGAGGGTATGATAACAAAACAATAAACTATGAAAAATTAATAATTTTACCAACGGTATAAGTTGAGAAGTTTTTATACGAAAATGACTCAAGCAAGGAGATATACTATTTCTAAAATTTTGAGAACAACCATTTTAATTACAATAAACAAATTATATATATAGGTGATGGATCTGAATATCTGATGTAACACCTCTTACAATGTAAATTGTGAATAAATAGACGACTTAATGTAATTATTCGTATATAATAACCGTCTTTTCATGTGAAAATTATTCGTAGGTAGGACCATAATATATTATTCGTATGAGGTATTTACGAATAATCATACTATTTAAAATTTTATTTAAATCTCATCCATTGATTTAATCCAATACTCCAGATTTATTCTAGTGTGCATCGTCGGAGATATTTACATTGAAAATATATATATATAAATAGCCTCCATTTGATACTATTTAATTATAAATTTGAAATGATAGATGTACGGTATAGAAATTTGGATCAAATTGGGTGGAGCTAGGAATAAATTTCTGTTGACTTTCATATAGACTGGTGAACATCAATGAATTAGATCAGTTGAATGAAAAATAAAATTACAAGTCTGATTTTTCCCCACTCTTTAGTTATATTGACTTATACGTACGACTCTCATTAACCATAAATTATTATTATCTTTATACAAGTTGGATGTAAAATCTTAACAGAGTACAGAAATTAGCTAATTAACTCATTAATTGCTGAATATGATATATATATATATATATATATATATATATATATATATATATATATATATAACCCTAATATATGGATGCATGATGTGGATAGATATCAACACTCGCATTAAATTCATTAATTGCTCCATACAATTGTAAGTATTATTAGTTCATGTTGGGGGGTATAATTAATTAATTCATTGAATCTGAAGATCAAAATGGCAGCTTCAGTACATCCATTTGAGGAGTTGTAGTTATTGAAGATACTAGAAATTAATATTGGGATTAACTAGTTAATTAAGAGTAAATGGGTGTTGGTAAAAAAAAATCTATACTTTTGGTATATATTGTACACATTAGGGTCGCCACATGGCTGGCAATCCTTCTAGGTAAAATCGGCGTCGCTCCGGAAGGTGGAAAAGGCCTCCTACAGATTGCTACAAGCTAAATTTTGACGGGTCTATTATGCTGGGTGGTTCGGCTTCTTACGGTTATGTTATCCGAGACTCAAGGGGTGAGGTTGTCGCTTTACGACGGGCTATTTGTATAAGTGTTTCCGTTGTCTATGCTGAAAACCTTGGCCTCAAAATGGGCATTTTACAATCTAAGGAATTGCAGATTTCTAACCTTCTGATCGAAAGAGACAACCTAATGGTTATTAAGGCTTTGTTGGGGGATTGGAAATGCCCCTGGACTATCGAGCTGCTTCAATCGGATATACTGTTAGATATTTCGTCCTTTACTTATGTTGCTATTCGTCATATTTTCAGGGAATCAAATGATGTGGCTGACTATCTTGCTCGTAGTGCCCATGCATCCCCTGCCGACTACTGCTGCGTTGATGATCCAGAACTGCTTGTTCTCGTCCGGAAGGATGCGCTAGGAAGGGCTTCTGCTGCGGCCGACCCGACCTAATCTTTATTCAACGTCAAAAAAAAAAAGTTCGGTGTAAAGGGATACGCCCGCTTAGATGATGTGTAAAATGAATTCTATATGGTGTACCGTGTATCAGACTATGTGATCGATTGAGTATGGGGGCGTTTTGATCTAGTGAATGGTGTGTTAAATAAAGAGAATCCCGGATATCCGCTCTTTATTTACCAAATTTAAGGTGTGTTAGGAGCAACCCCAACATTGTAAAGTAGAGAAAGTTGAAAATTTTAGAGAAAATATGAGTTTTTTTAGGTCCAACAGCTCCTCTATACTCATCTCTAAAATAGAGAAACTTTAGGAAAGAGAGAAAAAATCTCTAAATTTAGAAGAAGATGACAAAAACTCTAAAATTTAATTCTCCTCAATACCTATGTAAATTCATTGTAATTCATCAACAATTGGACAAATTTGTTATATTTATACAAAAATCAAGTTAGGAGCATTTGTTATAATTAAATTAAATTGAATGTTTTGCTAGAATTAACTCGATATTTAATTTAAACACGTTAGTTTTAAGTTATGTTGACTCATGCTATATGTAAATGTCAAACTTATACTAGTTTACATTTTAAGTTAAGCTTAAGTATTAAACTGCATGTTTCAATTAAAATTATTTACGTTTTTTAAAATTATAACTTAAAATTCATGTTCATCTAGTTGTATGAAATTATTCTACAATTTGCATAAAGTTTAAGGATAGCTAAAATAGAAATTGTCTTAAATAGAGAGTATATGTAGTATGTAATAAATGCAGAAATTTGTAAAATAGAGAAGTTGCTGGAATTGAAGTTTAAATTTTTTTAGAGATTTTGATATTTTTTCATCTATTTTAAAGAATGTTTAGAGGAGCTGTTAGGCTTCCTCTAAGTCTAAGTACGTTGAGTGCTTCTCAAAACGAGGTGTGAGTTAATCATAGTGCTTATTTGACTAAGTGAATGTGTCTTGATCACAAATGTAGGTGTCTATCTAACTCTTGATGGTCGGACACCCACATGGCCACATGTGTGATTGAAAACAGGATGGCTATATACAACTCATTGTAGGTGTTGTTTGCACTCCAATCAGACGGATCTAATATCCTTTTCACTCAAATGACATATATTCATTATCAGTCTTTGCAAGTTATAAAAAAAATATACGGACGGATCCTAAATCTATCAGTATTTTAGGATTGTATAGGATTGATCATGAATCCGTCCTTATATTTTTTTTTTCTTGTCTTTATTTCTTTTTTTTAGATACCATGTTGTTCATGTTGTTGTTTTAAGTCAATATATATAATACGGACCTGGATTCCATGAAATTGACCATCAAATTCATGGGTGGAGTTGGACAAATCTCAACCGTCAAATTCATGTTGTTTTTTTTAAAACTCAACTTCACCCATAAATACTCTCGGCTCCCTTATAATACTCTCAGCTCCCTTTATTTCTTTTTTTTTTTGCTTTTTAATCTAAGCTGTTCTATGTAATTTTTTTTATTTGTTGACAATAAACGGATCTAGGATCCGTCTGTTATTGTTTTTACAACTTGCAATGATTACTAGACAGTGTCGTGATATAACTTATTTATTGCAATAGATCCTGGATCCGTCTGTTAGAGTGCATATACATAGCACCTGCACCGGTCTCTGGTTCCTTGAAAAACAACAAGCTAGTGTGTAAATGGATTACCTAAGCCAAGCTTGCAAGTTGCACTTACACTAGAGTGTTGAGAATGCAGGTTATCCAGTATCCATTATTAAAGTAATTAAACCATTTATATTTAGAAAAAATGAAGAATTAATCCTCTCATTGTTGACCTTATTATTAATTAGAGTTGTTATATGAGTCGTGTAGCTCAAACTTAACTTAAAAAAATACTCGATTCGAACTCGACTTATTTCTTTTTTTTTTTTTTTTTTTTGATTCATAAGTCGGGCAACAGGCCCTAAGCTTTTATTAAGAAGCTAAACAGGGGGAGTGTTCATGTCACCCTCAAAACATGAGGCAATACACCTAGGCGGTTCAAAGTATTCCGCATAACTGGAAGCTAAATTAAATGACCACTGCGCGAGAGCATCGGCCACACTATTGTTTCTTCGGCAAGTCCACTCGACCTTCACTTCCCATCCCTCCAAAGCTATCAACTGTTGACACTCCCGAAGCAAATAGAATTCCGGGTGCGAGCCAACCATTTCCTTCTTCAGCGCCTCGCAGATGGTTAACGAATCCGACTCCAGGATCAGCTTGGGAACTCCCATCTCCCTCCCCATCTTCAGTCCATGACAGATCGCCAGCGCCTCCGCCCGCTGCGCCGAACAGAGACCTCCGCTGAATGTGAAAGCTCTCAAGAAATTGCCCCTGTGATCCCTCATCACACCTCCACCACCGGCCAGACCCGGGTTTCCTTTCGAAGCACCATCCACGTTCAATTTCGTCCATCCACTCGATGGAGCCATCCAATCTCTTTAAGCCTTAGTCGATACCGCCGGCGGACCCTTTTATTTCTAAATGAGCTAAATATAAACCCAACATTACTTTACTCATTTGATTCAAATATCATTCCCTCCACTTACATATTGATGCAAACTCAACAATAATAAAATTAAAGTATATATTGGGATATATAGTACTCCATTATATATTGAGATTAATAATTGAGATTTATTGGTTATGAAACCATGTTTTAAACTTTTAATTCAGAGCTTGCACCGTAGAGGACTTGTTGGATTTTTTTTTTTTAGGAAGCACATAAGCCATTACGATTATTTGACCCCACCCATCATATGTTAAGTCACCCTTTCAATTTCTTTCACCTTTTTTTTTTATAAAAAAACATAAATAGAAAAATCAAAAAGCAACAAGTGTGCAATTGGCATATTAATTCTAGTTAGTCTATTTCCACTCCAAAACTAAAAAAAAAAAAAAGGTGTGAAATTGACTCTCCTTTGAGACTAAACCCTATACAAAACAAAACCTTCACACGTACAAACTCTTTCATTCATTTTTTCCTTCCTCTATAAATTCCATCTCCCATCTCTACTTATTCCCCAACCACATACAACTACTTCCTTCACATCATCTCCATTTTTCGACCTCTCGATCGATCTCCGACTCTCAAAAACCAATTTGAAATATCAATCAATCAACCCGAATGGGGTTCACAATTGGGCAAGGGCAGCTTCTGTCGAAGATCGCCACGAACGATGGCCATGGAGAGAGCTCCTCGGCCTACTTCGATGGATGGAAGGCGTACGATAGAGACCCCTTCCATCCTTCCTCCAACCGTAATGGCATTCTCCAGATGGGCCTCGCCGAAAACCAGGTTTATATTTATATTCATTCTGATTTATATCAGTTATTGACCCACCAGACTTTTCATTAATATATTTTTATATTGTTTTGCAGCTTTGCTTCGACTTGATCGAAGCCTGGATTTTGAAGAACCCCCAGGCATCGATCTGCACATCCGAAGGCATCTCCGCCTTCAAAGATATCGCCATTTTCCAAGACTACCATGGCTTGCCTGAATTTCGAGAGGTTTATATGATTAAATTTACATAAAATATAAGAAAAATGTACTATTGAATGAAATTTTATTTAACTTATGTTTGATATAAATATGATCTCAGGCAGTGGCGAATTTCATGGGGAAGGCTAGGGGAGACAAGGTGAGGTTTGACCCAGACCGGATCGTAATGGCCGGAGGTTCCACCGGAGCTAACGAGACGCTCATGTTCTGCTTGGCCGATCCCGGCGACGCCTTCCTCATCCCAACACCGTATTATCCAGCGTATGTTTCGTCTTTCCCTATCGGTCGGGATCCTCTAATCCATTTCGATAGTCCAATAATTCTTATATTTAGTGTAAATTGATCTTTTGCGCGTGTTTTAAAATCCAAGTATAATTTTATACAATAGGGCTAAAAAAATGGCTTATTTATTATAGTTAAAAATGACAAGATAAGTTGTTATATATGGCATAAAATGCCTTTAAATAATGTTTGTCTGGTTAATTTGGTTTGGCTTTTTCCGGGTGATTGCATTTGCAAAATAAATCTTTTTTTGGTCGAATTTGCCAAATAAATCTAGAAAGTTGAATGCATAAGTTACGTCTAAAAGTTGAGCAATACAAATCTGGAAAGATAGATTTGATTTTTTTTAAAAAAAAAAATGGCAGCTTAATTATACAGTTTGGCTAAGAAATTTTTTATTAGGATAATGCTTTGACATTTTCACTTACGTCACTTAATTAATGTTTAATCACTTTGCTAGTACACACGTTCAAATTAGTTTCAAAAGTGTTCGTTTTAAATTGGACTAATCCAAATTGAAATTGGATTTAATAAATCTTGAAAAAATCTTGGCCACCTCACATTAATTTACAAATCAAAACCCCTTTCACACAATCCAAATGATGTAATACCTCTGTTTCAAAATAATTGTCTTTCGTCTTTTAGTGCACGTTTTTCAATGAGTTAAAAAAAACTATAAAATATTATTATTTTAGTTAAATTTTTTACACAATTTTATACTTATTAGTAATAACTATGAAATTATATAAAAAATTTGATTAAAAAAATAATATTTTATAGAGTTTTTAACACCTTAAAAAATGTGCCGAAAACAAAAGTGACATTTATTTTGGAACGGAGTATATAACCAACTACTCCATTTGATACAAAATATATGTCGTTTGACTTTTCAATACGTATTTTAATAAGCTAAAAACTATACTAAAAGAATTTAATTTTTTTAACAACTTAATTTATTAATTTTTTTTAAATATATATAGTTAAAATATTATAATTATCCATATAAAATTAATTCTAATTAACATAAATAACTGCACATAAAATAAAATAAAATGTAATTTAATTGTGTCATTGTCTGACTTTCACAAATTGCAAATTAATCATCTGGATATGGGTTTAATAGTACCGTGTTTGGACTCTTTAATTCTCAATTTTCTGGCCATTTTCCAACACATTAGTCATACTTATTGTTTTATTTAAATCCGTAACTATATAAGTTTTGGTCAATCTACTTAAATTCCTCACATATATATATATTCGTTGACTTGACCAACAGGTTTGACCGTGACATGGGATGGAGGACCGGCGTGAAGCTGATCCCAGTCCACTGCGACAGCTCTAACGGCTTCATGGTCACCCGAGCCGCCGTGGAGGACGCTTACGACCGAGCCGTCGCATCGAACACGAAGGTCAAGGGCTTGGTCCTCTGCAACCCATCGAACCCTCTAGGGACCACACTTGACCGGGCCACCCTAACGAGCCTCGTCCGGTTCGTCAACGAGAAGCAAATCCACCTCGTCGCCGACGAGATCTACGCCGCCACCGTGTTCCGGTCGCCGGAGTTCGTGAGCGTGCCGGAGGTGGTGGAGGCGATGGGCGTCGGTGAGTGCGACTGCCGCCTCATCCACGTCGCCTACAGCCTCTCCAAGGATCTCGGAGCCCCGGGGTTTCGAGTCGGTATAGTGTATTCCTACAACGACGTCGTTTTAAGTTGCGCTAGGAGGATGTCGAGTTTCGGCCTCGTGTCATCCCAAACGCAGCGTTTAATGGCCCACATGTTGTCGGACGACGCGTTTGTGGAGACCTTCTTGCATGAGAGCAAGAACAGGCTTAGGAAGAGGCAAGAGCGGTTCACAGAGGGCGTTTCGAGGGTCGGGATTCGATGCTTGAGGGGCAATGCAGGGCTCTTCGTGTGGATGGATCTTCGGCATCTGCTCAAGGAGGCGACGTTGGATGGAGAGCTCGCGTTGTGGCGTCTAATCATACACGAAATGAAGATCAATGTGTCCCCTGGCTCGTCGTTCCACTGCTCCGAGCCAGGGTGGTTCAGGGTATGTTTTGCAAACATGGACGACCAAACCCTAGAGGTCGCCCTCAGTAGGATTCGGTCGTTCATGCTTAAGGGCATCAGAAAGGGCGGAGCCAAGGAGGACGAGAAGGTCGTTCGCAATAGGAAGAGGACTTGGCAGAGGAGCGATTTGAGGCTAAGCTTTGGGGGCGGGGCTAGGAGGTTCGACGACAATGTAGTCGTGGCTTCGCCCCATCTCATGTCGCCCCACTCGCCGTTGGTGAAGGCAAGTACATAGGCGTCTAAGAAGCCAAGGTTTGCTAACAAGTTAGTGCTTTGGTAGATTGGTGCAATGGGTGTTTGATTGTAGTGAATAAAATTAGGGTTTTTCTTCTACTTCGTTTCGGGATTGGGTAATTTGATAAGGTGATTAATAAGAAATTTTTGCCCCAAAAGATATTATGACTATTTTGGGGGTTAATTAGAAGTGTTTTACCCATTATGGGATACTAAGATTTTTATTTTATTTTTTTGTGTGTGGGAGATACTAAGATATTAGAATGTGTATGAAAGTGTTTCTATTGCATAGTAAATTTTTAATAGAATTGTAATGTTGATTGAGTGTTGCATATTTTAATGAATTGTTTGGTATGTTAAGTTTTACAAACATAGTTGACAAGGATGATATATAGTTTTCCTATGGGTGAAAAAAAAAAATGGTTTGCTATGTTGGTGGACAAACCTTTTGCTTCTAATTGGGCTCAAAATAATTATCTAAGACCCAAGTCAGGCCCAAGCCCAATTTAATTTGATTATTTGGTCAGGCCCAAATTGAGAGTTGGATGAAATTAGAAACGAAAAAAAAAATGTATGGATGGATATTTTATATGTTTTTTTAACAACAAAACAATAACAAGTTAACAACCTAGTATATCTCGCTTAGAAAATGGGGGGTTTCGTTGTACGCTTCCTTTCCCCGACTAAGTCAAGAAGGAGTTTATGTATGACCCGAGCAAATGAATGTGCAAGAACCAAAATCAAACAGAAACGGGACTTGCAAATGCAAATCAACCAAGCACAAACCTCTTAATTTTGGCAAATAGAGAGCGGCCATCTAGGATTCGAACTATGGACCTTTGGGAAAGAGGAATTCGTAGGAACGATCGATCTTAAGAGCAAATCTAAAAGGATACGATCTCCCTTGACCCTCCCTTGTACGGACTAACCCTCGTCAACCTTGATAGCAACTCTCCATTATATGCAATCTCTCGTCAATCCCTCTGATGGGTGTAACAAGGTCTTACCCTGCCTAATTCGATCCCCTCCCTCCAAAACTTCTTGGGTCTAACTCTGCTCCGGCACACTTACTCATTTGGAAACATATCGCATCTGCGTACCAGCACATTCAGAGTTCAAGCCCCATCATCTCAGCCTCCACATCAGAGATGATACCACCTTCAACTACATCACAATCTACCATTTTCTACTAAATTGAGCCCATTGATATATGAGTACACTCAATGGGCAAAATAAACATGGATAAATTAATACCACATCATCAAATAATAATAAGATAATTATTAGCAAAACTACCCAAAAAGTTGTAATTTTAAAAAAATAATAAGACAAGCAATATAATTTAAATTATTGACATTGGTATTGTTTGTTTGTGATTCTAAATGGAATTCCACATCATCAAGGAATTTATGAGGTGAGTAATTTTGACTTGGATGATGGTTGATGACTAAACGCTACAACAATTAGAATCTAATCTAATGTATTCTAAAGCGTGCCTTCCAGATCATTAACAGCATGTAGATGGTCATATTATGATTCATATTTAATTTAATTAGCATCATGACATGTGCACCCATTATTTTAAATAAAAATACATAATATATTTTAATTCATATTATATGATTTGGAATTACATTATCAATATGATATATGATATACCACAATAGGACGTTACATATAAAAGCTGGGTCACATTACAGATCATGAAAATGCCAAACTTTTTAAGATGAAAATGATGGATGAATAGTTTTCCTTTGTAAATTTGTATCATAAGGTCCAATTTGTCTTTTTATTTGATTACTACTAACATCTTTGTTCAGCTCCATTCCATTCAGACGGTGAATTTTTATCATATCTTTTGAGAGATTAATGATATCGCAGATTGATTAACTCGACTTTATAACATGGTAGATCTTGATAGGTTGATGACTCATATAGCGCGATAATGTTGTGTGATTACATCGGACCTATAAAAGTCGGAATTTATCTTTGAACACAAAAGTTTAAACTGATATATAAAACTTTATCCAATTCTCATAAAAGACTCATTCTAATGGTTTATAACCAAGGTGGGATTTTTTTTATTCAACATCCAAACTTACCTATCAACGGAATGAATTAAATTAATCTTGTAATCTTGTAATAGTTTGTTTTTAATTAATGCGTTTGATTTTTATTTAATTTTTTCTTCTAAAATTGAGATAATGATCTTATTAGTGAAAATCTGACTTGTGTACCCTCATAGTATAATCTATCGGAAAAATAAAACCTAAAAGAAATAATCTATTTTCAAAATGGGTAAATCGAATGTATTTATGAGAAATATTTCTCAATTTGAGGCATATGATAATAAAAAAATCCAAATATTGATTTATTTTTACATGATATAGATTTAAACAGTTGTCCATTTAATTTTGAAAAATTATCGATAATCCTAATAAAAGGTTACGTATAGGACTCTATGTTTATGTTACATACCTATAATTAAAAGTTGGTCATCAAAATTGTCCACTTACCAAAAATGACGTAATAAGTAACTCCATCTTTATTTGCACCAAAAAAAAAGTAACTCCATCTTTATATTAAAAAAAATAAAGATAAAATAATAAGCCGCCCTTGTCTCTTAAGTGCTGAAACCGACTTTTAACAATTATAGCTACCTTTTGTAATCGTCATAATTAGTATAGTGTACTCCTTAATACGGATTATTATGCACAAAGTAAAACATTCCGTCTAAATTTATCAATGTTTCCTCCCGCCACTAGATTTTGTTTCATTACTTATCTCTTACTGTATTTCATTCACTTTTTATTTTTGGTCAAGCTCTTTTTTTTTTGGGTGATTAAGTAAAGATTCGAGATCGGGCTTGTCTGAATATCGAGAAGTCGATAAATCGGCAGGGGAAAACCGCCTAAACATACAATAAGAACAGAAAACATGCGTTATGAAATAAGTAGAAAATGATTTGTTGGTAGTACCCAAAGGTCCTCGGTTCGATGCCCAGATATGGTCGCTCTTTATTTACAAATTCAAGAAACAAGTAGAAAAAAAATCTACAATAGAACGACTTAAACAGAACGATTCTCAAAAGTTGCGGAAGTCGACGAAGAATGAAGTGAAGCACCGCACCGTAGGCCAACAATACAACAGGAATCTGTCTCTTGTGGGTAGTGTAGACAAAACTCCAAGGAAGCTCTCTTTCCCAGATTACGAGGTCGCTTTTGATCAAGCTCGATGATAAGTTCCATGAGGTTACTTGATGATTAAAAAAAATATGGTTTTTTTATATGAAAAAAGAAAAAGTAGAGAGTTCGATAATTATCAGATTCCACGACACTGGGCGGAACTTAACATGTCTCAAAACAAATAGAATATTATTCGATGGGTCACTATTCGATATGGTCATTCGAAACATTGCTACATTGAGCGACAACACAATGTATACAATGAAATCATGAAACAAGCAACAACATTTGTAAACCAAGACAAAAAAGAAGTGAAAATGGAGAAAGAATACAAAAAGGAAAGCAATGTACAGTTCCTATTACCACAATAGAAAAAGAAGGCAGGAATAGTAATAAGCCTCTCAATGACACAAATGCAATAGTATAACTTTAGCTTCAATTTGCAAACTGACTCATCAGTGTACATATCCGAGTACCCGACTCGTCCAGCCTGGACCTATATGTATGTATAGTAAACATAACAAATAATGCAATAAAAACACTTGTAAACAAACACATAGAGGCATAGCCGCATAGAGCTAGTATGTTGACGAAGTTCAGTTATCTGGATTTACATGTAGGTATAAATAGACATACGTATATACATATATACAAAACTTCGCTCGTCGTCTCAATATTGAGAAACATGTTGGTACCCATTGGTTTTAAATCGACGAGATTAATGATATAAATGTTGAACTCAACTCGAGCCTAATTTTTCAAACTCGACAATATATATGTACCCTACCGACTATAAAAGCCAACAGTCATACATTGGCCCATAGACCCTGCACATTTGCACAAGCTCGTACAATCATTCAAGGTTGAAACATATATACTTGACAACAAGCTAATTTATTAAATATGCAATTTTTTTTAAAATGAGTTTTGTCTTTAAATAAGCTAAAGAGCCTTACTAAGCTAGTTTTATCTTTAAAAAATTGAGTTTTATTAAAGAACTCTCATTAACAAACAAAACTGAGCTACACAGAAACAAGACGGGGAGTAATTTTCTCCTAATATCATTGTCAATAAGTGATAGTGTACCCACATGAGGGTCTAAAAGAATGTGAAAATCCAACAGCAACGAAAGAATAACAAAAATAAGAGAGTCGACAATAAAATTTGCTTCACTAAAATCGTCGCATAATGTCATGAGAGGGTTTTTTGTGGAAGCAAAATAGTTCTTAATTTGTAACCACAAACCTAAAATATACCCACTTGTAAGAATGTTGTCAAAATCTGGCCAACCTTCACTAAGGGCAAATCAATGTAGAGCCAACCCACTTTCTTATCCCTACAACCACATAAATGAACAATCCAAAGTTGACAATATTAAATATCAATACAATAGATTTAATTATGTTATGCACAAAAATCACAATAAAGACTACCAAAATTTCTTTATTTTACCAAGGATGATACTTTACACAATTCATATAGAAGCACAAAAATAACCATGGAGCAAGAGCATCTGCATCCATAAAACTTTACAGACATACGACATAATTTGTTTTACGGAGTTTGCATTCTTCGCCCAAGTGTCGCTATTAGTGACACCACCGTCGCCACTTTCTCGGGAAAAGCGTCGAGAACCTCAGCTAATGGTGCAAGTACTCGGGGGTTCCTCGACGCTTTGCACATAGTGAGTGTTAGGGTAGTTGTAGGAAGTCACATGTGGTGCGTTGTAGGATGCCATGTGATGATTGTAAGAGGTCATGTAAGGGTTGTTGTAAGGCATCATGTGCGGGTTGTACCCGAACATTTGCGGGTTGTAGACTCGATTGGCCTTCATCATCTCCCACATGGGGTCGTAAACCACCGGAACAACCGCCGGTGGCTTCTTCTCGTCCTCCTTCTTCTTGTCGTCGCCTCCTCCTTCCTTTTTCCCTTCCTCCGCCCCTTCCTTCTTCCCCTCCTCCTTTTTCTCGCCGCCACCCTCCTTCTTCCCCTCCTCTTTCTTGCCCTCTTCTCCCTTCGCCCCCTCTTCCTTTTTCTCTGCCGGCTTCTCCGGCTCCTTTGCGGGGCCCACTAGGATAATATCCGTCGTGGGCCAATATTTGCGGAGCTTGGACACGATGGTTATCGCGTCCACTGCTCCGACAACTGTCAGTTGCTTCGCCTTCATGTCCATCGCTATGGAGTCGATCCCTATACAAAACGAATAAAATCTTTACTTTTTTCGTTACATTAACATGTTTTAGTAACGATTTACATTTTTCTCTAAGTAGGTATAACCATTTTGGGGCAAAATTAGTTGGTTCTATAACTTCTATCTTAAATTGGATGAAACTAGTGAAAGTTAGATCCTTTATTTCTTCTTAAAAATTAATCCAATATTTTTTTTTGAAATTCACAACGAAAATCGTCGCATATTAAAAACCTTAGATTATTCTTTATATGAACAATATAATAATAATAATATAATTATTAAATTAAAAAAGAAACCATGAAAGAAATTAATTAATTAAAAAAAGAAAACAGAGAACTGACGTGTACCTGGAAGGGCCGAAACTGTCTTCAGTGCCTTCTTCTTGGCCTTGTCATCGTGCAAATCCAACTTCAACACTACTTTCTGCAACAAACAATTTCATCCACACAAATCAAAAAAAGATGCAAACTTTGAAACCATGAAACCGAATTTCAGAGCCACAAAAACCAGAAATCTTGGCTCAAGGTGTCGAAAATCCAGAACCAGAGGCAGTAAATGCAACCGATTCGGTGCCAATTTCATCGACCTCGGAAGATCTGGTTCAAATTGAAAACGAAAAAAGGGGGGAAAAGCTAATTTGCCCCTCCTTATATACGAAATTGAGCATATATGTAAGGATCTGAATCAGATTCTGGGAAAAGGAAAAGGGGGAGGTGAGAAAGTAAGTGAGAGAGTGATACCTTCATAGCTCTTCTGGATCTGACTTTCCTGTATTAAAAGGAAAAAAGATTGTGTTTTTTGTGCTCTGAAGGGAAAAGGAGGAAGAAGAAGAAAGGAATGCAGGTGTGAGAGAGGGCGTGGGGTGAGGGAAATGGAGGAAAGAGTTTGTTGAGAGGAAAGAAAAAGAGTGGGGGGAGGGGGTGGTGGAAAATATAAAAAAACAACATAATATTTTTAAATAATAATAATTTATAGAAATCATTTTTGAAATGGAAAAAAATTCAGTGTGAAGCAACTAGTTTTTGTAAATTTTGTCAATACATGCACAACCAAAATTAAGGAAATTGCACTATTTAACTCCCAAGTCTGAGAGTGAGTTTTTGTTGGTAAATTGTAAATAATACTCCATCTGTTCTAAAATACATGGTCTTTTATACATTTGCACCTTAATTAAGAAAATCTATTTATTTTTAAATCTCATTATTATTATAGAGATGGAAACTCTTTAATTTTACTAACTATTGTACTTTTTTAGGGTAATAATTACCGTATAAATCTAAAAACCCATGTATTTTTGACAAAACTTCAAATCCTAAAAGACCATGTATTTTAGGACGGAGGGAGTAGTACAATGATCACCTGTTTTAGAAAAGGCCTTCTATGTTCGCTTAAATATTGTCAAGATAATCATTTCGAGTTAGTTCAGCTAGAAAAGATATGTGGGTAGTACACAAAGGACTTTGGTTCAAATCTCGCTCCGGGTGTCCACCGGAGTGTTTACCCGATCATTAACTTTAGGGTCCATGGAATCAATCAGGTGCTAGTAGCCTGGGATACCCATGTAAATTCAAAAAAATATTGTCATGATGCTTAGCATAGGCTGACCACTAAGACGCTTGGTGTTTGATTAAAGAATTTGGAAATGCATATTATTACATTGTACTTATAAGTTTTGGATATGGTCAAATGTCAAATAAAAGAAAATAACAAAAAAAAACTATTTTATCTACGAAGAATTTGCCAATAATGCAGTCAATGACACCCAATTGTTAAGCATCTGCCAAACGTTTTTTAAAATATGGAGCAAAATGATTACTTATGACAAATTTCATATTCAAGTGACATCGTTATTAGCATGGGTTATATCTATGATCCTTATATGAATTTTAATCTAAAAAAAACAAAACTTGCCGAAAGTGGTTCTTATGTTATCATTTGTAACAAACTAAACACATAGCTGTATTATTATATACACCATTCAAAGTTTGGGTTATTTTCTACAAATATCCCAAAATTGGGGTCATTTAATGCAATATGCCCTAAAATAATGTAAGGGAGTATTTGGTCTGACGTGGGGAAAGAGAAATTCCAGAGGAGGGGAACAACCAGAAAAATGCCTTGTAGGAGAGATGAAAGAAATTGACAAATGAACTTGAAAAATAAATATAATCAATTATGAAGAAAATGATCAATAAAAAAGACAAAATTACAAAAAATCACCCTTAAAATAAAAATTTACAAAAAAATCACCCATAAATTTATTTTTCTTTCAAACAAACACCGACGACCCTTTTTCTATGTCAAAAGTTGTAAAAAAAAATGCTAAATTATTATATAATTAGCATTTATAAAACGATAATGGGTGATTTTTTAAAAGAAAATAAATTTACGGGTGAGTTTATGTAATTTACTGAAATAAAAAAGAAGGGGAGGGACTAGGGAGGAAGAGAAGGTTGAACAAACCACTGGGAAAAAGAGAGGGATGGGTCCATGTCCCATTTATGCAGGCGGCCTTTGTGTGTGTGAGGGTGTGGTTTTAATTTTGTCACATTTTGCAACTTACGTTACGTGTTTTGATTTTATTTCCCACCTAATTAAATCCCCTGTCTCACAACGTGTACCCCCTCCAAATACACCAACCCAAACTACGTTAGTGTGTGAATCTAGTTCGCCCTTGTTCTAGATTCTTCCAGATGTCTAATGGCTCGTCGCATTTCCATCTGTTACTTTTTGTTCCATCCGTTGGATAGATTTCTACGTTTGCGTGACCTTTCGGATTTACTGTCGCCTTTATTCAATCTATCCATCTTCCCTAAATAATTTCATACTCGTACGAATTCATTAAAAATTTATGAAGAAATAGTAGTATTTTTATAGAAAAGGTCAATCGACATTTTATTTTGAGAGAGATAGAGTATTATATAAATAAATATAAAATTATTTAAAAAATTAATATTAAAAAAAAACGAAGAGAGTGTATAAAATCTTATTTACTTATGTCCTCGTCTCTTTCGGTTTAGTTGCGTTTTGTTTCGATTTGTAAAGTGTCTTTGCCTGTATTTCTGCTTATTTATGACGGTTTTCCGTCTGCCGACTTGTCGGCCTTCGATGTCTAGGTATGTCTGGCCTCGAATTTTTATCTAATAAAAAAATGGGATTATTGAAAAATAATAATTATTTTATACTATAGTTTTTCACGACTTAAAAAACGTACATAAATAGTAAAAAGTCAATTAAAAGAAAAGAGATGGAGTAAATGGTAATCACATAATTTTTGTGGTATATTTTTTTTGGAAGAAAAAAAGGGTGTTGTTATTTACACCCAAAATTAAGTTTTTTATTTTTTTAAAAATAAACCCTGCACCTCTTGAGTCACAGACGTATGACTCAAGAGGGGCTCAGGGGCTGAATATGTACATAGAAAAACACAGCTACACCTTCGAATCACCCGACTATAATTCAATAGATGTAGGGTTTATTTAAACAAAAACAGTTGATTTTGGGGTGAAGACACTAAAATTTTTAGTGTAAAAAACAACCCCTAAAAGAAGTCATTGTTCTATACACCCAAAATTTTACTATCTACACCTCACATCTTTTTTTTTTAATATAGACCCTGTCCCTCTTGAGTCACAGACGTGTTACTCAAGAGGGACATAGTGTGGTGTATATAGTAAATTTTTTGGGCGGGTGGTGTAGCCTAAGTGGAGTAGGTACGGGCCGGGTATACAGCAACTGTCGCTTTCTACAGCTTACTCACCCGTCGCCACCCACTAACGTTACTTTCCCATCGGCGGCGATTTTGTGCTACGCGCCACCCAGTCACTCTCATGATGTGTCAGATCTGGGGCGCTGTGGGGCCCAGTGTTTGTGGCCACAGCAAAATGGGATCCAAATGGACCAAATCTACCGAAAGTGGATCTCATCTTACACATAATTGTTTGTATTCTTTGTAATAATATTCTATAATAAATATAAATCAATTATATTTACATTATAAATGTTAAGGACGGAGTAAAATTTATTTTTATACCTTTTTCATCAAATTTATGTTTTTTTTTAAATTAGAAGATTTATTATTTTAGAATATTATTTATAATACTTATTAAAATACTATCATTTTATATATAAAAAATACAAATATATATTATTAGACATCTACTCTACACCATAAATTTTTTTTTTATTATTAAAAAAATAAAATATAAACATATAAAGCCCTCTCAACTTTAATCCTTAATAATTTATTTAAGAATAAAGCCCTTTCTAAAAGGTTTTTAATGAACTCGTCACCGAACTTTTTTTTGGGTCTTAAATTAAAGTGACAAAAGCTAAAATTTTGAAGCTTAATTAATTTTAATAAACTCTTCCTTCTTTAAAGTTTAAACCACCTTTTTTGATGCACTTGCATATATGTCAATATGTCATATATATGCGTCCATATATGTCAATTGCAACAGATGACATATCATTTCACAGACCACACAAATATGGAAAAACAAAATACATCACATACAGATTATAACCACTCAAAATCTGGCCATTTAGGACCACCTAAAACCCTTTTTGAAACCATTTAATTTCATCCCAATCCAAACACAAGGTTTTTCATTCTGACCACTTTTCCCTTTTAAAATAAATGAATTATATTCCTTACCAAAAAAAATGAAATTATATTTCAAACATTTTCTCACAAAATTCCATTTTTTAATCATATATCTCCAGAAAAATAATTGATACTCCGCTTGTTTACATTTATTTATCATTAACTATACACATACACTTTTTAAAAAATGATAAATATATATAGTATTATTTTTTATTTTTTAAAAACTAATTAAAATTTTAATATTTTAGATTAAGTTTTACTATTATTACCAGATCATTAAAAATATACGTAAATGGTTAAAAAAATACTCTCTCCTATCGCAAATATAAGAGTTTTTACTTTTGTACACATAGTTTAAATAGATCAAAACTATATAAAATATTCATTTCTTTTTTACTTTTTTACAATTTAATTTTTTTTATCATGTAAGAATTCGATTGCTAATTAACTTAATCGATAGCATCTTGGCAGATAAGATCAAGAAGATCTTTGTTTACGATTTAATATTTATTACTAACAAGTTAATATTTTATATAATTTTTAACTCCTCAAACTAAGTATAAAAGTAAATGGTCTTATATTTATGATCAGAGTATAAATTGAGGAAATGATAAATTATTTTCGATTTTTCTATCAAGGGCATATGATAAAAGTCCAAATTTAGAATTATATTTTAAATTTTAATTGCTCTAGCTTTTCTTTTAATTTAGATTCCTAAGGTTGATATTTTTTTTATGAAATCTTTTCCAAGTTAGCTTCTTATCATATGCACTGTTCTAAAAAATCCCGCCCACGCCGTACTACACGGCCCCCTTCCGTCTAGATCTAGACGGATACCTAGACACGTCTAGACAACTATCGATCAGCGCGATAGATAGTCCCTCACCGTTAAGAATTCGCCTAGCGCTTTTTAGAATACTAACATTATTTATCAGTACGGGGTATTTTTAGGCAATAGGCAGGAGATAAGATTTGTTAGTACTTTTTTTATAAAATAAAATAAAATTGTCAGGCCTGTGAAATCAACGTGCAAAAATTGACAATAGCTTATTGTCAGCCTATCGGCTGCAATTCAAGCCTGCAAATTTAAAGCTTAAAAAACGAGGGGCGGGCGCGTCTACCCCACCTGCCAGTACGGGCGCGTGGGGATGACGAATACTCCGTAACAGTTTCTTATAACGTGGGCCCGTGCCGTGGTGGATATGTGGGGCCCACAAGAGTGAATGTGAAAAAGATTTTACCTGCGGTTAATGTGTTGCTTTTACAGTCACCGATCATATCAGGAGTCCCGGCCGGGCCCCGGCGGAGTAGCCTAGGGAATATCAGGCGGAAACGGGTTGCAGGGCTAGATCTCTACGACGGCCTGAAAAAGTACACGTGTCGCTTTTCCATTGGTTATCACTATTCATGTGCGGTGAAATCGAGAAATCCATCGGCGTGGACAAGATTCGATTCTGAATCCAAGGAATTGGAGAGGATCTAAATGGATAATTAAGGTTTCACAAAAGAGGAATCTATCTATAATTATTAATTAGGGTTTATAGAAATTAAAAAATAGATAGAAAATTTAAAAGTTTATTAGTAATAAAAAAAAATATTCATTTATTTATGATATTAAAGTTTTGACCTTCAAAGTTTAGTCCCTGGTGAAATTCATCTCGCTATGAGAATTTCATACGACTCCATAACATTAACTCTTTCATGTTAAGAGATCAAAGATTGAATAAAATAAATAATGAACTTTAAAAAAAAGTACGTATAATGTTATAATTATACGCTAATTGGAGGGCATGACTGCCACTTATATTACCATAAAATTTGACGAAAAAATTCAGATAAAGACAAAAATAAAGGAGAGATATAGTATGATTATCAAGATTCAGATCTGATCTCGAATTCTTATTTCATAAAAAAAAAAATGTGGTATAACTATTGTTGGCAAGTTGCATTGGTAAGATAGGATGTAGACATGATTGTTGGATAGCAATTTGTTAATTACGTGCATAAGAATATGTATTCACTTAAAAATAGACCTTAATGCATTCCTATTATTTTTTTTTTTTTGTCTAATTACATGCAATAAAATATCATGAGTCTGATCCCCTATTCCTATTATATAATAGAATCACAAAAAATACTTACAAACAAGAGGGTGAACCATCGAAAACCACCATATATAAATCACTAGGGCCGTTATTCGAGCCGAACAAGCCGAGTATTGCTTGTTCATATTCAGTTCATTTAAAATATGAACGAGCTCGAGCCGAGCCGAAATTTTGACTCGACCTTAAAAATGTGCTCATATTCAACTCGTTTAGGAAATGAGCGAGCTCAAGCCGAACTTTTTTCGAGCTCTAGGCAGTTCTACTTGCTCATTATACACTAACTTAAAGGAAATTTTAGAAATTCCATAAAATTCGAGCTATTCGAGTTTAATTCAAATGAGCTGAGCTTTGGACCGAGCTTAAAAATGTGCTAATACTCGACTCGTTTAGAAAACGAACAATCTCAAATCGAGTTTTTATCGAGCAAGTACGAGTCGAATTCGAGCTACTCGTGTTCACATAACACTCCTATAAATCACTATTGTGCATCAAAGATCATCTCTAGTTTAATCATTAACAAGTTGAGTGTTTTTTTTTTTTTTGCTCTTGCACAATCAATCCATAGAGACAGTCAAATGAGATATAAGTTTATCAAAGAAATTTTATACAATTTTGTTGCAACTAGCTAGTAATGTGACATAAGGTCTAGTTGTTGATATGGTAAACGTATTGTCACATTTTTGTTAGGGCCTTTCAATTCAAAACTTTTTGGCTATAAAGTTGCCTAAGAAGCTAGGGGTGAGATTTTGTGAATATAAGGAATGGTAGATTTGTGTATTAAATGACACTCTTTAAACATTGACATGGCCCACTAACCGGCCTACATGGCTATGCCTCATTTGTAGGTTGGAAAAGAATTTCACAAGTCCAATAGCCCATTCTTAGTTGGACTGGGCCCACTTATTTACACAAAAAGTTGGCCCATATATAAAAATTGTTGGTTGATTCATGTTTGCAAAACTAAACAAAGATGATAAAAAAAAATGAATTTCGAAATTAACTAATGAATTATGAACCTCATTTATGGGTGTGTATGGGCTCCCAAAATAAACAGCTAAAATTTAAACTTTTTTGCCACTCAAAATGAGCAATAAAGAGGTAAATTTGTGTTTTAAAAAAAAAGCTACTTGTGATAGCTTATTTTGTTTATTTAGTTTGAAAGTACCATAATACTCCTAATAATACTCAAATAAACACCATTTTTTTATAAATAAATATTTTTTCGTCCCATACGGAGTTTATATTTTTTCATAAATTTTTAACTACTTTTACCAACAGTTTATAAATTTTACTCTGTTTATAATTTTAGTCAGTTTATTAACCCCGTCTCATACGAACCCTATATGTCAGCCTCTGTAGGTGAGGGATATGTAGTTAATAGGGCTAAAATAAGATCATAAAAAATTTGGGAGAGCGCCCATAAAAAACGCTAATCCAACACCTCCGATGCATATACTATAAAATCATGACAATCCCTATTTACAAAAATCGACAGCTTCCTTTGGAAAACGCTCTCTCCTCTCTCTAGAAGTTAGAGAGAGGAAGCCGACGCCAATCACCATATCTCCGGCAGCCTCCGCTCGGCCCTCTTGATCCGAGTCTCCGCGCTGACCCTGAAACCCTCTTCTCTCTGGAGATTACAACCACCACTTCGGAGGCATCTAAATCCTCTTCGGAGGCCCTAAATCCTCTTCGGAGGCATCTAAATCCTCTTCGGAGGCCCTAAATCCTCTTCGGAGGCATCAAAATCCTCTTCGGAGGCCCTGAATCCTCTACGGAGGCCCTGAATCAGCCTTGTCAGGCCGTGGTCGGTGGATTCTCTCAATCTTGCTCCGATCGGTGTTCCGCGGGTTGCTGGTCCCTTGTTGCCCTCGGTCTGTCGATCTGGGTGGTGTTTGGCCGGCCCCTTTGGTTCCGCGGGGTCCCAATCCCCACGCCCACTCCCTCCTCTCCCCCATCCTCGGTGTCCATGGTTTCTCCGACCTGGTGCCGGTGGATCTGCCCCTTCCGGCGCCGCCCCTTGTGGCGCTGTATCTATTCGGCCGGCTCCCGTCGTCTTCTTTCCCCCGCCTTCGCAGACTATTGATCTCCCCCCTCCCGGTGTCCATTTCGGCCGGGGTGTAGTGGTGTTGGAACCTCCGATTTCTCCCAACTGGTTTCATCTGGCTCCCATTCCCCTCGCCCGCGGCGGTACTGGCCTCTCCGGCGCCGCCTCTGGTGTGGCGGTACTCTTCGTGGGTGCGGCGGTCTGCCCTGGGCGTGGTGGTACTTGCCTCTCCGACGCCATGGCCGCCGGTGTCTCTGTCGGATCGCTCTTCCTGTGCTGGTAATCGGGAGGCGCCCTCCTGGCGGGTCTGGCCGCGGTGGGTCGCCGGAGTTTTCTCTCCCCGTTCCCACCCACTGCCTTCCCCCGTCCGTGGACGGTTGTGCTTCTGGTTTACCCTTCCTTTGCCGGCGGCGGTTGGGCTTTGTTGGACTAGGGTTGCGTCTGGCAATTGGTGTATCAGTCGGGTTGTGCATAGCCTTGGGCCCGAGGCATCCCGATTCGATGGTTAAAAATTTAAATTTTAAAATAAAAATATATATAAATAAATAAAGTAAATAATAAAAGGACTTGTGTAAATTATTTCCGGATTTTCTTGCGCTCTTCGTCCCTATGCGGTCGTTCTTCACTTTCTCGGGTTGGTTGGAGTGCTGTCTGCTGGATTCGTGGTTAGTTTCGGTTGAGGAGCAGTTCTGCGGCCCTGGTTGATCGAAGTGATCGTGTTGGTGGTGTTCGTGGTCTCCGAAGATCCTTCATCTAGGTGGAGGGAACGTCGTGTGATCCACACTTCCCCAGGAGTCGTCTTTGCCCTACGTGGATTGCTGCTTTCCGTCTTTCCGGCGGCGAGACATCGTGTCAGCTTCGCTGTCCCATGCGCTCGCTATCCACTTTTCCTAGTCGGGTCTCCTTCTTCTCGCTACTGTGTCCGCTGGTGTGCTTAGGGTCTGGGGTTTTTCGGGTCTAGTTTATGTAGTTCTTTTGTTGTATTAGGTGTTTATTTTCTGTTTCCATGTTGTATTTTCCTTGGCTTTGCTGTATGTTTAGACGGCTTGCCGTCCGCCGACTTTGTCGGCCTCTCGAGGTCCGGGCCTGTCCGGCCTCGAATTATTTCCTAATCAAAAAAAAACAAAAAAAAAAAACTATAAAATCATTTTGGAATGGTTCAATCGAAAAAGACTTACGAGAAGTGGCGGGTCCTGAAATTGTTGATTGAAGGGGCGAAAAATTATGATAAAAAATATTGTATGTAAAATTAAACCCGAATTTTTCTTTTTTGAAAAATCATCAATATTATGGATGTGTAACCAGAATAAAAACATAAATCTTACATTATTTATTGCATGATTTTCAAATATTTCAATATAACCTCATAATTTGAAGTTCTCGGATATAATTATATTATTAAGATACGAAATTAATAAATGATAATTACAATAAAAAATACATCGGTTTGGTAAATGATATAGGAAATATTGGTATTCAGTGCTTAAATTTGAAACGTTTATAACTTTTACTCGGATATCGGATTTGAGATTATAATATATCGATTGGAGGCGACTACCACCACTGACTCTAAAGAGGTAATACGGGCAGAATCCAACATTTCTAGTTCAAACCCCGAATGACCGTCGGTTAATACTCTATTTACCAAAATGAAGGTGGATAATCCAAAATCTAAGTCGAGAATTCCAAAATCTAAAGTATAACGCATTTCGAGATAGTTCAGCCCATAAGACAAAGCCCATAAGCGACAAGAGTCACATCCACGTGTCACTTCAGCTAATACCGTGCCAAGCTGGCGCTCCACACACGTGTCAACAACCTCCCCCATGGCCCAGCCACACGTACGGCCAAGCCTTGCAATTTGCGGGAATTAAACGAAAAATAAATAAATAAAAGATTAATCTAATTACTTCGTCAACCTCTAGCTGGTCAACAACCCCCCTGAAAAATCTCCCTCCCTCTTTCTCTCTCCATCTCCTCCATTCCATTGGCTTCCCAACAACGGAAGCTCTAATTTCGTTTCCTCATCTCCTCTCCTCCGTTCGAATTCGGATTTGAATTTTGCCGAATTGGATCCCCGTTCTTGATTTTTTTGTGTTCGATTTTGGTTTTGTTTCGATTTGATTAGCCGGATGGAACAGCAACAGGCCGAGGAATCGGCCGATTTATCGCTGCAGGTCGTGAAACCGTCCCGATTGGCGGTGAATTCCGCGAATCTTTATAGCCTGGTAAACGGTTCAGCGCCGGGGGAAACCGCATCGCCGCCGATGCATTCGCCGGCGGCCTCTCTAGAGGTCCGGCTATTCTACGTCCGGATCTCACCGTGCGCTGCCGACGTCGTCCCGGAGAATCTCACGCTCCGATTCGTCCGCCGCGAAATAGGAGTCTCGCTCGAGATCAACGGTTCCCGCGTCCCGGCGTCGGATCCGGGGGAGTCTTCTCTCCGACGGGACCGCGTCGACAGGGAGGCCGCGGAGGTAACGTATGTTAGCACTGACAGCGTTAGGGTTTCGGGCGGCTGCGTAGAGTTCGAGGTACGCGAGAGGGATAACATGATATTGTGCGGCTCTATGGAGAGATTGGAATCAGATTGGGGTTGCAGTGGTAAAGTTTCGGGGTTATTGGATAGCGATTCGAAGACGGGATGGGGTTTGGATTGCTATATGGCAGCTTCGGTGGAGTCGTCGTCGTTCTTTCAGCCGAAGCTAGCTGTTACGTCGCCGTCAGTGGAGGTTTACATCGCCGGCTGTTGCTCCGGTGTGCCGGTGATATTGACAAGAACGATTAGTATGACCCCGAGGAGGAAACAATCAAGGCATAGCACGCTGGATGCTATCCCGGAGGAGGAGGAGATCGGTAAGGAGAAGAAGATCGAGAATGTGTTCCTCCGACAAAGGAAATTACAGGTTTGGATGGCTTTGTTGTTTTCTTTGGATTTCAATTGTTGATTCTGATATCAAAATGTTGCCTTCCCGTGGAGATGTGAATTCTGATCTCTGCATATGAGTATCTCAGTTATTATGATTTCTGGAAATGCCAACTACTAAGATGTTAACTTTAAAATTGAAATGCTTAGTCTTGATTTAACTTTTATAGACATTCCAAATGAGAATTGGTAGTTCTAAATGTTAATGCCAAATGATAAAAAAAAAAATTTTTAGGTGTGAACATTGCACAAATGATCATTCCAGTGGTAGACTCTTCATGGTTAGGAGTTAAGATCCTTCAGATGCCTGAAAGTTGCAACATATGGATGATTTTCCCTTACATCAAATCAAATCAGTATTTTTCTTTGCATTAGATTTGTTGAGAATGTTATTGTCTTTTGACCTATAGATGATGCTATTGTTTCAGTGAGATGCATTTGTGGCTGTGATTAGAATTGTTAATTCCATCCCCAGGCAACTTTTTGCTGCTAATTATATGTATAGCTACTTTGAGGTTGTTTAAGATCGATATATGTCTTCTCAAGTGTTCAAGTGAAGGAGAGGCCTGAAAATATGCTTCATTAGACATTCATAAGTTGTTGCATGTTTTGAAATTCTTCTTAGGCCCTTCATATGTGGAACCGAGTGTCCCTTTACCGCAATCCTGTGGCTTCATTATCCTAACATAGTCAAAATATGTGGTAGAACAATTTGCTCTCTTCTAGGCTCTTATTTCTGGGGTAGGATGGCTGATTTGCAACAGTTAAGTTAACTTTTGTGGATTGAATTAATAGGAAGAATCACAAAGACGTGATCTGGAATTCCATCTTGTATATTGAGAAATGTGGAACAAACCGAACAATTGTAACCCTTACCCTTTACTTGTACTACCCTCTAGAAATGAGTGGGAAAATTGCTGCAGCTTGTTACAAGACTCCAGCTAACACTACTATAATAATGTAACAACTTTCGACTGATCCCATGATAGTTTCTGTCTTATTTTTCATGTGCATATGGATAAAAATACATTTTTAGGAGGACTTAACATAGCGATAGTTAGACAGAGCTTTATTCAGCCTTTCTTTGAATATTTATGACAAAAGTGCTTACTTCCTCCCCACGTTAACGACAGCTTTGCAAATTTTCATCAATTGCTTCAGAGTTGTAGCTTGTTTCATCTGATTGACATTTCCATTCAACTGACAATATGTTGCCAACTTACGCAGCTTGCCCATGCAGACACTGATCGGTATGGAGCAGATGCAAAATTTGGTCAAAGCTTGTATTCTGAAGAGATGTATCCTGGTGAGGATGGGGAAATGACATGGTTCAATGCTGGGGTAAGAGTTGGCGTGGGGATTGGCCTTGGAATGTGCCTTGGGGTTGGGATTGGCGTTGGACTACTCATGCGTTCGTACCAAACAACAACAAGGAACTTCAGACGGAGATTTCTTTGACACTATAATTTCCAACAACCAAAGAAACGGGATTTGTGTACGAACTACGAAGAAAGCTGCATTTAAATTACAGGTAACAAAACACACAATCTTACCTCATTAGAAAGCAAAAACAACCTGCTTGCCCTTGAAGCACAATGACCATGTGATGAAGCCGTTACTATTGAGATCGATTCGCTTAACTTGTTCATGGAAATGGAAATGTATAAGATATAGTTTTGCCTTATCCCGTAAAATCACATAAGGAGCTTATGTACTTGAGGCTTTTTTGTTTTTTTCTGTTTGTTGAGCTGTGATAACTAGTCTACTTGGGAACACAAGGAAGAGGTGTATATTTGTGTCGAATGGTATGTGAATTTATGAACCGGCATGTTGCACATAGTTTGTTTATGTTGTAGAGGTCAGATGATTTTGATGGTTTGGTATGTGAGAAGTTTCATTTTGTATATTCTGAATTGCAGATACATATGACAGGAACTTGTTATGATTAGGGTTGGTGTATAAATAATCTGCTTGCTGTACTTTCATACCTTATAAAGTTAATGTTGAGATCATGTCGAAAAGAATTGAAAGCCTGTTATATAAGTTGAGATCATGATCTTTGGTGTATAGAAGGTGAGCATTGTTCATGATATCGTCAAACAACATTCTACTAGCCCTTGCTCTCGATGCCTAGCTGATTGCCTGATTGATTGTTTTCTCGAGGAGCATCCTTACTAGTGTTGAGCCAATGAGCCATGTACTAATAAGCAACTCTTCTTCTTTCTTGGTGTATTGAATTGATTGGTTGTGATAGGTTTAGACTTCCATGGAAATCGATTGAGAATAAGATAGAATGAATTCAGAGTATGAAGAAGATATATACAAGGCTGAGGGAAGATAGGTTTAGGCTCAGCTCTCACTCCTTCATTCTTGAATGAAATATGATGACATTTGCAAGGGAAAAAGGTTACAATTAACCAATTATGCTGTCAAACTAGTTCTAACTTGTAAGTGTTTTATGAGATGTTGAACTGAATGAAAAATAATGCCATTTGCAAGAGAAAAAGGGTACAATTAACTAATTATGTTGTTAAATTAGTTCTAACTTATGTATTTTCAAGAGAAAAATGATTATTTTTTTTACACCATTGTACATGCAATTTGAAAATGACTATCATCGCTTTGGGGAATTAAACCCCAATCCTTTTTCCAGTTTGCTATTAGCACGGTAGCATATCACCAAATGCACGGCACCATCACTGACTTCCGGTGTCGGTAGAGATGAAGGGCCGAAGGGGGACAAATCGAGAAAAATGATGCAAGGGAGGGCAAGTTCCCGACTCAAACACCTGTCGATGCCGGTGGCCGGCGGCCAAGTAGGCCAAGCAATGGTGGCGGTGAATGCTTCATCATCATCGACTTTCGGTGTCGGTGAAGACAACTGTATGTTTAGCGAAAAAATCACCGTACCAATAGCAGTATCCATTCTCAATTGGGTTATATACATCTTGGCCAATGTTGAATTATTCATTTCTTTTTTCATCAAAAACATCTAAAAAGAATGAAAAAGTTAGCTTGTCTAGAAACCCAAACGGTCAAGCAATAGAGTACTTGGAAGTATGACATGATTTATGGAACGTGTTGTGTCTTGTATAGACTAAGAAACATATATACAAAGCATGACATGGAATTGAAGAGATGGGCTAAGTTGAATGAGCCATGAAAGCTACCTTAACCAACTATCATAAGCTTACATTTATGGAGTCGGATCATTGATGTCCACACATGCCTAGTTTTTTGCCCCTACAAATAACATGTGGTGACCTTCACATTGGCAAATAACATGTGGTGAGTGGTGACCTTACTCATTGAAAGGTTAGAGTTTAGTTTCTTCTAATAGCTCGAGTGTACCAACTGAAAAAAATAATTGTTGCGCTCTCCCGTGTTCTCGATATTCGTTGTTCGCTTTGGTTTCTTCTCGACTATTCCACTGGCTGACGACCAGAGGCGGAGCCAAGGGGGCATGGGGGCACGTGCCCCCTCCCTCATCCGACAAATTACCTAGGTGTATTCTCCTCGTCGATAGCTTCGTTTTGATATATAATACGCCCTAATCCGACATCTGAGTAAAAAGTTATTAATGTTTGAAAATCATAGGTATATTAATCACTTTAATTTTATTTCAATATATGAGCTTCGAAACTATAGGACAACAAGTTAATTATTGACTCAATGTTTATTTATTGTGTTTTATATCCTTATTTTGTTAGTTTTCTTTTCTTCAGCTATTTCATTTATTTATTTATATTTCTTTATTTTTAATGGGAAAAAATAAGAGAGTTTTATTTAGTACGTAATATAGACCTCTAATTAGAAACGATGAACTCTTTAGTTTGTAATATCATTTGACGCTAGTTTGTAATATCATTTGACACTAGTTTATAATATCGAACACGTTTCGTGTTTTACGAATTTTTTCTCAATATCGTTGTGTAGTACTTTTGTGCCCCTCTCCTTAAAACTTTTTGGCTCCGTCCCTGCTGACGACTGTTATGAATTATTTGGGTTTTTTCTTCTATTTGTGTCGTTTTATGAGTTTATTGTATGTTGACGGATTATCCATCTGCCGATTCATCGAAATATTGAGCTACTAGACTCTTGTTGTCTGGTATCTCAAATTCTTACCTAATAAAAAAAAGCGTAGGTGATTTAGAATTTTAGACTCTAAGTCGAGCTACTTCCCCAAACGCACCCTAATAAGACCATAACTACCAGTGCTGGTAAAAACTATATTTCCAATCGGAGGGAGTATATTGGAGTTTAAATGATACTTTTATTCTCGAAGATTATTGAGGTACATTGAAGTTTATTTGGTAGTATGAAATAACAAAACTATTTTTAATAACAAGAAAATAAACTCTATATTTTTTTTACAAATAAACTCTTTTACGCCCGTAGAAGTTTATATTATTTTATAATTGACTCGGGTAAATATAAAAGGGAAAACAAAATAAAAGGCGGGGAAGAAAAGAAAAGCTCGTGGGTTGCTTCAAGTTCATTCTCGAGTTCCGCAGAGATCACGACACGTGTACTTACCAAATTACTAATCTACCCTTCTCCTTCATCCGATTTACCAAAAACCCAAAGGCGGTTAACTGCTTTTCCATATAAAACCACGTTTACTTTTCCATCGTCCTCTTCCTATCCAAACAAAACCCACAGCGCTCTCCTGAATTTCCAGAAAACCCCTTTCTAGAACCATCGGCGATAGCGAAGTTCGATTCCACGACGAAATCGGAGTTCTGAAAATGGTATCCATGAATCTGAACCCTGGACAAGCTCAAGGTTTTTACCTGGATCCGTCGGGGATGCCTCTCCCTGGCCTCACTCCGTTGCCGCCGCAATCAGCAATCGCTCCGACTTCTTCGGCGGGGATTCCGGAGGCGGATGATTCGTGTAAGAAGGTCCGGAAGCCTTACACCATCACCAAATCTAGGGAGAGCTGGACTGAACAGGAGCATGACAAGTTTCTAGAAGCTCTTCAGCTGTGAGTCCCTCTCTCTCTCTCTCCAGCTGCGTTTTTATTGATTTATTCGAGTTTAGGTATAAGTGATCCTCTCTTTGTGTTTGATTTGATTCGAAATTCCGAGTATTATGAGTTATTTTCCTCCGTGCTTTCGTTGTTGGATTTGGGGAATCTGATATTCGATGCTGAATTTTCTGTACTTTAGTTAATGTAATTAGTGTTTCTAGATTCCAGTTTGGCTTCATTTTGTGTTTGAATGTCGGTGCTACAACTGTTTCGTTGTGAATTTCTTTCCTGTGCCGAGAGAGAAGCTAGTAATTTAATTGCGGTTAGATTACTGTTCACTATTCATCTGTCTATTTGATCAAGTATATATGTTTAGTTCTGTGCTCATCCTTGGAGCCATTTGCCTTGAAATATGTTTGAATCACGAGCCACTGTATGATGGTTATGCACTTATGAGCTATGCCCGAGTAATTTTAGTTTATGCGTAAGAGGGTGAGAAGAAATCAGAAGATTCAAGATTCAGATGTTTGATTAGTCTACACTTGAAAATGCCGAAACCAAACAAGCATGATATATTGCACCACATTTTCATTCAGATTGGATTTTTTTATTGTTAATGACTTGGGCTATATATTCAGAATGATGAGATAACTACTAACCTATAAATTCAAATTTGATTCTTCATCCATGAATGAGATAGAAGATAGTGCTTAAATCACCAAAAGCCAATGTCGTTACATCATCCAGGAAAAATTCTTCAAAGCAAGTAAAAAAACACCCAACAGGCCTCTTGCTTGCCAGACAGTGTGCCACCCTGTTGCCCTGTCTTCTTGTATAACTCCATTGCACTCCTTCTAGCCCACCTGCTCTCTCCCTTATCCTCTGCAGAATGGCTCCCAGCGGTCCTCGCACCTGGCTTCCCCTCTTAAGCTTTGTGACCAAACTGAGGAAATCCGACTCTACAACCACGTGACTACGTGAGTCATCCCTTCCTGCTCCGCCATTGTTACTGCCCACAGCATCGATTCCCCTTCAACAATCTCTACATCCTCCATATGCTGCACCCTCTTACTTCCCATAAACCAGACTGCCCCACTATCGTCCCTTGCTACACTTCCAATTCCACTCCCTTCTTCCCTGCTCACAGCCGCATCACAATTCACCTTTACCCACCCTTCTTGAGGTTTTTTCCATCCCAGCCTCCCCAGCCCTCACGATTCCTCCAACCTTCTCATGTGTTGCAGTGTACTCTTCCATTGTCTACACAGCTCTGTCCATGGGTAACTGAGGAATGCACTCAACCCCATCAAACAACATCTTGTTTCTCGAGCTCCACACCTCCCACAGTGTGGTTGCCCACTTCTCCAATAGCCCTACCTTCTTGCTATCTATAACTGAGCAAAAGAATCCAACACACAGCTCCTCCTTTTCCCCAACCTTGCCACATCTGGAACACATTGCCAGAAGCCCAGAACCTCCTAGCTGATCAGCATTGAACCAGTGCATCCATACCCGTCTCACATATGACGTAGCCCACAAAACTCAACCATCCTCATGAACCACTCTTATAGCTATCAAGTTTGTTTTTTGTGGGCAACACCTCCTTTCATTCCCTTCAAACAAGGGACGAACCCGCGGCATCACCTTTATCCTCCACAAGACATTCCATTTCCTAGCAATCTTACTCTCATCTGATTGACCCGGCCCCTCCAAATACAACTTCCACTCCATCACCATGTGTCCATGTGATATGCCGTCCTAACACTAAAATTTCCATCCCTCAAATGGAACCAAACCCTCTGATCCTTCACCAGCGGATCAACAAGGTGCAGACTTATGACTAAATTTGCATCGCATGACAAGAACATCTCCCTTATCAGATCCTCCCAACGCTTACCTTCCTCCCAGTCAATCAATTTGTTGACTCTCATGTTGTCATCCCTACCTCCAGGAGGTGTAAGAACACGAAAACACGGCAGCCACTTATCGTCCCACACTGTGAATTCTGATGTTAGAGCCATTCCCCACTGCCCACACCAATCCCTTATCCAGAATATCCCTCCCTCTTATCAAACTTCTCCGTATATAACTAGAATTATAGGCCAAACTAGCCTTCATAAAAGAGGAATGCGGAAAATATTTGGCTTTCAGCAATCGCCCTAATAAGGTCTTACTTTCCTGAACTAGCTGCCACTTGCCATCCTTGCCCGGCAAGCAACTCCATGTCTTGGAAACCCATACCCTTCTGCTCTTCGGCCCAAACATCCTTTTCCAACTTATCCAGCGAACCTTCCTCTTCCTCTCTACATCTCCCCACCAAAACCGACACATAAGCTGCTCAATCTCCCTACAAACCTCCACTGACATAAAAAAACACCACATTGTATAGGTCAGAATCACTTGAACCACCGACTTAATCAGAATCTCCATCCCTGCCCTAGATAATACCTTCTCATTTCAGCCCCTTAGCTTCTTCCACACCCTCTCCCTAACCTGACCATAAATCACCTTTTTGGATCTCCCCGTGATAGTGGGAAGCCTCATGTACCGCTCATGTTTGCCCACCCCCCTTACCCCCGTTATCTGCTGAATTTCAACATGTCTCTCATCCAAAACATTCTTGCTGAATAATAACTCTGACTTTGCTAAATTTACCTAATGTCCCGACGCTCCTCCATAGACATGGAGGATAGAAGATGGTGCTGAAACTGAAGAAGCTTGATTTTTCATAAATTCAGCTTTGATTTTTCATGGACTGAAATAGAAGATAGTGCTGAAACTCTTGATTTTCACATTTAATGTTGAAATTAATGAACATGCAGTTTCCATGTCTTAGATTCAACCAAGTACCAACAGTTGAGATACAGATCCTTATTTCCTGAGGGAGGACATGTATGTTGAATTCATTAGCATCCCTACTTTATGTTTACTAATAATGACTCAAGCTTACTAGCATTCATGATCACAATGAAATGGAATATGGAATTTTTCTTCTTCTTTGTCCTGTGTCCCAACCATCAGAAGTAAGGAATCAACATGTAAAGGCTTCTTGGACTAAAATGTAAAGTCTGCTTGTCAGCACTTGCTCCCTTTGAGATTTGTGATTAGATGTGGAATTTATTTTCTCTTGAGCATGTTGCTGAGCTCCATCAGTATCTTAGAAAGCCACCCCTTCTCCTCATGCCTTTCACTCACTTGAGTCTGCTGGTTCAATTATCTGCAAATCTGCAGCAATAAGTGAGGATAAAAAAAATTGTATTCCCTTCCTATTGTTCATGGATTGGTTGAGGATGACTTTAGTTGCCATGACTCACTATACTCTTTATGCCAGGGATACTTCGTTTATTTCCATGCATTTTTTTCATTATTCCATCCTAATTCCTGACAATCATATGTTCTGTTGCAGATTTGATCGTGATTGGAAAAAAATAGAAGCATTTGTTGGGTCAAAAACAGTTATCCAGGTGAGTTGTGGATTTTAGTCTTAATCAGCTCGTATAAATATTCCTGTCACTAGGTTTATGCATACACAATTGTTTATATTGGTAAGCTAACATTAAAGATACCACCCCATCCACCCACCCACCCCAAAAAGTCTTGTTATGTTTGTTTTGTGGTCAATTTTTCGTTTGAACACTTTTTACAATTCATCCTTTTGATGATTGATTAGCTTCTTTTGTAAAACTTCAATGAACTTACAGCTTAATTTATTTTCAGATCCGTAGTCATGCACAGAAGTACTTTCTCAAGGTTCAGAAGAATGGTTCCAATGAACGAGTACCACCTCCTCGTCCTAAGAGAAAAGCATCTCACCCATACCCACACAAGGCTGCCAAGATTGGTATATCTTCCCACTTCTCTGTTGCTTCCTTTTTTTTTCCCCTAACACAACTTATTGTAAGAATTTCATACATGGGCACTCAAACTTGATTTTTTTTTATTTTCTGCAGCTGCTACTGCTTTTCAGTCTGTGGGAACATATCCGGCTGCATCTACTGTCTATGAGCCTGGATATGCATACTGCTCCGAGTCATCTTCTGTGGTAAATCAGCCTACAAGTACTCTAATTCCTACTTGGAACTACAGTTCTGTGCCAGCAGCTGGGATGATGGGCGAGGGTAAAATTATTTTGTGGTGATTTTGTGTCAGGTTCTCATGGAGACAGAATTATTTAGTGTCTTTCCATGTTCACTCACTAACTATGTGGTATTTGCTAGCAGAAGCTGCAAAGTTAGCAGTGGGTGCAACCTTGCCCCCTGGATGCTGCAGTAGTGGCAGTGAGAGTGCACCAAGTCCTTGGCCAGCTGCTGGAGTTTCTGATAGGAATTCAGCAAATCTTACTGAAGGTACCTCCCCTTCACGGGTTCTTGATATCAAGATTCTAGATTTAGTCTTACTGTCACTTATTCGGTGGGTTCATGTGTTCAATTTTGTAGCTGCATTTAGTCATAGCGAAGGGGAGTACTGTATCATTTCTCTCTCTTAAAAGTGAAGGGCATTGGGCAGTTACTCCTCTATTGTATTTCTGTTGATACCAAGGACTATGGTATTTCCTGTAGTTCATTTGCAAACATCTTTTCCAACTTGATTTTTTTAGCCAGCTTGCAATTAAATTTAAAATAACATAATAGCTCATAGGGATTGTATTGTACCTTGAAGTGGGAGGACTGTGGAAAGTAATGCTGTACGGATCTGTCACTTGAAAGTTGAAACCCCTTTCAGAAAGGGTAAAAAGATGTAGAAATTCATTTGCTTCTGATGTATGGAGTTCATTACTGAAAATTGGTTCATATATATCTGTATCTATTTATTGCAGTTTGACCTCCATTCATTAAGTTTTATTTAGGTTTGCTTTGAACATCTATGTTGCTCTATGAGCAATCATTTTTGTTTTATCCTGTAGAAGAACTTGGTTGTTGCCCCATATGATCTTTTGAGTTTTGTCAACAAGATATAATCATCCTTGTTCCTTTGTTGCAGTTCTGCCAGATTTTGCTCAAGTATACAGTTTCCTTGGTAGTGTATTCGACCCTGATGAATGTGACCACTTGCAAAGGTTGCAAATGATGGATCCGATAAATGTTAGAACTGTATGTTTCCTCCCATCTCTGGCATTTTAACATTTTTTCTTGCTAGCTGTAGGATACTAAAAATGTAGAATTTCGTTTGAAAGTTGAGTTGTTCTTATTTGTCACAGGTGGTGTTATTGATGCAAAATATGTCAGTGAATTTGATGAGTCCCGAGTTTGAAGAATATGTAATTACTCTAAACTGAAGAATATGCTGTTGGTATTTTTTCGTCATTTGACCAACCCATGGCTTAGATTTTTCTTACAACCAGTTGCTGCCAATCTTGCTCCATGCAGAGGAAACTACTTTCGTCCTACGATGTGGAATCAGGGCGGATCAGACCCTGCAGCCTCATGGTGCCAACCCCTGGCAACTCCAAACCTGCCATCCCAGCTGTCTAGAACCTTAACAGTGGATTTCCCGGACCATGGGTACGCCTCTACACGTTCTCTTGCTGAGCACTATGATGTGACTGCATGGAACAGAAAGGGAAACCCTTGCATATTCACTTTGTGCAACAGGAGCTATTCCATGGAAAATGCCGCCCGTCTTCTGTACATACGCACCTTGTTGAACGCCGCAAGGATACATGTAACACATACATGAGCTGGACTTCAGTTCTTGATCCGTGAGTGCACCGAGATCAAGGTTGGTCTTCGTCCTCTACTCCTCTGCACGATATTCTATCCCGCAGAGGAAGAACGTATACACTAATATACATATATCCTCATAGTAGTTCCAGTTGTGTAAGGCCATCTTTCTTAGAGCCTGTGTTATGCATGTATCCATAACGTTCTATTGGTTGAAACGCCATTGTAGTAGTTTTGTGAGTTTATTCTGGGTTTCTGCAAGTTCTGTTGGCAATGAATGATCAGGCTGGTTACTATGTGCACATATTAAGATTGTTGGTTTACATATTTCATGTTTTGGTTGCACTTGCACTTTCTTTGAAGGTCCAAGTCCATATTCTTGAATAACTTAAAGTAGGCCAAATAGTTGAGATGGCTAATCCCATAAAAGGCTGAATAGAAACAATGCAAAAAAATTGCAGCCAATCTCCTAAAAGGCCGAATAGAGACAATGCAAAAAAAAAAATCATCATATGTCTGAGCCCGGGTTCGAACCGGGGACCTCTAGTGTGTGAGACTAGCGTGATAACCGACTACACCACCCAGACTTGTTTGGTTGCAATCCTATTATTAAGAATATTAATTGTACAATAGACTTGAATATAATGCAAATACTAGGTTGTTATTGTTATATGAGTAGGATCAAGTTCAAACTTGCTTATTTTACTAAACAAGTCGAATATGAGGTTCAATTCGACTCTAGCTCGAAATTTTTAGAATTTACAAAATTTAGCTTAGGTTACTATTGCATGAGCAATGAGATTGCTTCGTAAACTGAGTAGTTAAAGGTTGACTTCAAAAAAGATTAGTACTTCGAACTTATTCACTTCAAAAAAACATGCATATAGTACATTTCGACCCTTTAGATCTTGTCTCTTAAATAATAAGTGTACTTTGGATGCTAGTTGATTTTAGGATGGAACTCCATCGGTCTTGTACGTGTACCAGACTTGGTTAGCGCATGATGCGCTTGGACGTGCGACCCCCACGTCATATGACCCTTTGAAATTTAACAAACTTATAGATTTAATTTAAACAAAGAAAAGGGTATTAAAAACAAAAACAAAACAAAATGTAGTTTAGAAGCACCTCTAGATTCAATGTCATCAATAAATTATCAAATCACAAAATGGCATCTTATGAGAAAATGGGATTTTTTTTTTGGTTGGTGACAACTGCGGCATGAATAGGACACCACCTAATTGAATGGATGCTTTTGCTTTCCAAACCACCCACATTATCTTCCTTATTAATGACATATTATTAATTAACCTATATACTAATACAACAATCATAAGATTAGGAAGAATCTTAATCTTCGTTTCAAGCCACTATAATTAGTATATGGATATAGGTCGATTGTATATATATAATTAACTCTACACTAATTAAACTTTTATAATTAATTAGCTAGGCCTCGTTTGGTTATTTGGTTAAAAACCCAGGAAGTAGGATAAATTCATATGTTTAATTAGTTGACTAGAAAACACGTACTAGAATTCAACTTTCAAGGAATTTGGAATTTTAGTTTTCCAAATTAGAGGAAGTTCATTTACCTAAGAGGGCCTAGGTAATTCCAACTTTCACCGTTTTTTCATACAATTTTCTATTTATATTTTTAAACACCAAAATTCAACCAAATAGTTTTTTTTTCAATTATTTGGAAGTACATTTCACGTGAATTCAATTCCTGATAAGTAACTTCCCGAGAATTATATTTCTCGCAATCAACCAAACGAGCCCTTAAAATATAACATACGCCTTATGTTTATAACGGTACCTATTTGACTTTAGTGTTACACTATATATTTGTCCATTACCTAAAAGTTAGCACAAAATTTTAAATAATGCAGTGTAATAAATAAAAACTAGCATGGTTTTTTAACTTAGCTTATTTCCACTATTTGCGGGCAACGTCAACATTCTCTCATGGTCCATAATTTTGCCCTAATTATCCCCATCACTATTCATCCCGTGACTTTTTTAATCATATAATATATATGTGTATAAAAGTTGTAAAAAAAAAAATTTAAGTTCTCATACATATTTTCTTAAATGTTTTGATTAATTACTACTCCCTCCGTTAATTAAAACTTGACGTTTTACTATTAACGCACGCTTTTTGAGGTGTTAAAAACTATATGAAATATTAACCTTTTTAATAATTTTTTAAAATAATATCATACTTATTACTATTAAGTATGAATTTATAAAAATAAATTTTAAAAAAAGTTAATATTTTATATAGTTTTTATCATTCTAAAAAAGCGGGCATAAATAGTAAACGACAAGTTTTAATTAACAGAGAGAGTATGTCATATTGAATTTAACATAATTGTATAATTAACTTTTATTTTAATATTTTAAGGATGAATCTCCATAATTTACCCTAATTTTTTTTATATAAGTAAAATCGAGAGTCCGAACAAGTCGAAAGATAGACCAACCATCATGTACAACCAGAACAAAAAAACAGAAGCAAATGACTGAATGAAAATAATACTCCCTCCGTTTCCTTTTAATTGACTTTTTCAAGTCAAACACGTAGTTTTATAACAGCTGAAACTATAATTGAATAATTTTTTAAAAATAATATTATACTTATCACCACTAGGTATGAGATTATTGAAAAAAAATTATTATTTTATATAGTTTTTTACACCTTAAAATACGTACATGAATAGTTAAAAGTCAATCAAAAGGAAACGGATGCAGTAAGAAGCAAATTACGGATAAAAAATGCAGAAATAAAAAGCACGTCAACCTACACTATAAAATACAGTACAAGCTAGCAAAACCAACAAACCCTAAATTATTAATTTCTGTTTGTATTAAATTGTTTGATGGTGCAACTAATGGGAGAGCGATCTTCCGCTCCATTGCTTACTGTTTTCTTGACCGTTGAGGACAATTTAGTTTCAATTTTTTATTTTTTTCATATAAGAAAATGCATTCCATTTTCAACGATTAGATTTTGAAATTAAAATTATGAATGAATGAGATGTTTTTAATTAAATGCCTAACTATATATTCCACTTGAGCTTTTATATTTTAAGTGTTACATAAGATGACAGCTCACAAAAAAAACTCCACTAGAAGTACAAGCTTGTGACAGTAGCTAGCTTCCATTGTTGTGCCATCATACTCCTTTCTTGTAGATTTTATGGATGGATCAAATCTTCTTTGTCTCCTCTATTTATCCTTCTTCATGTCTTCCATAATCAAATTAATTACTCTTCTTTTATTTTTTTTATGATTTAAATCATATATTTAGCACCCTCTCGAGTCTCGACGCAATCGGGAAAACAAAAGATGCGTACAATTTGAAACCTTGGACTCTACTTATAACCGAACACATCAGAATTTAAAAAAAAAAACCAAAGCACCAACGTTAGACAAACAAACATTACTTCACAATTCATCTCGAATCCCCATAGAGGTCGAATTCAAGATATATAAGTATTTATTATATCGGTAGTCTATACTCTTAAAATGTCGAATTGAAAAACTATTTCCCTAATAAATAAGTGAACTGTAAAATCTATTTTAAAAATGATTAAATTTGATGTATCTAGCACCCTCTCGAGTCTCGACGCAATCGGAAAAACAAAGATACGTACAATTTGAACCCTTGGACTCTACTTATAACGGAACACATAAGAATTAAAATAATAATAAAATAAACCAAAGCACAAACGTTAGACAAACAAACATTACTTCACAATTCATCTCGAATCCTCATAGAGGTCGAATTCAAGATATATAAGTCTTCATTATATCGGTAGTCTATACTTTTAAAATGTCGAATTGAAAACCTATTTCCCTAATAAATAAGTGAACTGTAAAATCTATTTTAAAAATGATTAAATTTGATATATCTAGTATTTTACAAATTACTCCCTCCGTCCTAAAATACATGGCCTTTTAGCACTTTGCACAAGTTTTAATAAAACACTTTACTTTAAAAAAAAACATCATCATTACACTAACTTTTACATAAATTTTATTATTTTTTAACACTCACTACACATTTTAACCAATCAAATTATTTTAAAAAGTCAACAGCACACAAACCAATACAAATCATTATAACTTCCTACCTAGAAAACATAAAAGACCATCTATTGTTGGACAAAATTTTACCTCTAAAAACCCATGTATTGTTGGACAGAGGGGGTATAATACTTATCTTATTTCTTAAAAGCATATTTTAAAAAATTGATTTAGTATAATCTAATTGAATTTAAAATTAAAATTTACCTTATAATTTAAATTATAAAAATTATTATGATTATATTTCTAAAAAAAGTAAATTTTCTCAGTTTAATTAATCCTTATCATAATCCAGCAGTGAATTTCGCAGTCAGACACTCCCACTGAGCCGTACAAAAACAGTTCGTTTCTTCATATAAAACCAAAAAATAAACCCAAAAGAAAATTTTAAAAAAACAAAACGAAAAAAACCCAATCTTGAATTGAATCTCACACCTCATTCTCTGTTTCCTCCATCTCTCTCCCTCCACTGTCCAATTGATTCCGATTTCCTCCCCAAAACCACCGTTCCTCCGCCGGGAAAGCCGCCCTCCATTTCCGGCCGACCGAAACCCCCCACCTCGCCTCGGCCTTCACCCTCCCAATCTGAAATCTTCCCAATCTGGGAGCTCTCAAAACCCCCAAACATGTCCATCTCCAATGGGACCTTCTTAAACTCGGAGCTCTCCAAAACCACCTCCATTTTCGGGCTTCGATTGTGGGTAGTCATCGGGATCTTCCTAGGATCCACAATTGTCCTCCTCCTGTTCCTCCTCTCCCTCTGTGTGACCTCCCGCCGGCGTAGCAGCCCCCACAAGCACGCCGGCGACTCCGGCGACCCCCACACCCCGGTCGTTTCGAAGGATATACAGGAGATCGTCTCCGCCGCCGCCGCCTCCGCTCCCCCCAGCCACCACCACCACCACCGCGCGGCGAACGTCCCGGAGATCCAGATCGAGATGGGGAAGATGGAGCACCGGGTTGTGTTCTCCGATAAGGCGTCCAGCGGCGAGAGCTTGAGGTCCGGGTCACACGTTACTAGCGGCGGATTCGGCGGCGAGATGGGGAGCTCGACGACGTCGTATGGTGGCCCTGAGGTTTCGCATTTGGGTTGGGGCCGCTGGTACACTCTCAGGGAGCTGGAAGAGGCCACTAATGGCTTGACCGAGGGGAATGTGATCGGGGAGGGAGGCTATGGGATCGTTTACAGCGGTGTTTTGGTTGATAATACTCGAGTTGCTGTGAAGAATCTCATGAATAACAGGTACTGCTTTTTCCCCCAATTCTCAATCTGGGGTTTTGCTTCATTTAATTGACTGAATTTGATTCCTGCTTGCTCTCTTTGGATCGAGACACAGATGGATTGAAGTAATTAAAGATCGTTTCTTTAAGGATTTTTGCCTCTTTTTCAGTGATTCATAATCGATTCATGTGCTTGTTTTTATCTCAAATTTGGGAATTCAGGTAAGAGTGAAGATAAAAATCAAGTCTTGAACCACATTCTTCAAAGGGAGGTGGATAATTTGAGTGATTAGTGTGAATTCAATGGAACAGTTGATTTTTGGGGCTTCTTTTTCTTGATGTTTGACAATTAGCAGCAGGAAATCTGTCTTCATTCACAATGAAGTGGTTCTATCTTTTCTTATTGCTTCCATGCCTTTGTAGTTGGTTGGTTGGTGAGGTGGGGATGGATGTTTTTGAGTTTCTCTCATTGCTTTTTTTCTTCCAATTTCTGTTCTTTTTTTTCTAGGGTTTTCAATTTTCATAAAGTGCAGTTTTTTTGTGATAAAGCTCCTTCCTTTTCAGCATTTAGTGTTGAAGCCACCAGTGATTCAATTATTATGTTTTCTCTTTAGACCATTCCTACTCAATGAGCTGCAAACTTCAATGCAGAAAAATTTGCTTGCTTTAAGTGTTTAAGGCAAATTTTTCTAGCTTGCTCTTTTAGCACAGCTTAACTGAAATGATAATGATAATTCACAGGGGTCAAGCTGAGAAGGAATTTAAAGTCGAGGTAGAAGCAATAGGGCGTGTTCGACATAAGAATCTCGTTAGGCTGTTGGGCTATTGTGTCGAGGGGGCTTACAGGTAACCACTTAGTAATTTCTGAATGAGATTGGTTTTCGTAGTACTTAGTTTCACACATTCAGCTGTTATTGTTCTACAGGATGCTTGTTTATGAGTATGTCGACAATGGTAATTTAGACCAGTGGCTTCATGGTGATGTTGGGGAATTCAGTCCCCTTACATGGGATATTCGGATGAACATCATTTTGGGGACAGCGAAAGGGTAATGGTGATCTTCTATTTTTGATATCAGTTACTTACAGGCCTTTTTGGTAATGCGGAAATATGATTGATGTTTTGATCGTTTTCGTTGTAGATTGGCCTACCTTCACGAAGGGCTTGAGCCGAAGGTGGTTCACCGAGACATCAAGTCTAGCAACATACTCATTGATCGTAACTGGAATGCTAAGTTGTCTGATTTTGGACTCGCTAAGTTGCTGGGCTCTGATATGAGTTACGTGACAACTCGTGTAATGGGGACCTTTGGGTGAGTGTCGTGTCCTTCACTTCTGAGCTTCGCTGGGTGCGTTTATTGACTCGTTTTGATCATTAAATCACACTGGACCATTCTTGCAGTTATGTGGCACCAGAGTATGCTTGTACAGGGATGTTGACCGAAAAGAGTGATGTTTATAGCTTCGGAATACTGATCATGGAGCTTATTTCGGGTAGGTCACCCGTTGATTACAGCAGGCAGCCTGGAGAGGTAGGCTCGTCTTTCTTGTTACATCTTTCTCACTTTTCCATACAACCAGAGATTTGAATCGGGAAACTGCTTATAGGTGAACTTGGTAGACTGGCTGAAGGCAATGGTGAGCAACAGAAGATCCGAGGAGGTAATTGATCCCAAATTGCCCGAGAAGCCAGCTTCTAAAGCGCTCAAACGAGTGCTCTTAGTCGCTCTAAGATGTGTTGATCCTGATGCTCAGAAAAGGCCCAAGATGGGGCATGTCATCCACATGCTTGAGGCAGATGACCTGTTACCCCGCGATGTATGAACTCGTCTCTTCACATTTATCATCCAACTGTGAATATCTACTAGCCGTTTAGAAACTTATGCTTTCGTTATCATCTGTAGGAACGTCGGGTCAGGAGGGACTCGTCCAGCTCTAACCGCGAACATCCACAAGAGAGCCGTGCTGCAGCCAAACCCAAAGAATCGGACAGAACTGAAGGCGAAAGCAGTCGGGATCATCGCCAACAAGGTCCTTGGAGATGACAATGCTGTACAAAATTTAGGTCTTTTACTCAACTTCTATAAGCTTTTAGTTTTCTGCCTGCTTCATCGACCTGATACTTCCATTAAATTAATTATTTTGCCATTGAATGTAATTTTGATCCCTTATAAAACAACTCAATAATACAGTAATATGTTTAGTTCATATGCACACACCAGCAAGTTTTGTTCTTGTTGTATCTTCCTTGAATTGGTAAATAAAGAGCGACCATTCCGGGGTTCGAACCGGAGACCTATGGGTACTACCCACAAGTCCTTTCCGGTGAGCCATTCCGGAATGGTTTCTTGCTATATCTTCCATCTTCAATAGGAAAACCGGTTCATCCGAAAGCGACAAGGACGCCGCCCCACCTCCAGCTAAGGCCGAATCTGCAGTTTGGTTGCGACGTGGGGCGAGGGCGACCCCTGGTGTTGGGTCAGGTACCCTCTAAAACCAGCTCATATGTGTGTGTTGAGGTAATGGGTAGTGCAGCAAAGGACACTTCCATGGGCCACTTCTCCTTTGTCTTGCTGTGTGAGTTGGGGTGGACCAGGCAATGCCAATTGCGCAAGGAAGGGAATAATCAATGATGTGGGCATGTCTTGGTTTTTAGGGTTTCTTTGGATTTGGGGCTTGAAATTCAGTGCCATAAAGTGGAATGTTTGCATCTGTATCCATGTCAATCTCAGCTCAGGGATAAGAATATCAGCTTCAGAATCAGTGACACAATAAAGATGTATTTTAAATCAGTTTCGTAAAAAAGGGGCTACTACACGCACGACAATTATCTCGCCAAACACTCGACAATGATCATGGCTAGGGTTTCTAAAACCATCGAAGCCATGAGGGTGGTATTTGACCCAAACGAGCCGAGCTTGACATTTTCAAGCTCGGTTCATTTATTAAATGAGCTCGAGTTGAATCGAGCTTTATTTTTTATCAAGCTTGGTATGTTGAGGAAATGAACGAGCTCAGTCCGAGTTTTTTTCGAGCTCTAAGCAATTCTACTTAATCATAACATAACAGGAAATTTTAGAAAATTCATAAAATTCGAGCTATTAGAGGGTAAATCGAACGAGTCGAGCTTAAAATCTTGTTCAGGCTCGATTTGTTTAGGTAAGTGAACGAGCTCAAGTCAATCTTTTTTCGAGTCTATCTCGAGTCAAGCTCGGGTTGTTCAGTTCATTACAATGATCACATCTGATTTCAAAAGTTGTGATCATGATCATCCATTTAAACAAGATACTGAAATTTCAAATTACAGATCAAACCAAGATATAAAAAGAACCCTTAAATGCTTTAAATTGAGAAATTGTTGAAAACAAAACAACCCTAAAAAAATGTCAACTTGCAATGTTGGTGAGTTGAGGAGAGTGTAAAAGGAGCTGGCAAAAGACTCTTTAGTGCCCTTTGTGTGGGAGTGTTTAATGCCCAAACCCATTATTTGTGTGTTTGTCTGTCATGCAATTGTTTTTGTTTGTTCTCTTCCAATATCAGATCTTTTTAGATCTTTTTTAGATCTATTTGTACAGTTTGAGTCTCACAGTTTGTGGTTGTGAGACAACTTCATGAATTTCCCTTTTTTCTTGCCTTTCAAAATAAAATAAAAACTATTAAACCATCTTCAAATGATATGGTGTAAGACCATCTCTAATGATTTTTGGTAAATGTACATGTTTGCATTAAGTTTGTTAAAAAAAAAACCTAAAAATATACATTATTTTTGTTGTTTTGATGAATGTATATTTTTATTAATATTTGCACAAGAGGTGTAAAAATAAAGTTTACAGGAACTCGCTTGTGAGTTGTGACGTCTTAATTTTCAACATTTTATTGGATTTAGAGCACCCATAATGGTCGGACACCCCTCTTTTAATTCACTTTTTCTTCTGATTGTGAAAATCTGATAATTACGAGTAATCACTCTACTTTTTACGCTCTCAAAAATTTGAGAACCTGGCCATTGTGGATGCTCTACAAATATAAAAGAGACGATAAAAAAAATCCTTTATTTATTAATTTTGTTTACAGATCCTTTATTTATTAGTTCTATAAAGTGGTGGTACGACCCGCCCTATTATATGGCTCTGAATGTTGGCCAATTACTAAAGCTCAAGAACGTAAGTTGTCGGTGGCAGAAATGATGATGATACGCTGGATGTGTGGTCACACAAGATTAGACAGAATCAGAAATGAGGACCTTAGAATAAGGTTGGAGTCACTAGTATTGGGAACAAGATGCGGGAGCTCAGACTGCGCTGGTTTGGACACTTTCAAAGGAGACCTCCTTCTGCACCTATACGTAGATGCGAGAGTTTGGACCTAGATGCTACCCGACTGGGAGGAGGTAGACCGAAAAAAAAGTTGGATGGAGATCATTCGTCTTGATCTTACTCACTTAACCCTCACAGAATATATGACAATGAACAAAGACCACTGGAGGAGGAGCATCCATGCGACAAATATTTAGTATCCCATGCTATTTGTTTTTCTTTGCCTCTGTTCATATTTTGTGTTATTGCTTTTCCTACTTTATGTGTATCTAGGACTCTTTTTACTTTGCATACTCATGCTTCACTTGTCTCGACTATGGGTCTCTCAGAAACACTCTCTCGACTAGTTCGAGGAAAGAGTGCGTATATTTCGACTTCTCGGACCCTGCTTAACCGCGAGATATATTGGGTATCTTGAAATAAATAGAGGCCAAGCTTGTTCAGTGCATTGCATGTGAAATAAATGGAGGAAGATAATTGCATTTCTCAAGTGGTGTGAGTGGTGGTGATAGATAAGTAAACGGATCTACATCTAGTCATCTACCTACCTGCATTTTGCATTGTACCTGTACTGTATTAATCTAGTCATCAATTTGTACAGCACATCTCAGCCACATATGGGCCAAGCCCAACAGCATTTTTGCTTGAGCAAGAAATTCGGCCCAATGGGTCAAGGCCCAAAAAAAAGGTAATCTTTGAGCTATCAAACTTTTTTTTTAACAAAAACATACATTGTTAAAAAAAAATGTTTTTTTTTTAAATGTATTTTACCGATAAGAACTGTGATTAAAAATTATAAATTACAAATTCATAAAGTATATAATATCATTTAAGATTTTAAGGTATACTTTGCCAACTAAGATATAAAGAGTAATAGTTTTGTTTCACACATTAAACATATTGCAGTTTAGCCTTGAGATGAGTTTTATAAATGTAAACAAAGGGAATCGAAACTTAATTTCACGTAACGACTAAAATTATAAACAAGTTGAAATTGAAGAATTGTGTGAAATAAAGATTAAAAATTATGGAATAATATAAACTCTGCATGAGGCATAAAAGACTTTATTTGTAAAAAATAAAGTTCATTTGGTTATTATTATGAGTATTACAGTAATTTCAAACCAAATAAACTAAAACCACAAAAAAAAAAAGCTATCCCATATAGTTTTTTTTAAACACCCAGTTTAACCAAAAAAAAACCCACTTTAAAGAGCCTCATATACAATTTATAATTTAAACCTCTTTATTTAGTAGTTTATAAACTACTAAAAGGTCCCTATATCAACGTCATAAGCACCGAACAAAGAAAAAGAAAAACTCTCTTTTGAGAGTTCAAGAAAACCATCCCTTGGTGGCCCAAACACCACCCATCTGGTGGTTGTTCATCAACGTCATCTTTTACGCTGGTGGTTTCTGACTTCAGTCAGACCTCAACCCCTCTTCGGAGGCTCAAAACCCCTCTTCGGAGGCAATCAACCCCTCTTCGGAGGATCAAAACCCCTCTTCGGAGGCAATCAGTCCCTCTTCGGAGGTCGGTTACCCTTTCGTTGCGAGGTGCTCCTCGTCGGAGGTCCTAATCTCCTCTTCGGAGGACGGTTCCTTGCTCCGCCTTTCTCTCGGGTTTGGTGGTGTTCTCCCCTGGGTTGCCCTCCTTGGATCTGTACAATCGCTGTTTAATTTGGGGGTTTTGAGGTGGTGGATTCGTCCTCTCGGCTCTCTTCTTCCCCTCTCTCTCTGTCAAATCGGTTCGATTCCTTCGATTTTTGTTGCCTCCGTCTTTGGCCCGGTCGCCGGTGTGCAGCAGCGTCGCCGGTGTTTGCTTTCGGCAGTGTGCAGCAGCGTCGCCCTAGGGGGTCTGGGTTCGGTGGGGGGTCGACGCCGGCTTGAGTTGGCCTCCTCGTTGCCGCTCTCTCCATCCCCCCTCTGCCAATACCTTCACACCCCCTTATCTCCCCTTGCCGGCGGTGTGTGGCCCTCTCCTCCAGCGGCTCCCCTTCCGGCTCGGTCTTTGGGCTGTCGGTTGGGCTCTCGGGCTTGGCTGGTAGGCAACCTCGTCGTGCGCTGTGAGCTTCTCCGGCGGCGGCGGATTGCTGCGTTGCCCCTTCCCCTGTGGCTGCTCGTGCTTCTCTGGGGATTAGGGATTCTATCAGCTTTCGGGCCGTTGCTTTGGGCCCAAGGCTTTGCCTTGGGCCCGAGGTGGCCCGAAACCATGGGAAATTGAAAAAAAAAAAATAATTAATTACAATTAAAATAAAATAAAATTGAAAATTAAAATTTTAAATTAAAATATATATAAAATAACTTGTGCAAATAAATTCCGGAATTTTCTTACGCTCTCCGTTCTCTCGCGGTCGTGCTTCACTTTCTCGGGTTGTTTGGAGTTCTGTTTGTTGGATTCGTGGTTAGTTTCGGTTGAGGAGCAGTTCTGCGGCCCTGGTTGATCGAAGTGATCGTGTTGGTAGTGTTCGTGGTCTCCGAAGATCCTTCATCTAGGTGGAGGGAACGTCGTGTGATCCACACTTCCCCAGGTGTCGTCTTTGCCCTATGTGGATTACTGCTTTCCGTCTTTCCGGCGGCGAGACATCGTGTCAGTTATGCTGTCCCATGCGCTCGCTATCCACTTCTCCATGCCGGGTCTCCTTCTTCTCGCTGCTGTGTCCGCTCGTGTGCTTAGAGCCTGGTGTTTTCCGGGTTTTTTAGTTCTTTTGTTGTATTAGGTGTCTGTATTATGTTTTCATGTTGTATTTTCTTTTGTTATGCTGTATGTTTAGACGGCTTGCCGTCTGCCGACTTTGTCGGCCTCTCGAGGTCCGGGCCTGTCCGGTCTCGAATTATTTCCTAATCAAAAAAAAAAAAAAAAACCTAAAAGGTCCCTATACCCACCCAGTATGACATAAAAATACACGGGGTATTTTTTTTTTTATAACTTAACAAAAGAGGTGCAACCACCAAGAGTCCAAGACACCCCAGAGGAAACGCTCTCTCCTCTCTCTAAGATTCTAGAGAGAGGAGGAGATCCAACCACGGCTCCGACCGTCCTCAGCCCGGCTCCGGCCGTCTTGTACCACGGTGGCTTCGCCACATCAAAACTCCGGTGTGTCACCGGCTTGATAATCCATTTTGATTTTGATCAAAATCCAAAATTGATTTGGGGCTTTCGTAGATCGTAATCTACTCCCCCAAAATCTGAAATCGATAGGCCTAAATCTGAATTTCCTCCGTCGGATTTCGTCAAAAATCTGAATTGAGTTGGGGGTCGGTTGTTTCTTGGTCCCTTTCTCCATTCTTTCAATCTCCCTAGCGTGGCACTCGTGCCTTTAGATCTAGCTTTGTCTTCAATCATAGTGCTTCCCTCCTTCTCCGATCGACTACTTGGCGGTGGTCGGACGAAGTCTCAAACTCCGGGCCTGATTCTATGGAGTGCCAACGGCCAAGAAAACCCAATTCGAAAACCCTCCTTTCGATATCGTCCCAGCGCCTCTCCTCGTTTCGCTTCTGGGCTCGTTCGGTCAGATTGAACTTCGCCGGTTCCGCCTCGGGTGGCCGACGTTTCCTATTCCGCCTCCGGTCATCGTCGGGCTTGGAGAAGGCTATCCCTTGGCTGAGGATCTCTCCTCCCCGGCCTGGTTTCATGGACAACAAAATTAAAAATAAAATAAAATAAAATAGTAGTGTTAATTAGCCTCCTCGTCACGTGCTGGTATTTGTGACCTTGGCGTGCAAGGATTAATTAGCCTCTTGCACGCCAAGTTTCATGGTCAATTAAAAAATGTGTGTTAAATACTTTCTTATATATTGATATATTGACATACTTTTATGTTTATATATCGATATATATGTTTGTATAAAAACATCCCGAAAGGGTTTGATATAAAATTTTGTAAGGGTATCAAATTCCGCTCGTTTGGACGTGTCCTAAATCTCGATAAGGTTTTTGGGTGCTCTTACTCAGGTAGTGTGCGGCTCTGCGGTGGCGTGACTTGGTGATCTTTTCCATGGATTTGGTTATGACTGTCGGAGTCGGGATAGGTTGGGATCGTGGCGTCTCCTCTACTCGGGTTGACTGCTTCCCTGGAGTTTCGTCCTCACTGCCCACAGGATGATCGGGTCCTGATGTATCACTGGCCTACGGTTCTACTTCAGCGTGGGGCTTGGCTTCGTCTGTCGTCTTCGTCTTTATCCTTTTTGGTTTAGGTCTACTTAGTTTCGTTTGTTTGTAGAGTGCGTTTGTCTGAGTCTGCACCATTTTATATTGTTGTATGTTTGATCTTCAGACGGTTTTTCCGTCTGCCGGCTTGTCCGGCCATCGAGTTTCAGATATGTCTGAACTCGAATTCTTACCTAGTAATAAAAAAAAAAAACCAAGAGTCCAAGACAATAAGTTCATTTGTTTTTGTTGTCGACACATTATTCTCTTGTACTTTCAATACGTGGAAATAATTTTTTAGTCATAAATATCATGCTAGTATAGTATTATGTATCAAAACAATCATGTTGCGATGTCTTGGGATTGTCCCACATCGAAAAACACGATAATCCGAGTCTTGCATATAAGTCAGTGGGCCACTCCTCCTATTGCCAATTGGTTTTAGGATGAAACTCCGCTGGTCTTGTGTGTTTAGCTTGGGTGCGCATATGCGCTGGGACGTGTGGACCCCCCACGGTTATATGGCCCGCCAGGTTATATGGCCCGCCAGAATTTATCATGATATCAGAGCGGTGCGGTCCGGGACCCTGGTCGATCTATCTACTAGGCTAGCCGACCTTAAGACTATGCGCTGGGACGTGTGGACCCCCCACGGTTATATGGCCCGCCAGGTTATATGACCCGCCAGAATTTATCATGATATCAGAGCGGTGCGGTCCGGGACCCTGGTCGATCTATCTACTAGGCTAGCCGACCTTAAGACTATGCGTTGGGACGTGTGGACCCCCCACGGTTATATGGCCCGCCAGAATTTATCATGATATCAGAGCGGTGTGGTCCGGGACCCTGGTCGATCTATCTACTAGGCTAGCCGACCTTAAGACTCAAGACGTCTTGCACTTGAGGGGGCGTGTTGTGATGTCTTGTGATGTCAGTGGGCCACTCCTCCTATTGCTAATTGGTTTTAGGATCGAACCCTGCTCGGCTTGGGTGCGCATATGCGCTCGGACGTGTTGACCCCCACGGTTATATGGCCCACCAGGATTTATCAATACATCTGTTTTTTAAAGATATAAATATTACGAGTACACTATTTGATCTAAAATACAAACTATTTTATTTTTAACACATATTTTAAAATTTTAATAATTGTATAAAATATTTATTTATTATTGTCGTTGTTGTTAATAGGTATGAATTTTTTAACGATAAAAAAATATATTTTCTATAATTTTTAACTAAGAAATAAAATATCTTATACGGAGTATTTTAGTTCGCTACATTAAGCATATTTAAATGTTTCCCGAGACCGACACAGAGTAGTACTAGTACAACAAACAAGTTATAAAGACTAACAGAAAAAAATTATAAATAAAAATCGAACAGAGAAGAACATCAAGTAGTACTAAGAGGCGGTCAGGATCCCGTAGAGTTGAACTCCATGGAGTTTGTATGATTACCTAATAAGAATTTATCGACCCTAAAAAATAAATTAGAAAATGGCTAAAATAATTTAAATCTAAACCCTTTATTTAAAATCAAGTGGTTAGGATTTATCCAATTTCACATGGTCCAAAGTCACTAAGCGGATATCCAACAGAGTCTCCCTCTTAATTTTTTTGGAGAATATTGGGATGGTTTTAGATCAAACAGTTTCCTTATTACATTCTTTAAAATAAGGAATTGAGAAAAAATATGAAAATTATTTCCTAATTTTGAAAAAACTCTATATATTTTTGGATAAACTCCATAATAGAGAAGATGTTAGAATTGGATCACGAAATATTCAGAATATTTAACTTCTAATTCTCTATTTTGGAAATTGTTTTAAAGAAGCTGTTGAGCATGCTCTAACGACTCTTATTCGGAGGTAAGAATCGTTAGTAATCGATCACCATGTAACGAGGTGAGTATTAATTTTTTTTTTTCCTCTAAATTATAGTAATATTTTTCTTTCTCCCAATTGAAGCTGTTAAAATATTGAAATAATTATAAAATTCATAGCACTAATTCACTAAATATCAACTTTACTAGAAGCTTCACTTTTTTTCGAGCCCCACCCATTTGACCTCAAGTAAAGATACGGGGTGTGTATGGATGACAATTTTAGTAGTTAATAAACTATTAAAATTGGGGTTAAAAATTTTAACTTTGTATGGGGTTGTGTAGTAGGGGGTTTTTGGTTAAAATTGGGACTTAAAAAATAAGTCGCATTTGATAGTTTTTTTGGTGGTTTTGGGGTTTATTTGATTTGAAAATACAATTATACCCCTAATAACAACCAAATAAACTCTACTTTTTACAAATAAATTGTTTTTATCCCATACGGGGTTTATATTTCACACAAAATTTTAACCTTATTTGAGGTTAAATTTTTAACTTTAACCTGTTTATAAATTTTAGTCATTTTTTTAACCCCGACCCATACGGTCCCTTTATCCCTAAACAATACAGTAGTACTATATGATATGATATGAGGCCTTTCAAACATACACATGAAGTCGTATGTGAAATTAAAAGAAAAAAAAAAGCTCAGTGGAAAATATATATACAGTAATTGAATTCACAATGGCGAGAAAAGCTTCAAAGTCTCCACGGAACCACCATTGACGCGTCCTCTCCAAGACTCCAACCCCCAAATTCTCCTTCGATTCTTCATCCTTTCCTTCTCTATCATTGACAGTGGAGGTGGAGATGACACCGGAGACGAGATCTGGACAACAAGGACTCGGAGAAGGCACCAACAACATCAGGGGAGTTCTCACCCATGGTGGTCGATACGTGCAGTACAATCTTTACGGCATGCTCTTTGAAGTCTCCAGAAAGTACGTCCCTCCTATTCGCCCCGTCGGTCGCGGCGCTTCCGGCATCGTCTGGTCTGTTCTTCTTCTTTTCTTTCGATTTCGTGTTCGATCTTGCTCCAACTCTGCTTAAATTTGACTTTTCTCTGTCGTGGATTTGTTATTGAATTGCGATGCTCTATCTGTGCGGGATTTGTGCTCTGATCACTTTGTTCCGATTTCCGATTTCCGATTTCCGATTTCAGTGAATCTTTGTCGTATGAATACTCGTCGAATCTCTTGCCTCCGAATCTGCTTTCGTTTTTCAATTTTCCGTATTTCTGTCGAGTAAGTTGATTAATTACTGCTCGTTTGACTGGTTGTTTGTTCGAGTATGAAGAAGATATTCGCTAGAAAGAATCATTGCTTTGGCGGTTGTGAATTTTACAGTGCATTTTGTTTCCAGTGCCGCTGTGAATTGTGAGACTGGAGAAGAAGTAGCGATCAAAAAGATTGGCAATGCATTTGACAATCGAATTGATGCCAAGAGGACGTTACGTGAAATTAAACTTATGCGTCACCTCGACCATGAAAATGTAGGTTTCACTTCATTTGAGGCCCATTCAAATGCTTAGCTTTAATTTTGAACACCAGTAGGTTTACTTCACGCATTTGTTTCAATTCATATGGCATTTATTGAAATTCAATGCTCACTTCCATTGAATACAGGTGATTGCCCTCAAAGATGTTATACGCCCCCCACAGATGGAGAACTTCAATGATGTCTACATTGTTTATGAATTGATGGACACTGATCTTCACCAGATTATACAATCCAATCAGCCACTCGCTGATGATCATTGTCGGGTATAGCAACATAAACTTCTTTTGCAGGTTGTATAAGATACAATGAAAATGGAAATATCTTATTTAGTTTTTCCTCTTTGGAGTTATCTATATTTAGCTGATCAATTTTATTTATATAGGACATGGCTCAAAACTAGAATAATATGAAAGGAAAATTTTGCCCTATATTTAACTATGAGATCCTTGTAGTTAATGCTCCAGACTAATTGCATGATGCTATTGCAGTATTTTCTTTACCAATTGTTACGAGGCTTGAAGTATGTTCACTCTGCAAATGTGTTGCATCGTGATCTGAAACCGAGCAACTTGTTGCTGAATGCAAATTGTGACCTTAAAATTGGTGATTTTGGTCTAGCAAGGACAACATCTGAAACAGATGTTATGACTGAGTACGTTGTCACTCGCTGGTATCGAGCTCCAGAATTGCTCCTAAACTGCTCAGAGTACACGGCTGCCATTGATATCTGGTCTGTCGGTTGCATACTTGGAGAAATACTGACCAGGAAGCCCCTTTTCCCTGGCAGAGATTATGTTCATCAGCTGAGACTGGTTACAGAGGTAAACTCCGCTTATAACACCATTTTCCATGTTTATTACACTCTTTTTAAGTATTTTTTAATCACTTCTTAAGTTTCTTTGAAACTTTTTTGCCCCTCCCTTCAATTCCTTTACTTTACTCCTCATCCAGAAAATATTTATGAATTTTGTAAGTAGCTAGGAAATATGATTGAGAGGTAGTTAGTTTGAATGTTTATTTGCATTGCAGTTTGTTCAGTTCCACAAATTCTTGCATGCGGGAACACTGGGACGGGACCAAGTTGTGTTGCCTTAACATTTTAATGATATGTGCTCTTTCAGTTCTGGCTCCTGTAGTCTGTTATTTTCTGCAACAAGGTTTGCCACTGAATGATAGTGTGATTAATCTTTTCTAACTAATGTGACCGTTTTGAGCGGGAGTAGTTAATAGTAGGCATTTTCTAAATTGGGAAATATCCAAGTTAGTTACAATATCTTGAGTCAGAAGAAATTCTGGTTCTCTCAGTAGATTCTTTAACCTATATCATAAACCATGATTTTCAAGTTTGCCTCACATAATATGTTAAGGTTTCAGTTGAAAACTTACTGTTTGCTCACTTTGATTATCAACTGGACTGTGTGGGCTTTTTGAACAATAATATCTGTGTTGAAATGCAGAGAATGCACGGTTGGTTTTATGGACTAATTCTTTGTAAGGTGGTAGAATTGTTATGTGTTGAACTTGGCAGAGGCTAACAAGTTAATTTGGGTGTTATCTTGGCTTGAAAAGCTCATAGGTTCACCGGATGACTCCAGTTTGGGCTTCCTACGAAGTACCAATGCTCGCAGATACCTGAGACAGCTTCCGCAGTACCCAAGGCAACCATTTTCATTGAGATTTCCCAATGCCTCTCCCTTGGCCATTGATCTAATGGAGAAAATGCTCGTCTTTGATCCAAATAAGAGGATAACCGGTAACGTTTATTATGATATTGGCTTTTGGTCAATCAAAACTGTTTACTGGTATGTTGACATGCTGGACTTGCCTTTTACATGATGCAGTAAATGAGGCACTTTGCCATCCATACTTGGCACCACTCCACGAACTAAACGATGCACCTGTCTGCCCTCAGTCCTTCATCGTCGACTTTGACGAGCCATCCTTGACGGAGGAAACCATCAGGGAGCTCATTTGTAGGGAGTCTGTCATCTTCAACCCAGGTCCTTAGAATCGAAGAGTGCTATGTATGCATCAATGTAAGTTTAGTGCCTTGGCGATCCTCGTTTCAGTCCAAGAAACAGATGATTTAGATATTGAACAAGTAAGCCAAATTTCCTTTTGTAACATATTCCTTTTCTTGTTCTTACGACATTCAAATTGGTTCTGAATTCTGATGGATGCCATATGTTTAACTATATATACTTGTTTGAAGTTTGACGTAGGCTTGGTGAATTTTAGATTTCTGTATTTGCAAATCCAACACGCATTTTTCTTTTTGGTTCTGTATTCAACACATAATTTTTAGTTTTTTGGCAGCAGAAAGTATTGGAAGAGCCAATCGAGGGTTTTAGATTTCTCTTTAAATATTTTAAATTTCTTATGGTTCACAAATAAACCCATGTTTAGAGATTTTGACATTTTGATCTCTATTTTAGAGATTTTTTACAATAGCTATTGGGGTTGCTCATAAACTAGATTGTAGATTGAAAATTGAGAGTTTATTATTATTTTACTCCATCTAACCGTTATTAATTAATTTTTAACTTTTTGAACATGTTTTTTAGAACATGTTTTTTAAAAGTAAAAAACTCTACAGCTATAGAATATCAATTTTTTTTTTATAATTTCATATTTATTAGTAAAATCACTATAAAATAGCTATAATTGATGTTATATATTACTAAAGGGCTAGTTGAAGAAACGAAAATTTTAAAAAATGATATTTCATATAGTTTTTATTATTTTAAAAATATATTCACTATTCTGCATATATTTTTATAATAATAAAAACTATATATTAAATTTTATTTTTTAGTATCTTTTATTTTCTTCAAGTAGCCTTTAAGTAATATGCATTTTTTTAAAACATATAAAAAATAAATTACACATCTATAATGTTTTTTTACAAGTGTAAAATTATTTTTTAATTTTTTGTTTGCAAATGAGTGGGACATTGTTAAGAAAATGATTTTAATGGGTGATTTCTGCAATTTTAGTTTTAAGGGGTGGTTTTATGCAAAATACTCTATTTAAAGGGCGGTTTTATGCAATTTCGCCTTGGTAAATCGACGGCTTGTGAGATCTGAAAACACTCGTACCAGCCGAGCGAGGAAGACGAAGCCAGAGGCTTTGGGGATCCGAACGCCACCTAAACGATGCGTATAAGGAAGAACAAGAAGCTTACGGCGAGCATCATACGGAGCACCGCTGCGTCGTCGTCCTCCCCGAAGCCGTCCGACGAGCTCCTGCAGGCGCACGTTTGTGTGGTGAACCGCTCCCCATGGGATGCCTCCCCCTCGCCGCCCCTTTCTCCGCCCCGCAATCTCCCCCGCCGCCGCCGCCACCAGGTAATTAAACCCCACCCCCGCCTCCTTAAAAATAGAACTTTGAAAAAAAATAAAAATTTAAATTACAGTATATGAATATTTAATTTCAATAAATTAAGCTGAAATTTTACAATTTTGACGGTGAATTGGAAACGCAGCCCCACTCCCTTGTCTTCCACCGCCGCCCTCCCCCAATTGCCATTGTCCCTTGTTCCTTTACCATTTTGCCCTTATCTTTTTACCCTCCATGAAGGCATAAACCGAGCCCTATTTTCGTAATTTCCCCTCGAAAAGAAAATATATATTTTTTTTTTGAAAAAAAAAATTGCCTTTTCCTCCCACGGTTTCTACCGCGTGAGGTTATCTTTTTCTCCATTTCACACCTTCCTCTCTCGCTGTTTACAGCTTCCATGGCGGCCATCACTATGCAACCCTTCTTCGACTTTTCCTTAATCCGGAGGGGGATTAATTCACTCAACTGACCGGAAGGAGTTATCAATTGCAAGCAATGGCCTTCAATTCCTATCTTTATTGCTTCTTCGCAGCGTCTATTTTGCTGTGCTCAGTGGCCGCCGCTGCGTCGGATTCCTTCATCTTCCGGTCGGATTCCAAGCTTCAAAGCCCCAATGACAACTTCACTCTCGGATTCTTCACCCCGGACCCGCAAACCCCCAATTCCTACCTCGGAATCTGGTACTCCTCAATCCCCGGCCCCGTCTATGTCTGGGTCGCCAACCGCCAATCCCCTCTCAAAGCCCTAGCTTCCGCCGCCCTCCGCCTCACCGACGGCCGTCTCGCCCTCTCCGACTCCACCAATTCCAGTCTCTGGGGTTCGAGCAACTCTCTCCCGGCGTCGGAGCTTCAACTCCTCGATTCCGGAAACTTGGTGCTGCTCTCGCGCGCCGGGGATGTCGTCTGGCAGAGCTTCGACCACCCGAGTGATACGTGGCTGCCGGAGATGAACCTCACTGCAGAGATTTCCCTCACATCGTGGCGCTCCTCCAACGACCCGTCGCCTGGAAGATTCACTCTCCTTATCCGGCCGCCGGATTACGGCGAGGTCGAGCTCGTGTCCTCCAACGGATCGGTCACGGTACCGTACTGGAACACCGGGAAATGGTCCGGTACAACCTTCTCAAGCATCCCACAGATGACGATCCCTTACCTCTACAAATTCTACTTCGACGGCGCGTTCACCCAAAACGCATCGTTTGGGTTCGAAGAGACGGCGCTTGACGGATTCCGGCCGTTGACGAGGTTCTACCTGAACCCCACCGGCCAATTGCGGCAGTACACGTGGTCGGCGCAGACAGAGGTCTGGAACACGTTCTGGGTTGAGCCCGATAATCCTTGCCGGGCTTATGGGCTTTGCGGCCAAATGGGGCTATGCAACGGGCAATCGGCGGGCATCTGCGGGTGCCTCGACGGGTTTGACCCAATTGATGAATCCGGGTGGGACGCTGGGGATTTCTCCGGCGGGTGCAAGAGGAGGAGTCAATGTGATGGAGGGGATGAGTTTGAGGAGGTTGGGGTTGCTGTGTTTGATGATACAGGAGGGGTCAAAACGGCGTCGTTTCATGGGAGCAACAGCAAAGTTTGTGAGAGGGAGTGTTTGGTGAATTGCTCTTGTGTTGGATTCTACTACAATGATCTCACCGGCTCTTGCAAGACCCTTTTCGGGTCTTTATCGAACCTTCGGAATTCGAGTTCCGATACATCTGTGGATGGCAATGAGGTTCTTTACATTAGATTGGGAAGAGCATCTGAAACTAGCAAGAGAGGAAACAAGAAGATCCCAATTCCTTTATTGATCATCATAATCTCAGGAATTGGATTGTTTTTAGTCCTTGTGATCCTTACATTGCTGTTATTCAGGGTGAGAGTGATCAGGAAGAGGAGGAAAGATGAAGAAACAATGCTTTCAGTGACCAATTTGAAGGTGTTCTCCTACAAGGAGCTGCATTCGGGCACCCGGGGCTTCTCCGAGAAGCTCGGCCATGGCGGGTTCGGGACCGTCTTCCGGGGCGTGCTCTCGGACGCATCGCCTGTCGCGGTTAAGCGGCTTGAGCGGCCTGGCGGGGCAGAGAGGGAGTTCCGGGCGGAGGTCTGCACCATTGGGAACATCCAGCATGTGAATCTGGTTAGGTTGAGAGGGTTTTGCTCGGAGGAGTCACATAGGCTCCTGGTGTATGACTACATGCCCAATGGGGCTTTGAGTGCTTACTTGAAAAGGGATGGTCAGGTTTTGAGCTGGGAGGTTCGGTTTCGGGTTGCGATGGGGACTGCTAAGGCACTTGCTTATTTACATGAGGGGTGTAGGGATTGCATCATACATTGTGATATCAAGCCTGAGAACATCTTGCTTGATTGTGATTACACTGCTAAGGTGTCGGATTTTGGTTTGGCAAAGCTCGTTGGGAGGGACTTTAGTCGGGTTTTGGCGACAATGAGGGGGACTTGGGGGTACGTTGCACCGGAATGGATTTCCGGGGTGGCTATCACAAACAAGGCTGATGTTTATAGCTATGGAATGACAATGTTGGAGTTGATTAGTGGGCGGAGGAACGTCGAGGCACCACCGGGGTCTATGGGAGCTGATGGTGGTGGTGAGAAGTGGTTCTTTCCTCCGTGGGCCGCTAGGAGGATCATGGAAGGCGATGTGCAGGCAGTGGTAGATCAGCGGTTGGGCACTGAGTATGATAGGGAGCAGTTGGCGCGGTTGGGGATGGTGGCGGTGTGGTGCATACAGGATGAGGAAGGGGCAAGGCCGACGATGGGGACGGTGGTGAAGATGTTGGAAGGGGTGGTGGAAGTGGACGTCCCTCCGCCACCCAAGCTCCTTCAGGCATTGGTTTCGGGTGACTCTTTTGTGGGGGTTGTGACCGCCGATTCTGGCAGCAATGCGGTGTCTATGACTGATGTGAACAGTGAAAGCGGTGACTCGAACCCTGGTGCCCGGCCATGAATCTGACCTTCAATAAGAATGAGTTATACTTGCATTCTTGGTAATTCCTACTTCTTCTTAAGTATCAAACATGCTTATACCAAACCTTAATGTTTCAAACTTTTAAGTAGGTTGATTTCAAGTAATGCAATATCTTAGAGTGCAAGTTGAGTTATCAGACAGTAAAAAATTGTATTTTATAACTTAAGATAACTCATCCTTAGGTCTAATATTTTCATATAATATGAATAACATGGTTGGATTTTTCGTTCAGGCAAGCTCGTCCTACATTCGCATCAAATACTGTCCAGGAAGCCCCTTTTCCCCGGCAAAGATTATGTTCATCTACTGAGACTGGTTACAGAGGTAAACTCCGCTTATAACGCCAATTTCCATGTTTAGTACCCTTTGAAAATTTTTTGCCCCCCACCCTTCAGTTCCTTGACTTTACTCATCCAGAAAATATTTATGAATTTTGTTAGTAGCTAGGAAATATGATTGAGAGTTAGGCTGAATGCTTATTTGAATTGCGATTTGTTCAGTTCCACAAATTTGTTCTGTTGTGTTGCCTGAACATTTTAATGATATGTGCTCTTGTAGTCTGTTATTTTCTGCCACAAGGGTTCCTACTTCCTACTGAATGATAATGTGATAAACCTTTTCTCTGTGACTGATTTGGGCGTGAAGTAGTTAATAGTAAGCATCATCTAAACTAAAGTAGTTACAATATCTTGTCTGAGTCAGAAGAAATTCTGGTTTTCTCTCAGTAGATTCTTTAACCTATATCATAAACCATGATTTTCCAGATTGCCTCTCAGGATAAATGGATAATTAGAATCATATGTTAAGGCTTGTCAGTTGAAAAATTGCTGTTTGATCACTTTTGTTTATCAACCGGACTGCGTGGGGCTTGTTGAACAATCAAATATCTGTGTTGAAATGCAGAGAATGCACGGTTGGTTTTATGGATTAATTCCTTGTAAGATGGTAGAATTGGTATGTCTTAATTTGGATGTTATCTTGGCTTTTGATAGGTTTCACCGGATGACTCGAGTTTGGGCTTCCTACGAAGTACCAATGCTCGCAGATATATGACTGAGACAGCTTCTGCAGTACCCAAGGCAACCATTTTCATTGAGATTTCCCAATGCCTTTCCCATGGTCATTGATCTACTGGACAGAGAATGCTCGTCTTTGTTACGTTCCAACAGCGGTATGTTGATATGCTGGACTTGCCTTTTGCGTGACTGATGCAGTAAATGAGGCACTTTGCCATCCATACTTGGCACCACTCCGCGAACTAAATGAGGCCGTCTAAGAAACAGATGGTTTAGATACTGTAGAGAATGGTGTATTCGTTTCGTCGAACAGCTGACTTTAGCTTCATGTATGTGTGTATATTAGAGCTGTACACAAGTTGAGGGTTGATCAACTTGCCGAGGTTGCTGTTTTTCCGAGCAGGTTGACATTAACAAGTAGCCAAAATTCCTTTTGTACCAAAGCCTCAACTTCATCTTTACTTATTGTGCCTCCTTGTCTTGTTCTTAAGACATTCAAATTGGTTCCAAAAAGATGTGTGATGGGTGCCAGTCTGCCAGATGCTTATATGTCTATGTAAACAGCACATATTTTACTTTTGACATGTAATTAAATATCGATTTTTCGACTGCCTTCATAGCATTAGTAGAAGAGTACAACTGGCGGGATGATTGCTCTTTATTTACCAATTCAAGAAGAGTACAACTGATAACAATTTCGGAATGATTCAACGGAAAAGGAGTACCCAAAGGTTCCCGGCATTTTTATAAGAATGTCATTGCCTGGTTGTCCGACGGGCGATCTCAACCAAATCTTTGCCTATATAAATTAAAAAAAAAAAAGAAGAAGAGCCGAATCTTTCTCCCCACGTCACAGCAAAAATTTGCACAGAATTTTGACCAGACATCAGATTTGTCTTTTTTTCTTTTAATAAAAAACTAGAACAAAACCCCCATACGAAGTTACAGAAAGGCAACATATTTTATTGCTAAAGGTGTCTAACCAAAATTGGCTAACTATCTACTTAATTGCGAAAGGCCCCGTAACTGGAAATTCCTATGCCCCTGCTACGTGCGGCGGCGCTTCTGCAATTTCCCATAAGCGGCACCCGTCCACTCTATTGGTTCAAGTTTCACAGTCGTCGGAAAGGTCTTCCCTTTTCCGCGTTGGTATGCTTCCTCTACTTCCCTTACCGCTCGCTCCGCCTCGTGATCCCACGGGCTGACTACATCCTCGACATCACTGCTCACAGAAATTACCTGCTTCCCACGGCCATAAACGACTGCTTTGTCCAACGAATCACTTGGTTCTAACCGGACACGTGGATATTCTAACTGGACGATTGAGCTTTCTAACTGGACACTCTTCGTTTCGAACTGGACACCTCTTCCTTCTCGATCGACACCTTGTGCTATCAAAACATCCAATTCTTCATCCCCTGCCAAGTGGGTTATCGTTTTAAACTGTGAGTGATCTTCTTGGGTCAAGGATGGGCCACCCCCGAGTGAATGGGTCGTTGTAGATCCTTCTGTAGTGGTGAAATCGCCGCCAACCTTGCGTACCAGGGAGACATGGAGGTCGATAGGCCAGAATCGTTCACCGGAAAGACCGTTTACGACATCGTAGGCCTGCAAGTCTTCGTCATCCCAAATGGAAAAAGGTTTGCACCCTTCCTTCTTCGACTTTACATATGTGAGCTCGGCGTCATGCCTCCTCCCATCGACATTAAACTTGACCATCAGTTGTTTCTTCAACGAGACGTAGTCAATACTTTCGTCTACCAGTACGGCCTTTTGACTCCTCGACGACTTCACGACCCAAGTGCCTTCTTCACAATCCCACCATCCGCCAAACAATACAGTGATACACACGGACGATTTCTCCCCAGTTCCATTGGTTAGAGGGGGGACATTAAGTTTTACAGGGAAAAGAACATATTGTACGGAGAGACGTATCACATAACCTAAATGGAAGGATGACTTACTCATTTCCGCCAAGAAGTCGGTGTCTGTCCAGTTAACCCCGGTAGGTGTCAAGCGCGTGAATGGGTTTATGGACTCCCCCTCCTCTCTCCTCTCCCTCTTATTCTCTTAAGGCGCAAATGATAGGGCGGGAGATTTAATCTCACTCCCGCCCTCTCCGTCCCTCCCTCCCCCTCTCTCTCTCTCTCTCTCTCTCTCTCTCTCTCTCTCTCTCCCTCCTGTCTTATCAAATGTCTTTCTCTACCCTCTGCAAGATCCCCCCCCCTTTGGTCTCTCTGAAGTTATTGTTGGGTCAAATTTTATTCATTGCTTTGAACTTCATATGGTTTGAAAATGTATTTCGTGGTTTGAAATTAATATGGGTATACTCTCTCTATGGTTTTGCATTTTTTGAGTATTAAGTGTGACTGGGAAACCCAGTTTTATACGAAGGTCAAAATTTTACTAAAACCTCTGCAAAAGGTGTCCAGTAGAAAACTGTTTGTTAGTCAGTCGGCATTAATTAACCGGGTAGTTGGTTTTAAGGGGTGTCATGTACCGTCTAATGACAAGAAGTAAACCCACTTCATTTATGTCATGTCAGAAATGACCCGTGTCATGTATACAACAGACCACTGCCATGTTAATTGTAGACAACAAAAAAATATTGCAATTCAATCCTCTTTGTTTTTTGTTTCTTTTTTATTTCCTCAACGGTCACATGCTGAACAATGTTGCTATTTCCCAAACACCCCAATTATATGATAGGCATTCACTATCCATACTCCCCACAAATTGGTGAAGTTAACTCCGCATTGCCATTTAACAACCTCTCCAACAACCCTTCAACGAAATGACATCCTCTTCACACCACCGCAGCTCCTCATCTGGCCTCCCTCCCCGACCTGTCTCCATCGTTATATCATCCGACGAATCGGACGATGGAGGTTTGTCGATCACTTCATTCGTGTAGATTTCAGTTGTGCTACTTGTATCATTATACTACCTTTTTTTTTTATTTTATGCAGGACCTATGTCGCCGCCGTCGTACCGACGACATCAAAGAGTAGAGATTGTCGGCGGTGAGTCTGGGATGCTCGGGTCGTTCTACGAGGCGACCCTTGTACGCAAACTGGACCCTAACCACTGGGAGGTCGAATATGTGACCCTCCTACGCAACAACAAAAGAGAGCTGCTGAGGGAGGTCATCCCGGTGCAACGAATTCGTCCACGGCCGCCTCGTATTTCTTACGGCGCCTACATGCCCGAAGACCGTGTCGACTGCCGCGACAACGATGGGTTTTGGGCCGGGAGGGTCCTTGGTGTGTCCGGTTATGGGAGTGACCGAACTTTCACGGTCTACTTCCCACTGAGCGACGAGACGTCTGATCATCGTGCCCGCAATATGCGCCCACACTTCGACTGGGATGGATACAAATTCACCACGCAGCCGCAATTTCGCTTCTTGTTACCGTAAATTTCGTTTTAACTGTCTTCTATGTTGCTACTCTCTCCTACTATCTTTTAAATGTTTGCTCCTGTGTCGTATTTGATTAATGCAAGTGAATCTGTCTCCGACATATTGTGTCCAGTATATTTTAATTTATGTCATGTCGTATTCATTTTGTGTCCAGTTACAACTACGCGATTACTAGTCGGCCCACGAATTCACCTCCACCCACTTTATTCTTATTCCATGGTTTTTCTCTTCAACTTAGCATGTATTTATAAGTATGTTTATGCCCCCTCACTGTCACTCTTATCCATTCGATTCCAATATGGGTAAAGCATGCTAGTGTCGATCGGAGATAACGAAATCATGACATCCAAATATGGGTAAATATTATAATTGGGCACAAATAAAACAATATGTCATTATAGCGAATCTGCTTCTCCCATAAATCTTCTCCATTCGATAATGGTAGTAAATGACCTGTGTTTTTCATAGTTACAATTGTGTCCAGTGAAATACAATATGTGACATGTGTATCTAATATGGATGTCCAGTTACAACTTACTGCTTACACGTGATCCTTGAAATAAACCCCCCGGACCCTTCCTTCTTCAATTGGTTTTCTCTTAAACTTATAATTTATTTGAAAGAATCTTTTCCCCCTCACTGACACTCTCACTGATCTCTCTGTCCTCTCAGCCTGCACTTTTATATTTAACCTCTCTCTCTCTCTCTCCCTCTCTCTCCGTCTCTCTGTCTCTCTCTTCTGTCCTCTGCCACTACAGCAACTACTTTTTCCCTCCTCTCTCACTGGTCTTTGCTTTTCAGGAGTAGAGATGTCTCCCTCCCTCTTTCTCTCACTGTACATGAAACCGAGAATGGAGTCCAGCTGTACCCCACAGAGTGACCTGCTACCGGCTACCCTTGGCAAGCGGATATCCGCTTCTGTGCAATTTTTTTCCGGATTGGGTTACTCATGCAAACCTTTCGAATAGTAGGGTCATTTTAGCAAATCCCCCTTTATATAAATGGTTAGTAAATAAATTTGAGTTAAGTCCAATAGTTATATTAGATTAAATTCAATATTTTGAATTAAGCCCAATAGTTAGTGAAATTAAAGAAAAAAGAAAATTAAAGTAAAAAGAACAAAAAAGGAGAATTAAAAAAAATCAAAGAAAAATTAGTAAAAAAACAATGATTGGTCAAGACTCCTAAAATGCCTCTAAAGTTGACACATCATCTTAAACTCTTCTAAATTAAGAGTTTATATAGATATAGATAGTTAGTGAATTTAAAAAAAAAGAAAATTAAAGGAAAAAGAAGAACAAAGGAGAATTAAAAAAAATCAAAGAAAAATTAGTAAAAAAAAATGATTGGTCAAGACTCCTAAAATGCCTCTTAGGTTGACACATCATCCTAAACTCTTATAAATTAAAAGTTTATATAGATAGTTAGTGAAATTAAAGAAAAAAGAAAATTAAAGGAAAAAGAAGAAAAAAGGATAATTAAAAAAATCAAAGAAAAATTTGTAAAAAAAAATGATTGGTCAAGACTCCTAAAATGCCTCTAAGGTTGACACATTATCCTAAACTCTTTTAAATTAAGAGTTTATATAGATATAGATATAGATGGTTATGATGCGGGACCATCCAAGACACCTTCGGACACACCTATACTTGGGGATAGACCTATGATTCGAGATCACGAGAACGATGTCATCCTCAAGAGGAAGAAGAAGGCTCCACCTTGGGTCGTTCGTTTTTGGGTTCGTTCATGCACAGTTGACAGCTTTTCGACGTCTCAGTAAAATGAGTCGTACGGATTCAATATTAATCGGATTAGATCGTGCCATACCTTGTCGGAACGAGGACGAAGAGATCTACAACTTTGCTGTTGAAGGTTTTTCCAGATTCGACCTAGAGCTTGGCCAAAAATCACATTCTTTGGGCTGTCACTGTTTTAGACGGGAAATTCTTAAGTGTTGGAACTCTTTTTATTGCTATTTTTAGAGACCTTATTTACTTAAGTTATTTTTAGTATTTTAGGAATTTAAGTTAATTTCGATTATATTTATTATTTTCATTAAAATCAGCCCTAGGGTTTTCTATATTAGAACGGCTGATTCCTCCATTGTAACTCAGACGTCTCTTTTATGAAAATTTCAGTTTGTGTGAAACACAATTGAGAGAAAGTCAATCGACTCGAAGCGTGGCTCGTCGATTGCAACAATTGGTTATAGATCTAACTTGGTTTGCTTTGAGTTCGTCAACCTCGTGAGAGCTTGGTGATCCTGGTAATCACAAGTCCCCTCCTTGTGCCTCCAAGTTGTCCGCTTGGTTGTGTAAGGTTGTAGAGGCGGGCTTTATAGTCGTTGGTAGGAGGTCTGGGGTCTTTGCCTCGTTCTATTTTATTTTGAATCACCCATCTATCGGTCTTTCTATTGTTTTTAATCGAGTCTTTCATTGCTGCGTTTTATCCTTGTTCTTGAGTCTTTGCTTCCGTTCTAGTCTTTGAGTCTTGATTGTCGAAGATCGGGCCATCCTACAGCTAACCCCGTATCAGGTTAGTAAATAAATTTTAGTTAAGTTCAATTTAGATAAAATTCAATATTTTGAATTAAGCCCAATAGTTAGTGAAATTAAAGGAAAAAAGAAAATTAAAGGAAAAAGAAGAAAAAAGGAGAATTAAAAAAAAATCAAAGAAAAATTAGTAAAAAAAAATGATTGGTCAAGACTCCTAAAATGGCTCTAAGGTTGACACATCATCCTAAACTCTTCTAAATTAAGAGTTTACTAGTATAATTCCCGCGCCATGGCGCGATTTTAATAAATAAAATAATGAAGGTAGACTTGAAATCCTTAAGAAAATGGTAAAAATGTTAACCATAAATTTAGGCTCCAGAAAACGGTTTTTAAATTAAGATATTATATCGATATAGATTATTAGTATTGTAATGTATAAAGATTTAAATATAGATTAATAGTAGACATTAGATTTAATCCAATATTTTGATTTAAACTCAATGGTTAGGCAATAGGTAAAAAATTAAAAGCGGAAAAATGTAAATGTATAAAAAAGATGAAGAGAGTGATTAGTTTCAAAATTTTAAATGAAGGAGTTGTTGACATATCATCAAAAATATTATAAATTAAGATATTATATCGATAGATATTTTGAATTAAACCCAATAGTTATTAAATGGGTAAAAATGAAAATTAAAAGAAAAAACGTTATTGGTTAAAAGGGAGTGGAATAAGGAGAGCGCGCCACGTCAGCGGAAAGTATACGAAATTAAGTAGTTATATAGATATAAATATAGATAGTTAGTGAAATTAAAGAAAAAAGAAAATTAAAGGAAAAAGAACAAAAAAGGAGAATTAAGAAAAATCAAAGAAAAATTAGTAAAAAAAATGATTAGTCAAGACTTCTAAAATGACTCTAAGGTTGGCACATCATTTTAAACTCTTCTAAATTAAAAGTTTATATAGATATTTATTTTTATCGAGAGTTTATAAACTCGATTGAAAATGAGTTAAAGATATTTCTAACATACTCCCTCCGTACTATGTTAAGAATCTCAATTGAGAAGGATTTAGTAGGATCTTGGAAAAATAATACTACCTCCGTTCGGAAATATAAGTCCATTGACTTTTTGACACACTTTCTAAGGAGTTAAAAACTATATAAAATAATATTTTTTTATTAAATTTTTTACATAACTATATACTCCTTAAAATACGTGCTGCCAAAAAATCAATACACTTATATTTCCAAACAGATGGAGTATTAAATAAAGGATAAATAATTTAAATTAGAAAACATAATATTTTAAATTTACTTTTAGAAGACATAAATAAAAGTGGAAAATTCATGGGTTTTTAGAAGTGAGTCTTAATCCAATCCAATCCATTGTGGAACATTTTTTTTTACATTAAAAAATAAAAAGCGTTTGAAAACGATGATGGGATGAATGTAAGAGTTACATATTTGAGCGTAAATTAATTAAGTGACATTTACTCCTTTCCATATCACACCATATTTTTGGCCTTTCGCTACCGGTCCGGATCCTCTGGTCTCCTTTGGTGATCCCTTGGGTGTATCACAAATTATTTCATATATAAATAAATACTGAATTTTTTTTTATAAAAAAATATTTTTAGATTCTATACCCCGATATTAATATGTTTATAAAACTTTATTATGAAAAATTTATGTTTTAAAAATATAGATAATTAAATTATCAATTATTTTAAAAAATAACTTTTCTTATTTTAGAAAATATCGAGATGATCCAGGTTAAACTTTGCATTGTTAAAACTAACCTACTTCTTGTCTTTTTTATCTCTAACAAAAATCGTATTTTTATAGTTATATATATGGTTATACTAAATGATAATTGTCTCTCCCTACAAATCCCGTTTTATTGTGACCCAGAGAGGACAAAGTCAACCCACCGTGCCTAGTCGGACTTACCTGAGGTGCATGGCCGAATGAAAATCCACACGTCAAAACTCGAGCCAATGTCGCGGGGCCAATCCACACGTCAAAACTCGAGCCAATGTCGCGGGGCCAGTTGCACTCTAAATCCCATCTTAGATTTTTTTTTCGCCCCATCCAAGTGAGGTAAAGGTAACTTACATGCGTTGTAATCCGGAGCACGATGGTTCGGGGGCGAAGGTTACCTAATTACTTGGCGGATGGCCCTTAAGTTACTTGTCGCAATTGTGACACGGATGTGATAAGGAGATTATTCCGCGGAGCTTGGGTAGCTGGGTCATGGTGGTCAAAGAGACATACGGATGAACTGTCCGGAGGCTCTATTTCTATGCTCCCCCCCCCCCCCCCTAGATTTTTCAACTTCCAAAAGTCTCTATTATATAGCCCTAATTTGAGTTTTATACCATCTTAGGTGTACAAACGAAGGAGGGACATGTGTCCTTAGGGTATCACCACGTGTAGGGCTCCTTCGGACCCGTGGGATGATGACATGTGTGACACGTGGCCGTAGTGAGCGGAAACTCCCACTTATGTAACTTTATGTTCGCCAACGATTTCTAGCCCTTCCTGCCTCGTCCGTTGATTATCGCATCTGTCTTAAGGTTTACTCCAGGATATATCTCTACCAGGTTTGTACTAGGGGGTGACGCGTCAGAACTTTTCGTCCGCCTTGGCTTACATCACTGAAGTTGTCCTTTAAGATATTTTTAATTATAATGTAATTTTATTTTTAGATAATACATTTATATTTTTTTAAAAAAAAACATTACCCTACAACACTTTGTTCAATATTATTTGCCATATTGATCAGCAAGATAACTAAATTTGTAAGAAATAAGAAAAATAGTCTTGAATATTCATTTGTTTATAAATATGGGTCATTTTAGCTTTAAATTTCGTTTGAAAATATAAGTAATTTTTTAATTTTACAGTCATTGCAATGAGAGAATTATTACTTTTTAACTTCTTTTTTTCAAATTTTATGAAAGGATGATTGATAATTAAATAAGGATATAGAGATAATATTTTTATAATTTATTTAGTATGTATGTAAAAAATTTAAAAGAACTTGTTAACAAAGAAAGTAATGATTTTTTGTTTATCCCAAATCATCTAACTTGTACTTTTGTACCAGCATAAATCATCAACATGATAATTCTCCAAAAATAAAATTATTTTTTAAAAAAAATAATATTTTATATAATTTTTAACTGTTTAAAAAATACGTCAAAAATGAAGTGGATTACAATAGAAGAAGTAAGTATATAATAATAAGTTTTTTTTTCTAAGAACTTATGTTAATAATGTTGATTTATAAAATATTCTTTTAGATTTAGACTAGTTTAGTACCCGCACATTTGTGCGGTTTTTTTTATAAAATAATTTTATTTATCTTTAAAATATTTATATAAATTAAAATAGATCTTTCAAATCTAATTAAATTAGGATTTGGTTCAAACTAATTAAAACTAAATATCGCTTTATTTAAATTCTTTTTTGAATTTTAATAAATTTCATATTAACACTTCAACTAATGATTTTGCTTTATAATTGCATTAATTGCATTAATTCAATAATATATTATAAATTCCAAAATCTACTATATTTTAAAACTAAACTAAAATAAACTGATTATTTTTATTTATAAATCCAATAAATTTCGCTTTATTTAAATTCTTTTTTGAATTTTAATAAATTTCATATTAACACTTCAACTAATGATTTTGCTTTATAATTGAATTAATTGCATTAATTCAATAATATATTATAAATTCCAAAATCTACTATATTTTAAAACTAAACTAAAATAAACTGATTATTTTTATTTATAAATCTAATAAAGTAATTTATGAGACGATTGCCTCAAAAGAAAATCAATTAATTCAATAATATATTATAAATTCTAAAATCTATTATATTTTAAAACTAAACTAAAATAAACTGATTATTTTTATTTATAAATCTAATAAAGTAATTTATTAGACGATTGCCTCAAAAGAAAGATTTATAATAAAAAATTAATTAATTATTTATTTCAAGAAGTAATTCAATTTATAATAAATAATAATTTATTTAAATATAAAAAAATATTTAATTGGTTAACAGACAAACCTATATTAAAGGAGGAGGCAGGGGAAGGCGTCACTCTATTATTATATATATTGATATATATTGATATAGGGTAAGGAAGTATTTAATAATTGAAAATTTAAGAAACATAATCGACTTATTTAATTCAAATAAAAATCAAATTAGTATTAAAAGTCGAAAATAATACCACTACGATCTCCTTTAAATGGTATATATATTGATATATTTAATTTAAATATAGAAAAATATTTAATTGGTTAACAAACAAACCTATATTAAAGGGGAAGACAGGTGAAGGCGCCACTTTAGTATTATATATATTGATGATATAGGATAAGGAAGTATTTAATAAATGAAAATTTAAGAAACAGAATCGATTTATTTAATTCGAATAAAAATCAAATTAGTATTTAAAGTCGAAAATAATACCACTACGATCTTCTTTAAATGGTATTGACTTATTGTGGATGGCTAAAGATTTCGATGATAACGCTGCGTATTAGGAGATTATGCGAGTTAAAACACATCAAAAACTACGGGATAATTTCTGAAAATTTTAAAACTAAAATAGGGGCACATTTTATGAAAAACAGAAATTACGAAAGCTTTTACGTAATTACTCCATCTCCTCCTTCAGCCGACAGTAGCTCGAGCATATATTTATCGGCGATGTTCCGGCATCCCTCCGGCCTAACTTCGGCAAGTCGTAGGGGCTCCGATAGTGCTCAGAATGATAGGCGAAAGGTGGCTACGGATTTTTGGCGATGAGGAGCATCTCCCTGATTGCTGGGACAGGTCCGACAGCGTCTGGAAGCAGCGGACGAGTCGGCTTCAGCGGGTTTGGATTCGAAATTGGGGGTTTGCAAATTCGGGATCTTTTTGTGAAAAGTTTGTGAAAGAAAACGTTGGTTGTGTATGTAGAGTGTGGTGGAAAGGCTTAGAGAGTCGGATATGGAGAGAAAAGACGGCAGTGTGCTTCGAAAGTTAGCCGGGAAGGGGTATATATAGGGGGAGGATTAGGGGACGAATTGGATGAAGATAAATCCGTAAACGATTAGATAATCAATTCTAAAGCTATCCCAATCCTCAATTTGATAAGATTCGTCCCGAATTGGGCGGATTTGAATGAACTTTGAATTTGAAAAAAACTTTATTCAGGTATGTTTTAATCCAACTATTCAAAATTTGTTCAATACATCTGATTAGAGACGGCTAAGGAACGTTCTAGAATAGTTTGTTTGAGATTTGGGGGAGATTTGAGGGAGGCCAAATCCATCCTTGTTCAACAGTAGATCGACAGGCTCACAGACGGGAGGAAGGAGCAGGGCCGGCCCTGAGATTTTCGAGGCCCGAGGCGATGTAATTTTTTTTTTATCAATAAATATATTCATAATTTTTTTAGAAAAAATATCAAACAATGCAAATTTTTATTTATTTAACTATTATAAATTTCATATTTTCTTTTCATCACTAAAAGGAAAATTTATGGACTTCCAGTAGTATACAATCTCTCGGTATAACACAACAAAATACTAGGATTTTTAGATTTACCAACAGACTTATTTACTATTTTTTATTATATTTCCTTACAAGTCCTATTAAAAAACATAAATTTTTTTAGTGACAAATAAAAGTAAAAAAATATTTTTTAATATTCTATGTTTTTCCATTAATGTAAAACAGTATGGTTAAAGACTTTAAAACATATTATTACTTTGTAAATGCATGTATCCAAATAAAATACTATAATCACTTAAATAAATTTATTAAAATAGCATAAGTTACTTAAAAACTACCCGTTTTTGCATTTATAACAAAAATTGAAAGACGGAGACCTTCATACACTCTTTGTCGTTGACTCGAAATATTTAAAATCGCATCACAAATGAGTTTTTTAACATATAAATTTTCATAAATATTTTATTACGTGTAAATATAATAATACACAATACCTTAATTATATATATAACATAATTTTTTTTCCGGGGCCCTGCTCGGTAGGGGGCCCTAGGCGACCGCCTCTTGGGCCTACCCCTAGGGCCGGCCCTGGGAAGGAGGAGGGTTCACTAAACCAGTTCACTCTTTTTCCGGGATGGTCCGGTTCGGTTGAACCAAGAAAAACCGGTTTACGAATAACTTTTTTATTAAAACCCATACAATTTAAATAATAAAACTAACAAAATATTTTATTAAATATATTTTATTTTATGTAACGACATTTTTCTAAAACCTTATATTAAATACTTTACATATATTAAAATAAGTTATAATTATAAATCCTTCTATATTTGGGAGAAAAATATACAATTTTGTCTTAAAATAATACAACTAAAAACTAATTTATTTATTATAAGTGCACATAAATGAAATATCTCAAAAATAGTTATAAAACTCTATATGTATTTAATTTAAAAATAATAGAACTTTTATTAAAAATATATTTACTTAAAACAATATACCCAAAAAAAATTGGGGTCTTTCAAATATATCGACAATATCCAAACAATATATGTACGCCATATCTTTTTTTAGCAAATATAGGACATATCCAAACAATAATTTTCTAACTTAAAAATCCTACTTTAAATTAATACTTTAAATATTTTAAATTAATTTTCTAATTAAAATCCCTACTTTAAAGGAGAAGCCGCCACATGTCTTAGACGACTTCTCCTTTAGTATTATAATATAGATTTAATCACTCCATGTGCATGCTTAATAAAATAAAAAAAATAATTAAAAAAAAAAACACATGGTGTGTGGTGATGACGTGGAAGTGCCTAACGTAGCCGCAGCCAAGGGGACACTTACCGTAATAACAAAACCAAGTCAGGGGCAAAACGGTCATTTAAAGAACTGGTTGGAGGAGATATATCGAACTCCAACCCAAAAAAGAAAAAAAAAATACTCCAAGAAAAAGGCATTGCTAAATCGAGGGCTTGTGAGATCTGTAAACACTGGTACCAGCTGAGCGAGGAAGACGAAGCCAGAAGCTTTGGGGATCCGAGCGCCACCAAAACGATGCGTATAAGGAAGAACAAGAAGCTTACGGCGAGCATCATATGGAGCACAGCTGCGTCGTCGTCCTCCCCGAAGCCGCCCGACGAGCTCCTGCAGGCGCACGTTTGTGTGGTGAACCGCTCCCCATGGGATGCCTCCCCCTCGCCGCCCGTTTCTCCACCCCGTAATCCCCACCGCCGCCGCCACCAGGTAATTAAGCCCCACCGCCGCCTCTTTTTCTCTCTCTTTCCGATAATTTTTATCTGCTTTTATCAGATCTACCTGTGGCCAACGAATTTCACTTGCATTTCGTTCGTTTTCACTGCTTATCGATACCTAGGGTTTTTCCTGGCTTTCGTCTTCGTTACAGTTCGTGTTATCCCCCTTTGATTTCCTCTCCATTCGAAGCTAGGGTTTCTCAATCTCGTTCTATTTCATGTCCATTCCCCCAATTCAATTGCTGCCGGTTACATTAATTAATTCTAGCTCCGGCCTCTCGATTCAGGTAATCGAAGGAGATAACGATAGCTTGGCCTGCGATGATTTTCTCCCAGCTGATTATAGGTACCTCCGCCATTGCTAACCCTAAATCGATCCCCCTTTTTTAATTTATTTCCCCCAATCTCAAGTTAGGGCGTTAATTTTCGCTCCAATTTCAAACCTTAGCATTGATGACTCCATGAAGATATTCTCCCCGTTGACGATTATCCAAAACTCGATCGAATCCGGCAGCAGCGGCCACTGTCCTCCGAATTCAATGGTGCCGCCAAAGCGGAGGCCAGGGCGGCCAAGGAAGCTGGTGGTGGAAGCGGCTCCCCAACCGCCACCGTCGACATCTCCTTCGTCCAACAACCCCTACGAGTTCTACTCCTACTCCGGATTCGGTCCGCAATGGGGGAAGAGGAGAGGCAACGGCGACGATGATCATAAGAATAAGAACAAGAATCGGAAGAACGTTAATCATCCGAGTGGCGGAACCGGAACGAGCTGTTCTTCGTCGTCCTGCTCGAAGATAATCGAGGAGACCGACGACGAATTGGACTATATCGACGACGACGACGATTACGACAACGAAGTCGAAGGTACCGCGAGGAAGCGGGTGAGGAAGCCGGTGAAGGCTAGGTCACTCAAATCCCTCATCATGTGATCGATCGAGTTTAATCGACTTCATCATCGTGTTGTGATTTTAGATCAGTTGAACGTTGTAGCTTGATTGCATTTGAACATGTTGTTATCGATCGAACGTCGTCGTTTTTGTGGCAGCAATAGCATCAGATCGAAGTAACTAACTAGGGTAACGCATGTAGTGAAGTACTGTTATGTTATGTATTGAATCTCGTTTTCATTAATTAGCCCAAGTGGGTAGCGATGCGGCGTCGTTTTTATTCGTATTTACAGTGCATAACGCATATATAGTTGGTAGGGTAAATGGGACTTGGTGGCAAAAATTGTTGCGTTTAAAACAAGTAATGTTAAAGTGAGTATTTCGTGTATATATACATCACTTTTAAAATTATATTTTGAAATAGAAAAATACAACTTGTGTGTATAATCTGAATTCTTTAATCGTCAAATATATAGATGAAATGTCAAATTAAATTTAATGTACGTTACATTAATATATAGGTGATTACTGATTTGTTACGATTTGTTTCTTAAAAAGCATAAAAAATAGTTCTGATTTTCATGACTTTTTTTGTGAAAAATACACGAATGAAACTGCAATTAACGCGATTTTGTTGATCAGGAGAAGATATATAGGATATATCGAATGCAATCGAGATTTGTTTCAAGTGTTGTCGTTCATCGACATTCGCGATTTGATGGATCTTGATGCGTGTTTATACATGTTTTGGATGAATATAAATGATTCCACAACCTTCATGCACTAGGCTATGTTACAGAGGAAAGATAGTACAGTTGGTAGTTCAATCTATGTTACAGAGGAAAGATAGTAGATTGGACCAAAATTGGAGATATTATATGGTATGATCATGAAAACCTAGCTTCATCCTTCGATTACTCGCGCAACATCAGTCATCGGTTTTATATACGAACATAATGAATCCGATGAAGATGTGATCGGACGAGCAACAATAACTTATTGTAGTTTGTCATTCTTCCACAGCTGAACTGCTCCGAGAGTGAGAGGTGGTGGCAGAGAGCTCATTGTACTCTTTCCGGATGCTCCCGAGTATCTCTCCACACCTTTCCATGCTTGGCCGGTTATCTCTCTGTGGCACCACACACTGCAGCGCGAGCTGAAGGATCTTCTCGATTGCCCAGTTGCTCGCAGCGTTCCTCTCTAGCCTCGGATCCATAACCGAAACTGCCTCCCCACTTATCAGCTTCTTTATAGCCTGCATCCAACAGCATTGCCATATTGTAGAAATTCACCTATCACAATTCACATTTCACAATGAATGATCAAAGTAACCCTACCCATGTTGTAGTCACTCGCTCTTTGTATTCGCGCTTAGACTCAATAGCGCGCCTTCCTGAGACGAGTTCCACCAGCAACACACCGAAGGAGTAGACATCGCTTTTCTCAGTCAGTTGCTTGGTCTTCATGTATTGTGGGTCAAGGTATCCCAATGTGCCTTTAACTTGGGTGGATACATGAGTGGCACCGGAGTCTCTGTCAGCCCCTAGCCGTGCGAATCCAAAGTCAGCCACCTTGGCTCTGCATCGGTCCGTTAGGAGGATGTTGGACGGCTTGATGTCCCTATGGATGATTGGATGATCTGTCCACAGAATCCAACACATTCAACACAGTTTTGCAAAGGAATTTCAGCTTAATCAGCTATGTACATTGATCAAACCTGTGTAGGTGTGAAGATAAGCAATGGCATGTGCAACATCTTTTGCTATGTTGAGCCTCACAGAGAAATCAAGAAATTCCCCTCTTTTACCTGCAAAATTCAATTGCTTCACAGATCAAACAATTTCATTCAGATCTGACTGATAATCTGATACAATCAGTCACTCACCGTCTAAGTGCTCTCTAAGGCTTCCATTGGGGACATACTCGACGACGAGGATCTGTTCATCACCTTCCTCCAAGAATCCAAGGAGCCGGACCAAACTCAAGTGCTTCACCTGCGTGAGTGTCTCAACCTCGCGCTGGAACTCAGTGCCCATATGATCAACATAAGCACCCTAAAATCAAGAGGCGAAGAAATTAGCATCCAGAATCAGTGTTTTGACAGATCAATTCCTCGAAAATACCTTCCTAGCACGCTTGATTGCCACCAAAGTGCCATCGTCGAGGGTCCCTTTGTAGACGGTACCGAAACCTCCCTGTCCGATCTTGAGAGACGGAGAGAAGTTCATTGTGGCCCTGTGGATTAGCTCCAGAGTGAATGTTCTGTTTTCAGGCTCCTCTCTTGTGTGCGTCGAGTATCTAGGTCCATCGCGCCCTCCATGGCTAGATCCATTTGTAGACGAAACTGAGAAATCAAAATTAGAATCACACATCGCCTCGGGATAGGTTAACCTATGTGTTTCAATTCCAAAAACGAAATTCAAAATTTTCACATAGAAAACCCTAGCTAACTCACCGGATGGAGGTCTGGTATGGTGCGAATCGCAGGAATTTTGGGAGATTAGGTCGTAATCCGGCGGAACGAAGCACGCGACGAAAGCTCCGGCAACGGATTTGGCGGCGTGGCGGACGGCGGTGCTAGCGCGGGAGGACGAGGGCGGCCTCTGAGAGGAGGAGGCGGAAGAGGAGAAATCGGAGTAGGCGGAGTCCGGGGAGCCAGGGGCTACTGTCTCCAGCGTCGGTTGGAAGTCGGAGTACCGGTCACGGCCGGCAGGGCGAGGAGGCAACCGGAGAATTTGGCGGTTCATGGGAGAGGGAGAGGGAGAGAGAGATTGTGGAGGGTGAAAATGGCGGGTAGCTTTCTACCACAAGGCCACGAAAGCGGACAAGCCGAAGACGAAGACTCCACAGTAGTAGCCCACTCGAAAAGATAATTTGAAATTTTGAAGTGGGGCCCACTACCACGAGGGTGCTTTTGCGCCAAAATATCAAAAATAGTACGTACTGTAAAGATTTACTCCATGATCCCATATTATCTCAAATATAAGATATTTCAAAGATTTTTATTACTCAAGATTAGCACTTAGTTTAACGAGGTAAAAATTATATAAAATATTAATTTTTTTAATTAAACTTTTTTACAATATAATATTTATTATTAATAAATATTATATTGTAAAAAAGTTTAATTAAAAAAATTAATATTTTATATAATTTTTAGCTTCTTAAACTACGTGCACTAAAGTAAAATCTCTTACATTAACAAGCTTTGTAATGGATGGTCAAGGATGAATTCCTCTTCTTGCATAAAAAAAAAAAATCAATGATAAATATTTAATCAATGTTGTAAGGTGTTTAAGATAAAGTAAGGATTTTTCATTATTTAATTCATTTTTATCATGAAATTATAAGATTAATTTTATGCTCTCCTAAAGTTTTTTTTTCTTTATGTAAGATTTGATAGAGTAATAAACTAGTACATCCCTTCTAAAAAAACATTATTTGTGTTTACTATTCATATTCATATACATTTTTTAAATAATGATAGAAAAAAATAAAAATATATTAATTTTTTAATACAATTTCCTACTTATTAGTAATAAATTTAAATTCATAAAAAATTAATAAAAAAATAGATATGTTATATGATTTTTAACTCTATGAAAAGGATAAATGAATAATAAATTGATACATTATATTTTTTAAAGTGAAGATCATTTTGAAATAACTTTTATTAGTTTTGCAATTTGCTGATAATAATAATCTTTTATGGGCAATAAACTCCGTTTACTATTTACGTATGTTTTTTTAAGAATGATAAAAACTATATAAAATATCCATATTTTTATAAAAAAAATTGACAATTTCGAAAATACTATTAATAATTATGAAATTGTTAAAAACAATTATAAAAACCGCATTGTATTATAAACCGCATTGTATTATAAATAAGAGAGAGTTATAGAATAATCGAGGAATCGTTTCCAATTTGAACTTTGAAAATTTTAAAAATCTCAATTTCAATTTTCAAGTCGTCTTTAATAATTTTACAACACTCTCCTCGAAAAGCCCCTTATCACATCAACCAATTTTCAATTTCATATTTTGGATTAGCTTTATTTATAAAAGCAAAATGGATGGTATGCAATATGCATGAGCTATTATCAATGTGTCCAATGATGCTAATTTTAGTGGCCCAGTGTAGTCTTTCACGGTCCAACTCACGCTGTGGGCTTCCTACTACTTTCTTCAATCACTTGTTTACTTGTCTTTTTATATTCGTTTTGTTCAAACCAATACTCAATCCGTTTTTAAATAAGTAACTTTTTCAAGTCAAACATATATTTCTAAAAGGGTTAAAATATATAGAATATTAAATTTTTAATTATTTTTTAATAAAATTATAATAATAAGTATGAGTTTATCGAAAAACTTTATTAAAAAATTAATATTTTATATTATTTTTAACACCTTTTTTTTTATAGTAGACAATCATTTAGGGGCGGATCCTTTAAAGGACCAGGGGTGGCAGTCGCCCCCCCAATAAAAAATGAAATTTAATATACATATTCCTCTCGTCAATAGCTTCGATTTGATATATTATAAGCTCAAATCCGATAACTGAGTAAAAAGTTATAAACGTTTCAAGACTGAAGCAATATAAATTATTTTTCACATCATTTACCAAATTAATACACTTCTATCATACTCTCATTTGTTAAACTTCATAACTTAATACTATAATTAAACCCGAAAACTTCAAATATTGATGATTTTTTCGAAAAAAAAAATAGAGATCAATTTTTCGCCCCCTCAACAAAACACTTCAGGATCCGCCACTGCAATCATTATAATGTCTTTGCAAGCAAAGATTACTCTCGATCATCCTGACTGATGATGTTACAGATTTCCATGTTCAACGGGACGATAATTAGTAAAAAGTCACTTATTTGGAAACGAAGGGAGTACGTATATATTTCAGGATTTGTTTAGCACAATGAGTAGATTTTTAGAGTTTGTGATTTTGATATTATATAGTTTTAAATTAAATAAATATAAAATTTTAGTTTAATTAGCATTTGGAATTATAAATTTTCATCCACTGCTCGTCCAAGCTTTTTGAAGCTTATGGTTTTCTATTCACGAGTTTTCATCAGCTACCCTAACAGCCAGGTTTCCCAAATATCATATTAGTGTATTAACTTATATATTTAACAATGAACACAAATATTTCATCAATTTCAGCTGCTTAATCAGCTACCCTTTTGTCAAAACACAACCATGTCTACTAGAAAAAATAAGTTCTGATTCTTCATAAAATTGTTACGCCCTCTATTCGGCAAAATAAGAACCGATTCTTCAAAAAACTGTTACGCCCTCTCTCCAGCTTGTTTTAGCCCCACCAGGCCCAGCCGACTTTAACATTCTGATGGGCCACATAGTCCACCGACTTCTATCTAAATCTTAGATGAAAATGGATATTTTATATGGTTTTTATCATCCAAGTTACACAAAATAGTTAATTATGAGAATTCGGGTAAAATTACTTTTGTAACCCTTATTAATAAAAATTACTTATTTAAATTATGGTCAAATACATAATTTATGATTTAAAAAAAATGAGATAAAAAAAATGGGTGGATTTCAACTTACTCACTTCTTCCATGGTAATTTCGATTCCTCCACTTTACTGGAATTAGAATTATCAGGAAATCTACTTTCTAGATTTTTTAAAAACAAAATTCTAATTCATACACATGGATTGAAATATTATTCCTGAGTTATTTCAATTATTAGTTTTTTTTAATGTAATCCAAACAAGCGCTTAGCATGCATTGTTAGTTCTCGGATGCGAGTTAAAGCGAAGAACACTTTTGTCAATCCTTCGAGCTCACCTTCGTCGTGGACTTTTGATCTTTTCTTTGATCGTAGCCGAGTGTTGAGCTTGAACGGATCCCCGATATTTGAATGAATCTCTTTGATCGATCGAGCTAGTTTGGTGAAATGTAGCTCTCCATTGAGCCCACTTTTGGACATACACTCTTTTGGAATTTACGACTTGTAAATTCAATAATAATTTCATGTCACCTAAAAGGACAAACTCGAGCTTGTTTTCAATGAGCAAGATCGAAAATCACAAAGATATCAGACAAATTTTAGATTAAAATAATAATAATAATGATAACGTACATTAGTGTAAAATATATATATATATATTTTAAATAAGATAATAAAAAAAAAGACCAAATAAATTTAATATAAGACTTCTTCCTATTAGAATTGAAGTCATTTTTTTTTGTATGTTTTGACGATATTCCGTTTGTCGACTTGTCGGCCATCGAGATTTGGGTATATTTGATCGTGAATTCCTACTTAATAAAAAGAAAGTCATGTATTTTAACTCTTTATGTGTGTCAATATATATGTTACAATATTTCCACATTAAAAAAACTCATTTATTGTGTAAAGTTATACTCCAATACAAAGGTCTGTATTACAATAAAATATAAAAATAATTAATAAGGAGGCTTCATAACTAAAATAGTTTTTCATTCGGGTAAGGCAATTACAAAATGTTTAAAAGACTAAAAAATAGATGATAAAAAAAATTGGCTATATTGAGATTCGAACCTACAACAATATTGATATGATGAAATTTAGTTGGGTCAAATATCACTGGGTCAAGACAATTACATGATCATTGGGAGATAAAAAAAAATAAGTACTAATAATAAATTATAAATTGAGGCCCTAAAAAATCTGGTTCATTGTTCCATTGGCCTTTTTGAACTCCCCATTGGACGAGCCTGTCTTCAAGCATTGGTTTTGAGTGACTCTTTTGTGGGAGTTGTGACCGTCGATTTTGGCAGCAATGTGACATCTATAACTAGGGACAGTGAAAGCGGTGGCTCAAACCCTGATGCCCTGCGTTGGAAATAATGTTTGAATAACGTTTTATTTTCCGTAAACTTGACCCTTTTTTAAAGGAAAAGGAAAAATGGTTCTAACTGGTTTTGAAGATTTTCCTCAATTAACCAGGGCTGATGGGAGAGTGGGATTTTTAGTTACACACGTTCTCATTTCCCTAAACATTGGTTTTCAGTTTTAGAAGAGAGAGGATTTTTCCCATCTTCTTCCTCGTCTCCTCTACGTGAAAAAACTATTATGAGTTCCTATTGAACCCATCTCTTCGATTGTGAGTGCACACTTTTGAAGAGTGTTGTGTAACCCTGGAGAGCGATGTCAATAGCTGACTTACACCTCCGATTAGGGAGAAATCGTCTTTAAGGCAGTGAGTTCGAATATATACAACGACACAACAATTTTAGATGAGTTATATTTGCATTCTTGGTAATTCGGTCATTCCTACTTCTTAAGTGCGACTGATCTACTATCTCGGCTCAAAATATAAATCGTTTTATTTTTTGACACATTTTTTAAAGAGTTAAAAACCCTATAAAATACTTAATTTTTAAAACAACATTATATTTTAAGACACAGGGATAATATACTATTTTGACACTCTTAGTTTACGACATTTTTTTTTTTTTTTTTTTGGTAAGGAGGTTACAACTTTCTGTGTCGATTTAGAAATGCTACTTTATATACATACCTTTCCCTAATCGTTTGATGCTTGAGCAGTTCTGATTAAGTCTCTTGAGTAGATGTGATTTGTACTTTTTCGTTTTCGATACAAAGTGCCTAAGTTCAGCAGTTCTGATCACTCGAGCCATGGATGTGTTGCCCGTAGGGTAACTTGATCTCGGATAAGAGGGCTTCAAGCACAAGCTTTGATGCTTCTTCGTGATCAAAGTCGGGGCAAACTAGGACTTCCTTCATCTTCGAGCAACTCGGGTTTGCTGATCGAGGAGGCCCATTTCATAACAAAATTGAGCACGAACCAACTCTTCTTGGAATCTTCAAGAACATACAAAAGATAAAACTAATTGACAGCGAGATGAGTATCCACTAAGCTTATATGTTAAGACGATCATATTCCTCCCAATCGGACTTTTGCGAACACAATGATCAAATCCCTCACAGGACTTCGAATGTGTAGCTTCCTCTGAAACTTTCTCGATACGGAGGACCCAATCGGAGAAATCTTTGTCATCGAAAGCGAAACCGAAATCTCTCATCTTCACATCGCGTTTTCAAACGACACAGATCAAAATCTTAATTTGGAAAGTTCAATTTTACTGTTCTACTTGAAAAGGGAAAGAAGGAAATTATAATTAGTGAAACGTCGTCGTTCAAAGAGGAAGCATCAAGCAGCAAACTTTGTGAGGAAAAAAAATTCCGACCTGCCGGATTCGAACCAGCGACCTAAGGATTACGGCTGTTACCACTACAGTCCTCCGCTCTACCAACTGAGCTAAGGTCGGTTTCTGTCACGTTTCTAACTGATACGGAGTAATATATTTGATTATTTTGATATATAACTGTATTTAACATTGCAGTGATTTTATTCAACCAGTGAGGCAGTGACTGTTTTTAAGCTACGAACTATGCAAGGAACTGCCATCCTTAGTTGTAAAGCAAATACATGGTGGTGATAAATCAAATCGGATCATTTTTCGCGATGCATCCAAAAATTAACCGAATGGCTTCATACTCGTAAACAGGGCAGAAGACAAGTACCTCTGTCGATAATTCGTGTGCACAATCTGCAGTGATCACAACTTTAACTATATTTTGTTCATCCTTAAGTAAGGGGAATCATAAACGTAACTATTAGCTAGTGTAGTGATAATCCCGACCTGATACACAATCATTAGTTCCATCCTCCAAGTAATTTTGTGACTATTTTAACATATCTATACTTCTTTATAGACCAAGAGTAACCAAGAGTTTAGACAACCCGAACGATGGATAAATCATCATCGGAAAACACCAAAAAAGACCGACAAACAAGAGATACAACGAATGATGAAATAACAAAGAGCGATGAATCAATAATAGTTCAGTACGTGATTGCAGTCGTGTATTTAGAGAAGTTAACAATGCAGTAGATATATTGACCTTCTATGTCATACAATTATTATCCCTAACCATATCATAAATGTAGACCTCTATATTACCATTGGAAATAATGTCTAGAATGGACTAATGATCAATGATAGTTCATCAATAAATTATTAAAAAAACTAAACTAATTTAAAATAACACAACCTTGTAAGAGTGATAAAAAAATATCATCACATTTCAATTGTAAGAAAAATAACCTACCTCCCCTAACAAAGTATCCCGACTCGATTTTTAAACCATAAATTGGGCCAAAACAATGATACAAAATTGATTAAAATGATATCATTCTCATTAAAACAAATCAATATCATCCAACATTTATGAAAATATTAATTTCACCAATTATATGTCATCGTTTTTTCCCAAATTTATGGTCGAAAAAACGATTCGGGATACTTTGTTACCATATCCCCTACAAATTGAGTTATTTTTTTTTTTTATCATTGAAAGAAGAAGATAATTTTTTAACAACTCTCCGGGTTATTTTAATTAGTTTTTTGGGGGATTTTTTTTTGGGAAATTTACTTAAGAAAACTACGATGGACCAAAAACGGCCCAATCCAAGATGTAACAATTTTTCGAAGCCCAAAAATAATGAACGGCCCAATTTCATAAACCCTGGCGATATAAATTTACGCTTCAGCGCTTGATTCGGCCGCATTTGTGTTGCTGCTATCTCAGAGATCTTCAATTGCAAGATGCAGATTTTCGTGAAAACCCTAACCGGGAAGACCATCACCCTCGAGGTCGAGAGCAGCGACACGATCGACAATGTCAAAGCTAAGATTCAAGACAAGGAAGGTAACTTTTGTTGATTTTAAGTCGCTTCCTCTAAAATCTTCATGTTCTGCGGTGTTCTGATTTGCCATTGGCGGCTTTTCGTAGGAATTCCACCGGACCAGCAGCGTCTGATCTTCGCTGGAAAGCAGCTCGAAGATGGCCGAACCCTAGCCGATTACAATATCCAGAAAGGTAGCTCTTCTCTTTCGCTTTCTGTGTCGTTTTAGCTTGTCATTTTGTTTGTTCTATTTAAATCGGTGTGTTTGGATCTCTGATTCTTGTTGTTTCATTGTAGAATCGACTCTTCACCTTGTTCTGAGGCTTAGAGGAGGAATCATCGAACCTTCATTGATGGCTTTGGCACGGAAATACAACCAGGACAAGACCATTTGCCGCAAGTGAGTCTTTTCATTTCTCTCTCAAATTTACTTGTGTTAGTATGGTTAAATCTGTGATTTGTTGGAATTCTACAATGCATGCTTGTTGGAAAATGTGCTGTTTAGTTTTATACTGAGATTGGGAATCACAGCCTCATGAACTATCATCATTATCAATGATCAAGAACATTAACTATTCATTTTAATAAGCTGAATTTGTTTGTATTGCTTTTGAGCGTTGTTTCAGTGGTGGTACAACAATGATCAAGAACATTCATAATTACATATTATCAGCTGAGTTTGATTGTATTGCTGTTGATTCATTTGTGGTAGAAAACATGATTTATCTGTAGCTAGTTACTTTGATGGAACTCATGTAATATCTTTTTAATTGCGTGCTTCTCATCTTAAACATCTTGTTCTGTGTAGGTGCTATGCTCGTCTGCACCCTAGGGCAGTCAATTGCAGGAAGAAGAAATGTGGGCACAGCAACCAGGTATGATACATTTTACTGCTGAATGTGATTCTTGTTTGTGATAGTTTTTATTTTAATTTGGAAATCTAATGGATAAATGGACAAGTAACATTGCCCTTGTTGTAAATCAATTGTCTTGCTACATTGTACCAAGAGAGGAGATTTTTTAGTACTCCCCAATTCTCTTGATCTGCCATAGTGGTTGTAGCTATATTTAACCTAGGAGAAGTTTACTGGCCGGTTGTTGTGAATTGCAGTCAACAATTTTGCTTACCGAACTTCTTACATTTGTTTAATTTTCCATTTCACTAGCCGTTCGCTATTTATTCTTTCATTGAATCAAAGATTTGAGAAGGGGAGAAAAGGAAATGGCGCAAAATTAGCCATTTTTCGAAGACCTTCTCTTTACATAAATTGAAGGGCATGCTCGAGACAATGCTACTTAAAGTTATAGTAGCTTTGGGTGTTTAAACTGCCTACAGTATAACAACAGATGGTTATATCTTCTTGTGAAGAGGCTTTTGATTATGTTACTTATTATGTCTTGTTTGACCTTGCAGTTGAGGCCGAAGAAGAAGATCAAGTAGATGCATTCCTACAATTGCATTAGCTATTCAGTTTCTATTTGGTGTGTGTCTAACCGAAAACTAGTTTGTGCTCTCTTTTCGGAAGTTGTTTGTCCCAAATACTTGGAAACAGACCTTGTCAATTTTGCTGCCTAATACTATTTCTGAGAGATTTATTTTCCTCAATGTTCTGGTTCAGATGTTTTGATATTGCACTGAAATTTTCATCTTTTGCTAAGCTATTTTATCATTGTAGGTTCATGTCCGGTTTCTTTAGAGGTTTAATTTCATTGCTTGCATTGCTCTTTTCTATTCTTGTATTGCTTCGAATGACAACGGCATTCTGTCGGTTCATATTCTTGAGCAAGTGTAACAATACACTAGCAAGAATGGGTGCCATTTGGTACATTAGAAACACCATTTTATCCCAAGTAATCTTCTAACCTCTTATTCGGCGTTTTTGGAGTTGATGTGACATAAGAAACACCCTTTAACTTGTTTTTTTTTCCCTGGTTTATTGTTTTTTTCCCAAGTTTGAGGATTGATTGTCGTGAAGACTTTGTATACCCAATTACCATATTGTGTGCATCTTTTTCCTTTTTAAATTTTTTTTAATTATTATCGAAGGGTGACGGCTACTTAACTTTCATGCTATGAATTGATTGTTAGTTTAAATTTGGTTGTTTTGAAAGGCATCCTTTTCAAATTAAGACATAATTTGAGTATGATTTTCCAAAAAAAGTGCTGTGTGTATGATTAATGAACAAGGCTATGAGCATAAACTATATTCAATTCAAAAAATTATCAACCAAAAAATGCCCTGAATTCAAAAACTTATCAACTCAACTTTTGCCTATATACACGACTACAGAAATGATTTTTTTTTTGGTAAACCAACGGTGTAGAATGGTGATCTATGTCAAATCAATCAACCCTTGTTGGTAAATGACTGGATGGATAGTTGTATATGATTTGCATCATAGAAATAAAATCCATTCATATAAAGAGATCTTTTAATGAAATACTTTTAATGGCATAATTTTTGTACGAAAATTGTGTGAATAATATTGAATGTTTATCTACGGAGATCTCTCGAATCTAGTGATACCGAACTGAAATTAGGGAAATTAAATGAGATTTTCATAACCATTTATAATTTAAAGATATTTAGAATCCATAATGACCGTGGAAATCTTTTCATCCATATCCTAAACGACGTCGCTCGAGCCACACTCTTCTCCCTCTTCGCACGTAAACGCAACGTATAAACATTCACCGGCTACTTCCCGTTCCCCTCCCCGATAAGCTCTATACATCGTTTCCCGTAAACCCGACTGCAAAGTGCAGGCAAACAAGTACAAAGTCCACGACGCAAGTAAATGAAGTACAGAGCCTCCCCCAGGTCACCGGCAATCCCCGGTTTCGCCTCTCATATCAAAAGGAAAAATTAAATATATAAATCGAAACACTAAAATCCCAATTTCTTGTTCATTTTCTCTTCGCTTTTTTCGAGACAGTTGCATCATTGGACAGAGAAGACGGAGTTCTTCAGCTCATCCACACCCCGTTGCCGTCCAAAACGCTCGCTATCGATTCTTTGATCTTTCTCGATTTCGGCTTTCTTGGTTAGATATCTCCTGAATCTACTTTTGCGTCTAATCTTGCTGTACAGTCGTTGATTTGCGATCGTTTGTGGAGTTTGGGTGGATCGAAATTTAAGTGTTATCGTTGCTGGTTTCTGATTTGGTTATCGGATTTGAGATGATGTTTCTGTTATTGATTCACAAGATTTGTTTCGTTTCTTGCCTGATTGGTGATTTAGGGATTGTTAACGCCTTCGGGAAAAATTTAATTGATGTGCAGTAAGCCAGTATCTGTTTGTTTCTTTTTGGGAATAGTTCGTGGATAAGGTTTGGCGTTGCGTATTTTGTGATCTGGTGTGTGCTTTCGTTCGTTGCTGTAGAGGTTTCCTATGGCCGTCCGTATGAGAAAATATACAATTTGCATAAGTGATTTATTTCGTTTGTGATTTCAAGTTCTCATTTTCACTGATTTGTTAGTGCATTAGTAGAGATCTTATTTCATTTCCCATCTTCATCAACTCCCTTGTGCCTTGATTGAAGTTTGATGGAAAATTTAGTTACTACTGTCATATATGTTAGCTCTTGATCGCATTCGTCTGTTTGTGAATCAGTAGATAACATGATTTGATTGTGGCACTCTGGAACTGATTGCTTCCTTTGAACCCTTAGCTACACATCTAACAATTTTTTCAACCAAAAACTTGATTATGTGTCTGTGTTTTATATTAAGGAACAAAAGAATGCCCAGTTTATCCTATCTTAGTGTTTTTTCTCCGGAAAATCCTGCTGATAAGCTTTTATATAACATTTATATTTATTTCTTTGGGGTGCTAAATTTTTTAGTTTGATTTAGAATTTCAAGATGGCTGATAATGAGGGAGAGCAAAATACCTTGCGTGGAAATGAATGGGAAGTTGTATCATTGACAGCATCAGCATACGCCGCAGCTCCTGGTCCAGATGGAGTTGAATCAGGTCATGAGGACAAGAACAACGATAACAATGGCAGTGAAACAGAAACTTCTCGAGCATTGTTTATGTCTGGTCACTTTGTGTTTCCTCCCAGTGAACATGAGAACTTGCCTATAGTTCCTGATAATGTAGAAAAAGAAGCTGATCAGGGTGTCAGTGGGACATTGCCAGAAGGGGGCCTCTCTGAGCATAAGAGAGAGGAAAAATGGGACGTAACTGGTATAAGTGTACCTGAGGTACTCCATGACATTTACGACGACAAGGGTAACAAATTGTCAATTCATGGTTCAGATTTTGAGGAAGATGTGGCTATTCATGGGCTAAATGTTGCCGGTACTGAACCTAGTGCTAGGTTTAGTTCATATGGTGGTGCGGCAACAATTGGTGGATCAATGTATGATGAAAGTAATATTTCAAGCAACCTTCCAAGTCCGTCACAGGTAGGCTTGAATCCCCATGATGATCCACATTCAGAAGACAAAGCGGATGATGACGACCTTCCTCCTGGAGCTTGGTGGAAGAGGCAAGTGGCCTCACTGCGTGCTCATGCAAAAGAGACAAATACATTTTGGTCTGTTTTCATTGCAGCTGCTGTAATGGGGCTGGTAATACTTGGTAAGCAATGGCAACAAGAAAGGTGGCAGGTCCTGCAGCATAGGTGGCATCTAAATCTTAATGCTGAGGTATGTGTGCTGTTTCATGTTAAAGTTTGCATAAGCAGGATCAATTTTTTTTTGTAATATTTGTGTCATACTAATTACATGTGTCTTGCTGTTTCTGTATACATGAAACTTAAAATCTCAAAATTTGAATCTTGCAAAGAGATAGGTATTGATCCTGATGGACTTGTTTAACTTGCAAAGGATTAACCCGGCCAAGTCAGAGACAAAACTAAGTGACTGCTTTTCTATTGCATATATAATTAGATTCCTTTCTGGCTAGGTTTGAAAATCAAACTGATGGGTATTTTAAGCCCGGGGAAGATGTGGGTGGATGTAGTTGGTGTTAGTAGATGTCGAGCTTTTTGAAGTGGACTGTGCCATGAGTCGTTGTATATGTTGGGTATGGGTTCATTTCCCTCCTCGGACGCTGCTCATTATTTGTATTTTTAGTAGGGAGCTAACTTGATATTTTACCAAAATCATATAACTTTGGAAGATGGCATTGATTTCTTAATGGATACCAAGTATCAACTTCAGTAAGGTTAGCACAATGAATTAACGCCCTGCGCAATTCAAAAGATGTTCACTACACAACCGAGGGTATAATTTAGTGGAAGTACGTTTCCCTGGGATTGGGAAGCTATAAATCTATAACATAGCATTTTCCTGAGACCATGTGCTTGGAAGGGGATAGCATTTGTGTGCCTATAACCAATAATTGCTACATTTTATTTAGCCGTGTATTCATTTCCTGGCACTGGAGTAGAATAGTAGATGAATTCAGTCATGGATATTGCTTATGGAAGTTATGCGGCATGTGCTACTAGTAGCCTAGTATTTGCTAAAAATGTTTATGGTAGACAATTAGATATGCTGTTTGGTATTTTCTTTGATTTCCTAGGAGACCAAGATGACGAACAGTTGGTAAAATTAGGAATTTGTGAAAGAGGATCTCTGTCAGTGGGATCCACAGAGTGGTAGATTATATACCTGTTCTGTAATAAACTAATTCATTCGAGAATCAGTGAGCTATTGCTCTTCCTGGTTAATGTAGTAATCTAGTAGGTCAACCTGGAAGTTTGTATTCAGTTTGAAATTAATGATCTGATAATCCAACTTTAGTATTTGGAGTTAATGGAGCATATGAAGTTATCTTGCAGTGAACTAGGAATATTGAGACCATACCAACAAGTCAACAACTACCTTGTGCAGGTTGCTAGAATAGTTTCACACCTAGTTTTTTTTGTAATGAGACCACAAAGTGTAGGTTTTTTTTTTTTTTTTTTTTTTTTTGGCAATGAGAAATGTAAATCATGTGAATGGTTCCCGTGTAGTCGGTGTAGATGAGCAAAAATGAAGCTTGCTATTTTTCTTTATTTTGATATATCTCTTTCAAAATTGGCAGAAACCGGGCAGGATGTTTGGTTCCTTGTCGAGGTTCAAGGACATGTTCGGGGGCCAGCGTACTTCATACATCAAGAGCGCCGTTGCAGCTGAGCGCTGAGGAGACGATGCTTGCTGGTGGATCTGGAGGTTGATGACGACAATGATGATGACGAACAGTTGAAGAGTATGAAGAAATGGAAAGATTTCAGCTGCCATGTAATATTTGCTTCAAATGAGATGTCATGATGCAGTGTGATGATACCCCTAATGCTTCATATGAAACGGAACTACAAATCATTTGAACTTGGTCTCTACTTGCTGTTTTTTCTCTGATCCCGTAGTGTAATCTACAATTTGTTTGCATGACTGTTGATTTTGATAAGAAACTCTTTTCCCCAGATTTTGCTGCTTTTGTGTTGTGAAGTCCAAAATTTGACTGGATAAATGTATACTTAGCTGTATACTCCTCCCAACAGTACATAACTACAGGTACCCATTTGTTTAAATCTGTTCATTTTGTATATCATTTTGATTTTAAGCATTTTATCCTTATGTTTTGAAACTTTTGCATTTCATTTTAAAAATTGGAGGCTTAACCCTCAAGATGAAATTGTATCGATGAGCGTTCGTCAAGGAAGGTCGTGTTCGAATTTTTATGTATTGGTTGAAATCAACTATGGGCACTTGTTTGGTAAGTTTGTTGTTGTTGCTTCTGCTCCTACAAGGTTAGAAAATGTCGATTGCTAAGTTGGTGGCGGAACATCTAATTTTGGTAAGAAAATGATGCCAGAAATTCGTGAATGTGGAGGGTCGGTCCACTACTAAAACCTTTGTTTTGGATCATAAAGATATTTTGATGATATATTGTTTTTTTTTTTCTAGAATATCTAAATCTCATTAAAAATATGTTTAAAATGGTCAAATTCCTACAAGTGGATAGTAACATTTTTCATATGAAATGGTTAAAAATGTCTCATCTTAGAACAAAACTTGCAATAACCGTACGAAGGTCGATTCTTTTCATAGAAATGAGGAAGGTGACCAACCTTTTTTTTTGCCACTTGTCTTTTGGTCAAGTTTTTGGAAAATTTTCCATTCATGTAAGTGATGTTATTGGGATATCGAGATGATTTTGGTAGACATTCTAGCCTATCTGTTTACAAACCAGTTCAGACGATCTCTCTGACATCTTCTACGAAAGCAATATGGTGGTCGATTGTCGATAAAATTGTACACCTAAGTCTTTTAAACCTCATTTGAAAGGATGTCCTCGTAAGCGGAGGACATTGTCCTAATTGTCTACCTGAAATCTTTCTATATAAAAAAAAAAGAGTTAACTCATGTTATATGAAGTTTGTTTGTATGAACTAGTGTTGGCATTTTAACAAGGTCTAAGAGCTGTTTGTGATAACCGTCATCACATATGTGTATCCATCTATGGATGAACGGTTTGAGTTTCTACCAATCAATGAGGTTATTATTAGGGTTCGAATCCTCTATTTCCGATCTTATCCCCTTTCCTATCCTCTCACAAAAATTCTCATTTTTTTTGTTCTTTAATTTATTTTTATTTTCTAAATTGAGACTTGTGAATGGGAATGGGTTGAAGATAAGCGAGGAATGTGATTGAGGAATGGTAATTTGAAATCGTTGTTATTATCATAACATGGATTTATAAAACCTTAAAACATAAAATAAAAATTAAAAAAGAGAGAAATGATAATCCTAGTGGAAGAGTTATGCACAACTCTATCGGATCTAATTTCAAAATCAAAACTTACCATCAATGTTTTATTTGCTACTCCTTCGTCTAACTTTTTATTATTCATGCATGTTTTTTAAGGTATAAAAAACTATATAAAATAATAATTTTTTTATAATTTTTTTCAATAGTCTCGCACTTATTGGTGATAAGTATAATATTAAATTATTAATATTTAATATAATTTTTACCATTCCAAAACTTTGACTTGAAAAAGTCACTTTAAAAAAACGGAGAGAGCAGGAGAGTAGTAATATTTAAATAGGGATAATAAAATGGTTTTGGTGGGTGATTAGACCCCAAATTTACTACTACACTCATTATGTTAAATCAAGGCCATTCTTAATCAAGCCAACATTGCCATAGTTTTGGAATGTAATATTCGTTACACCACAAAATTATTTGAGATATAATTTTATCTTGATTTTTTTTTAAAAAAAATATATTTATATTTTATACACTGTAAATTTTATTGAAAATAATTCATGTTTTAAAAATATATATAATTAAAAAATTGATTATATTAGTTTATAAATTTTATATTTTTTAAAACATAATTTTTCATAATAAAAAAATTATAAACATATAAATATAAGTGTATAAAACACAAATATACATTTTTAATTTTTTTTACTAGATAAAATTATACCTCAGATAATTTAATGGTGTACCAAATGTTGAGGGATGTTGATTTTGGACATGAATTTCAAAATGAGGCAAACATTCCTTCAAACCTTCTTTCATACACCAAAAATAATCCTTATTATATATATGTGTTTTTAATCATTGAATTAAAATTTAAAAGTAGATTACCTTGATTTATTTCTTTCCCTTAACTTTTGCCTAACCATGTCATAAAAATTGATGCACATGTTTTCAACTCTATCAAGTATCAACATATATTTTTTTATTCCATTTTCAATGATGACAACATAAACCTATCTAGCCACCAAACAATCTAATTGGTTGGTCATAATCTAGCTCACAATTGTTTGATGTTGCTCAACCAACACTAACCAAAAACCCATGATTAATTTTCTTCCTAAACAAAACTACCTCTCAATCTCTCATATATCATATATCCCAATCCCCTCCTTCATTCACTTATTCCACACCTCCATTAATTTCACATGCCCCTCAAAACCCTCTAGGGTTTTGCTTCATCTCTTCCTTGTTCCTCCCAAAAAAAAAAAAAAAAAAACTCACACACAACTAGTACTTACTGGTGTATAGTTGAATTCCACAACTAATCACATTAACTTCTTTACCCATCCAGTGAATGCATTTGCACCCAAAATTAAATTCACAATAAGCCCACCCCCTTACCTGCACCTGCCATAAAAGCTCCAACCTAGCTCCTCATTTACACAATTTTACCATTTTGTAGATCAAGATTCAAGATCAACACAACATGTTGTTTCTCTCTTTCTATTAAGGTATCTCTCTCACTACCTTTCTTATTGGTTGAGTTTCAAGTTTCAACCAAACACTGCCCTAATTTTTTTCTTGCCCTAATTTTTTTAGGGATTATTTTTTTGTATGATCAAATGGACACACTTGTGGGCATCCTGTTGCTAGCATTGTGCATTGCTTACTTGAAATGGTTCTTCGGGTCGGTGTCGGGCTCGCTGACGGGCCCGCGGGTGTGGCCGGTGGTGGGGAGCCTGCCGGGCCTGGTGGCGAATTTCGATAGAATGCATGATTGGATGGCGGAGAATCTAAGCAAGTGCGGAGGGACTTACCAGACTTGCATTTGCGCGGTGCCCTACCTGGCCCGGAAGCAGGGCCTCGTGACGGTCACGTGCGACCCGAAGAACCTGGAGCATGTTCTTAAGGCCCGGGCCTATAACTACCCGAAGGGCCCGGCTTGGCAGGCGGTGTTCCATGACTTGTTGGGGGATGGGATCTTCAACTCGGACGGCGACACGTGGCGGTTCCAGAGGAAGACGGCGGCCCTCGAGTTCACGACAAGGACGCTCAAGCAGGCCATGGCCCGGTGGGTCGACCGGGCCATCGGGCTCAGGCTGTGCCCGATCCTTGAGACGGCTCAGGCCCAAGCCGAGCCCGTTGACGTCCAAGACTTGATGCTCCGGCTCACATTGGACAACATCTGCGGCTTGGCGTTCGGCCACGACCCGCAAACGCTAGCGCTCGACCTGCCGGAGAACGGCTTTGCTGCGGCTTTCGATCGGGCCACGGAGGCGTCGCTCCAACGCTTCATTTTCCCGGAGGTGATATGGAAGCTCAAGAAGCGGCTCCGGCTTGGGATGGAAGCCGGCTTGAGCCGAAGCCTGAGTTACATAGACAAGTATTTGTCTGACATTATTGAGACACGTAAGCGTGAGCTGACGTGTCAGAAGGACAGTGACGTGGATGCCAGCGAGGATAAGAACAGCCATCCCCATGATGACTTGTTATCAAGGTTCATGAAGAAGAAAGATTCGTCCTACTCGGACAAGTTCTTGCAACACGTGGCGCTCAACTTCATCCTAGCTGGACGGGACACGTCATCGGTCGCGATGAGCTGGTTCTTCTGGCTGGTGATTCGGCACCCTGAGGTGGAGGATCGCATCGTCAGTGAAATCTGTGGTGTCCTGATAGAGACACGTGGCACCTCTGACGTGGCAAGTTGGTCTAATGGCACTCTCACATTCGAGGAGGTCGACAGGCTGGTGTACCTCAAGGCAGCGCTCTCAGAGACTTTGCGGCTGTACCCGTCGGTCCCCGAGGACTCGAAGTACGCATTAAACGACGACATCTTGCCAGATGGCACATTCGTGCCAGCTGGCTCCTCGGTGACGTACTCGATATACTCGGCCGGGAGGATGCGGTCCACATGGGGAGACGACGTTTTGGAGTTCAAGCCGGAGAGGTGGCTGTCACCAGACGGTGAGCATTTCGTGGCGCACGATCAGTTCAAGTTCGTGGCGTTCAATGCCGGGCCTCGGATCTGCCTCGGGAAGGACCTCGCCTACCTCCAGATGAAATCGGTGGCGGCAGCAGTATTGCTCCGCCACCGACTCACCTTAGTCGAAGGACACCGTGTGGAACAGAAGATGTCTTTGACACTCTTCATGAAATATGGCCTTAAGGTGAATGTGCACCAAAGGGACTTGACCCACATTGCCGCTAGCTTAAGGTCTGAAGCCGAAAAACGAGCAAACCCTAGCTAATCGCGCACTTTAGGCTATGTTTGGCAACGAGCCTATTCGAAGACTTCAGAGCTTGTTTTGTCTACCATTGATTGATACAGTCCTAGATTTTTTTGACAGTTGAATTCAAGGTAAATTGTAATTTTATTTTGTCAAGGTAAATTGGGGGTATGGGGGTTCATGGCCCTCCCCAAGGGAAGGTGGGTTGAATTTATGGAGGGCAAGCTGTTGATTGATCACAGATTCACAGCTCACAAGATGAAATTTATTGTGGATTTGAAAAGGGGGTGAATAGTTTGGCTTTAAATTGAACATGTATCCAGGCCAGTTGGGGTTGCAGTAGTTGTTGCAGTTACAGGTTGGTTTGATCAGAGGCATTGAATTGTACTGTATTGTTTTGATAGGGCTTTGTGTTTCTGTAGCAAGTGACTTTGAATTTCAGTCTTTCTGATTCACCATGAAAACTGCACTTGTTCTTGTTCATCTTGAATTAAAGCTGTCTGTGAGTGTCTGCAATAATGCAATTGCAGTGCAACTAACTGGGTATGCATCAAGTCAGATTTTCATAGTTGCAATTTGCAGATGAGATCCACACTAAGGAGATACCAATACATAGAGTCAAAGCCAACAGAAAGGTTCAAAGTCATCAGCTCATTACACACATTCACTGCCATAGATATTCACACAATCCAGCAAACTCAACTACTTCCATTGTCTAAGATAAAGAAACCCAGGAGAGTAATTTAAATAGAAGCAAATTAGCAAAAGAGGGCAAGATAGATAGTTCATAATCCATTGACAGCAAAACCAGCTCTTCAGGACCGGGTCGTTTTCTAAGCACTGGAGGACCTGAATGGGATGGCTCTGATTACGATCTGGTGGTAAAGTGCAGCCAGTGCAGCTCCGATGAATGGTCCAACCCAGAAGATCCACTGAATAAACCCATACATAGATGTTTTAGAAGATGCTTTTAATTAAGCATAAGATAGGAATTTTCAGCTTCATTGATTAGATTAGGATCAGATTGCTTACGTGGTCACTCCAGGCGTGCTCTTTGTTGTAGATGAGGGCTGCTCCGAGGCTCCTAGCTGGGTTGATGCCAGTTCCAGTAATGGGGATGGTTGCGAGGTGGACTAGGAACACAGCGAACCCGATTGGAAGGGGGGCCAGAATCTGCATACATTTCAGGTTTGCAATGAGTTCCAAATTTCATGATCTTTGCAAGGAATCTCCCTTTAGGTACAGGTGAAAGGTTTATCTTGTTGAAAACTTCATTGTCGATTGCAATCACATTTAACCGATGTTCTTAAGGAAATATTTGGCACTATTTATGGGGAAAAGCTACACCAAAGCACAACTACAGGATTTCAACCTTGCTAGAACAAACTTAAACAAATGTTAAGTTTGTTGAGCTTATCAATCTGTTTCAAAGTATCGCGAAACAAAATGCAACAGGCTCAAATCTTATACACAAAGAGGATAGGCTAATTGTCTAGGAATACCGAAACTAGGCGCTATGCATAGAAAGAATATGAAGATTGATTAAACTGAACAAGATAACCTAAGGAATCACTAAGAAAAAACATATCACAAACTTCCAATTAGGGAATGATTTCATGAAATTTGCAGATTCATGCCCTTCTATATAGCAAGCAAGTCACCCAGATAAACCCACACATGACACAACTTCACAGCCAAAGTAAAGGATAACTGGATTTCAATCAGTAATTATTGAAGAAACCAAACATATAGATACACATCCCAATCAACCAACAGGCCTACAATTGTCTCAACAAGCTGCTACACAACCAAACACAACAAAGGCAAATCTCAATAGGAAGAGTAATTAAACCCTAAACAAACAAATCAATTCCCTTGTACACAAGTGAGAAAGAGGGTCTTACAGGGACATGGGAGTCTCTGGCATTTCTCTTGGCATCAGTAGCAGAGAAAACAGTGTAGACAAGCACAAAAGTGCCCACAATCTCAGCACCAAGCCCATCTCCCTTGGTGTATCCATGGTTGACCACATTGGCCCCACCACCTAGCACCTCATATGGGGATGGCTGGAACCCTTTCACCACACCAGCCCCACAGATTGCCCCAAGGCACTGCATTATTATGTAGAAAACTGCCCTTGTCAAGGACAACTTCCTTGCCAATAGCAGCCCAAATGTAACTGCTGGGTTTATGTGTCCACCTGAAATCCAATCAACAACTTCATTTTCTTGCCTAAATTTTCAAATTGAAAAATTGACTGAACCCTAAAATTACCACACCCACAGATAAACTCACATCAGAAAGGGCTTTTTAAAAAAAAAAAGTTTTTACTGCTTGGCACAAGAAATCAAGAGATCTATCACACTACACAGCTAAATTTACATGCCTAATTTTTCAAATTGAAAAATTGACTGAACCCTAAAATTATCACACCCCCAGATAAACTCACATCAGAAAGGGCTTTTAAAAAAAAAAAATTTTTTACTGCTTGGAACAAGAAAACAAGAGATCTATCACACTGCACAGCTTAATTTTAATGCCTAATTTTTCAAATTGAAAAACTGAGCCCTAAAATGGTCACACACCCAGATAAACTAACATCAGATATGGCATGAAAATCACTAAAAGAAACATTTTTCAGTGCTTGAAACAAGAAAATAAACGATCTAAACCAACAGCAAACGAAGTAGAGATGATGAGATACCTGAGATACCAGCAGTGCAGTAGACAAGGGCAAAGATCATACCCCCAAAAGCCCAAGCAATGCCCTGAATACCCACAGAGGCACACTTGGAGGGGGCCCTAGAAACCCCCATGACAGTCAAAACAGTGATGTAGAGGAAGAGGAAAGTGGCAATGAACTCAGCAATACCAGCCCTCCAGAAGGACCATGAGGACAGCTCCCCGGGCTCAAAGAGAGGGGCTGGGGGTGGCTCCTTGTAGTCCTTGGACTGGGCTGATGTCCCCAGTGGCTGCCTCTCTGAGTACTTGTTGGCTCCCAGCCTCACATCCTCTTCCTTGCCCTCCATTGTTGTTGCTCAAGCTAAGCTTTTGCTCTCTCTTTTTTCTCTCTGGGACTCTCTGGAATGGTGCAGTAGGGTGTAGTGGTTTTGGGTGCTGCTGGTTTTTATAGAGTGAGTCTATATACTCAATAGTCAATAGAGATAAGAACAAATTGGGGAAAAGGAGAAAGCAAAGTTTTCACCTTTATTTTAAGTTTAATTTAATTTAAAATTAGCATGATGTTTGATCATTATTTGAGTAAATTACATAAAATCACCTCTAAATGAAGCTGTCTTTTTTAAAAATACAAAATTTAACAAAGCAATAAGATAACTAAAGATTTATTCTTTACATATTTAATTAATATTGTATTATTACTTCACTTCCACTTTATTATAGTTTCTAAGATAGATAACTAAAATATTTTAAAAATAAAGTTATGATTTAACATATTTTTAAAGCATGCATGCAATTATTGGTGGATCTTTAAGATGGTATTTAATCTATAGGTACCTTTTGTGAAAATTTTAATCAAGATGTGGTCTTGTTAAAATTGTCTTAATTTAAGAATTTTTTGGATAAATGTACCCTTATTACTTGGTTTGATGATTTAGGTGTTGGTATGTCAATGGTATTAATGGATTAATGCATTGGTTTTATTTTTCCTTGCTCTAATTATATGTGCTATATTGTTCATAAAAATGAAAAATAAATACTTTATAATAGAAACCATCCATTTAAGAGAAGTTATACTCCAAAAATGAAGACTATTTTACCTAACAAATGTGAAAAAAAAAAAAAAAGAGAGAAGAAACTGCTTGTACCTTAATTCAAATTTTGCTTTCAATCAATTTTGTTTAGCCCAAAAGTGAAGACTCAAATTTGGCTGTTTTAAGCTTACTCTTCTTTGCCATTACACTTGCACATACCCACAACACTAATGTAACATATATATGATTAAAATAATTCCAAAATTAGTACTAAAAAATAGTAGTTTTTAAAGTGAAAAATGAATAGTTAGTAGAATTATATATGTGGGTGTTGAATTATTGATAATTGAGAATTTGGCTTGCAAAAACAAATGAATAAAGAGAGGTTTGAGGGATTAAAGAAATAGGTTAGGTGGAAGTAGTGGTGTCCTTGTCCACATATTTGCTGTTGTAGTGTTGGTGTTGGCTTATCCTTTTCATGATTCAGTTACCTTTACTTTTACTTTTTAATCATTCATTTGATTAAATTATACAAAATCGCCCATAAATTAGATTTTTTATTTTTTTTACAGAGTCACTCATAAATTTTACAAAATATACAGCTTTGCTTTCAAATTGCTATCAATATATGCATTTTTAGATTTCAAAATTGTTTTAAAATGTTAAATTATTACAATTTTATAACCTTAATTTTAATATTTTGGTTAAAATATAATAGAGCTGACTTGATAAACAACAACTGAACATTTTTTAAATATGTTTTTACTTTGCTTTACAAGGATTTTATATGGTTTTTGAAAGCAAAAACTAATTTATTGGTGGTTTCATAAAATTTTCTAATATATGGATGATTTTATGAAAATTCTTTAATTTAAGGGCGATTTTCTATAATTCACCTCAACCTTTTTTTTTGCTGCCTTTTTACGCCTTCATCCTTGATTTCATGATTAGGATTGTTTAGGCTACTATTTTATTTATACTTGATGATTATTCTGCATATAATTCTAGTTTTAATTCTAGTTTTTTTTCCCTAAAACTTTTTCTTTAATATTTTTAACAATCTATTTTATGAAAAATATATGAATTCTCATTTGTAAAATTAATATAATTTAAAAAAAAATTAACTTGAATTTATGATTAGAATAATTTAATTAGACAGCAAGTGAAATAACCTAAATGGGACAGTGGGGATCCGCACCGTTCTAGGATACCCTTGGAAGAATTTCATTGTTGAATTATTAATGGAAATAACAGAAAGAAAAGGGAGGGAAAAAATGTGTGGTCCAGACGGATGAGACGGTTTCCTTTTTTTGAAAATTGGAACGTTGGGCAGACTGGAAAGTTGAAAGTGTGGACCCCACCCCTACTCTTTTTGCCTTAAAAGAATATATAAATTCCGACCAATTTTTTTTTTTTCCGAAGCAGGATAAGGATTAGGAAACACGTCGACGATCGGATTTCTTTCTTTAGTGCGTCCGAACGGACGAGAACACGGAGATCTGGAGGACTAATAGGTTAACCTTTAATTGGGAAAAATTCTCTACCAAATAAAGAAGTAACCAAATAATTTTAAAAAACTAAATAACTTAAATTTGGGGAATATTTCCCGATTAAGGTTGTTAACCTATGCTAAAAAATAACGGTTTTTCTATCCTATGTCATATAACTTCTATAGAATAAAATAGGTTAAGAATTTTAATCGAATTTTTTTTACTTACATACATATATATTAAAATCGATTAATCTTGTTCTACATGGCGTGTTATGTTTGATTCTAAGAAAAAAAGTTAGCACAAAAAAATATTAAAATAATATATTGTCGAGATTTATAGGAAATTAGAACATTTTCAACAATTTCCCCGTTTTGGGGATTTTGAAGAATTTTAAGTTATTTTTTTGTCCAACAGATTTCTCATCACATTCTCAAAAATGGAGAAGCAGCAGAAACAATAGAGAGGATTCCTTAAATCTGCAGCATTCTCCAAACTAAATGATTTCCCAAATCTTCAAAATGGGGAACCCGTTGAAGTTAAAGCAAAAATAATTTGAAGAATATTTATTTTATTTTCCCATTTTGAAAAAAAAATAGAGAAATAGTTGAAGAAGTTGTTGGAATTTTTTTTATCCCTACCGGCCTAATGTTTAATAAAAATAAATAAGTTGGTTTATTAAGTGAATTGAAGTTACTTTTATAAAACATAATTTTAAGGAAAATATACCAATTTGTCACATTAGTATAATTTTTTATACCTATTTATCGCTTTAGTTTTTATTTATACCAATCTATCATTTATGATACTTTTTTATACCAATATGGCAATTTGGCAAAAAAAAAAAATCAATGTTGGTTTGAATCCAAAATAGCTGAAGGGCATTAAGGCACACACCCAGTTTAAAAGGGCGGTGTAAAGGACACTCACTCGAGGCTTAAAGTGGCCCCGTGAATCGATCTAGTCAAAGAGCCATAGCACGTGGCAGTCACCTAAACACAATTACACGTGGAGTAATATTAGTATGCCATAATGCCATATACATGTCACTTTTTACAAGTCATATCATATCAAAGTTAACAATTTCATAAATCATACACTAATATTAGTATGTCATACACATGTCACAAATACTAGTAAGCATATTTTCCAGTTTTGTTTGCTTTGTAGGAATTAAATCATCAATTCATCAGTGATACTGATGAATTGATGATATTAGCTGTTTGGTGGTTGGCATTCCTCAAAACAGCTAATAACACATTTAACAATTTAACACACACACCCCTCTCTATTTTATCTAAAGGGTTCCTCAAGATACACAGCACAGAGTTTCCACTTGAGAATGGAGGGTAGAAAAAATCGTTTATGAGGCCTTAGCAAATAAAAGAATGGAGGTGGGTGAAAACAGGATACAACACAGTATCTGCACTGGCTCTTCATTGAACGAATTGAAATATTGTGCTGTCGATCTAGAGCCGTGCCTTTCGGATTGAAGAAAACGATTGAAAGGAAAAACGTAAATGAACTAACGCTGCTGCCCGGAGGCCTAGCTTTTATCGCCCTGCTCAAGCAAAATTGAGGGGAAATTTTTCACCCTTTGCTGATGATGAGTGGGGTGCTATCCGGGCTGTACAGATTGTCTCTCGATCCGGCTCTGCTCCTGTTCACAGCACAAAATGGTCAAGGTTCAGAGTTCATTTGGATGACAGAATCAAAATCAAGTATCTCAACTTCTGATGACTGCATAATGAGATAATCTTCCTCCCAGTTTTTACTAGTCTTCGAAGAACAGATCATGAAAGCTACAGATGCATCAGGCAGCCAAAGCTCAAATAACACCAGTGTTCAGCTGGTAAACATTTGTTCATGTGTATTCTTTTTTTCTCTTAACCCCTCACAATTTCATGTTTAGTCAGAGCTGTAATTGAAAGGGGTTATGGTGGAATTGTCACAAAAATGCATACTTACATATATCCTTATAGCATCCTTTTCATGATCATGAATGATGAAGTTGTTGGAAGCTCTTCCTTGGCCATAGAGGAGTTCTTGCATTCTCTCTCGCCAATTCAGATTCAGCCTCCTAGTGAAGTCTTCGACCTCTCTGTCAAATATTAAGGTATAATAAGAAATGTGTTGCATCCATTTGCATCACTTTGAAGAACAGGTCATGAAAAAGTTTATTGACACTTTTTCAAAAATAAAATAAAATAAAATTGGTGGATAACAAGTGTTTATCTTTCCAGGACTAGTTAGCAAAGAAAGCTCATAAGACAAACCTATCAATCTGCTCCTGCATTACAGGATCAATTTCATCATCACTCTCATTGGTGAAAGCAACGCCTACATCTTGTAATTCTGTTCTTTCACTACGACGCTGAATGTTATTGTGGATCACAGGATTGTTATTGTCCAGGTTCTGCAAAATGTGCAAATAGTTGGACATTTCACATATAAAAATTAAAGATGCCAATTTCCACCAAAAAAAATATTGAAGATGTCAATTGCTTCAAAAAAGCAAAGCCAAACCATATTAACCTTGCAGTTCTTGTCACAATCAATAACAGAAGAATTCTTCTGTTTTTCTTTCCTCCGTCTGTTTTTCTTCCTGGTCTTAGAAGTCTTCACAGTCTCACAGTCTGGAAAGCAAGATCCATGAAATGCCATTAGTCACTATATATGTAAACAGTCTGGAAAGCAAGATCCATGAAATGCCATTAGTCACTATATATGTAAATAATTGATTCACATAATCACATGGATCCATCCCATCAGATAGAAAATCAAAATTAATAAATAAAGATCACCCCATAAGACAAATTCATCTATGAATAACGACTTCCTATCAGACCTCATAGATCTACAATGTTAATTCTCTAGCACTTGCTCTCTTGGCAGGAGACGGACGAATAATTATAAAACCTAATTCAAACTAGAGATAGAACTTCAATTAAAATGGACAATGCTAGTAAATACTAAATACCACCTCAAAATAGACTTAATCAGTATGAAAGGCCAAAGAAGAGGTGCAGCATACCATCATTGCCTCCATTAATGAATGAAAGCAGATCATCAACAGAGCGGTCATCTACATGCCTTTCTCCATCCTCTATTGTCTGAAAATACAAAACCAAAGGCCATCACCATCATCCATGATAGTGATTGCAAATAATTACACGAGAGAAGAGTTGCATGGGGCCCCTGAAGGCATTTACAACATTAAGAAAGCAAAATACACTTGAGATTAAGAGGCCCAGAAGACGCAAATACAAAAAATAACAGCTGAACTACCTTCGTCATATTTCGCTCCTTTAGTTCTTTTCTCCTCTTTGCATAAAGTCGATTCAAAAGTCTAATTCGAGGATCACCAGGCAAGTTCTTCACAGGCTCCAACTTCTCTTCCTATAACAACCAATTCTGCATTAACATAATAGACAAAGTAAAGATGCAGTCAACCAGACACATCTTTTACAAGTATCAGAAACCTCTGTAAGATCATCAGGCAAGCAAAATATCTCACGTATCTCCGCCGCTGTTTTCCCTTCAATCATCCGTGCAAGTGCACGGCTTGTTAGTTCCACTAAAGGCTTAAATTGAAGGCTATCAGAAGCAGATGCCAACTCACAGAGCCTTCTAGTATCCATCCGCATGAATTTCTCATCGAAGGATTTCCTCTCCTATAACAAGGTAAAGGCACGAGTTAATATTTTTACACATGCACAACAAATTCAACAATGAGCTGCTTCTGTTCTACATATTGGTCAGTGATTACAAAAAGGTCACACACTAAATCCTGATAATTAAAAACGCTATAACGATACTTGCTATCTCATAGGGAGCGTTCAATTACATTTCAAAAAAAGATGTGAGATAAAAAATACTGGTAGAAACAATTAAGAAGATACAAGAAAAAGGAGAGTAGAACCTTATTAGAGTGTCCAGCTTCTTGATGAAATCGGCAATAATCAAGAATCAGGCTCAAAGTAGCAGGACTGACTTTCTCTGGGAGACATATAGCATGGTTCTTGGAAGTTCCCTTTCCCATGTGAATTTCATGGCAGATGAATGGGCAAAACATTGCAATTGCTTGCTCCACTTGCTGAACAGAGTCATCAGCAGTCTGAACCCAGACATAAGATGTCATCATCTGTAGATGCATTAGAGTCAGTACGTTAGAAGAGAGGACGGTAAATCAAAGAGTTCAAAAGTGAATGGCTTTAACATATAAATGAAACCTACCTCTTGAATGCTTGGTGCAATTCCAGCACATCGGTTTATAACATTTGAAGATCTATAGTGAGTTCACATAGAAGTAAAGTCCAATGTTCCCTCCAGCCTTTCCCTTTCTGGAGGGCAGCAGCGTTTTATCACAATCTGAGACTTCCTAAAGGTCATAAATATATCACAATTAACATATCATCAGATTTTACTGCAGAATCAAACAAAATCTAAGAAGCATACAGGCTGTAGACTTTGAAAAGATTCCACTGCCTATAAAAATAGTACATATGAAAATAGAGAAACCAAAGTCCTATTAAGCACCACTAGAAATTGAACGGATCCTTAAGTCAAACATATGAAAAAGCAATTTTCAGTTTTCCATCTGAGTTTCTCTTCTACCGGTTGTAACGAATGCAACCCCAACATGCATACAAATTTCCAGTTCTTTCATGGTATTTGAAGTTAAAACGCACAAAACCAGATTTTTGATATATCAAACCAAAAGAAACATTTTTTAATTAATTTTAATTGGTCAAATAGAAACGAAATTGATAGCCTAATACTAAATGGGTCAAATAGTTGGAAATAGCCACAATTTGCAATTGCAGCACCATTCAATTAAATTGGGGCCGATTGGTATACAATTCTAAACATTCATCCTGTTAAAATCCAATGAATTTGCAACTCGAATGTCTAATCCAAAGCGTTCTATAATTTCCGGATTATAGCATCACAAGATCCAAATGGACAATTTTAATAACGCTGTCAGGCGAGCTAATCAAGAATTATCAATAACGCCATTCATCAGCTACACGCACAAATAAAATCAGACTAAACACATCGAGCTAACCTCATTACCTATCGCACATAATCCATTAATTCAACACAGAACAACAAATCAAGAAAATGAAAATGAAACCCCCCGAAACGAGAAAGGACAAGCAAGTACAATCCAATTAGATTCGGCGGATAAAACAAGAACGAAAAACACCACAGAGAGAGATAATTAATTGAAGAAAACGAACGAGATTTCCGAAATTTGAAGCTGAAACAGCTACGAGAAATAGCAATTCGCAGCTCAAACGAAATGAAATTGAAGAAGCGAATCGTAGGAGGGAGGTACCTGGGAGCGAAGGAAGAGATGAGGCAGCAATGGAGGATTTGGGAGGGGATAGAGATTTGGGGATGAAAGGAGCAATGGAGGGAGCGATGAAACGCAGAGACGGAAAGAGGCGGGGGAGGCGACAGGGAGGGGGGTTTGAGGGGAGAGATTGGAGTGCTTATCGTTTTGATGGTCGACGGTGGGCCCCACTTTCTATATTTACATTTTCTCTTACTATATGCTTTATTTCTGCTAATCTTTTGACCTAACACTTGAATAAATTGGGAAAATGAAAACAAACATAAATGACATGAATTTATTTGTATTAAGGTAGATTTTTTTTATATAAAGGAAGTGATAATTTAACATAAATTTTTAAAAATTAATCATGAAAAAGGTACATATGGTTAGGTAAAATAAATTTTAATTTTTGAATGATTTTTTGTAAATTTTTTTTATTTATATTTAATTTTGTAAAAGCAATATAATTCATATAATTACTGAATCTGCGAGATTAAATAAGAATTACTTAAAATAATATAATCTTGACTTCTATATAGTTTTTCGAATATATATAAAGATCACTTATAATAAAAGAACATACCATATTTAATTTGCTATTTTATATTCATCTTTTGCTCATAATTCAATTTCCTAACCAATATTGTCTTTCAAAAAATGTTAATTAAAGAAAAGAAATCTGTAACCACATTATGAGTTTAAGCATCGATGGTTTCTATTATATAGTCGTGATCTCTAATGTTGTTGTCGCATATCCTGCAATTTACCTCTTTCATTATTGTTAGGGAAAAAAATTGACAATTTTTTTTGTTCAAAGAAAGAAAAATATGAAATCACAAAGAAGTTGAAACAACTCGATGTGCTATAAAGTTTGAAGTGAAGGATGAACAAAGAGATCCATTATGTGCCAAATTAAACTGTATAAAAAATGTCCTAAAAAACTAAGGGAAAAACATAGCTATAATGTCGAACGTAGTTGTTGGCGCCACTCTTGAATAGCGGAGCGAAGAGAGCGATTCGGTATGAGGATTTCGCCTTCGAGTTTGAGATTCGTCATGGGGGACGTGTGGTGTCCGCTGTCCAGCCAAGCTTCGAAAGCCTCTGCTTCATAAGTGAAGCCATCATCAGCTATATGTGGATCATGCATTACTTCCTGCGCGTGTTAATTTGCATATCATCAACTGATAGTATGTACCGTGCAAAAAGGAAAAGAATGAAATAAAACCCGACCCGACTCCGGTTTCATACAGATATACTATGTATAGAATAAGTTTTAACCTGAAGTATTGGACAAATGAAGTAGGGCGGGGCAAGGTCGACATACTCGTCGTCGCAACACGAATAGGTCACCAATGTAGAACTACTCGACGAGACCTTCATCGGTTGAAGCACCCTCCAGGCATCGGCCACAAGATCCGGCCTGTTCTTCCAATGGAAACTACAACACCTCAATCCCAAGAGTGCCAACTGCTCCGCTTGCACAAAGGGTAGCCAATTTCCGGCTGAAGAGTCCAAGATTGCGCCGAGATTTCCCTTATCCACAGCTTTTTGTACTTCGGTTTGTAGCCCTAATGCCGGTTTCCCTGTCAGAAGGCGCAATAGAATGACCCCGAAGGAAAAGACATCCGACTTTGGGTTAAGCTCTTCGGTCAAGAGGAACTCAGGGTCCATGTAAGGATCACGACAAGTTCGTTGTATCGGATCAGCCCTATGGCTTGGGTGGTTGATTCCAAGGTTGTCGAGCTTGCAAGATAGGCATGCGTCAAGGAGAATGTTGGCGGGTTTGAGATCACCATGGATGATGCTCTTGGGTTTGCAAGCCTGGAGGAACATAAGAACGGAGCAGAGCTCGGTAGCTATACGTATTCGTGTTTGCCATGATAACGGGGGTGTCTCGCCCTTGCAGGCTAGCCGGTCCTCAAGGGTTCCGTTGGGAAGGTACTCGTAAACTAGGGCAAATGGTTCTTCGCAAACTCCTATTAATGTCGCTATGTTTGGATGTCGTATCTTGCTTAGGGTGTCAACCTTTAGACATTGAAAATAAGGTGTTCGTTAGATACACCGCAAATCCACCTTCTTATTGATATGGTGCTACGTTCTTATTGAAGTGCAGGCGGACACTAGAAACTGAAAGCAAATAAGGGTTTAGGATATCATGTCATATCGACGTGCATCGCGTTCATATCGACATGGTGCCCTAAACCTGATTTGCAGTGTATTTAGTTTCCGCGTTGAAAATATAAGGTTATTTCTCAGCCACTTCATCTTCTTAATCTGACGCTCCAGATTTAATTCACTGATACACTATATATAGCAAACTAGATAGCTAGATAAGATGTGATAGATATATACCTCTTGTAGAAATTGTAGAAACTCAAAGGGTCCTTGCAAGCCATTGGAATGGAGCACCTTGATGGCGACGTCGGTGTGACGAAGGCGGCCTTTATAGGTATCCCCGAACTCGTCTCCTCCGACGAAGTGCTCGAAGTAATCGGTAGCTTCGGAAATCTCGAGGTAGTCGAAATCTGCAAAGGATTTGGGGACTTGTTGGCTGTAGTTTGGATTGATCGAATCAAGTAGCTTTACAAGTCGCTGATTTTCAAGCAATGCATTGCTCAACCTCGTTCCCAAGTCGTTACATATATTAAAACTTGAAGTCTTGATCTTTGGAGGCCTTTTTCTCCTCCCACTGATAAAAAATCTAAGTTGAAATTAAACAACAAAGGTCAGAAATTCGTGCCAAAGAAGGAATCTGATTACATGATCGAGTTCAGTGAGTGGTTAATTACCGGATTCGGAACCTTCGGTGTCGGAGGCGACGGCGGATTTGGCCGGAATTTGGTGCCGCCGGGGAAGCAGTAACCGGAGCAACGAGTGTTTGTTGCGGCTGCGAAGCTCTCATGATCGAGAGGAATTAAGAGAGATACCGGAAATTAACAAGTGGAGAGATTAATTCAGGGAAGGCTAGGGCTTGAGTGCGGCGATAGGAGCCGCCGGAGATCGAGGGAGAGTGACGGTTGCTTGCAGAGGAAGCAAGAGGGGAAACAAATCGGTTTAGGGTTTTTTCTGCTTTTGTTTTGATGCCATTAATTAAAAGGCTTACATATATAGGTTGTTAGGCTTTTTATTTTTTTATTAGGTAAAAATTCAGGCAAACTTGAAACTTGATGGCCGAACAAGTCGGCAGACGGAAAACCATCAATACAAAGAGCAAAATAGCACAAAACATCCGACAGGAAAGAAAACACCCAACTCAATTAACCCATATAAGACCTCAACCAGCAAAGCAGTCGAACAAGAGCCAAGACGCGTAGAAGAGTGCAAAGACTTACGACAGTCTATGTTGCAATGTATAATTGACCGATTGACTTTTGTAGCTAATTTATAAATAAATTAATAAAAAAAGTAAATCCAATTGAATCAATCAAAATAAGACAATTTCTATTTTTGGCATTAATAAGCTAAAAACAATATAATTTTTTTTTCATAATTTAATACTTCCTCCGATCCGTTAATTAAAACTTGACATTTTACTATTCGTGCATGCTTTTTGAGGTGTTAAAAACTATATAAAATATTAAAATTTTTAATATATTTTTTAAATAATTTCATACTTGTTACTATTAAGTATGAATTTATAAAAACAAATTTTAAAAGAAGTTAATATTTCATATAGTTTTTATCATTCTAAAAAAGCGTGCATGAATAGTAAACGACAAGTTTTAATTAACAGATGGAGTATTTATTAGTAATAAGTATCAAATTATATATAAAAAAAGCTCGCTCGAGATTAGCAAGAAAAGGTTTGACTCGAGCTCGCTCATTTTCTAAGCGAGCTGAATATGAGCACAATATATTTTAGCTCGATTTAAATTGAGACTCGACTCGACTTGAGCTCAAATATTGTAAATATTTCAAAAAATCCCTTTAGCTATTATTGTATGAGTAAGTAGAGCTGCTCTAGGCTCGAAGAAAGCTTGATTCGAGTGTTCATTTATTAAACTAGTTGAGTATAAACATATTTTAGACCTCGAGTCTAAATTTAGATTTGACTCGAGCTCAAATTGTTCTTAAACGAGTTGAATATAAACATCTATTACTTGGCTCGATCGTTTAACTTGAATATCAACCCTAGTAACAAGGCAATAAACAAGATAAACAAATAAGAGTATCGAGCAAAATATATAATAAGTGCTCATGGTTAAAGAGTTAAAAGAGGTTGAAAAGAGCAAAATTTCAGAAAGTGTGTTTAACTTATAATTAGTTGGTATAGGGTAAGAATTAGGCTCGACCTAAAGACAAGAGCAGACCGGACGTTTGTCCAGGACCCAAAATAATTCGGACAGTAAAATATTTCAGTATATGTATATATATATGGGAATAATCAACTCCCCAACCCACATTTATCAACAAATTGATTGAAAAGTATAAAAAGAATTTTTTAAATTAAAATCTATTTATATGGTTGTAGGCAACCTTTTTTTTTAAAAAAAAAAAGTTCTTAGGAACCTTAATTTAGTGACAAATTATAAGATTAACAATGATAATATATTTTATGAAATTCTTATTTTATTTTAAAAATATATGGATTTAAAGTTATTTAAATGTGTTATTAATAGTTAGAAATTTCAAGTTTTTAGGGTCCTATTTTTTTTTCCCGCCCTGGGTCTGGGTAAGAATTAGAATCAAGTGATCTTGACTTCAAATGCCAATAGCTACATTTCTTGGAATTTTTTCCCAACCTCAAGCTTTTTAAACTTACATAAAATAGCTATTTAAATTCGACAATCAAGTTGAGCCCCCTCTCGGTCTATTTCTTCTGGCTACACCCTCACTACATGTATATATGTATGTTCATCAACGTGGTTGCAGCCAATCTTGAATAGCGGAGCGAAGAGCGCGATTGGGGATTAAGGTTTGGTTTTCGAGTATGAGATTCATCATTGGCGATGTGTCGTGTCCGCTGTCCAGCCAACCTTTCAAAGCCTCTCCTTCATAAGTGAAGCCATCAATAGCTACTTGTGGATCGTGCATCACATCCTGCAATAGAAACTTTGGTGTCAAACTTGACTGTTTTCGACGCGTTTTAATGTTAGCTTCCCACAAGTAACTAGGTTTTGAGAGAAGGAAAGAATGTGAAGAGACCCAAAGAGTCTCAATGATAATATGAACTAAGAAGCCTTAGTATATAAGCTAGTTGACTACTTCTCCTATTACCAATTGGTTTTATTATAAAACCTCATTTTGCTTATGTGTTAGACATGATCAATTTTTTTTCCGAGTTATAAAACCAATCAATGGAAGCACATTGCATCCTCCAAAAAAAAAAGAGTAAGAAAGAATAACAACAAAGAGAGTTGTTAACCTGAACAATAGGACACATGAAGTAGGGCGGCGGTACAAGATTCGACGAGGGAGAGCTTCCAGCCGAAATCTTCATTGGTCCGAGAACCCTTCAGGCACCAACTTGAAGATCTGGCCTGTTAGTCCTCTGCCTATCATAAGACACCTGAAACCCAAACGTGCCAACTGATTGGCTTGCAAATATGGCCAATCTCCGACTCAAGGGTCCAATACCGCCTTAAGAGTACCGTTATCCAGCGCATTTTGCACTTGATGTATTATTCCCAACGGCGGTTTCCCAGTCAGAAGTTGGAGCAAAATAACTCCAAAGGAGTAGACGTCGGACTTTGGGGTAAGCTCTCCCGTGGACGTGAACTCAGGATCCATGTAAGCAAAAGTGCCTTTTGGGGGTGATGAGTCTTATAGAACATCTTCGCTTTAACCGCCCTACATATACCAAAGTCACCGAGCTTGCAAGATAAATGGGAATCAAGGAGGATGTTGGCGGGTTTGAGGTCACCGTGTAAGATGCTTTTGGGTTGGCAAGAATGCATGAACATAAGAGCGGAGCAAAGCTCAACAGCTATACATGTTCGTGTTTGCCATGTTAATGGCGGAGTGTTGTTCTTGCAAGAAAGCCGGTCTTCAAGGCTTCCATTGGGGAGGTACTCGTAAATCAGCGATGAGTTTTCACTGCAGATTCCTATCAATGTAACAATGTTCGGATGCCTCAACCTGTTCAGTGTGTCAACCTTAAACGAAACAAAAGCGTAAGGTTGCGTATCATATATCATATTGATATTAATATCTATCCATACCAAACACTAGAAATGAATCAAATATCTAATATCTAGATATCAATGTCAAATGACTCCTTACCTCTTGTCTGAATTCCCGAGGACCTTGCAAACTGTCGGAACTTAGCACCTTTATGGCCACTTCAGTACGACGAAGGAGGCCTTTGTACGTGTTCCCATAACCGCCTTCCCCTATCTTCCTCGACGAACTAAAGTGATCGGTAGCCTCCAAAATCTCCATGTAGGTGAAATCTACAAAGAACTGGGAGACTTGTGGGGTTGTGTGTTCATACTGAGCAAGTTGCTTCAAAAGGAGACCAATTTCGAGCAACGCATTGTTCAACATTGTTTCCAAGTCGCCTCGTTCTTCCTCATACACCTTATTCTGAGTTTTGACATTGTTCAGCTCGATGTACAAGTCGTCCAGTTCGATGTACAAGTCATCCAGTTCTTCCTCATGCTCCTTATTTTGAGTTTCGACATTGTTCAGCTCGATGTATAAGTTGGCTAGTTTTTTCTCATACTCTTTATTCTGAGTTTTGACATTGTCCAGCTCAATGTACAAGTTGAACAGTCTTACTTCATGCTCATTATTCTGATTTTCAATGACATTGTCCAGCTTGAATTCCAACTCGTCTATTTCTTTCTTATACTTATTATTTTGAGTTTCGACTTTGGCCAACTCGATTTCCAAGTCGTCAAGTTCTTTCTTATACTCATAATTCTGAGTTTCGACTTTCTCAATGTCCAAGGCGTCAAGTTCTTTCTTATACTCGTCATTCTGAGTTTTGAAAATGTCCAGCTCGATTTCCATGCCGTCTATTTCTTTCTTATACTTCTCATTTTGAGTTACTACAACCCTCAATTCTTGTAAAACCTCAGAATGCTGTCATTTTGTGGCATTAAAAGATGTAAGGAAGTGTTTGCTATGTCACGTCACCTTATATACAGTGGCAGATCTAGAGGGCTTGGGGTAACTGATTTCAAAATTGCACGAAAGAGATTTTAAGCGAAACTTAGTTTTGAGAACCTTTACCTTGCGAGCTGCCTCCGTAGTACTCTCCTTCTCGGCTATCCTTAAAGTATCAACTTTTCCCATTAACTTTTCGATTATATCATATAGGTCATTGCCCAAGCGAAACGGGTCTAACATCTCATTCTCTTTTTAGCTAGTTCAAGATGGATAGTCGGACCATTTAACTTTTTCCGCCCTGATACCATACTTAAAGTTTGTTGAGGCTAATTGAGGAGTTACCTTATAAGATTCCCATTGCAAACAAAGCAAATGTGACAAAAGGCGGGATCTTCTGACATAACATAAAGCCACTTCTTTGACTTGAGTTGTGACATACCCCTGCAATTGCAATTCAGGAGAGTAACAATTTGTTTTCAAATAAATTAATTCTAGTATCGAAACTTAATCAGGAGATTTTGCATTCGTATATCAGTGATCCCATTACCCCCGATATCTATTGTCTGCGGATGCTCCCATTACTAATGCAGTGATCGATTTCTTGGAAATGAGATCAACAATCCCTTTCTCTATACACTCCGCTTCAAAAACAATCAATTCTGCTTTCACCTACAACAACGGAACAAACACAGGTACAAATGACCGCTCTGTATTTACCAAATTTAAGGAACAAATACGCACAACAAATGACGGAACAAAAGAACAAAATATTGTCAAATTAACTAGTTAATTAGAAGTGAAGACCTCCTACAACATACAGTGTGCACTAGAACATCACTTAATTATTAACTTTTCAAATATATATTTATATTCCATACATTTACATACACCTATTTATAAAATTTTATCATAAAAAAATATGTTTTAAAAAATATAAAAATTATTTTCTAATATACTCGATTTTTTTAATCATATATAATTTTTTATATTAAAAGTTTATAAATATATATGTAAATGTAAGTGCACAACTACACAAAACCCAATTCTGGAGAGAGGGCCCCCTCTCTCTAGAATTTTGCCACAAAACCCCAATTCCAATCTATAAATTTTGTAACAAAATTTATGAGGAATTCATTCAATCCAATCCTCCTTTGTTATTTGGATTTGTCAATCTTCATTTATCATTCGATCTAGTGATCCCATCTTTTGCCGTCTCCCTTGTTCTAATTCCTCTCGCCGCTGGTCCATGGCCTATCGAGCACCGGCTTCGCCGGTCGGTCTCCTCGATCTGGGTTGTAGTGGGTGTCTTTTCCTACGGTGTGCGATCCGTTGTATCTCTCCTTGGCTAGGCTTCTTCCCTTCGCTCTCCCTGTGAAGGTCTGTCTTTGTGGTGGGCTGGTCTCGGTTGTGCGGGTCGTTGTCCGACGGTCGTCGACGGCACAGACTTGGTCTGGTGCCCTATGGTTCGGTGTTGGGTGCTCTCCGGTGTGTTTGTCTGCCTTGCGGTCTTCGGCGTTTTCCCCTCTCCGGTGATGAGCCCTTGGTTGACCCGTTTACGAGTTTGCTTGACCCGGGTGTAAGTCCTTTGGGCCCAAGTTTTGTGGCTGGGGCCCAAAGCATGGAAAAAGAGAGAGAGAGAGAAATCCTTTGGGCCCAAGCTTCGGGTCCTTCGGACCCAAGTTCTTTTGGCTTGGGCCCAAAGCAAAAGGGAAAAAAAAGAGAAAAGAAGAAAGAGAAAAATCGGGATTGGATCCTATTTTCGGGCATGTTGCCGAGTTGCTTGGTGGTATGATTGTTTGGCTTCGAGGTCTAGCATCCTTTTATGCGGTGTTTCTTCTTATTTGTCGACGTGCGAGAGGTTGTGGACGTGATCGAAACCTGAAGGCTCGTTGACTGAGTCCAAATCTGAGGTTTTCACTTAGTTCCCTAGGGTCTCCCTGCGTTGCCTCTACCAACTGACGGATGATTTGTCGCACACTGCTCCTGCGCTTTCATCATTAATGCTAGTCGTGGTCTTTAATTGTACCTTTGTAATTTGGTGGTTTTATGTCTGTAGCTTATTTGATGGTTTGTCCGTCGCCGATTTCTTTGGTCTCTCGACCCACCGGGCCTGTCCGGTGCGTCGAATTTTTACCTAATTAAAAAAAACACAAAATATAAATATAATCTTAGATGAAAATAATTGATGGAAAGAGAGATATTGTAAATTGAATTGATAGAAAAGCATTGATAGAAAACAGGGCTTTTGTGATGATAAAGATGCTATTGATAAAGTGTAAAAAGTAAGAATGAGATATCATGATGATGTGGCGGTGAGATGAGAATAAAAAATTAGTATTCCTAGTATTTCTAGCATCCTTGATAAACACAACCTTATCTTTTTAAACTTACATACAATATATAACTATTTAAATTCGACAATCCAGTCGAGCCTCCTCTTGGTCTATTTCTGGTTCAGCCCTGACTCCATGTATATATGTACGTCCATCAACGTGGTTGCAACCAATCTTGAATAGCGGAGCGAAGAGCACGATTGGGGATTAAGGTTTGGTTTTCGAGTGTGAGATTCGTCATTGGCGATGTGTCGTGTCCGCTGTCCAGCCAACCTCTCAAAGCCTCTCCTTCATAAGTGAAGCCATCAGCAGCTACTTGTGGATCCTGCATCACATCCTGCAATAGAAACTTTGGTGTTAGCAATGGAAACACATTGCATATATCCTACAAAAAAAAGATCGAAATAAGAAAGAATAACATGCAACAAAGAGAGTGGTTAACCTGAACAATAGGACACAAGAAGTAGGGATGAGGTACAAGATTCGATGAGGGAGAGCTTCCAGCCGAAACCCTCATTGGTTCGAGAACCCTCCAGGCACCAACTTCAAGGTCTGGCCTGTTAGTCCTCTGCATATCACAACACCTCAAACCCAAACGTGCCAATTGATTGGCTTGCACATATGGCCAGTCTCCGGCTGAAGGGTCCAATACCGCATTAAGAGTATCGTTATCCATAGCATTTTGTACTTGATGTATTATTACCAATGGCGGTTTCCCGGTCAGAAGTTGGAGCAAAATAACTCCAAAAGAGTAGACGTCGGACTTTGGGGTAAGCTCTCCAGTGGACGTGAACTCGGGATCCATGTAAGCAAATGTGCCTTTTAGGTGATGAGTCTTATAGAACAACGTTGCGTTACTATCAACCGCCCTACAGATACCAAAGTCGCTGAGCTTGCAAGAAAAGTGGGCACCAAGAAGGATGTTGGCGGGTTTGAGGTCGCCGTGTATGATACTTTTGGGTTGGCAAGAATGCATGAACATAAGAGCGGAGCATAGCTCAGCAGCTATACATATTCGTGCTTGCCATGTTAATGGCAGAGTGTTGTCCTTGCAAGAAAGTCGGTCTTCAAGGCTTCCGTTAGGGAGATACTCGTAAATCAGCGCAGAAGCTTCACTGCAAACTCCTATCAGCGTCACAATGTTCGGATGTCTCAAACTGCCTAATGTGTTAGCCTTAAACGAAACAAATTAAAGTGTAAGATTGCGTATCATTTGCATTATCTATTATATCAGACACTAGATATCATATATATCGATATCTATCTATACCAAACACAAAAAAATAAGATATCTAATATCTAGATACCAATACCATACGACTCCTTACCTCTTGTCTGAATTCCTGAGGACCTTGCAAACTGTCCGAACTTAGCACCTTTATGGCCACTTGAGTACGACGAAGAAGGCCTTTGTACGTGTTCCCATAACCGCCTTCCCCTATCTTCCTCGATGAACTAAAGTGATCGGTAGCCTCCAAAATCTCCAAGTAGGTGAAATCTGCAAAGAACTGGGAGACTCGTGGGGTTGTATGATCATACTGAGCAAGTTGCTTCATGAGGAGATCAGTTTCGAGCAATGCATTGTTCAACTTTGTTTCCAAGTCGGCTCGTTCTTTCTCATACTCCTTATTCTGAGTTTTGACATTGTTCAGCTCGATGTACAAGTCGTCCAATTCTTCCTCATCCTCCTTATTCTGAGCTTCGACATTGTTCAGCTCGATGTACAAGCCGTTCAGTTTTTTCTCATACTCCTTGTTGTGAGTTTCGATATTGTTCAGCTCAATGTACAAGTCGTCCAGTTTTTTCTCATACTCTTTATTCAGAGTTTTGACACTGTTCAACTCAATGTATAAGTTGACTAGTTCTATTGCATGCTCGTTATTCTGTGTTTCAATGAATTTGTCTAGCTTGAATTCCAACTCGTCTATTTCTTTCTTATACTTATCATTTTGAGTTTTGACTTTGGCTAGCTCGATGTCCAAGTCGTCCAGTTCTTTCCTATACTCATCATTCTGAGTTTCGAAAATTTCCATCTCGATTTCCAAGTCTTCTATTTCTTTCTTATACTGCTCATTCTGAGTTACTACATCCCTTAATTCTTTTAAAACCTCGGCGTGCTGTCAATTGTGGCATTAAAAGATGTAAGACAGTGAATGCTATGTCACGTCAACTTATATACAGGGGTGGATCTGAATTAGCCAAAAAAAGGAAACTTATTACGAGATTAGCCAAAATCTGAAAGTATTTTGTGAAATAGCCAAACTAGGGCTAAGTCGCTGTTTGAAACAACGATTTTTGCCCCGATCTAAAAAAAAAAAAATATACGGCATTCGTTAATTAAAATTTGACGTTTTACTATTCATGCACGCTTTTTGAGGTGTTAAAAATATATAAAATATTAACTTTTTTAAATATATTTTTTTAATTATTTCATAATTTTTACTATTAAGTATGAATTTATAAAAACAAATGTAAAAAAAGTTAATATTTTATATAGTTTTTATCATTCTAAAAAAGCTTACATGAATAGTAAACGACAAGTTTTAATTAACAGATGAAGTAATAAGTAAGTCATTGCTTCAAACAGTAACTTACCATTATTTTTTTACACTTTAAATGCAAAATAATACAATGCGACAAAAATACATATAAACAACGACTCACCCTTTTTTTTACCACTCTCCAGTGGCGGAACTAGACTCCCGGTAATGGGGGGGGGGGGGAATTTTACATTATTTTTTTTGTTTAACAAGCATATTTTTAAAAAAAAATTAAAAAGGCAATAAATTTGTAGTTTAAATATGCAATTTCTTTATGAAAAAAAAGAGGGGATATACTTAAAAAATGAGAATTTTTTTTATCATAAATAAAAGTGTTTCAATTTTTTTTTCAAAAAAAAATTATAAAATTATAGTTTACATGTTTAATTTCTTTCAAAAAATTGGTAAAAACAAAAATTGAAGGCATACTAAAAATTTCTTGAAAAAATATTTTTTGTTTATCATAAAAATGTATTGAAAAAACTATAAAATGTTAGTTTAAATGTTTAACTAGTACAATTCCCGCGCCATGGCGCGGTTTTTTAAAACTAAAATATTAATAATATATATAAATATATTATAAAATACTAATAAAAGTTAAGATAAAAAAAAACTTTACCATAAATGTATCTTATAATTCTGAAATAATTTTTTTTATATCTCGTCTAAAGTATAATACATAAATGTAGATATTTTAAATCACCCAGTAATAATAATATCAATATCATTGTAACTTTTTTAGAAATTTTGAAATCTGAATCATGCATTTAAATGTGGTGTGTCACAAATAATAATTATATTCAATGTTTTGAATTAAGCTCAATAGTTAGTACATAAATGTGAGTTAAGCCTAATGGTTATATTAGATTGAATTCAATGTTTTGAATTAAGCCCAATTGTTAGTAAATATGTTAAGAATAAAAGAGAATGGATTAAAAAAAATTAATGGAAAAAAAGAGAAAAGGAGAAATAAAAAATCAAGGAAAAAAACATAATTGGTCAATATTCCTAAAAATCCTCTAAGATTGACACGTAAGCAAAGTCTTCTAAATTAATGTTATATATAGATAGTTAGTACATAAATGTGAGTTAAGCCTAATGGTTATATTAGATTGAATTCAATATTTTGAATTAAGCCCAATTGTTAGTAAATATGTTAAGAATAAAAGAGAATGGAGGATTAAAAAAATTAATGGAAAAAATGAGCAAAGGAGAAATAAAAAAATCAAGGAAAAAAACATAATTGGTCAATATTCCTAAAAATCATCTAAGATTGACACGTAAGCAAAGTCTTCTAAATTAAGGTTATATATATAGATTGTTAGTAAATATGTTAAGAATAAAAGAGAATGGAGGATTAAAAAAAAATTAATGGAAAAAAAGAGAAAGGGAGAAATAAAAAAATCAAGGAAAAAAACATAATTGGTCAATATTCCTAAAAATCCTCTAAGATTGACACGTAAGCAAAGTCTTCTAAATTAAGGTTATATATAGATAGTTAGTACATAAATGTGAGTTAAGCCTAATGGTTATATTAGATTGAATTCAATGTTTTGAATTAAGCCCAATTGTTAGTAAATATGTTAAGAATAAAAGAGAATGGAGGATTAAAAAAATTAATGGAAAAAAAAGAGAAAAGGAGAAATAAAAAAATCAAGGAAAAAACATAATTGGTCAATATTCCTAAAAATCCTCTAAGATTGACACGTAAGCAAAGTCTTCTAAATTAAGGTTATATATAGATTGTTAGTAAATATGTTAAGAATAAAAGAGAATGGAGGATTAAAAAAAATTAATGGAAAAAAAATAGAAAAGGAGAAATAAAAAAATCAAGGAAAAAAACATAATTGGTCAATATTCCTAAAAATCCTCTAAGATTGACACGTAAACAAAGTCTTCTAAATTAAGATTATATATAGATTTATAGATTTAAAAAAAACATGGATACAAAAATTTGCCCAAACTATAGGTATGAAGGCTTGAATCTCAAATCTCTAAATTAAAGTTTACTCTTTAGGCTTTAACAACTAAATTATTTATTATTTTAATCTTTCACTATTAATATCATATATAATTACCTATATAAATAATACTAAATATATAATTACATATATGCTAAAAAAATATTTGTGGGGGCCAGGGCCATCCTTGGCCACCAAAGTGTTCCGCCACTGCCACTCTCCCTCCCCTTCACTTACTCTCACCTCACTCTCTCTCACGGTCTCACCCTCGACCCCATGTCCGCACACTGACACAGATACTGAATATATAATTACATATATGTTACAAAATTTTTTGTGGGGGCCAGGGCCATCCCTGACCACCAAAATGTTCTCCCCCCCCAATAAACATCCTCTGCCTCTCTCTCACCCCCACACATTGGCATACAACACCAACTCTTCCTTTACTCTCTCTCCCCTTCCCACTCTATCTCCCTCTTCACATAGACATTTTAAAAAAAATGAAAAAAGAGAGTTGTCGTTTGAAACAGTGACTTATCTATTATATTATTATTTTTAGATCGGAGCTAAAGTCGTCATTTCAAACAACGACTTAGTCCCGATTTGACTATTTCACAAAATACGTTCAGATTTTGGCTAATCTCGTAATAAGTTTTTTTTTTGGCTAATGCGAAAAAAAAAACGGCAGATCTTGGGGACTCGGGTTAACTGATTTCAAAATTGGACGAAAGGGGGAGGCACAGAAAAGGACATTCAATTCGCATTTTAAGTGAAACTTAGTTTTGAGGACATTTACCTTGCGAGTTGCCTCATCCCTCTCCTTCTCGGCTACCCTTAAAGTATCAACTTTCGCCATTAACTTATCGATTATATCATATAGGTCATTGCCCAAGCTTCTTCTCTGCAAAAACATAATCAACTGCGTCATAAATATTCAATTTTTAGAAATAGATCGAAGCAATCATCCAACCAACGGGCAAAATCATATATCTATATCTATATATATATAGTACGTATGTTAATACCGGTAAATGATGAGGAGATCTCGACGTGTTACTTTCGCCCCTTTCCTGATCTGGGTTTGCAGGCTTAAGTACTCCTTCCCAACATCTATATATAGCAAGGAAAACAATAACCTAAATTAATGCTTGGGATGCTGAAAGAAACATATTTACTGAAGTCCGTTAGGGTCGTGTGTACGAGTGCACATACTACACAAGCCGAGCTCAGAGAGATTCCATCATAAAACCAATTGGCTATAGGAGGAGTAGCCAACTAGCTTATATACTAAGATTTGCTTGTTCATATTATTAATATGAGGCTCTTTATCTCCTTACATTCTCTCAACACGTCCCGCAAGTGCAACTAAGACCTTTTTTTCGCCTCTAGTTGACACTTGAGACAACGGGTCTAACATCTCATTCTCTTTTTAGCTAGTTCAAGATGGATAGTCGGACCATTTAACTTTTTCCGCCCTGATACCATACTTAAAGTTTGTTGAGGCTAATTGAGGAGTTACCTTATAAGATTCCCATTGCAAACAAAGCAAATGTGACAAAAGGCGGGAGCTTCTGACATAACATAAAGCTACTTCTTTGACTTGAGTTGTGACATACCCCTGCAATTGCAATTCAGGAGAGTAACAATTTGTTTCAATTTGTTTTCAAATAAATTAATTCTAGTATCGAAACTTAATCAGGAGATTTTGCATTCATATATCAGTGATCCCATTACCCTTGATATCTATTGTCTGCGGATGCTCCCATTACTAATGCAGTGATCGATTTCTTGGAAATGAGATCAACAATCCCTTTCTCTATACACTCCGCTTCAAAAATAATCAAAGGTACAAATGACCGCTCTGTATTTACCAAATTTAAGGAACAAATACGCACAACAAATGACGGAACAAAAGAACAAAATATTGTCAAATTAACTAGTTAATTAGAAGTGAAGACCTCCTACAACATACAGTGTGCACTAGAACATCACTTAATTATTAACTTTTCAAATATATATTTATATTCCATACATTTACATACACCTATTTATAAAATATTTATCATAATATTTTTTTATTTTAAAAAAATATATAAATTATTTTCTAATATACTCGCTTTTTTTTAATTATATACTCTGTATAATTTTTGATATTAAAAGTTTATAAATATATATAAATTTAAGTATACAACTACACAAAACATAAATTTAATAAAAAAAATTCAAAGTTAATATATTTTCAAAATAATTAAGTGATGCTGTGAGTGTTAGACTGATTGATTCATGCATACAATCTCTAGCTGAAATCAAGAATTTTAATTACCCCATTGTCGGCACATATCTTAATATATTTTTCTAAGGCTTTGAGCATTTCCTCTTTCTCCTCCATTTGGCGTGCCATGATCACCTCTCGATTTCCCCTGCTTGCTGCAAAATTTCCGATTCAAGTCATTAAAAGAGGTGAAAAAAGTTTTTTTTTTTTAATTAAAAAAAAAGAAAGCAATTAAGATGAATCATCCTAGTCGCACCTATCTTTTCTTTTTCTATTTTTAATGGTAGCTAGTATTATCCCGCACCATGACGCGATTTTTTTTATAAATAATATTTAGATATAAATAAATCATAGACATTAGATTTAATTCAATATTTTAAATTAAACCCATTGATTAGTAAATGTGTCAAGAATAATAGAAAAAAATACACTTGGGTTAAAGAGATAAAGAGAAAAATAAATAATAAATAGTGAAAGAAAAAAACTTTGAATTAATCCCATTGGTTAAAAAATTTTAACATCAAATAATATTGGGTAATTAATATTAGAATATTTTTCAAAAAAAAAATAATATTAGAAAATATAGTTACCATAATAAAATCATATTATGTAAATAATATTTTCAAAAATAACTTTGAACATGGAGAGGACATGTGACATAAATTAATATAGTATATAGATATAGATAGTTAGTAAATGAATTTGAGTTAAGCACAATAGTTATATTATATTGAATTCAATGTTTTGAATTAAGCCCAATAGTTTGTAAGATTAAAGGAAAAAAAAGAGAATTAAAAGAAAAAGAAGAAAAAAGGAGAATTAAAAAAAAGATTAAAGAGAAAAAAAAAATTATAATTGGTCAAAACCCCTAAAATCTCTCTAATGTTGACACCTCAGCATAAACTCTTCTAAATTAAGAGTTTATATAGATATAGATAGTTTGTAAGATTAAAGGAAAAAAAAAAGAATTAAAAGAAAAAGAAGAAAAAAGGAGAATTAAAAAAAAAGATTAAAGAGAAAAAAAAAATTATAATTGGTCAAAACCCCTAAAATCTCTCTAATGTTGACACCTCAGCATAAACTCTTCTAAATTAAGAGTTTATATAGATATAGATTGGTAAGTGCATTTTTATCGGGTGAATTGTAGTATCGATACTACAATTTATTTGAATATAAAATGATGAAAGGGGCAAGTATCGCTGGATTGAGATGCTAGGGGTAGTATCCGGCCAAGTATCGATAGTAATAATGATGTAAAAGTGGAAAACAACGTCGTTTTAAGGGAAGATTTGATCAAACGTGTCGTTTTGGCCATGCTTTCTCCTAAGGGAGGAGGGACATGTGACGCGCGTGGATGTGCCAAATTAATTCTGGCGGTTGTATATTTTCTGTAATTTTTGATATTAAAAATATAAAATAAAAAATTATCATAATACTATATTTATTTTTCTCTATGCATAGACATCAATTTCGAATATTTTTGATCATATTTTGAAAAAAAATTATTTTTCTTTGAATACAATGTAGAATATAATAAAATTAAAAATACCCAAAAATATTTTTAATTATCTTTCATTAGTAATAATTCACATTTGAATAGTTTATTTTATATTTTTGAAATAAATTATGTGATAGTGGTACACACCGCCAACTTAGAGAAGACTTAAAGGAACACATTTTTTTTTTTATCAACAAGCTAGCCAGTGTAGCGGTTCTGACCTAACGCTCTCTCTTTGAGAGGCGTTTCTTCAAGCGCCGCCTGACGCCTCCCTCCCACATACTTCCCTTTGCCCACCAACAAGACCGGTTGCAACTTGCAGCCTCAGTCCTCACCGACCTTAACACCATGCCTCATGTCCGAAAGCGTGCAACCAACCTCAGGCCTCACCGGCTTGGTGTCTGCCGGTCGTCCGTCTCGTCTCATTCCGGTCGCTGTTAGCCTTCTTCGGCTCCTGTCACCTCCCCCTGCCGGCTGCTGCCATGGCTACCACCTCCTCAGGCTTCTTTCGGTTTGCTTATGGTTCCTTCCTCAACCACCATCTTTCGGCTCAGGCCACCTCAGGGCATCCATGGCTCCGCCCTCGGCTCTGCTCCCGGTTCCGCTCTCTTTGTGGTCTCCTCGGCGTTGTCCTCGGTCCGCCCTTTAGCCTGCCCTTCTCGGCGGCTCCGTTTGTGGTTGTCTTGTTCAACGCCCGGTTTCCTACTTATCGTTGTAACAACGCTACTTGGATTTTTTTTATTAAAGAAATTAAATGTTTTACAAATGGCTTGTGTGCCATATGGGTTGTTTTTTCTATCCGCTTTCCTGTCTCTACGCCTGTTTATTATTGTTCGTTCTTTATTTTTCAATCCCATCGTTTACGTCTCTCTTTTGGTTTACCCTTGTGGTAGCTTATTTACGATCTTGTTACCGTCCTCGAGGGTATGTAATGGGTTTTGAGATTTTGAATTAGCAATGGTGTGGTCAAGGTTTGGGTTTGCTGGTAGGAGTGCTTTGCCGTTCTTATTATGTTGCAGGCTTCTTGTGAGCAGTGGTTGATTTGTCATGTTCGATGCCAAGGGTCTAGGCGGTGTCCATGCCGTTTTTTGGAACAATGATTCCCACAATATAAAGTCGAGTTTTCAAACTCACTTTTTCCATCTCACTCCCAATAAAAAATAAAGAAAAAATATTTATTATTGGGACACGTGATAATGTGATATCATTTCATTGGTTTCAGAATTGGGAAGGTTCTCAATATATGGAGTCACCGGATCAAAAAGTTGGACAACTGATCGGGTTATCCAAATCGGATAATATAAAATAAAATAAGGAGTTTGATTCCCCACCATTAGAAATGTTCTAATTAAGTCTATTTGTATCACTCTCCTTTTTAAACACTCCAACTCTCTCATGTCTATAAACTTTTCTATTTTTCTATTTGTATCTTTCCTTTTGTTAATATAAATTAATTTGATTCAAATCTATATCTATATTCTATATATTTTCTATATAATATACTAAAACAGAGACCTCCAGTAACCACCCAATTTAACACAATTCAGTGACTAGGTGACCGGCTGTAACCACCATGAGTTCAGCAAAGGGTTCAATGGTGGTTCAGAAACAGTATTCTATGTTACCAGATTTATAGGTTTATCGGTGAGTATATATGACTTGTAATCCTCGTCTGATTTCAGAAACCTCTTAATGAAGAAGAAGGGTATGTGAGATTCTAATTCTAATTTTGAAAAGAAAAGAAAAAGGGGAAAGTACTTACAACCGGGTGTGATTTGGGAAGGTGTGTGAACATGGAGGATCCATATGTTCTTGCCTCCAGAGTTCTGCAAAGCCCAGTTGAGAGTTGACCAGCTCTCTTCGATCTCTTTGCTAACCGCTACAAACAGACGACGATCACCTTCCATAGGGAATTAATTGAAGCACAGATATGTCAAATTGATCACAACACACCACACAATTCAACACACAACAAAACCCTAAAATCTTCAATTTTCTGAATTAGGGTTTAATGGGGAGTGGGGACTACTGAGGAAAGAGATCGATGGATGGATCAGAAAATGTTTACAAAGGAAGATGAAAAGGAATTGGAAGACGGTGAATCAAAATGATAGGATATTTTTTCAATTTAGCTGCGAGAGGAATGGATCAACTCTACTGACAGAGTATAAACTGAATATAATACTGAAATTATTATAAAATAAAATACAAAATTAATTAAGATGAGTCAAAGGTCTACCAATCAATTAGTAAAACCTTTCTCGCTCTTACCTATGGGTACTACCCACAAGTTCTAAATACTTAAAACGACATGCTTTTCTTAACAAGAGTTTACTCCTAAAACGACATGTTTTTCTTAACAGAGGGAGTATGTTATAAATGAATAGAGCTGCTTTAGGTTCGAATAAAGCTCAATTCAAGTTCATTCATTTACTAAACTACCAAAGTATGAACATATTTTAAAGCTCGAATCCAAATTTAAATTTACTTCGAATTCCGCTCGTTTTTAAGCGAGCTAAATATAAAGTGACAATTTTTTACATATCAAGGAATTTTTTTTACAGAGCAAAATAAAATGTAAGTGTTAATGGTTAAAGAGTTAATTAATTACAGAGCAAAATAAAATGTAAGTGTCAATGAACAAGGGATAGAATGTACCAAATTTGAATGGAAAAAACAGCCCAAAAAAATGAAGGGAAAAAATAACACTATTTTCCTACTATATGTATATATGTCCATCAACGTCGTTGCAGCCACTCTTGAATAGCGGAACGAAGAGCGCGATTGGGGATTAGGGTTTGGTTTTCGAGTTTGAGATTCGTCATTGGCGATGTGTCGTGTCCGCTGTCCAGCCAACCTCTCAAAGCCTCTGCTTCATAAGTGAAGCCATCAGCAGCTATTTGTGGATCCTGCATCACTTCCTGCAAATCAAACTTTGGTGTCAAACTTAAAGCCTGTTTAAACTGACTGAATGATAGGACTTAAATGAAATGATCTTCACTCTACTTGTAGTTTTACAATAATAGAAACCTTGGTGTCAAGCTTGACTATTTTCAGCGCGTTTTAATGTTAGAGCATCCACACCCATAAATTAAATTTGCTCAAGCAAATGGTGGGTCTGAAAGCAAATTTTACTTCAAGTAAAATTTGCCCAAGTAAAACGATTTTTGCACACCCCCATTGCTCAAGCAAATGGTAGACTAAAACAAATTTATATACTTTAAAAGTATTGTATATAAGTGAAAAAAAAGGGGTAAAACCTCCATTAATTATATAAGTGATAGATAGAGTAAATCCAAATGGTTGACGGCTCAAGCACATCAAGACCGGTGCGAGCTCCAAAATGATTTCGTTTGAGCAAATGTGTAGGGGCCCACCAAATGCTCAATCAAATAAAATGGTTTTCTTTCCCGATGCGGATGCTATTAAGCTCCCCAGAAGTGAGCTATGTTACACGGAAACTTCAAACGGGAAACACGCATTCTTATGTAAAATTACGAAAATTCCAAAAGAATTGACGCTTTCCGTTTCTGTTTCCGTGTAACAGAGCAAGTGAGCAAGTATTATAAGACCAATAAATGGAAACACATTGCATCCTACAAAAAAGAAAGAGCAAGAAAGAACCTGAAAAATAGGACACATGAAGTAGGACGGTACATAGTCAGACTCATCGAGACCGACATTAGGCGAGGGAGAGCTCCCAGCCGAAATCCTCATTGGTTCAAGAACCCTCCAGACATCAGCTTCAAGGTCTGGTCTGTTATGCCTCTGCATCTCACAGCACCTCAAACCCAAAAGCGCCAACTGATTGGCTTGCACATAAGGCCAGTCTCCGGCTGAAGGGTCCAATACCGCGTTAAGAGTACCGTTATCCAGAGCATTCTGCACTTCATGTATTATCCCCAACGTCGATTTCCTAGTCAGAAGTTGGAGCAATATGATTCCAAAGGAGTAGACATCGGACTTTGGGGTAAGCTCTCCAGTGGACATGAACTCGGGATCCATGTAAGCAAAAGTGCCTTTCGGATCAGTCTTATAGAACCTTGTCGTGTTACTGTCGACTGCCCTGCAGATACCAAAGTCGCTGAGCTTGCAAGATAAGCGGGCATCAAGGAGGACGTTGGCAGGTTTGAGGTCTCCGTGTATGATGCTTTCGGGTTGGCAAGAATGCATGAACATAAGAACTGAGCAGAGCTCAGCAGCTATGCATATCCGTGTTTGCCATGTTAATGGCGGTGTGTTGTCCTTACAAGAAAGCCGGTCTTCAACGCTTCCGTTAGGGAGGTACTCATAAACTAGTGCTGAAGCTTCACTGCAAACTCCTATCAGTGTCACAATGTTCGGATGCCTCAACCTGCTCAGAGTGTCAACCTTAAAGAAAACAATAGCGTAAGGTTGCGTCTCTTTTGCGTTATAACAAACTCGCTAGATAGCATATCAAGTCATACATACCTCTTGTTTGAACTCCTGAGGACCTTGCAAACTATCCAAACTCAGCACCTTTATGGCCACTTCAGTACGACGAAGGAGACCTTTGTAAGTGCTCCCAAAGCCGCCTTCCCCTATCTTCCTCAACGGGTTAAGGTTATCAGTAGCTTCCAAGATCTCCAAGTAGGTGAAATCTGCAAAGAACCGGGAGACTCGTGGGGCTGTGGGGTCATACTGAGCGAGTTGCTTCATGAGGAGATCAGTTTCAAGCAATGCATTGTCCAGCTCTGTCTCCAAGTCGTCTCGTTCTTTCTTATACTTCTCTAGCAAATCAACAGCAGAGACAATTTTTTCGTCGAGCTTCTCCACCAGAAGGTTGGATTTCTCAATCTCGCTTTCAAGAATCGATTTCTGAAGTGCAACAGCCCTGAATTCTTCTAAAACTTGAGTGTGCTGATTGTTTAAAATTCCGAGCTCTTTCTTCTCCCTGGCCAGCTTTTCCTCGAGTTCTGTCCTTCGCTTTTGCTCCTCGTAGTATAATGTCTGTGTTATTCGCGCCTGTCAATGTGGCATTATAGAATTCAATGACACATACAGAATCATATAATGTCTGTGTGAAAGAAGACCTTTACCTTACGAGTTACCTCAACGGTCTCCTTCTCAGCTTTCCCGCGCTTTATTGACTCTGAATAGGCTTCAGCCCTTAAAGTATCAACTTCTGCCATTAACCTTTCAATTTTATCATACAGGTCATTGCCCAAGTTTCTTCCCTGCAAACACATAATACCATATTCAGCTGCCTCATAACTCATAAGCATTTGATTTTTGACATAAAGGCAATCATCCAATGAACAAGTGATCAACATCATAGCTGCTAATACCAGTGAATGAGAAGGAGAGGAGTCAGCAAAATATTCTTCTTCAGGAGGTGAATCTGCAAATGGTGATTCGCGTCTCCTTCCATGAGATAACGGTGAACCCCTGAACAATTCAGAAGACGTAGAAGGACGAGCTGAATCAGACATGCCTACTGTTGAAAACCATTCAGATTTAGGGGAGCTTCCATTGCTCTTGCTTGGAGTTGAACATCCATCAACATCATGGTTATTTCCTCCATCATTGACAAGTCTTGATTTATATTTATCTTGATATATATCAAACTTGTTGCTGGCCAGTTCAGTTTTAGTCCTTGACTGAGACTTCGAGAAGTTCATTTCTCCACTTTGCTTATCTGGGTTTGCTGGCTTAACTCCTTCCCTATAGCAAGTGAAATCGTAGCATAAATGCTTGGATGCTCAAAGAATCATATTGATCTCCAATGTATAATTGAGGAGATACCTTGTAAGGATAAGATTACCCTTGCAAACAAACCAGATGTGACAAAATGCAGGTGCTTGTGACATAACATAAAGCGACTTCCTTGACTTGAGTTGCGACATACCCCTGCAATGTAACAAACACAGAACACTGCCTCAAGAGATTGTACATTAACCAGATATTTTGAAACTTAATCAGGAGATTTTGCATTCATACCACCGATATCTATTGTCTGCAGCTGCTCCCATTACCAATCTTCTGATCATGTTCCGGGAAATGAGTGTAATGATCCCATTCTCTATAGAGTCCGCTTCAATGAATAGCTTTTGCGCATTCACCTACAAGAACAGAACGAGGCTATGAAAACAGTTACAGCAGATGGCGCTCTGAATGAACAAACTGGTGTCAGGCTGAGAGGTTTTACCCCTGCTGTAGCACATAGCTTAATATATTCCTCCAAGGCTTCAAGCATTCCATTCCTCTCCTTTTCATGGTGGCTCACACCCTCCGGTTTCCCCAATTTGCTGGCTGGAAAATTTCCGCCCACTTTAAGTCGTCAGTGCATAAACCACCCAAACCAATAATAACAGACAGAAGTAAATACAGTGAAAAATATGACAGCAACTCCCTCATCCACTGACAGGACTAAAACCATTTCTGAAATCACTTCTTACTTCTTAGTATGATGTTTTGCAAGTCATCTTACCAAATAGATGATGACAAGTGACTCAATTGCCCCATATATTATATCTTTATCTATGCATCTCAATTGAGATGATATCGATATATAATACATTCTCAAACTTTCGCAATCATCGTATTTAGGGGTCGTTTGGTATTCATACCAAGATATCAGGTATCAGAAACTCCTATTCAATAATCATCAAGCTTGGTATGAGGCATTACTTTATAGTACTATTTCATCAAGGTAGAGGCTCATACTCAATTTCCCAACAAGGAACATTGATAAAAGGGAAAAGGGGACTTACAGGCGAGTGGGGAAGGTGTGTGTACATGGAGTATCCATATCTTCTTGCCTCCTGAGTTCTGCAAAGCCCAGATAACAGTTGACTTGTTCTCTTTGAGCTCTTTGCCAACAGCTACAAACAGATAATCATCAACAATGGCCACCTTTGGGCTGCTGATTGACCCTAATTCAGATGATGAATCGATCTCAGGATACCTTATTTTTCCAGATTCCAGTGGGAATCCGCGCACAGACATGTCAATTCACAACACACCCCTCAATTGAAACACAAATCAAAACCCTTGCTTGATTAGGGTTTAATTGGATACCGGGATGGATCAGAAATTATTTACAATAGGTATTAAGGAAGATGAGTTTTGAACAAAGAATCTCTGAAAAGGAATCAAATGATCCGAGATTTTTACAATTCGGCCAAAAAATCAACGGCTTGCGTCGATCGATACAACGGGAGAACAAGTAATACATAACGGATTCATTAATTTATTGTGCGAGGAATGATCAAATCTCCCCCTGAAGAATTCAGTTAACCGAATACTATAATTAAAAAATGAAAATAGAATAAGAAGGAATTCAAAGGTTTGACATTGACTTTAGCACAAATCGACTCTCACAGAGTCACATACCTTAATTTCCCAGCAACGCTAAGATCTCTGTTTCTTGCGGGGCTCAACTAAGTGGAAGTTCAGTAATGATCGCTGCAATTCGAAATTCGTAGCAATTCGCAGTGCAGGCGAACGTTTATTCGTGGAAAATTTGAAGTTTGACCGTGACAATTTAAAAGGTCAAAGATGCAAAAAAAAAAAAACATTTAAAGATGCAAAAAAGGATGGATTATAATTGTAAATGCACTTATATAAGGTCGGATTTTAATTCAAAATCGGATTAAATTATAATCTAGCTTAACATTATAATTTGGATTAATTAAATTTTTGATGGAATTTTAGAGGTATATTAAAAGAGTAAATTATTGTTTGACATGACAAATTATAATTTAGATCAAATTAAAATTATAATCTAGCTTAATATTATAATTTAGATCAATCTAGATGTGGTTTTTTGATAAAATTCTAGAGATTAAAAGAGTAAATTATTATTTGACATGACAGATTATATAAGAATTTTGTCACATCGCTTTGAAAAGCTTCATTAACAAACAGACCCTAGTGATTTGTGAACAAATTTACCAACAATATAATTATTTGTTCGATGCAATATAATTATTAATATATATTACTTGTTTTCTCTTATAAAAATTATTCAAATGAATATTTATTATTCAAATGAATATCATTGAGTTATGTACGAATAATTATTGATCTAATTTAACACTTAGCTTATGGAGTATACATAAACTCACATATTGATCACGTCGTGGTCACTGCGCCCATTTGATTTAAATATTTTTTTTTCCTATGGCCCAAGAACGCTTGTATTGTGATTTAAAGATTTATTAAACAAATGAAATAAACAAAATTTATATAAAAAGTCAAATGAGCAAAATGTTCAGAATATTCGTAACATACATGGTAACTTACATACTCTTTCTTAATGTTGAAATAAAATACAGAACATTATTATTATTATTATTAATTTATTATATAGTCCAATTTCATTTTTGTGTTTGAATTCCATTAGGCAATTATAATTATAAATACTTCAATACTGGTGTTTAGTTACATATTTTATAATTATGTTTAAAATAATGTAAATTTTAAATAAAGTACTTCATCCGTCTCAAAATACATATCTTTTTATGACGGAGCACGAGAATTAAGAAATATGTTAAGTGTAATGATTAGATGTAAAAAGTAGGTTAAGTGTAATGATTAAACTTGTATTTATTTTTATTTTTTTTTAATTTGTGAGGAGGAGAGTAGGAGTGACATGTATTTTGAGACAGAGGGACTACCTTATAAATTATGTTAATTAATTATATTAAATTTATAATATAATTATAAATATTACGCAATAATGAGAGTTTTATTGACGGAAATCACAAAATTTATAAAGTATTTTATTTAAAAATTATGTTATTTTATTTAAAATTTACTATAAACTATTTTTCTTTGAATATACTTTGCAAACCTTCCCTTCTTTTCTTTTTCTGAAAGATTCAGAAATATTCTAATGCTCTCTTAATAGTTAATACTTCAAAAAAAAAAAAAAATTGATAGATCAAGTCATCAAGTACAGATCAACAAAATCCATTTTTAGGGTCCGTTTGGCAAACAATACAAACAAATTGCTCTCTTATGTACTGACTGTACAATACAAACATTCAATTCATTCAATTCACATGATGATCCCTACATCGAGTGAAGAACCCTCCAAACGACGTCGTCGAGATCGAGCCTTCGATCGCGGGACATCTCGCAGCACCGCAACGCCAAACCAGCCAACCGCCGAGCCAGATCAAGTGGCCACCCAGCTGAAGTGTCCAGCAAGTCACTCAGCCCATCACTCTGCACTTGCCTTGCTAACCTCATTGCCGGTTTCCCGGTCAACAACCGCAGCAAGATGACCCCGAGAGCGTACACATCGGACCTCGTGGTGAGGTCTCCTCCGGCGAAGAACTCAGGGTCCATGTAAGGATAGCTCCGGACCTCAGAGTCGCTTACCCTGAAGCCGTGGAGCTTGCAGGTGTAGTTTGAGTCTAGGTGAATGTTGTCGGGTCTAAGATCGCCGTGGATCACTGGGTTAGGCTTGTGGGCGTGCAGGAAGGCGAGGACGTTGTGTAGCTCGGTGGCGATTTTGACGCGGATTTGCCATGGGAAAGGCGAGCCTTGATCCTTGTCGTTGAGTCGGTCTTCGAGGGATTGGTTAGCACATTGCTCGTAGATGAGAGCGTGGGATTCGGTACAGACCCCGATGAGATTCGCAATGTTTGGATGCCTTAGCTTGCACATGATCTCCACCTGAAAAGTACAGGTTGAAAATATGAACTAAACAAGTCTCAGTATATAAGCAGGTGAGTTACTCTTCCTGTACCTCCTGTACCTGTTCTTGAAAAGCTTGGGGAATGGATGGATTATCCGAGTGTGGAATCTTAATAGCTACTTTAGTGCGACGAAGAACTCCTTTGTAAGTGTTTCCATACGCGTCTTCACCGGTTTTCTTGGCTGGATCAAAGCTATAAGTTGCACTTTGAATCTCTTGGAAAGGGAAATCTAAGCAGAATTTGATGGCATTGTCCCTCTCTCGTTGAATGTCGTCTCGAGTTTTCTTGTAGCTCTCCACCAACTGCCTTGCCGATGCTAACTTCTGCTCAAGATCTTTAGCCTTAAGATCAGACCTCACTCTTTCGGTATCGAGTGCAAAGTACTTATACCGAGCATCTTGAAGCTCCTTCGAGAGCTTAGCGTTTTCTTTCTCCAAAACTTCTATTTTCTCCGTAGGAATCTGATAGAAACCGCGGTTCTTAGCATCAACAACAAGGCTAATATCATCTGCAGATGATGCCAAATCTGGACTGTCTACGACAGGCGAAGTAGCTTCCCTGTATAATAAAAACAACAACAACCCAGTGAATCCCGCGATTAGACGGGGTCAGGAAGTACGAACTCTTTCCTCGAACAAGTCGAGAGAGTGTTTCCGATAGCCCCAGAACAATAGGACACAAGGACCACATGGTAGCAGATCACACAGAAAGACAAACTTGTTTTCTTTTCCAGGTATCGTCATTCGTAGCTAGAACGACAAGGGAGAGAAGTCGAAGAGAACCTAGTGTAGACGACAACATTGTTGCACACAAACTGTATTTGACAGTAGCCAGGAGCATGCTTGTTAACATGCTTGGACTTCGCCGACTTGATCTCTTTCACACCCCTGCAACATCATAGCTAGATAGATTCATATGTATTTCAAATGAACATATATAAGTAACTCTTTCATATATACCTCTTGTTTTTGTTGTGTACGGCGGTTCCCATTACTAGTCTTGCAATCATGTTCTGGGATATGAGCAAAATGATGCCATTCTCTATAGAGCGTGCCTCGATAACCAGCTTCTGTGTAGTCATCTACAGAATGTGGCAATAGGAGGAGTAGCTCACTGACTTTATATATTCCAACAAATAAAGTGTAAATTGACGACGAAAAAGGTTGAATTATATTACCCCAGCTGAGGCACATAGCTGAACATATTCATCTAAGGCTTTAAGCATCTCCTGCCTCTCGGTTTCATGGTGTGTCGTGACTTGCGAAGGTATGTGCACATGGAGTATCCCTATCTTCTTGCCTCCTGAGTTATGCAAAGCCCATATCACCATTGACTTGCTCTCTTTGAGCTCCTTGCCAACAGCTACATACAGATAATCATCACCTTTGGAGTCCTGAATTAATGACCCACCTTCAGATGATGAATCAATCTTGGGATATCCTAAGAATTCAAGTTCAGACATGTCAATTCACAGAACAAAAGGATAAATGGAAAGGAAGAAGATGATCAATCAAATGATAGGAGATTTTTCCAATTCAGACATTATAAGGCAATGGCTTGTCTTGAGCAATCTACCAACTCTACAAGGAGAACAAGCAATAAATAACAATTCATCACTCAACAATTTTTTTTTAGAAAATAATAAGATGAAGAAATTGAAAGGTCTACCATGGAATTGGCAAAACTTGAGAATCATCAAACTTTTCCGACGACCAGGCTCATTCATAGTATGCAAAACTTCCTACACAACAACAAGATTTTCGATAATGTGTCATCCTGGAATATATGAAACTAGTGTTTAAGTCGATTCGATCACTATCATGTTAGTCGCCAGCTTGAAGATGACATTCGATAAAGAGAATCCCGACTTGGGTGATCCACCTTCGGTAATAATGTAATACAACATTCTTCGAAAACATTAGCTTGAATTCGAAAGCGGAAAATAAAAATAAAAAAACTTGCTCTCACACTATCATAGAACATTGCAATTATGTACTGGTTGTACAATCCATTGATTCTAGAACCTTCCAAACATCGTCATCGAGATCCGGCCTTCGATCCTGGGACATCTCACAGCACCTCAATGCCAAATCAGCCAACTGATTGGCTTGTTCAAGTGGCCACCCAGCTGAAGTGTCGAGCAAGTCACTCAGCACATCATTTTCCAATGCAATCTGCACTTGTCTTGCTAACCGAATTGCGGGTTTCCCGGTTAACAACCGCAACAAAATGACCCCAAGAGCATACACATCGGACCTCGTGGTGAGGTCTCCTCCTCGAAAGAACTCGGGGTCCATGTAAGGATAGCTCCGGACCTCAGTGTCGCTTATCCTGAAGCCGATGAGCTTGCAAGTGTAGTTTGAGTCCAGATGAATGTTTTCGGGCCTAAGATCACCGTGGATCACTGGGTTAGGCTTGTGGGAGTGCAGGAAGGCGAGGACATTGCATAACTCGGTGGCAATTTTTACGCGGATTTTCCATGGGAATGGTGAGCCTTGAATGTGATCCTTGTTGTTAAGTCGGTCTTCGAGAGTTCCCTTGGCACAATGCTCGTAGATGAGTGCTTGCAATTCGGTACAGATCCCGATCAGATTCACAATGTTTGGATGCCTCAGCTTGCACATGATCTCCACCTGCAAAGTGGAAGCACTTAGCCTATTAGCCTATGATCATCTATATCAAAGTCTAACTCAGACCGATGACTAGAGGAAGCTGAGTGGAGTTCCATTCTAAAACCAATTGACAATAGAAGGAGTAGTTCACCGACTCATATACTAGGGCTTGTTATGTTCCACGTGGGACACTTTTAGTCTCATTCACATCTCTCAACAACCTATTACTATTCCAAGAACAAGAATGTATACCTCTTTTCGAAACTCTTGGGGAATACCCGGGTGTAGAACCTTAACGGCTACTTCAGTGCGACGAAGAAAGCCCTTGTTGATGACTCCATACGCGTCTTCTCCAATCTTAACGGTTGTACTTTGAATCTCTTGGGAGGGGAAATCTAAGCAGAACTTGATGGCATTGTTGTCACTCTCCCTGTGCATCTCATTCATCGCCTTCTTGTAGCTCTCCAACAACTCTATTGTGGATGCTAAGTCTTGCTCAAGCCTTTTCGCCTTAAGATCAGACTTCGCTACTTTGCTATCGAGTACAAAGTATTTATACTGAGCTTCTTGAAGCTCCATTGAGATCTCAGCCTTTTCAATCTCCAATGTTTCTATTTTCTCCCAAAGTTTCTGACAGAAACAAGTCTAATATATAAACCGATTTCTGATTGAAAACATATACATATATATATGATTTAGCCCCTACCACTGAATCATCAGCAAAACTGATCTGAGGAGAGTTAGGAGTCGACGACTGACTAACATCACTTGGAGACGGCACCAAACCTGGCCTGTCTACAACTGATGCAGTAGCTTTCCTGTTATATATATGTCAAGTTGTACAATCAACATCACTAGGAAGAACAAACCTTGTATCTTTTCGTAGCAAGATAGCGTAAAAGCAAGCGAAACCTGGTGGCTATCAGAACATTGTTGCAGACAAACTGTATTTGACAGTGGCTAGGAGCATGCTGCTTAACAAACTTGGCCTTTTCCGACATGATCTCTTTCATGCCCCTATGCGAAAAAATTGAATGAAAATTGCATCATAGATATTCATAGTTGAATTTTGCTTTAATAAGGAGATTCTGCATTCATTCATTCATTCATTCATACCGCTTCTTGTATCTATTGTCTGCAGCTGCTCCAATTACCAGCTTTGCAATCATGTTCTCGGAAATCAGCCTGATGATCCCGTTCTCGATAGAGTCTGCTTCGACAACTAGCGTTTGCGCAGTCACCTGCAAGAACGAAACGACGACATAAGATAACTCATATGTAAGAAGGAATATATTGATGAACGAAATGATTTTAATTACCCCAGCAGAGGCACATAGCTGAACATATTCATCTAAGGCTTCAAGCATTTGTTGCCTCTCAGTTTCATCTTGGTGTGTGTGGACATGGAGTATCCCTAATTTCTTGCCTCCTGAGTTGTGTATAGCCCAGATCACAGTTGACCGGTTATCTTTGAACTCTTTTCCAACAGCAACAAACAGATAATCATCAACAATGGCTGCCTTTGGGCTGATTGACCCAAAGTCAGATGATGAATCAATTATCTCAGGATACCTAATTCTTCCACCTTCCATTGGGAATTCAACACATAAACAAAAACCTCAAGCTTTCAATTTGAATTGCTGAATTAGGGTTTAAATTTTAATGGGTACTACTTACTAAAGAGATAGATGGATCAGAAATATGTACAATTAATGGAGATGATAGGTAGAAACTAAAGGAAGTGGAAGATGATGAATTAATCAAATGATTGGAGAATTTTTCAGTTCAGCCAACAAAGCAATTATAATGACTTGTCTAAGGAGAACAAGCAATAAATAATGATTCATGACAGAACAATTTTTTTTTTTTAAAGATTCATTAAATTATGCTGTGAGGAATGATCAACTCTACCGATACAGAATGAACTGGATACTATAATTTTTTTAAAAAAAATGAGGAAGAAATTCAAAGGTCTGCCATGGAATAAGCAAAACATGAGAATCATCCAACGTTTCCGACGACCAGGCTCATTCATAGTATACAAATTAAACTTCCTACACAAATACACAACAACAATTACAACATAAACATTATCGATAATCTGTCGCCCTGGAATAAAACTAGCTAGCCTGTACCGGAGACACATGAAAAGCATCAGCTAATATACAACATTTCTTTCTGTGTTAAAAATATATATACTGAACTTATCAGAATGAAAAAATAAAAATCATGACAGTAATACATCCAGTTTTCAAACATTATTATGTACATTGATAAATTATGATAATGAAATGAAGGTATTTACAAAGCTCATTTGGATCATATGAGAAAAAACATTGGAATACAATGGCTTGAATGCAAAACTGAAAAGAAGCTCACTCACCCACTAGTCATAGTGCATTGCCATTATGTACTGATTGTACCATTCATTGATTCCAGAACATTCCAAACATCCTCCTCGAGATCCGGCCTTCGATCCTGGGACATCTCGCAGCACCTCAATGCCAAATCAGCCAACTGATTGGCCTGTTCAAGTGGCCACTCAGCTGAAGGGTCCAACAAGGCACTCAGCCTATCATTTTCCACTGCAATCTGCACTTGCTTAGCTAACCTCATTGCTGGTTTCCCGGTCAGCAACCGCAACAAAATGACCCCAAGAGCATACACATCTGATTTCGTGGTGAGGTCTCCTCCTGTGACGAACTCAGGGTCCATGTAAGGGTAGCTCCGTCCCTCAGATTCGCCTCTGTAGAAGCTTGATTTGGTCTCTAGGGAGAATGTTCCGTTTGAGATCGCCTTGCTGATCCTGAAGCCATTGAGCTTGCAAGTGTAGTTTGAGGCCAGATGGATGTTTTCGGGTCTAAGATCACCGTGGATTACTGGGTTGGGCATGTGAGAGTGTAGGAAGGCGAGACCAATGCATAGCTCGGAGGCAACTCTTACGCGGATTTGCCATGGGAATGGTGAACCTTGATCCTTGTTGTTAAGTCGGTCTTCAAGGGTTCCGTAAGCACAGTGCTCGTAGATAAGAGCGTGGGATTCGAAGCAGATTCCAATCAGATTCACAATGTTTTGATGCCTTAGCTTGCACATAATCTCCACCTGAAAATTGGAAGTGCATATCAATGATTTCTTGCACTTACACCACACCTTAACTCGCCAAACAATGAAAAAAGAAGTACCTCTTGTCGAAATTCTTGTGAAGCCAATGAGCTATCTGGATGTGGGATCTTCACAGCTACTTCAGTAAGATGAAAACCCCCTTTGTATATGTTCCCATAGGTGTCTTCCCCAATTTTCCGGGATGGATCAAAGTAATTGGTCGCCTCCTCAATCTCTGATAAGGTGAACTTATGACAGAACATGAGAGAATCAACACTTGAAGCTCCTTCATTGAGCTGCTTTCTTACTTCTTCGACGTGCCTAATGGCCTTAACCCTCTCCCTTTGCATATCATCCCGGTCTTTTTTATAGTTCCCTTCCAAGTGCATTGACAGCTCTAACCTTTGCTCCATCTCCTTCACCTTGAGATCAAATTTCTTTACTTTGCTTTCGAGTATCCATTTCTCACTTCGAGTAGCTTTGAGTTCTTCTGCTATATTATCCTTCTCATTCCTCAAACGTTCAAAGTCCGCCAAGTACAACCCACCAGCCTCTCTATCTATAGGCTGTCAGAATAGGCATCCGAAAAACTTAAGACCCATAGAGCAAGAAAGATTGAGATCAAAGTTACAATATTGTGTCCTACCATCGAAACGGAATGAGGTAAAAGATGTGGAGGCATTGGCAATGGCCAGGCGTTGATGTTAGCGTGCCTATCTGATTCTGAGGGGTTGACTGGTGGATGAGGAGCGGATGGCGCAATCCAATTCAGTATCTCAGGCTCAGGTGCCACTTGATCCCCAACAGAACTCCGTGCACTCGGGGTCCTGCTAACCTCTTGTGGAGGAGAAGATGCCCAACCTTGTTCATTACCTTCAGGCCTTACAGTTGCTTCCCTGCATATTAATGTTATTTTCTGGATACAAAAATTTGTAGCAAGAACGTGGATGTGAGGGAATCGGAAGAGAACCTGGTGTATAGAAGCTTGTCGCCAATGAACCATATCTGAACATAGCTAGGAGCATGCTTGTTAACATAGTTCGACCTTTCCGGCCTGATTTCTGTCATACCCCTGCAAGATTATGTGAAATCGAATGAAATTGCATCATCGAAATTCATAGTTGAATTTTTCTTTAACCAAACACAGAGAGGTTAAGCTTCTGTACGCTCTATTCGTCCTGACAAATGATGCTCCAATTACAAGTTTACCAGCTTCATTCTCCTTTAAGAGTTTGACAATCCCTTCCTCTATGGAGTCCATTTCTACATATATTTTCCTTGCAGTTACCTGCAAATCAAACCATCAATATTCAATAGTTCAGTGCCAATCTTAAAACACATACAAATTGAAGAAGAAGATAAAGAATTTGCACGCACTCGACGTTGCTGACAAATTTGAAGATACTTGTCCAGCTTTTTAGACAGCTTTGCCCTTTCAATTTCTCGGTGGGAGTTAATTTGGCGTTCTTCTGCAGTTGCTATGGGAAACCTCCCCATTCCTGTATATACAAATCATGAATCAATCATCTATTTCTGTAATCTGTAATTAGCTCTTATGTTAGGGCTTTTGTGAATCTCGCGCTCAATTGAGGAACTGCTCAGCCTGAATTCAACCTAAACGCGCTATCAAGTATGGATTCGATCTGAAATGGAATTTTTATTACGAGTTCGATGTCGAAGAAGAAACGTACCGGTAACAATATATTTGTCGGGGCGGTGAACGTGGAGAATGCAGATCTCAGTTCCTCCGAGGTCCTTGATGTCATCCAGAGCCCAGCGAAGAACCGACTCGCTCTTTTTGGACTCCTCGCTCACTGCGACGAACCAGGTGACCCGTGTTGAGGTCCTTGAGGAGGAGGAGGATGAACAGCGATCAAAAGATGTCATACTCATGATCGAGTCTCTCGATTTAGGCCTATAGTCGGAAATAGGAACCTAATTTGATGGAGGAAGAACGAATCGAAGGGTTTGGGGAGGAAGAACAAATCGAAGGTTTTGGGGAGGAAGATGAAATGCAGAAAGTCCACTGAACACGCTTCTAGCTGAGCGCGGATATATTTGAATAAATACTGCTCGATCTGGTTAATTTCGCGGGAAATTCTCCTCCAAGTAAGTGTATTCGGTCAATTCTAATAGTCTACGGAGGATCTGGAAAGGATTTAGTTGCAATTTGCTAGTAATATTTATCTTGAATTCTTGATATTAATTTTAAGCTTGGTTAGGGTTTTTTTAGGAAATTTTTGATTAAATATCTATTTAAGGTGTAATTAGGATAATGTTCATTTTTATTTGGTAATTAAGTACAGTAATTGTTAATAATAATCTTATAATACTCAAAATACCCTTGTTTTAATTTTCTTCCTTCAACCCACCCCTTTCCCCCATTTTCTTCGGATCTATGGCTTCTATCCCCTTTCTCTTTTCATCCTCTTCGCCCAAACCTCTCTCAAGCTAAACCATGTCGGAAGACCACACGGCGGAACCGCAACAGCAACTCTTTCTCCGACATCGTCCAGAAAGTTGCCTTCTCTCAGCGCGTCCCCCTTCGCTCCATCCTCTCCCGCCCCGACGGCAGCGCCTGGCTCACCGGCCAGAAGGTTGTCATCGGAGGCTAGGTGAAGACCGGACGGGAGCAAGACAAGGGATCATTTGCCTTCCTCGAGCTCAACAACAGATCCTGCCTGACAAATCTCCAGGTCATTGTTGACTCCTTAGTGGCGTCGCTCACCAGATTGGTTCACAATAAGGTTGACAACAGATTACTAAAGTAGGTTGGTGACAATAGGGGTGATGATAATGTTCTCTATTTATGGATAATAGATTGGTGACAATGTTTTGTAGTTGGTAACAATTGGTTTGTGACAATGTTTGATGACAGTGTTCATTTGTTTGTGACAATAAGTTGGTGAAAATAATTTGATGACAATGTTTCGTAGTTGTTGACAATAGGTTGGTGACAATATTTTGTAGTTGGTGATAGTATGTAGTTAGTGAAAATTGATGGTGCCAATATTTTATAGTAGGTGACAAAAAGTTGGTGACAATGTTTTGTAGTTGATGATAATGTTCTGTAATTGATGAAAATAGGTTGGTGACAGTGTTCACTAGTACCAGAAAAAAAAATCCGTTAAATGTCACCAAAAAATTTTAAATTTCACCAAAAAGGTCAGTTGTCACCAAAATAATTGTCACAAACGACTGGCTTCGGAAAAATATACGCAACTGTCACCCAAAAACTGTCATCATATGTAGGCATTGACCGAAATATCATTAAAACATACTCCCTCCGTTAATTAAAACTTGTTAGAAATCCGCACACTTTTTAAGAAAACTAACAAAAATACATTTATACCCCTAATTATTACTCTATTTTTTACTTTCTTGAAAACCACAACTAACATCTATCTCATCATTATAAGGGCAATTTTGTAAAGTGGATGATAAAATATCTAAAATGACATGTTTTTCTTAATAAGATTTACATAATAAACGACATGTTTTAATTAACGGAGGGAGTATTAAAATTTACGAGGTCGATCTCATGAAGTACAATAAATATGCTATCAACTTGTACCGAAAAACCTAATGTATATATAGGGTTCGTATGGGACGGAGTTAATAAATTGACTAAAATTATAAACAGGGTAAAATTTATAAACTTTTGGTAAAAGTAGTTAAAATTTTAAACAACAAGATAATCTCCGTATGGGACTAAAAACAGTTTATTTGTAAAAAGTGGAGTTTATTTGGTTTTTATTAGGGGTATTGTGGTACTTTCAAACCAAATAAGATAAAAAAGAAGAGGTAAATTAGTAATTATGGAAAAAAAAGCTCCAAAATAAGCTGCAATCTCCGGGTTTTTTTTAAACCATTTTTTTTAACCGATTTGTGACTTATTTTGGTGCTCATACACCAATTAAACCAAATTATTATTTTAACAGCAAAAAAGTTAATAATTTTAACTGTTAAATTTATTTGCCATACACACCCATAATCCGGCAACTTAATTATACCCCCATGAATCCATGATCAAGTCTAGTTCATAACCGAGTCTTTGTCATTTTATTTGTTTCTTATGGAAGCAGATGACTTTGCATTTGTCAATTAACACATAATGAATGGTCAATATCAGAATATGCCCGCAAATAAAGCACTACGGAGTATATTCTTTTCATTATATTATTATGTTGGCAAAATCTCAGTTGAATCTCAAGTTTGAGAAAGTATAACATAGCTATCACGGGAGTTTTGACCTTGTCTCACTTGGTTGAGATCTAAACCGATCTACCTGAAAAAAAAAATGAAAGAGTAGATAGCAAAACAAATTTGATAGAACCACAACCAATTTCTTCAAAATTAACTTTGATGGATTTGTCAGGATAGAAGTTCGACAACAAGATTTGTCGTTCAAGCTTACAAACAAGGGCGGATCCTCTTTGGAGCAAGGGATGACAATTGTCCCCTAATCAAAAATAAATTTAATATACATATTATTCTCATCGATAATTTCGATTTGATAAATTATAAGCTCAAATCCGATATACCTGTATAAAAACGTTTCAAGACTGAACTGATATATAAATTATTTTTCACATCGTTTACCAAATTGATACTCCCTCCGTTCGGCAAAACATGTCGTTTAGTATTCACGCACGCTTCTTTAAAATGATAAAAACTATATAAAATATTCATTTTTTATAAAAAAAATTTAACAAGTTTATACTTATTAATAATGACTACTTGTTAAAAAAATTATTAAAATAACTAGATATTTTATAGAGTAATTGGTATTGAATATACCAAAAGAGATGAGTGTTTGCAAAAGTAACACCCCCTCTACAAAATTTGCAAAAGTAGCAATGATTCCACATTTTTTGCAAAAGTAGCCGGTGGACAGAGGAAAAGGAAAGGAGGTGGAGGGCAGAGGAGAGAGGTCTGCAAGTGGTGGCAGAGGAGAGAGGTGGAGGGGAGAGAGAGAGAGGAATCATTACATGAAAAAGGGGGAGAGAGAAGAACATTAAATGCAGATGAGAGAGAAGAATAATCAGTTTTTCGCAAAGGAGAGAGAGAAAGTGGAAGTGGTGTCATTGAAGAAAAATCGGAAATACGAACAACCCAGTGATCAGTTGCATGCCAACCAATACGAAATACGTGCCAACAACTTCATATTGTGTGTCGACCAAACGCTAAACCATGCCAGCAACTTAAGATTCCTCATCGTATGATTCGTGGACTTCATGGATTTGTTAGCAATTCGTAGGCATCGAAATATCATTGGCATGAAATTTTATTTTTATGGCACGAGTTTAGATGTTGGTGGCATGTAAAACATAATAACCAGCACATTAATTTTATCCGGCACTTAAAACAAATATCGTAAGCTTTCTTACCCATTTTCGTTAATATATGCTTTCTGGATTTGGCACGCGTCACCCTTTGCGTGGTATGTAATAACCAGTTGTTGTCCCGTGTTTCCTATTGTCTGCATATAATTGCTAACTGGGACTACCTTTGCTTCCTGATCAGCTTCAATGACGGTTCTTTTACTTTCTCTCCCAATCATCTCTCCCTACTATTTTTAGGTGGGAAATGTCCGTGTATTTAATGCATGTGGGGCCCGGTATTTAATGCACATGGAATAATCCTCTCTCTCCTCCCCTTTTTCACACAACTTCCCCCTGCCTTTCCTCTTTTTTTTTTCACTTTGTTCACCTACAACCGGATGAAAAGGTTAAAAAAAATTGCAAAACTAGCATTTCCTCCCTCCCTTGCAATTTTCCCACTAGCGTTGCTAGTTTTTGCAAACTTGCCATTTTTATGGTATATTTTTACAAATTTGCCTATTTTATATAGCATAAGGGCTACAGACAAGATGCTAAAACGACTATTAACAAGATAAATTTTATGAAATTTCATAACACAAGTTAATTAATTGATGTTGTTAATTGATTAATTAACCGTTAATGGATTCACTTTGATGCCAAAAATCCAAGATGAGGGAAGAAGTTTAAGACGGTGGGGATCTTCAACGGAGTACTTATTGGTAGACAAGAGAAGGAGTACGCTGTGCAAGACGGTGGATGCGGCGAACTGATCTTGTGGAGGGAGTACATGACGGTGGTGCATGGGGGATCTTCAACGGAGGGAAGGAGAGGGATCGAGACATCAGCGGGGATGGTGGAGCGGCAACGAATCTTCAACAGAGGGAAGGAGAGGGATCGAGACATCGGCGAGGATGGTGGAGCGGCAACGGGAGTGTCAACATATTACAGGGTAGAGACTCTGGCGGAGGCCAAGCGAGACGGGCTCAATCGGCGTCGAGGGACTAGCGGTGATGGCGCTCCGTTGATGCAGTGGGTATATATGGGAGGTGGCGGAGCGGTGGCGGAGAATCAGAGAAAGGGATTATGAAACCCTAATCATCCTAAAATATGTGGGTGAGAGAAATGCTAAAAGGACTTACTTTGCAATTTAAAGAAAATTGTCTTGTCAGTAGTCATTTCATTGTCTTGTCTGTAGCATCACTCTTTATATACTCCCTCCGTCCTAAAATACATTGCCTTTTAGCATTTTGCACAAGTTTTAATAAAACACTTTACTTTTAAAAAAACATCATCATTACACTAACTTTTTCATAAATTTTATTATTTTTTAACACCCACTACACATTTTAACCAATCAAATTATTTTAAAAAGTCAACATCACACAAACCAATACAAATCATTACAATTTCCTACCTAGAAAACGTAAAAGACCATCTATTGTTGGACAAAATTTTACCTCTAAAAACCCATGTATTGTTGGACGGAGGGAGTAGTTTTTATCTCCTAAAAAATCGTACATGAATAGTAAAGTGACATATTTTACCGAACGGAGGGAGATATAAACTTATATCGGAATCAAATGGGTCAAAGGTCCACAAGCCAAAAATGGTACTCCGTATGAAACATGGGCCAAAAAGATAACATTCACACTAATCATCTAGGGAGCAAAAGCACATTGGCCAAATTAATTTACATCTCAATTCTCAACTGTTATGTTTAAAATCAAATTTTTGTGAGAGGAGTAAACTCCATTGATAGAGCTTTCCTTAAAACCTCCACCCGTCCACCGGATGTAAATGGGCAAACAAACTGTGCCAATGGTAGAATCCAAAGCAAAAAATTTGATCACTCAAATACAAACACATGATCCCTCCATTGATTGAAGAACCTTCCAAAGATCCACATCTAGATCAGGCCGAAGATCACGGGCCTTCTCACAGCACCACAGTGCCAAATCAGCCAACTGCTTAGCCTGATCAAGAGGCCACCCAGCTGAAGGGTCCAGCAGGGCACTTAGCTTGTCACTTTCCACAGCAACCTGCACTTTCCTTGCTAGCTTCACTGCCGGTTTCCCGGTTAACAGCCGCAGCAAAATGACCCCAAGAGTGTACACATCGGATCTCGTGGTGAGATCTCCTCCTGCAAAGTACTCTGGGTCCATGTAAGGATAGCTCCGAGCCTCAGAATCGCCCCAGTAGAAGCTTCCTTTGGTCTCTAGGGAGAATTCTCCCTTTGAGATCGCGATGCTGATCCTGAAGCCGCTGAGCTTGCAAGAGTAGTTTGAGTCCAGATGGATGTTTTCGGGTCTAAGATCACCATGGATTACTGGGTCAGGCTTGTGAGAGTGGAGGAAGGCTAGGACATTGCATAACTCGGTGGCAATTCTTACTCGGATTTTCCATGGGAAAGGCGAGCCTTGATCCTTGTTGGTGAGTCGGTCTTCAAGTGTCCCATTGGCGCATTTCTCGTAGATGAGAGCATGGGATTCGGTGCAGATGCCGATGAGATTTACAATGCTTGGATGCCTCAGTTTGCACATAATCTCCACCTGAAAAGGGCAAGTATAAGTTTTGGATCTAACATTAGTCGGCTAAACAAATGCATATATACCTCTTGTTTAAATTCTTGGGGAATCAATGGAATGAATGGATTGTCCGGGTGTGGAATCTTAACAGCCACTTCAGTAAGACGAAGAAGCCCATTGTAAATGTTTCCATACGCATCTTCTCCAGTCTTCAGGGATGGATCAAAGCTATTAGTCGCGATCTGAATCTCTAGGGTGGGGAAATCTGAGCATAACATGAGAAAATCAACACTTGAAGCTCCTTCATTGAGTTGCTTCCTTACTTCATCAACCTGTCTGATGGCATTGTCCCTCTCCCTTTGCATATCGTCTAGTGCTTTCTTATAGCTCTCCCCCATCTGCGTTGTGGATGCTAAATTCTGTTCAAGCTCTTTCAACTTAAGATCAGACTCCTCCATTCTGCTATCAAGTGCGCGTTTTTGATAGCAAAGATCTTGAAGTTCTTTTGAGATCTTAGCTTTTTCAATCTCGGAATTTTTGAATTTCTCCTTGAGAATCTGACAGGATCAAAAAGTTCATAATTCAACTCAATGAGAAAGAAATTCATAACAGCTTCTATTAAAATAGCAATGTGGATGAGATCATACCCATGTGTCAACTGCATCCCACCCATCTTCATTAGATGGAGTGCGACGAGGAGCTGATGGAATCTTCCCCAACTGCATCTCAGGCTCATTCCCGGTCCAATTCCCAACAAAACTGCTCCGAGCACTAGATGACCGACTAGATGACCGGCTAGTCTCGCTATGATTGTCTTCATAAGGTGTAGGGCTTAAGTCTCCAGATTGCACAGGGTCTTTCCTGTATGTTAATCTCTACAATCAATATCATCAGGTACAATAGCAAGAACCGACAAGGAAGCGAATCAGAAGAGAACCTGGTGTATATGAGAAGCTTGTTGCAGACAAACCATATATGACAGTAGCCAGGAGCATGCTTGTTAACATACTTGGCCTTTTCCGACTTGATCGCCATCATACCTCTGCAAGATTACAGTGATGAGACATTAAGACTGTTGTTTGACTTGTTTCTCAATCAAAACTATGAAAATTTTAGCAGCAAATCAATTCACCAAAACCAACTGAAAACCAGAAGCTGTAAATGTACCTTTTATATCTCTTGTCAGATGCTGCTCCCATTACCAGTTTACCAACTTCATTTTCCTTTAAGAGTTTCATAATCCCTTCCTCTATGGACTCCATTTCTGCATAAATTTTCCTCGCTTTAACCTGCAAATCAACGAATCGGTAACAATGTGTGTGTTGCATAAATCTGAGTACATGACAATGTTGATGAAGAATCTGCACGCACTCGACGTTGCTGGCAAATTTGAAAATACTTATCCAGTTTTTCAGACAGCCTTGCTCTTTCAATTGCACGGTGGGAGTTGATTTGTTGTTCGTTCGCAAACGCGATGGGGAGCCACGCCAGTCCTGTATAACGATGAATCAATCGCGCTCTTATTTTAGGGCTTTTGTGAAGCTTGCGCTAATTTGAGGAACGATTCAGCCTAAATTCGATCTAAACGCGTAATGAAGTATGGATCCAATCGATTGGACTCTAAACGGCGAGAAAGGAAGCGTACCGGTATGAACTTGTTTGTCGGGGCGGTGAACATGGAGAATACAGATCTCAGTTCCTCCGAGGCTCTTCAGGTTCTCCAGAGCCCAAAGGAGAACCGATTCGCTCTCTTTAGCTTCTCTGCTCACTGCTACGAACCAGGTCTCCTCTGTTGACGACGATGACTCCCACGAGGATGATGATGAATCGCGATCAATGTTCGACATATTCAAGTCCCTCTCCAGATCTCTCAATCTCTGTGTGTGATTGGAAACGGGAAACCTAATTTGATCGACGAAGAACAACAAATCGATTTGGCAGGGGAGAAGATGAAGTGCTTGAAGTCCACTCCTCCACGCTTCCTCGCCGCGCGGGGAATGTTTAAATAAAATTTAAATAAGGATTAAGGCAGGCGGACAAATGAGTAACGGCCATGTTTTGCAGCATTATTCCGGGATTTTTTTTTTATTTTTTTTTAACTAAGCGCGATTTTGAGAATCGTCCCTCCTGAGTCCTGACTCAACACTCAATAGCATTCCTTTGGACAAGGGTAAATAACTCTAGATGAGAAGCGAGAGTCATAGTTCATCATGTGACGAAACTGCACCACCTTATCCGCTACATAGTTGACTTTGCGAAAAACTTGCATACAAGCCGCTTGTTCGGAGTATTGAATAAGGCGCTGAGCATTCGAGATGATCATCTCAATCTCCCAATGGGATTTCCATTCTTTAGTGTCAAGTTGATGACAATAAGAATGTCACCCTCAACCTCGATCTGTCGAATACCAAGATTAGAAGCCACTTGAAGATTTGAATGAAAAGCCGAAACTTCGGTCATCAATGAAGATGTCGAATGCACCATAAGTCCTAATCCTCCTAATGTGATCGCGGATCACACATCCTGATCCTGTTGTTGCTTTATCAGAGGAAAGTTTTTAGTCATCGAAGTTAATCTTGAAAGTGCCTTCCGTAGCCATTTTTTGTTCTTTGTGTTTCAAACAAAAGTACAAGTATCTAACCGGTGATCTAATAAGTGTTTTTTGGTCCAACAGATTATCCATCGATGTGAGTTAGTGTGTAGTGAGCTAAGGTGAGCTTAGTAGACACAACACACACACAACATACAGCTCACATAAAGGGCAAAATCGTCATTTCCCATTTGGACCAAAGCCACCTTTATAAGGCGGGAAAGTTTGTTGGAGCAAGTAACAAACTCTTTTTCCCTTCTTCTGTACTCTCCAGAACTTGTTCTCTCTAATGGAGGTTCTCCATTTTCTTCGATCTAGAATTGGTTGATGATTTTACTTCTCAATTGTGTAAAATCCAAATGGTATCAGAGCTACGAGTTTTGATCTGTATTTTTTTGCTAGTTTTCTGTGTTGATTTCTGGAATCGGGTTTGAAGGATTTCCGGAAGTCGGGATACGATTTTCTCGAAGGATTTGCTGGAAATTTGCTGAGATCTGAAGCTGCTGTAAGCGACATGGTTGGAAGAGGAGCGGGACAAACATCTGGTGCTGGAGGCGATCATCAAGGACAAGGAAGGGGGACCTTTCTTACTCCTCCTGCACCAGGATCAGGCGTCGGAAGAGGCTGGAACATTCCAAATCCAGGAATTCAGTTCGGAGACATGATGCAAGGTATGTCGAATGCTCATGTGAATCCTCTTTTTTTGTCGAATTCAGATCATCCAGGGATGGTCTTGGTGTCGAATCTCTTTAATGGATCCAATTTAACGAGCTGGCGTAGAGGTGTTAAGATGGCTTTGGGAGCTAAAGTCAAGCTCGGATTCATAACTGGGAGTTGTGTGAAACCATTAGAAGGTAGTGATGACTTTGAGAATTGGATAAGAGCAGATCAGATGGTGATGTGTTGGCTGTTTAACTCAATGACAAGAGAAGTAGCTGAGAGTCTCATGTATGTCGAAACAGCTAGAGAATTGTGGAATGAAGTCAAGGAAAGATTCTTTGAATCTAATGATCCATTAGTGTATCAATTACGCAGAGACTTGGCTAATCTTAGGCAAGAGAATTTGTCTGTGGGGGCTTATTTTGGGAAATTGAGTGAGATTTGGGATGAATTGAAGTCATTAGATGCTGTTCCTATGTGCAATTGTGGAGGGATAAATGGTTGCAGCTGTGCTCTACTGAAAATGATTGTAGATAGAGAGGAAAAGGCAAAAGTCATGCAGTTTCTGATGGGATTAAATGATGTTTATGAGAATCTCAGGAGTAACATACTATCTCAGGATCCAATGCCAGGGCTTAACAAATCCTTTCAAATGGCTACACAGATAGAAAGGTCAAAAGGAGTTACTACTGCAATCCAAGGTGAGCAAAATGCCTTGAATGTGTCAAGACAATTTGACAGGTTTTCTCAGGATAGATATGGCCAGATTGATAGAAATTCCCAGCTAGACAGTGAGGCTAATGCTGCTAAAGGTTACAGAGACTTCAGGACTGGAGAGCAGTCAAGGTATTATGATAGGAACAATGAGCAAAATTATAGAGACTATAAAAAGGCCAAACTGGAAAGAAAATGTGACCATTGTGGTGAGAGAGGCCACATCAAAGAATTTTGTTTCAAACTCATTGGGTATCCTGAGTGGTTCAGGGGCCCTAAGGATGAAGGAAAGCCTAGACCAAGTGGAAAGTTTGCTGCACAGTTTGAATCTGCCCAACAGGAAAGTCCTTTTGAGGAGGATGGATACACAACCAGCAAGCCTGATCAAGCAGTGGTGCATGCTGTTTTCCAGGAGGTTTTGAAACTAATGAAAGGGAAATCACAGGTGGAGAGCATTGATAGCACTGTCAATCAGGCCATGGTGCATTTTGCAGGTACTTTAAGCTCATCCTTTCTCATTGGAGTGAACAAATCACAAAATGATCTGTGGATAGTTGATTCTGGCGCCACAGATCATATTGCTTTTGATCACAAGATTTTCTCAGAAGTTTTTGAGTTTGCCAATGCAATCAAGCTTGGGTTGCCTGATGGCAAATGTATTACAGTTACACAATTTGGTACAATCAGATTGAACTCTGATTTGGTATTGAATCATGTACTGTTGGTGCCTCAGTTTAGGCACAACTTGCTATCTGTTTCAAAGTGTGTTGCTAAGCAGAAATTGAGGTTCAGTTTTGATAATCTGGGGTGTTGGTTACAGGACCCTACAACTAGAAGGATCATTGCTAAAGGTCATGAAGACAAAGGGCTTTTTGTATTGAAACCTAATGACAAGATGTAGTCTCAGTTACAGGACTTTGCATCTTCAAACAATGTGAGTATTAATAACATGATATTGATGCATGCCAGATTGGGTCATATTTCTTTGTCCAAACTTCAACACATACCTGGTTTTATTGGTATTGATTGTCAGACATTGCAGTGTGATGTGTGTGCTATGACTAAAGCACACAAATTGCAATTTGATAGGAGTTTATAACTTGCTGAGACTGTCTTTCATCTGTTACATATTGATGTTTGGGGACCTTATAGGGTCCCTGCAATGTGTGGAGCAAAATATTTCCTTACCATCTTAGATGATTGCTCTAGATGCACTTGGGTTTACTTAATGCAAGATAAGATGCAAGTGCTAAGGCTGCTCACAGCCTTTCTGAACATGGTTGAAAACCAGTTCAAAGTGTCTGTTAAGATAGTTAGAACAGACAATGGTACTAAGTTTACACAAAGGGGATGCAAGGATTTGTTTGACTCCAGAGGAATCTTGCATCAAAGGGCTGCTCCAAGGGTCCATGAACAGAATGGGAGAGTAGAGAGAAATAGACACCTCCTAGAGACTGCTAGAGCAATTAGGATGCATGCTGGCTTGCCTTTGAGGTTCTGGGGAGACTGTGTGCTTGGTGCTACTCACCTCGTTAACAAGATGCCCACTCCCATCTTGAAATGGAAATCTCCATTTGAAATTCTATATCACACAACACCTAGCTATGACCAGCTCAAAGTCATTGGTTGCTTGTGCTATGCAGTTCAACCAAATGATCATAGGGATAAGCTAGGAACTCTAGCCAGAAGATGTGTCTTCCTTGGCTACCCTCCAAATCAAAAGGCATACAGACTTTATGATCTTGAGAACAAGACTGTTATAACTAGTAGACATGTGAAATTTGAAGAACAGATCTTTCCTTTCAAAGAGAATGCAAGAGTACAACATCAGACTCAACCCACTTACCTGCATATCATGGAGAACTCAGATGAGGAATGGTGTCCCACAGCTGGCAGCCCTTCATCCTCTACATTTCCTACCACAGTAGAGTCACCTCTTTTTAATTCTCCATCACATTCATTTGATCATTTGCAGGTCCCAGATTCTTCATCCTCACAGTCAAATACTCCATCTCCTTCTCCTACTCAACACCTCACCTCACAATCAAACACTCCATCTCCATCTCATCCTCTCCATCCTGCCACAGCCTCTCCTATCCCTCATATGAATTTGAGAAGGCACATATCTAGACCTGCTAGACTCAATGATTTTGCATACTCACATCTTCCTATCAGAGGTAGTCCAGACTCATCCCAATTTGATTCCTTTGCTGTGTTCTCTATCTCAAATCTTTCCCATCTTTCTCCTAACTATGTCAGCTCCCTGGTCAATGCTTGTTCTATCTTTGAACCTAACTCCTACTCTCAAGCTAAGGGTATCCCTGAGTGGGAAGATGCAATGGAAAAGGAACTACTGGCACTCACAGGTAATCATACTTGGGACATCACTGAGCTTCCACAAGGACAGAAACCTATAGGATGCAAATGGATTTTTAAAGTCAAATATAGGGTTGATGGAACAGTTGAAAGGTATAAGGCCAGATTGGTAGCAAAGGGCTACAATCAAGTGAAGGATAGAGACTACAAAGAAACTTTCTCACCCGTTGCCAAGCTCTCCACAGTAAGAATTTTCCTTGCACTCTCTTATTCATCCAAATCCTCTCTGCAAGTCCAAGCCTTTACTGATGCTGATTGGGGCAACTGCTTGGACACTTGACGATCTCTTTCAGGTTATTGTGTGTATCTTGGATCTTCACTGGTGTCTTGGAAGACCAAGAAACAGAAGGTGGTATCCAAATCTTCAACAGAGAGTGAATACAGGGCTATGTCCTATGTAGCCAGTGAGCTTGTGTGGATGCAAGGAATCTTGTCTGACATTGACATCCACATCTCCCTTCCTATTGCTTTGTACTGTGACAACAAGTCAGCCCAGCAACTGGCTCTCAATCCCATATTCCATGAGCGCACCAAACATGTAAGGATTGATGCTCACTTCATCCGAGAGATGGTGTCCAGTGGCTTCATCAATACAGTTCATGTCCCCACGTCTCTCCAAGTTGCTGACATTTTTACTAAGGCTCTTGGAGCCAAACAATATGTATTTTTCTTAGCCAAGCTTGGCCTAGTTCTTCCTGCTCTAGGCTCAGCTTGAGGGGGGTATGTGAGCTAGTGTGTAGTGAGCTAAGGTGAGCTTAGTAGACACAACACACACACAACATACAGCTCACATAAAGGGCAAAATCGTCATTTCCCATTTGGACCAAAGCCACCTTTATAAGGCGGGAAAGTTTGTTGGAGCAAGTAACAAACTCTTTTTCCCTTCTTCTGTACTCTCCAGAACTTGTTCTCTCTAATGGAGGTTCTCCATTTTCTTCGATCTAGAATTGGTTGATGATTTTACTTCTCAATTGTGTAAAATCCAAAATCGCATTCTCCATAATAAAGAAACGGTAGAAAAAATATAGATTCTTCCTTAAATCTGCAACATGCTTCAAACTAAATGATTTTCAAAATCTTTAAAATGGAAAACCGGTTGGAGTTTGAATAAAAGTTATTTATATTCCGTAATTTTTATGCTAGCTTAATCTATTTACTCGTATTATCTAATCTAAATTCAAGTATTAGAACATATACATAGGATGTACTTTTCAGCCCAATTTATTCCATTTTCAAATTGAATAGTCATATACAGTAAATATTATAAAATCTTTGTAAGATAATAGTTTTCAAAAGACATTGACCTTAAACATTACAATTTTCCAATTCAACTAGTTGTCTAGTTGTATTTGAGAAAAGTTAAAAATGAATATTTTTATATGGTAAACCATCACCTAATAACATTTTTTTTAATGACAATGAAAGCTAATTAATTTGGACAGGAGAAGATCTAAACTAGTAGAGAAAATGCACTACTATAAAGAAATTGAGAATGAAGAGGAAATAAGAAATCATTATCTCAATCTCCCAGAAAAAAAAATTATGAATGTGGGTGACTTTTACTAGGTCACCCGGAACGAATGACGATTTTTTATTATTATTTTTATTTTTGGTCTGCAGTCACTAATATCATATGCAGAAAAATTCTATTCGTGCAGATTTGCCGAAGTTGATTGAAATCGAATGTTAACAGCATATACGTTAAACTTTCTATATTCTATACAGATTATACATATAAATATACGTCGAACTTAGATGTTGGCAGTTGTCAGCTGGCTCATATATAGAATCATAATAACTATATATGTATTTTTTTTTTAATCTTTTTTCAAGTCGATCGAAGTCAGTTACTCTATATTTAAATCGGATACTGTGACTCATTTAATGAGTTGTCCCCTCACAAATAACTCTATATTTCTAAAAGAGATTTAAATTTTGAATCTCTTGACATTAGGATTAGGATTATATTATTTGCTTGTGGATAATAATACAAACATTACAATTTTTCAATATACCTTCTTAAGCATGAAATTAGTTGTTATAAATTGTGGACTATTTATTTACATGGGCTTATAGGCCCGCAACATTTCGGCCCAAAGGACCGTGTAAGCGTTTCTGATTTCTCCCGCCTCTCTCTGCCCTATATAACAGGTTCACTCTCACAAACCCCACTCCTCTCTCCAGAAATCAGTTCATTCGATTCGATTAGATGAGGCTCAAGATCAACAAAGCTAGCGATCTCAGTTCCATATCCGTTCTTCCTCCACCTTCCAGGTTTGCTTCTGAATGAAATTCAGTCTGTATTTCATACTCTGCTAATTTCATACTTTCGTATTTTTGTTTCCGTTGTTTTTTTTTCTGAAACGAAGTTTTTGAATCGAGATTTTGAAGGAGATTGAGCGCTGTAAATTCAGGACCGGGGACTTCGATTCTCGGCTCCGGCTCCGGAGGAACACACGCGTCGCAGGTTCGGTCGCAACCGTCTCAGCAATCATTCTCTCAAGGCATCTCGTCTCAGCAAGGGATGTTCTCGCAGTTCTCTCAGAGCTCTCACGACGAGGTCGTCACTGCTGATCAGGTTCGTCTTTCCACCTGCTGTTTCCGAAGTGCTGAATTTCAATTATCTCCTTTCCAGGATTCGCAAGATCTGGTTGATTAGTGACTGTTATCATGAGATTGTAAGATTGTTGTGGCAATTAATTGTGGTGATTAGTCGGTTAATGATATCGTTAGTAACTTCTTATTGTGTGGGATGATGAATTTCTGTATCCGAGATATTGATTTAGTGCTTTATCAATCTGATATCGGTAATGCTGAAAGAAATTGGAGCTGTTCTGTGCGTCACCTGCCTATGGAGAAACTAATAAGGAAGCGATAGAAGTTGCTTCAATCCTCTTACGTTTGCATGATGTGGAATCTGCTTTACCAATGATAGTCTGATTGCTGGTGTTGAATCTGTTCTCCATTAATACGTTCGAGATTTGATTGAATGCTTCAATTATTGGAACATACGAAAGTTCTTTTAAACCTCACCTTCTTGGAATATTGCAAACTGAAAAGAGAATGTTAAATTTACAGTAAATCTTAGTGGAATTTATATTGCTCAGGCAAGAATGCAAAGATTTTGGCTTAAAAGCTTCATCATATCCACTCAGTTCCATTTAATCATAGCATTTCCTTTTCACTGCCTGGATCCTATCCTTGACTTGCTTCCTGATACAGACACGCTGTGCTGTTAGATTTTATCAATATGATACATATATATGCACCTTATTTTTGGATTTGTACTTGTGATTATGGTTGATTTACATTTGCATCTTTCAAAAACTGAATTTATTTTGACAAATCTTTATTATTTTATTGTGCGGTAGTGTGTAATTACTGATTTAATGCTAGTATCAGAAGCTCGAATTTTGTTTGACTTTCTCCAGGAAGCTTATCTAGTTAGCATCTAAACAAATTTCAGACCATAGAATTTAGCAAGTTCCATTTTGCAGAGATTTGGTTCCCAGGAAAGAGATCATCCAGCTAAGAGATTTTCCTGCTTGGCTCCTCCCACTTATTCTAGAGAAGAGAGCCAAATGCCGATTTCAAGATCTTCCAACAATGTGATGCGCAAATGGAGCTCTAACTCAAGTCAAGAACTTAAATGTATTTATCTTCTTATTAAGCCAAGTTTCTGGCATAGTTTGCTTTGATTTTAAACCTGCAATACTCATAATGCTCAATCACAGCGTTACAAAAGCTAGTGTTGGTTGTAGCTGTTCACTGAAAGCATGTCTTCTAGATTTACATGCCTTCTAAAATACCTTTTAATGTCTTTACAAGCCGTTATTTCCTGTCCCTCTACAGATCAGTCAAGTGAAGAATTTGATCACAGATTGAATGTGATCGAAACATCAGTGAGCAGGATAGGAATGATTTTGGACTCTGTACAGAGTGATGCTATGCAGGGAAACAAGGGAACAAAAGAACTATCAATTCAATGTAAGTTCAGCCTCAGCTTTCAGGATACTATAAAAAACGAAATGAAGATAAAATATTCAGCAATGTAAGTCCACCACTACTCATTGTTTGAGAATGAAATCAATAACGAACTAGAATATCAGCCATTCTTTCTTTTGACTACTGAAGCAGGATTTTCAGTCATCCTTCTTGCACTAACTGTCTATAAGCAACTGCAGTTGAACACAATATAACATTTCTATTGTATGACTGCTAGTGCCTTTCAACCGATTATTCTGAATTAATAGAAGACCTTACTATGCATATGTAGAACTGAAAACAGAATTGTAGAGTATTATGATTTTATTCTTTTGACAGTTTGCATATTCTAGTTTTATAAAACTTTTGACTTTCAGTGGAAGTCCTTCGGCAGAAGACAACTGCTCTTGATGAATCCATCCACCTGCTGGTAAGCACAACTTTATCATTCTTGGAGGTCTTGTATGCAATCGTCGTAATTGGCTCATATGAGTGGTATGTAAACTTCTTATAACTTATCTAGAGTCGAAGACAAGAAGACATCAAAAGCAGCTTAGAGGGAGGCCTTAAGTCAATTTTTGACCAGCTTAACAAATCTGCATTTCAAGACAAGTCACAGGAGATTCTGCCAGTGGTTCGAACTTTGCCTGATCAAATAGAAGGATCTCTGCAGAGAGTCAAGAATGAACTCTGGAAATCATTGTCTTCTGAGTTACAGGCATGTTTGTTTATCAGTAATCAACACTAGTTGGTTAGGTGCATTCATATTCCATGGAAACATGACATGTAAACACTTCTTAAATAGATACTAAGTTTAACTTTCCCAAGTCTCACCACTGCAAAATCAACAAAGTCAATCATGAATAATGGTCTTTTGTTGGAAGTAGTTGAAGGATAACTTAGAAGTATGCTTCTGAGTTCTGACAGATTTGTTTCATTGTGCTAACAAAAACAGGAAATCACATGCAACCTAAAGTCTTCAAATCAACAATTCAGTACCCCTGCTCTTCTTCAACCAAAGGTGTATATCGTCATATTCATAGATGCTCTCATGAAAATATCTGCTTTACAGATTAACCTTATCTGTAATTTTTGCAGCTTACTGGTCGTAGTTCTTCAAATCAACAAATCAACCCTGTTCTTCTTCAACCAAAGGTGTATATCATCGTATTCACAGATGCTCTCATGAAAATATCCGCTTTAGAGATTAACCTTATCTGTAATATTTGCAGCTTACTGGTCGTAGTTCTTGCTCTCAAATGTTGACTGCAGAGAGGTTTGTTTGCAAACTTTACAATTCACCAATTTTATTACTCTTCTCTGCATAGCATAAATGAAGCTTAGAATCAGAACTAGAAGATGACATGAAGCACTAGCCACCAGTAGCCAGCATTAAACCTACAATTTATTTATTTCATTCTTTGCATAATTCATACAATTTAAGTTGTAAGATTACAGTCAGATTCGAAATTACAAAGTTTGTTCCGCCTCTTCTGAAATGACATGAAGGAGATGATAATGGCTACCTGATTACATTTTTTTGAATTTCGCTCTAGGCCCTTAAGTGAGCATCAATGCTAAAACTGTGCAGTTCTTCCTAACCAGTTGTTGGCTGATATATGTTGGATCGTTTTTATCTCTCTTTTATGGAGTGTCGCATTTATCCTGTTATGTTTTAAAATGTTTTTCTCTTCAATACCAGAGAACCTGTTCCGGTATCGAAGCCTAGACAAGAACCTCTCATTTCAAAGCCAGAAGTGGGAACATGGACATCCGTCAAAGGAGAAAAAGGTTCCTTTAATAGAAAAATCTTGAACGAGAACCAGAATAAGAGGATTTCCTCCCTTGGACAGGTAGCGTTCTGATTCCCTTCATCTCATTTTGATTTGTTCTATATTTTCAGACCATAAGTAAATTATGTACTTAAGATGTACTGCACTATATGGAGCTGTCCAGTTGCTATATTATGCACAACAGTTTTTGAAACAAAAATGAATGGTTAAATCCTCTTGCATATTTGGATATTAATGGAACTTCATTTTGATCTCCTCCTTTTCTTCTTTTTGGTGATGAAGAATAAAAGCAACCCATGGGGTAAAGAATGGACAGTTCTAATCGATTCTGATGAAGAGAATGATGAAGACTGTTCGATCTTTCTGGTAGAAAAGGAAGCAGGTATTGCAAACAAGCTAAATTTCAGACTTCAAAGACCATGATGAGACTCAGCAATGCGTTTTAGCCTTTTAGGACAATATCTTGTTATTTATCTTTTGCCATTCTTTGTGTTTCCTCACCCTTTTGCAGAAACTTATTTGACAAAAGAAGCAAAAGAAGAGACCGAACGAATTCTAAGGAAAGCTAGAAGAAGAAAGAGAAGGAACACTATAGCTATAAACTGAAGGTACGATCAACAAGCTCCATCTTACAGTACTGAGAGATAGTTATTGCATTATTTCCTGTTTTAGATGCTTTTTTCTTTTACGTGCACGATCGTAGTAATCATGCCTTCAGTCACTATCTAAAATAGCTATTTAAAAACATCAATACAAAACAAAACAAAATGGAAGTTTGCTGGTACGTGAAGATTGCAAAGTAATTATTTGCACTCAATATCATTCATGGTATTTGCAATTCAATGTTCTGCTCTAGGGTCTCATTTGACATAATGACCTTGTTATTTAGTACTAATTGGAGAGCTATAAAGTATGGCCATTAGGCCATAGCGTCGCTTTTAACTTATACTTGCATCATGAGGAATCATTCCTTTACCATGGCTTCAACTATTAGCTCAAACTTCTAGACTGTTAATGTTACGTGACATTTATATTGGCTCTGACGTAGCGAACTAAAGGCATGGAACTTTAACCATATCCCATCCGGGCAGTACAGTTGCTGCCTTTACGCTTGGTGCTTTTGATCATGTGCTGCCTGCACATGTGTTCAGTGTTCTTCTAATCTTGAAAGGCTATTTGCACAGAACTATCCCTTTAATGCCCATCTTCCATTAGGGCCCTCTACAATCTGCTTTTACAATGCCACTGGAGCGTATGACATGATTTGGCTTCGTTCTTCTTCAATGCATGTCCAAAGCCTCGTCTGATTTGATGTTTCACTATGGCACCATACTTGCAGGCCGTTGCCACCTTACGAGCGCCCACAACCATTACTGATCATACAGATATTTGATTTCAGAGATGGGCACCTCAGGAGCGCATTTCCAAGTACCCTCCTGGCTTGTCTCCATAAGATTAACCATACAGAACATCTTATCAGTACATTACCATTCAGGTTCGTTCGGTCGTATAACTTTCAAAATATAGCTGATCCTAAATAGAAACACAATTCAATAACTAGGGAGTGTTTTGTTTCCCAGGAATAATTAGGTATAGTCCTTTGTAATTGCTTTTGTTAACAGTAATGGACGGTGATAAAGCTCAATAATGGATAATGAAACTTGAAAAAAAATACAGTCCCTCATAAATGGTGTGTAGTGGGTTGGCAATGTTCAAATTGTTCCTCCTTTGAAAACAACTTAATCGACAACCATCTAATCCAGTGTCCTGTCTTAGCATAACGACTTTTCGGGGGGGTAAAAGCAAAACAGTAGCTTCTCTTTTTCCTATTATTGCCCATCTTTGCCTATTCTAAACTGACATAACATATGATAAATATGTTGAAGTTAAATGCATCACAAGCCATGTTTTGGCTGATACAGTGATGATATTACAGAGGTGGGCAACCCATAATCCCACATCGTTTTGTTTGTTTCTCTTCTTTTCCCATTTCCCTCCTCCCTACCCTTACCCTTACCCCTACCCCAGTCATTAAGACAGTAACCCTATACGAAAGTGAGATTCCTTTGGAAACATTTTCTTATTATAGCATTAAATTGTCAATGAGGCCTTAACCCCACAAATTCGATATGATACAGTTGTTGCACTTCAGTTGTGTGTAGTGGTGTTTGGCATGAGATTACCAGGGGATTGTAAGTGGGCGAGGGATTAAGGGATTGTCCGGACAATCCTGATTTTTTTAGATTAAGGGGATTGTGATAGGGGATTTTTATCTTTTTCTCTTCCCTACCCTCAACCTCGTAATCCACAAAAATAATCTTCATCCCAATAATCGTCTTCATCCCTAAAAAAAACAATCTACTACCAAATATGCCTATGCAATTGTTTCGATTGATTAAAATTAATTTTATACTACGGGTGATCTCGATTTGATAGTACAGGGTATATTGTAGTGGATATAGATGAGTTATTTGCTTACTTAAAACCTGTTGTCAAGATTTCTTGTTACTGGTCTGTCAGCAATTTCATCCTCAAATGCATTGAAATTAACGTTGGAATTAGACTTGTTATTTTTCAACTGTCACATTTCCTATCAGTGAGTAAGATTTATAGTATACTCCCTCCGTATCGCAAAACTTGTAGTTTTAGAGTAGTAAACTTGTATCAAAAAACTTGTTGTTTTAGCTATAGTTATTATCTTTATAGGTAATGATGGCTTTTTTTATAGGTAATAATTAGTGATTTTAGATACTTTGTCCTATAAAAGTAAAGGAAATATAGGTATTATTAATAAGTATGCATAAAGCTAAAACTACAAGTTTTGCGATACGGATGGAGTATATAATATGGCAGCATTATTTAAGGTTAATAATGACAATTGTTTCATCAACAAAAAAAATAATGACAATTGTAACTTGTATAGGTATTAGACCCTTGAACCAACGTGGACGAACAAGTCTATGTTTTACCTGACGAGCTTAAACTGCAATGTTTGAACCCCACACGTGTCACAAAATATTCTTGTGTAACAAAGAATAAGAAAGTAAATAATGAAAGCCTGAATTTCTGGTGATACTCACACACTTATATTACAGTTCTCCGGTTCCCTTGTGTTGTCTTATTTCATGGAGGTGTTCACTGGACACTGTCAAAGACCCTTATTAAACAAACCAAAACATTTCCTTTGGAGTTGCTCATGAGTACTATGTACGTGTAATAATCATCATAGTTCTTTATACCCTTCTTTTTGTCCTTTATCTTAATTTTCAACTCTGTCCGCATGTTTTTTAATAACCGTGATATCAAAATTGGATTATAACGAAATATTTGACATCTATTATTAGGGTTAATTCATATTATTAGGCTTTATAGATAAAGCCCCTTTCTTAATAAAAAGAAAAAAGTGTAGTAGATGGGCAATTGAAAGGTACTCGATCTACAAAATGTCAAAAATCAAAAAATGGTAGCTAGCTAGTGTAATTAACATATATAATTGGCATCTAGTGGTGGTGGTAACTCAAAAGATCAGCACTCATCAACACAAAGGCATTTGGCATCCTCAGCTTCTTTGTCTTTAATACTACTCTTTGCCCATTTGCTTTCATGAATGAATTTAATTATGGAGTGTGGGCTCTTCTACTACTCTCTGAAACAGTTTTTTTTTTTAAGTATTTATTACTTACTACTATTTACATAAAATAATCCCCTCCAAAAAAGCTATTTATAAATGATTTTTTCCTTACTAAAAACGATAGAAATTGAGCTAAAAAAAAGGGTAGAAATAATATGAAGGACTATTAACTCAAACCAGACTTACGATCATTTTTATAATTTAAAGATAAAAAATTATTTTAATTTACATTTTCAACTTCAACTAGATTTTAAACCAGTCCACGTACGCACCCCGCCCATGTCAAGTGATGATCTACGTTTAAATAGAAGCAACTATGAGCCAACATAAGTTGACTCATATAGTCATATAGCAAAGATAGATCCTCCCCTCATGTGAAAATGTTATTAATTGTAAATGGTACTATATATATATATATATATATATATATATATATATATATATATATATATATATATATATATATATATTCTAGGGTATACCTTTTATACTAGTATATAGTTAAAAGTGTTTTGACTATTTCCTTGATGGTGTCCTATTATAATATGTAGGGTATGTATACATAAATTCCTATAACCTATTACAACTCATATTAAGAGGCTAAGGGTTTACTCTAAAATATAGAATCATTACATTAATTGACTTGATCTGTATTGATAACAGGAGCATTTCTAATTTTAATTTATTACACTCTTTTAATTTATCACACCAGTTCGGAGATGTGAGTTGTTGAACCTGGGAGCTATCTGTAGTGGTAGAGGTAGACCGAAGAAGAGTTGGATGGGGGTTATCTGACCTCAATCTGCTGAACCTTTCAGATGTTACTGCATTGGATAGAGACCAATGGAGGATAATGTTTAGAGTTTGGGGGTATAATGTTGTGTCCGTTTGATTATGCTTCTTTTCTGTCATATGTTATACATCTCCACTGTCTCCTTTTCCTACTATGTGTCCTGCGTCCTTGTGGTTTCTGTCTTTTTTCGTTCTGGGTTATTCGGAAACACTCTCTCGGCTCATTCGGGGAAAGAATGCGTACATCAGGACCTTCAGACCCTGTCTCGCAGGAACTATTGGGTTGTTGTTGTTGTTATAGTACACTCTTTTAAGTTTTAATAGTAATTGACTACTTATATACTATGGAGTAGTTAAAATTACTTAATCCATCAAAATCTTAAAAAGGAACAATTACAAAAAAAAAAAAAAAACTTCAATGTTTTCCCCCTTCAATTTGCAAGGTTTTGCATACAGTGTTTATTCAGCTGGCACATTGCACTAACTCCATTGCAGCTACGTACTACTGCGTGGTAAATCTCTACTGATTTCACCCCCACGAAGATGATGGTTTATTGATTTTTGGCATCACTTTCCAATGATTTCACGGCCGTGCCCATGCCTATAGTTGCAAGCCTGCACTCGTCAAAGAGGTTTCACTGTTAACTAATTGGGAAATTTTACCCCCAAAGACCAAAGTGGCCTACTTAAAGGCAAAAAAGTATACAGCATCCAATGCCCTTAAACATAAAGCCGTTGAAACTTGAAACCCCCTCTTTAAGCCAAAAACTTTCACTTCTTTGATGATTTTTTTACCATTTGAATAAGAATGGGTGATAATAGTTGTGCAACCATCAAATTTATTATATGTATTATACCCTGTTCCTCTTGAATTATAGATATGTGATTCAAATTGATCTGTTGTATTGACTCAAGATGAGCATAGTCTATTTTTAAAAAATATAAAAAATGGGATATGTGGTGTATATAATAAGAATTTACCAAAAAAATATATGATACATGGCGGACCTAGGATTTTTGTAAGGGGGGTCACATTTTATTTATTTTTTTTGCATAATTTGCATTATTTATGAAAAATATATTTTTGTTTAAATATTTCGGAAAAAAACCATTAAATTTGTTATTTAAATATCATTCTTAGTGGAAAATAAAATAAAATACGAATTAACAAAAAAAATTGTATGTATATATAGAAAAGAATGTTTTTTGGTTAAATATATTTAAGAAAATCTTAAATTTATATTTAGATAGTCATTTTCAATTTTTAATATACGAACCTAATAAAAACTCCCTTTTTATCAACTAAAGTTATCGATCAGTCTATCTCATAAAACACGGTCCATTCATTATCAATATCTTCTTTTTTCTTTTGTTCATAATTAATAATCAATTTCTAAATTAAGTGTCCTTAATTTTTAACTTATACAGTATCATTCAGTAGCATTTTTTTTTTCGCCATGTTTGTTCAGACGGTTCTCCGTCTGCTGACCTAGTCGGCCATCGAGTTATAGGTTTTTCTGAACTCGAATTGTTACCTTATCAAAAAAAAAAGTGATTGAACGGGATCATTTGTTGACAAAATTAAGACATTGGCCAAATGTTTAATACGGAGTAGTTAAGATTAAGCAAAGTATTTTATGTGCATTTGATAAAAACGTACGGCTTGTATATAATTAATTCAATTGAATCGAGTACACATTGGGGATAAACCTATGAATTTTATTTATATGATTATAAATATAGAATATTAGTTCATATAAGTCATTCTTGTTATTATATAACTACACTTGTTTTATATTAGGATTGATTTGTATTGTGATTAAGATAGTGATGGCATAACTGGCAGCCATGGACCATTCTATCTTGTTAATTTCTTTTTGTTCTTATGCATCTCCTATATAATTATATGGTTATGATACTAAATTAGTAATGATGATAATGATAATTAATAAAAATAATAATAATATATAGTAGAATTTTTTTGGCTCAATAATTCCTCTCTTTTTCTTAGAGTATAATTATTCAAAGGAGACCTAGTTCGGCATCAGTTCGGAGGTGTGAGTTGTTGGATCTGGGAGCTATCCGTAGAGGGAGAGGTAGACCAAAGAAGAGTTGGATGGAGGTTATGCGTCAGGACCCACTACTAGAAAAACGCTATATAGCCTCGAAGTTTTTGGCTACCAATTATTTCGAGGGCACCATCGTAGCCAATACCCTCGAATTTAGACTCGAAAAAATATTTGGAGCCTAAATACCATTGAAATAAAATCAAGGCTATTTTTCCATGCTATATAACCACGAATGTATGTTTCGAGGGCATCGTCGAGGATATATTAGCCCCGAACAAAAATTTGAGGGCACTTTTTTGAAGCTATTGTCAAGCGATGTTAGCAATGAAGTTGTTAGAGGGTACACTTGAGGTTAATTTCGAGGGTATATGGGATCGAATATTTTTTGGAGGGTAGAGTTGATGGTGTAACAACTCAATATATATTATGAGGCTAATTTCGAGGGTACGTTTGATCCTAAATGGTTACGATTTTTTTGGGGGCTAACAATGTGGTTAAATAACCTTAAATTATGTATTTGAGGGTATGTTTGTAGGCGTATAACCTCAAAAAAAAAAAAATTCATTCGAGGGCAAGATCGAGAGCAAAACTGTTTACCATACTTAATGCATTAAATAACCCAACTACCTATTTTGCTTTATCAACTAAAACATACGGGTTTTATCAATTTTCACTTTCATACACTTTTCTTTCTCCCACAACTTTCAAATATCTTTACCTACCTTCCATTTTGTGTGCTTTCTTAGATTAGATCAAGAGTTTTGTGGTATTTGATCTTCATTTCCGGTAAGTATCATCATTTTGATAATTATTTCTTATTTTCGTACAAGTTGCATGGTACGTGGGAAAGAAAGAAAATATATATGCTTTAGAAACCATTAGAGATATAGCTTGAAAATGTAGTCACATAATATGTAAATATATTAACCTCGGACATGCCCTCGAGTTCATAATTTCAAGGTTAAACTATTACGATATTACCCTCGCCAATACTCTCGATTTATTATTTTCGAGGATAAGCGAGTATACGAACCCTTCCTCAATAGGAACAATATTATGTTTTCGAGGGCAAATTTGATGCTACATATAGCATCCACTTATCTTTTCGAGGGAACCGTCAAGAGTGTGTTCCTGGGTAAATGTATAACTTTTTTTTAACCATCTACCAACCTTTTGTTTCATTCTACTTATCATACTTTCATGATCTTCTCCTTGTTTCATTCTACTTATGGAACAAGGAGAAGATCATGTGTCTTTGTTTGAAGTGTAAGAATTGAAAATTTCATGTATCCATTTGAAAGATCTCTTTTTAAGTTAAAAGAGAAATTGATGAATTCAAATATGAAAAAGTGTATAGGGAAGCATAGTTGAAGAATATAAGCAAGAAGAGACGGTGAATTTCACCAAGCATTATCCAGATCCTCAAGATTCATAAAAGAGAAAGAAGCTAGATAGAAACAAAGATGGTAGAATTGACGATAACTATCATCAAATTTCAATTTTCAATCATCCAGGCTACCCAAGTGGAAAGGAAAAGATTGTATGGATGAACGATGAAAAAGAGAAGAAGTGGATAATGAAGAAAATTAATGATGAGCCATTACAAAAAGATGGCAATGAGGTCATTAGGGAACAATTTGTAGGTGTAACTGTTGATCATTTATAATGATGTGGCATAACCAATATCATTTTAAATACTGATTATCCCACATTGCATTTAAACAAAGTCAAACCACATGACAAATCGAACTTAAAGCTTGATATCCATACTCAATGTTTCATGGGCATTGACTATCCTGCACTACTGATTTCGAAACAAATCAACTCTTTGAGGGGGAACACACTGAAACCTACCAGATAAATTGAATCATCTTGAAATGTAGTCATATTTTTTTTTTCAAAATCCAATGTTTATCCATTTACAAACAAAAATAAAATCTAATGTTTATCGGATTATAAAGCTATGCTTGGAATTCAAATGAAAGATGTATAATATTGCTAAATAACATCCGATTTCAAATTTGATTAAATAAGCTGCTACAAAATGTTAATCAGTAATCAAATCTATTTTATTACTTAAAAAATGTGGTGATCAACCGAATATAAAGCTATGCTTAGAATTCAAATAAAAAATGTATAATATTACTAAATAAAATCTCATTTCAAATTTGATTAATAAGATGCTAAAAATGATGATTTTATCTAGTCAACTAATACTTAACATAAATCATTTACTTACTCCTAAGTAAACACATATTTCTAAGAGTTTATTTTATGACTATCCATTCAACTAATCTATATACATATACTAAAACCGATGCATTGATGTCTGCGTGGCGGCATGTGAATGAATTTGCCTACGTGGCAGCGCGTGAGCGCGTCTCGCAGGGCTTTCTCCCGTCAAAAAGGAAATCTAATAAAAATAATTATTTTATTTTACCATTAACTCATATAATTGCATATATGAAATATCTTATAAAAGGAAAAAAACTATATTAATATAACACATCTATCCGCGCATAGATATTTTAGTAAACTATAAAAAATATATGTACTATATATGTAACACCCCCGTCCCACATCGGATATCATAAGAATGTTGGGAGTGATTTATAAGTGATTCAAGCCCTACCCATGTCACAAGAGCTCTTCCTTTTCAGGCTCCAAGTGAGGACAACGGACCTGATAGGGCTAGGTGGCATGGGCTGGCGCCTCTTGAGACCCCGGGTCTTACAATATATTTAATAAAAAAAATATTAAAATATTTTTAAAAATCAATTATCTAAATATTTATACTTGAGAGAATTTAAATTGAATATATTTAGATTATATATAATCCGTCGAACTAATTTTATTAATATCTATTTTATTTTTTGGAGGAAAAATTAATGCATATTTAGGTTACTGTATTCTCCGTCCACGGGACGGGATCTACACTAGTAGTCAAAATATAACACGAAAAATTAGAATCATGAGGTTTTACTATTAATTAAGGTTGAAAAAAAACCCTATGGATAATTACTTTATAAATTAATTTATCTTTTACTAACAATGACCTTACTTATATTGAATTATATCCAAGAATAAACTCTTCCAAAAATATGTTTATCTAATACACATCTAATGAATTATATCCAAACTCTTCTAAAAATATGTTTCTATATAGTGAAAATAGGAAAATCTTATCTTATATAATAGTCTTTAAAATTATTTAATATCTTCTAAAAATATATCCATATCTAATCATATTGGGTCAAATTTTTATCTTATGCATATATTTTAAAATTAGTTAATATCTTCTAAAAATATATCCATATCTAATCAAATTATGCATATATAGATATATTGATTAAATAAAGTTATAATAAAATTTTATCTTATCATTTTATCTTATGCATATATATCTATATTCTATATTGATTAAATAGAGTTCGAATAAAATTTACCTTGGGCATATAATGATTATTTCAAAAATTTGTGATTGGTTCATACGACTACGATTAAGGAGAAGCTGTCATGTGTCTTAGATGACTTCTCCTTTATTATATATATATATATATATATATATATATATATATATATATATATATATATATATATATATATATATATATATATAATATATAATATAATTGATTTTATATGATAACTGTAATTTACCTTATCTACCCGACTCCTGTTCTTAAAAGTACAATTATTGACCAATTGCAATAATTTATTTGTTAACATGTATTAATTTAATATAATCTGTTATCCATTTAGTTTCATAGAGAAAATCCCGCACGGGTTATTATACTACGTACTATTTTTCGTGTATTTTAACTTTTAAAAATAACAAATAGTATACCCAAATTATTTATTTTCTTAAAAAAATTTGTTCAGAATTTATTTTTGAAATTTTTTTTGGCTAAAATTTATTTTTTAAATTTACAATAAACGTTAGTAATTAGAGGCGGGTACAACAAAATTTCAAAAAAATATAATTTGCGGGCTTATGAAAATTTAGGAGGCAAAATTTTAATTTCTATTTGAGCAGCATACGTGGTGCCGTGGTGGTATAAAAGGAACTGTTCCCTTTTTGTAACCCTAGATCTATCACACGCCTCGTTCTCCTTGTTCTCGCCCAAGTCTCATTCGGTTTGTTGCCAATCAGTCGCTTCCTTCATGGCTTGAAGACGGGTCCTTGGTTCTCAGCCGCCGACCTCTCCGCCGTTTCTCACTCGGTTTTCATCCACTCGCCGACCTCTCCCCCGCTTCTCGGATGGTTGAAGATGAGATCTAGACCTATTCTCGCCTCCCTCTCAGCGGCTCCCTGGTGTCGCCTCCCTCTCAGACGCTTCTCCCTGGTGGCGCCGGCTTCTCAGCCACTTATCCCGACCTGTTCTCGGCTCGTCGCGGCTTCCTGGTTTCGCCTCCCTCTCAACCACTTCTCCTTGTTCTCTCCTCTATTGAAGCCGAGATCCCTCTCCTATTCCACTATGGTAAGCGAAGATCCCTCTCATATCCATCTGTTTTCTATTGTATTTTTGCGTTTATCTTGTTGTGTTTCTATTGAAGATGAGATACCCACTTCCTCTTCTGTTGTGTCATTTGCAGCCCCCTTTACATCTTGTTGGTCACTCCCAGCCACGAAAACAAGGTTTTTTTGTTGGAAGGAAAATTAGAGCCTTGCTTCTCCCTACTGGTTTAGCATCAACCTCAAATTAGGTACTTTTGTTTTTTAATTTCATTTTCTTTTAGGGCTGTTCAAATGGGATGCTTGAGGGTTGATTGTTTAATGGATGCATTTCGGTCACTCGCAGCCACCAAAACATCTATACTGGTGTATTTCAGCCATCGAAAGGCGCTTTTGTTCTTGTGCATAGGGGTTGCTGGTTGTTGCTCATATCCACGGAAACAAGGCTTAATGGCTGCCATTTTTTTTTTTTCTGCTGTAAGCCTGTAATGGATCATTTCTGTTTATTTTCAGTTTGGTAGGGTTTTGATTAGGTTATAACTGTAGTTTTGCTTCTGAACTGGTGTATTTTAGCTGTAATTGTGATACTAATTTTGTACTTCTGACAGTAATTTTATGGTTTAGTGGCTACCTTTGTGGTTATAGTTGAACTAGCATTTTGTGTATATGTTTGTTTATTATTGTTATTTAAAGTAAAATTTATGTTTTATGTATCTCTAAATTGAAGAATAAAAAAATTTAATGCTGATGAATTTAACCTCAAATTTGGCTATAAAATTTATAATGTTTATAAAATTTAACCTGAAATTTAGGAACCCAAATATTAAATATAATCTCCAAATTGACTATAAAATGCCCTCTAAAACATATTACCCTTGAAAATGCCCTCAAATTCGACCTTAAGTCACATTTCGAGGCGTAGAGGAGGGAGGTTAAATGTGGCATCGAAGAATTTTTTTTCGTGGTTAAATTTGAGGTTATTATACTCTCGTATTTGCCCTCAAATTATTTTGATGCTATGAATCGATACTATTTAGCCTCAAAAAATTTACCCTCGAAAATGCCCACCAATTTCACTTGAAGGCAATTTGAAGGCTAATAGCACTAAATTTAGTTTCGAAATAGTTCGATACTAATGCTCTCGACATTACCCTCGTAATTATTTAGAGGCTATTTTACCCTCGAAACAAAAAATTCGAGGTTAATATTCGAAGCCACATTTAACCTCCCTCCTCTACGCCTCGAAATGTGTCTTGAGGTTGCATTCGAGGGCATGTTCGGGGGTAATATATTTTCGAGGCCAATGTTGAGGTTATATTCAAGGTTAATTTCGAGAGTATATACGCGTTTTCTAGTAGTGACCTCAATCTGCTGAATCTTTTAGAGGTTACTGCATTGGATAGAGATCAGTGGATCGAGGAGATGCATTCGGGTGGCATATGTTTAGAGTTTGGGGGTCATAATGTTGTGTCCGTTTGATTTTGCTTCTTTTCTGTCATCTTTTATACATCTCTACTGACTCCTTTTCCTACTATGTGTCCTGCATCCTTGTGGTTTATGTCTCCTTTCATTCTGGGTTATTCGGAAACACTCTCTCGACTCATTCGGGGAAAGAGTGCGTACATCCTGACCCCTCAGACCCTGCCTCGCGGGAAATACTGGGTTGTTGTTGTTGTTTCAAGTTGATATATTGTATTGACTGAAGATATATTAAAAACATTTCAAAAAAAAACTTAATGTGATATATTATATGTATAGTGATTAATCTCCAATGAATTATATATCTAATCTCAACCTAATATATATATGGGCCAACTTCAGGTTTAATTATAAATCCAACAAGAATCTATGTAAGACATAAAACCTTTGGCTAGTAGACAACAATCTTTATTAATTATATATATATAGCATACAATCATATTATGAGCTGACTATAGACCCAATAATATTGCGTATTAAAAAATCATTTAAATGTCTAAAAAAACTTAAAAGTCCAACTCAATATATTTAGATGGATATATAAATAAACAATTGTTAACATATGTCCTTATAAGAATTCCAATTTATAAAATATTTTCTAAAATTTATTTATTTAGCTTCTTTTTTCAATTTTTGTGGGATTTAACCCTTTTCAATTTAGCTAGGAAATATCTTTCAAATCATAATGTTTTACCTATATATCATTAGAAAATAGGTTATAAAAACCTATAAATATATTAACAATACAAAATGTACGTAAATAATCAAAATTAAACTTGTCCTACTGATCCTACCCATAAGAGCTCGCTTGGTGAAATTTGAATTTGAATGCAAATATATGTGTTATAACATCACTTATCTATAATACATTGATATTATAATACATGCGATCCAAACATGCCCTAAAAAACCATTTTCAAAAAATTATATAGGTAAAACTATATGACATAAATTAAAGTGGATGATCAAGTACCACCCATTCAATTATCATGTAGCGCCGATGCAGGTACGAAACTAGAAAATAAAATTTGGGTGTACTAGATAAACTAAATTTTTCATATATTCATAATTTTTATTAAAACAAAACTCTTATTTTAATAAACAAATACATAAATTTATTTAATTTTTTATATACTTTTTTACCTATTTTTTAATACTTTTGAAAAATGAGGCAAGTTGAAGCGGACATCAGCCGCCTCTAAGGTAAGTGCCTGCATACATGCATGTCATGGTCGAGTTAGCCAATAGCTTAATTTATAATGTATCATATATTCTTACTTCACCATATATATATGACTTTCAAAACTAGTTCAAATATCTAAATCAAACAAGTAATATTAAGGTTAGAAGTAGCTTTAACTAACAAGCTAATATAACTAGAAACTTGCATTAATCTTCCTTTGAAAACAAGCCATGTAAAACTCTAAAGAGTTTTTGCAGGGTCAGGGTGGAAAAGGTGGCATTATAATGTCATCCACAATGCTTTCTTTTTCACATGCAAATGTGTGAAAAAAGGTGAGAAAGTGGGTGAGAAGTATGATTGAAACCCTCTAAGGGTTTTAAGTTTTGAGTTGAAATTTATTGCCTTGGAATCTCTTTATTTGTTGCATATGCTCTCTCCTTTGAGTCCTTTCACTTCCACACACACATGACAAATGACAATGTCTTCCACATCAAGCAAACTTTAGGCATATTATCTTCTTCTTTTTTATAGTTTACATTCATGGGCAAATAGGTCTTGATTGGTTTGAAACATTGGTTAATTGTAAATCAAGGTATTGGATTGAAATCATATATTAAAATCATTACTTTCTTGATACTTTTAAGTGTACTTTTAATGATACAATAACATATACAAGGAAAATTTATGTATATAAGTATGTATATACAATCTCGATTGAGGAGTTTTAAGTACAAAAATTCATCTTTATAAAGTAAATTAGTTAGTTAGGTTTCCACCCAAAAAAAAAAGTTAGTTAGGTTGATATGATTTCTTTTACGGATTTTTTATCCTATGCCCCAAGGGCATAGGATAAGAAGCCTAATTAGGAATGATTTCTGTTAGTTTCATTATTTTAGCATTTTTTTAAATTAGTTTTTATGGTCGATGTTTTTTTTGGTAGGGAATCTTTCTCAATTAAGTTTAGGGCATAGGATAGAAAGACCGTTTCTTTTAATACATTTGAGATTAATTGGTTGCATATGATAGTACGTTAGATGATAACACCACCCCTCATTCACGAAGCGTAAGACAACCCGTAAAGAGGAACAAAGCCCGTCATATCAAGTGGCGCAAACCACCGAAAGGTACATTCAAACTCAACTTTGACGGATCGACCCTCGCTGATAACCGTAATACCGCTGGTGTGGTTATTAGGGACTGGAATGGACACCCAATACACACAGGCTATAAACAATTAGGTATTAAAAACGCACTTCAAGCTGAAGCCCTAGCACTCAAACTGGGGGTACAACTAGCCCTACAACTACATATTAACAAAATCCATATTGAAGGAGATTCCATCATAATTATTAACTATCTCAACAACAAGTCCAGATGCCCATGGGAAATCGAACTCATCTTGTCTGACGTACAGTTTCTTCTATCAACTATGAAAGAAATTTCTTTCATTCATGTACCGTACCCCGTCTTGGCAATAGAGTGGCTGATAAAGTTGCACACCTTGACCACTCTGCTAGAGGTATTGATATTTGTAACAATTCCGGTCTTACAGACCTCATCCGCAAGGATGCTTTCGGGTAGAGCGTGCTTACCCAAATTTTTTCCTAATAATAAAAAAAAAACTTTTAGTTAGCGTAAATCTTATTTGAAGTGATTCGAAATTTGTTCATATGATCTATATATGGTTTTAGAATGAAATCTCATCAGTCTTACGTCATATATGGATCACCGGAATTTAACAGTTTGGTAAATTACAATCTGAAATTTTATTATATGTTCTATTTAGAAGTTAAATCGTGTTAGGTGAGGGGTAAGTGAATAGGTTTGGTAGGAAAAATACATCTTAAGAATTGGACTCGTATGGTAGTTTAATTTAACATATCATGAAGGCCTATATAATTGATTTGTGATGTTAATTGTTTTGTTATTTAAGGATATATGTATATACATATATCTTGAGTTTGATGGATACTGATTCTTTGCTAAATAAAGACGGCATTAATTAATTAGATTGAATTAATTATCATTAGATTAGGTAGGTTTATAAGTTTATTCCTCTTTTGTCCAAGGAATTGGATTCAAGTCACACTAACTATTAATTAATTAATATTGTTAGGTACCCAATATTCTTCGAGTGTAGATCCCCTGTAACATTAGGTATAACACTCGATGTTACACTTAATTATTTCGACTATAAATTTACATTAAAAAAATTTATAAAATTTATATTTATATTCTATACACTTATATTAACATATTTATAAAATTTTATTATGAAAAAATGTTATTAAAAATTATAAACATTTAAAAAATTGATTATTTTGGAAAATATTTTTTTTTATCTTACTAAAACATATATTTTAATGATAAAAATTTATAAACATGTTAATTTAAGTGTATAGATCATAAATATAATTTTTAAAATTTTTTAATGTTAATTTATAACCGAAATAATGAGGTGTAACATCGGGTGTAACACACAAAGTGTTACAGGGATCCAAATTGATATTCTTATGATCTCTTGCACCCATAAGCTAGCATGAATATTAATTAAATCTATAATAAATCTATAAATAGAAACAAGATATATAGCATTAATGATATTAATTTAATTTTTAAAATACATAGCTAGAAATTCAAATAAAGTTGAATCAATCAATAATAATATAAAAATTATTCAACAAATCAATTAATTATGATATGTGTCATTGTGGAAGTGGGTATTATATATAAAATTAGGCTCTTAATACAAGATGTAATTAAATTAATAACGATTGATAATCTCATTTGGTCTGCACCATTTTTGTAGCGATTCAAACATGACAAGCAAGTTTTGTGATCTTGATTGCTCACTTAACGCCTCAACAAGACAACAAACACTCCTTCCAATTAGGTTTATGAGATTAATTAAAAATAATAACATTTCTAATAATCACTAATGATCTTGGTGGTCCTCACACTAAAGTGATGTATTTTATATAAAACAAATCACTAAACTAAAAGTTAAATCGAGTAATATGTAGACACCTCGTAAAACCTGATCCATTAGAGAAATAATGTGGAGATAATACAAAAATCGGATTTATTTGATTTTAGAAACTTTTTTTCGCCTTCAAAAGAAACTTTTTTTCTACTTACCTCTACTAAAACGTACACGATTTAATTTGCATATATACTGTAGAGATAATACATAAATCGAGTCCTTCTTACAGTTTTTATAACTTGTATCTCAAAATATAAATCGGATAACTTTTCAACACGCTTTTTAATTAAATAGCTAAAATTTTATAAAATTATTAATTTTTTTAATTACTTTTTTAAAAAATACTGTTATACTTATAAGTTATAAGTATATCCATATTTAAAAAAAATTATTTAATTTTTAAATATTTTTAAAAAAGTTTTAAACAGTTAAACAAATTAATAATTTATAAACATTCATTCATTTTTTCTAAGAGTATAATTTATTATCTTGATAAAAAAAATGAGGTAATATAGGAAGGAGAAATTCACAGATATTTTTTTGGATAAATTTTAACTTCAAATAATTAGATTTAAATGCCATATATATATATATATTATTTTTAAAAGGAAAAAAATTAGTAGTGAAGTCAATATAGGCATAAATGGCGTTAAATTAATTTGGGTGGAGTGGAGGTCTAAATCAGAGTGATATATTGTAAAGTTTGTGCATGGTGGTGGGCCCCAAATTCCTATCTCCTCCAACTTACCGACAGTGCTTAAGTTTATTAAATAGATTAGATTTTCATTAAGGTCTCTATCCATTAATACATTTGCTTAATTATAATTTCTTTCACAAATATAATTGGTCTACAAATTCATAATGGTTTGTCTTGTGATATGGAGAGAAACGGTCGAGTTATTTAACAGTGTAATACATCAAATCTGCGTCGATTCTTCTCCACCAATCAATCTTCCTGCATATATTAGAAGGAGAAAAAAAGGTGGGGCTCGTTCCCCTGGAGGAGCCTCCGATGCTCAAGTTAGAATTTGTCAAATGTGAGAGAAGCCTCCGTCAACCCTAGTAGCTCCCCCGAATATATAATGAGGATTATGGTTTTTGATTAGGGTTTACCTTATAATGATGATTATGCCCCTAGATATCTTATGGAATTACTTTGGCTTTATCAAACAGTATTTGAAGAAATCAGTGATATGAGTTCAAATAACGAGATATAGAATTTTTAAAATTTACTATGTACAAACTACACCTAATTTTTGCATAATTTTGCTAACCCTAGATAAATCGTGGTAGAAAAATCTTATATCATTAATCCTTACTAAAGTTGGTATAATCTTGAAATCTAGCAAGTTAATTAACGATATTATTCTTCTAGGAAAACCATTTTGACACATGTAATTTAGAATTAGTATGTCATTGAGGGTTAATAACATTCTATATTAGTGATATTTTAAAAAAAAAAAGACATGAACCATTTTTTTTACCATATTTATCTACCACTCAATATCGTCCTTTTGGATAAGCATCGTGAACTGAAGATGAGTCGCAACCAAAGACCAAATCCTAATGACACCACAACTTAATTAGTGTGTCTGCAATAGTATTCTCCTCCCTACTGCAAGGTTCCGTTTGGCACCACCAACTAGTTTTTCAAAACTTTGATGTTGATACTTGTAGAACTTTGATTATACAACAATGGAGGTTTTACAGAGAGAGAGAGAGAGAGATCTTGAGAGCCAAAGAAGAAGAAGCTGTTACAGAATCCGTTGTGTTGGTTAGGAGCTTCCTGAGTATATATAAGCTTCTATCCTTCACTTTTAACTAATTACATATAACCTCCCAATACTTACTAATTACAATAATATATCCCTTGTTCTTATATAGTCATTACCCTCCCCTCAAGTTGGAGATGGGGTCTCAAACACCATACCCAACTTGACTGCAAGAAAACGATGCTGTGCTTCTCCAAGAGCTTTTATCATCAAATCTGCCAGTTGAAGAGCTGAAGGGATGTGATGGGTTTGAAGGAATCCATCTTGCTGTTGTTCTCTAACAAAGTGGCAATCAATCCTTAGATGCTTCGTTCTCTCGTGGAAGACAGGATTAGCTGCAAGATGTTCAGCTGATCTGTTGTCACAGTATAAAGGAATAGGACGAGGAATGTGCACCTTTAGCTGAGCAAAGAGGCCTTCTAACCATATCATCTCACTTGAAGCATAAGACATGGCTCTATACTCTGATTCTGTGGAGGATTTGGAGACTGTCTTCTGTTTCTTGGTCTTCCAAGAGACCAAGTTCTTTCCAAGCATCATGCAGTAGCCAGAAAGTGATTTGGCAGAGTAAGCACAGGACCCCCAGTCTGCATCTGTGTAGGCCGAGATATCCAGTAATGAATCCTTGGAATAGAATAAGCCCGCACTCAGGGTACCCTTGAGATATCTGAGGACATGGAGTGCAGCTTGGTAATGAGGAGTCCTTGGAGAGCTGATGAACTGTGATAGATGCTGTACTGCATAGGATAGGTCAGGTCTGGTCATGTTGAGGAAGAGAAGTCGTCCAACCAGCCTTCTGTAGACTTCAGGATCTTTCAATAGTTCACCTTCATCTGGAGACAACTTCAAGCCTCGTTGTAGAGGGAACTTGGATTCCTTGGCATCTAGCATTTCAGTATCCTTGAGCAGATCCAAAGTGTACTTCCTTTGATGAATTGTCATTCCAGCTGCTGACCTTGATATCTCCATACCTAGAAAGTATCTAACCTGGCCAAGATCTTTGATGGTGAACTTGGAGTGCAACTGTGCCTTTGTGTCAATGATGACTTGTTCATCATCACCTGTTAATAGTAAGTCATCTACATATACAAGAGTTGTCACAATGCCTTTGGAAACAGGTTTAATAAATAGGGAATAATCTAATTTAGACTGTACATAGCCCAATGAAACTAGGAACTTAGTGAGTTCCACATTCCATTGTCTACTGGCTTGTTTCAAGCCATACAGTGATCTCTTTAAGAGACACACCTGTCCTGGCTTGGCTTTGACATAGCCATCTGGAATTTTCATATAAATTACCTCATCTAAATAACCATGTAAAAAAGCATTATTTATATCTAATTGATGTATAGGCCAATTTCTAACAGTAGCTAAAGCAAGTAGGCATCTAACTGAAGTAAATTTAGCAACAGGAGAAAAAGTATGCTTGTAATCTTTATTTTTCACCTGATTGTAACCTTTGGCAACTAGACGTGCCTTGTACCTTTCAATGCTTCCATCTGGCTTGTATTTGAGTTTTAACACCCATTTTGATCCAATTGGTATATGTCCTGGAGGAAGAGATGTCAATTCCATGTTTTGTTCTTTTCCAGTGCCTCCAATTCTTTGTCCATTGCCTCAATCCATTTGGAGTCCTTTTTAGCTTGAGAAAAGGTATGTGGTTCTGAAACTTGAACCATGTTGATAAAAGAACTCACAAAATCACTAGAATAACAGTTAGTATCACCAAGAACATAAGACAGAAAACTCTGAGACATAGAGTTAGTTTGTGGAATGGAAGAGCACAAAAGATCTTTGAGCTTAGTAGGAAGTTGATGTAACCTGTTAGATCTTCTTGGTTGAGCATTTACCACCTGTAATGGCTCATCATTGGATACTGCAGTCTCATGAGGCAATAAATCTGGTACCTCAACATGTGTAAAGGACTCATTTGAGTCACTACTGGTGTCACTAATGTGACCATTCCCAATTGGTTCAGAGTTTGAATCTTGACTGTCATGAGATAAACCACCAATCCTATTATGTACTAAATCAGAGGAGTCAGCAGGACTTACCAAGGGAAACTGAAGAGATGAGGATGAGGGGACATCAGTACCTAAACCATCCTCTTTGAAAGGAAATTTATCTTCAAAAAACTGGACATGTCTACTCACAATACATTTTTGTGTGTCCAAACAATACAACCTGTAGGCTTTTTGTGCAAAGGGATATCCAACCAATATACATTTGAAGGCTTTAGAACCAAACTTGTCCATTTTGGCCATAGGATTCAAAGCAAAACATAAGCAACCAATAGTCTTAAGGTCATCCAAACCAGGAGGAGACCCAAACATAATTTCAAAAGGAGATTTCCACTGTAAGACTGCAGAAGGTAACTTATTGATGATATGTGTTGCAGCTAGAACACAATCAGACCAAAATTTAATAGGCAAATGAGCATGTAAGCGGATAGCTCTAGCAGTTTCAATGAGATACCTGTGTCTTCTCTCAACTTTACCATTTTGTTGAGGAGTATAAGGTGCACTTCTTTGATGAATGATACCTTTCTCAGCAAAAAGCTTCAGGCAATCATTCTGAAGGAACTCTGTCCCATTATCACTTCTAAAACACTTCACAGTAACATTAAATTGGGTATGAACATAAGAGAGAAAAGATGACAATATCTGAAACACTTTAGTTTTGCTGGCCATCATAAAAGTCCAGGTAACCCTGCTCTTGTCATCCATCACAGTAAGGAAATAAGAGAATCCTTCAATACTTTTGGTCTTATATGGACCCCAAATATCAAGGTGTACCAAATCAAAACAATTCATGGAAACAGAAGTACTAACAGGAAATGGCAATCTATGCATTTTACTCAACACACAAGTTTCACAAGGAGGTAAATGTTTAGCAGAAACATTAGGCAAATGTAACATCTTGCTAAGAGATGCATGACCCAATCTAACATGAAGCTTTTGCAAAAGCTCAACATCCTTACAACCAGTAGAAACACTGGAGACAGATTTATTATGTAAAGAACTAGAAACATTTGAAACAGGAAGACAAGGAAAATTGATCTTGAAAGGCAGTTGCTCAGTAGTGCAGGAAGCCTGATCTTGTTGTAGCATGTATAGTCCATTCAGCTTAGCTCCAGAACCTATGACTTGATTAGTGCCAAGGTCCTGGAAAAACCAATTGCTTGCTGTAAAGACTGCAGCTAAACTAGAATCATCTATCAACTTACCAACCGACAACAAGTTATGCTTAAAACTAGGCACAAGCAACACATTTCTAAGCATAATAGAATCAGTTAAAAACAAATTACCAATCTCTGTAACACAAGCAACACCACCATCAGGCATCCCAACACTAATAGGTTTAGCAAGTAACCTTTTATCACAAAGTAAATGATCAAAAGCAGTCATATGATCAGTAGCTCCAGTATCTATGATCCAATCAGTTTCCTTTGAAAATCTTGCAAGGAAAGCCAAATTATAGGATATTGAATTACCTGCCATATTGGTCACAGAACAGTTGATTTGATTTTTGTCTTGCATTGCTAGGGCTGGAAATCACCCGTGGGTGACCGACTCACCCGACCCACCCGACCCGATTATTAGGGTGAAAACCCAAAAAAATCCGGGTGACGGATGGGTGATGGGTCGGGTGAAATGGGTGATGGGTCGGGTGATGAGTGATATATTTTCCACCCATTACCCGACCCATCACCCGACCCATTACCCGACCCGCTTAACCACCCGTTAGCCCACCCGATTATTATAAAAAAAAGAGGCTACTATATAAATAATACTACGTATAATTTAACATGACTAACATATTTCTCCTTTTCTACCTCTACGTTCTCCATTTTCCAAGTATTCTTGTTAAAAAAGTCTAAAAAAACTTGCATTATTTAACTCCATGTCTTTTTAAAATAATAAAATTTCTTTTATTTGTTTTGCATATACCGTTAGAGTGTACACAATTTGGCTCTTTCCAACGACTTTGTTAGCATTTACTGTATTAATACATGATTAACCGAATCATATTTTCCCAATTTGTCACGAGACTCGTAACAATAATCCTGTTAATGCAAATTAAGATATTAAAGAAATTACCAAATCAAGATATTAAAGAAATGACGCATAAATCTGTTTTCTAAAGACATAGTTTTTCTATACCATTTTCTTATATTGAGTCTAGTAACTGGGTTAAATTCATCTCATTCAGTTTGATATCAAACTTCTAATACTAATTTTGTAAGTTATGGATAGGGATATAATGTATGAATAAATATTTTATTAATTTAGTAAGATTCATACGTTGACATGGTTTATAAAATTATTGAATATAAATGATTTTTAGGTATGTCTTGTGACTTTTTTTTTTAATTCCTTCACCCGATTAACCACCCGACCCACCCGATTCACCCGACGGGTCGGGTGATGAGTGAAACATTAAACGGGTGGGTGATGGGTCGGGTGAAATTTTTTTGTGACGGGTCGGGTGAAAAAATGGGTCCACCCATCCATCACCCGACCCATTTCCACCCCTATGCATTTCCCTCAGAAGCTCTTGACAAAGAGCATTCACCATTTTCTGATCCATCTTTAGGCCACTGCTAGATCCACCAGTGCTGGAGGAATTGAAACACAGTTCTTTGTTACCATCTTCCTCCGATGGTGACTCTAAAGCACCTTCAGAAACTTCATAGGCATTGTTAGCTGTGGGCTTTCCATCTCTAGGACCTTTATACCACTCAGGGAACCCATGTAACTTGAAGCAAGTGTCCATGATGTGTCCCTTTCCTCTGCAGTGATAGCAAATCTTGTCTCTATTATCCTTCCTGAAATCCTTTCTACCATCTTTCCCAGTTTGAGTTTGGGACTAGAATGGTTGTTGGGACTGAAACCTGTCACCTCTTCTTGCTGCTGCCAAAGCCATAGTATCCGATTGAGAGGTAGTTGACACCCCCATTCCCTCCTTCAACCTGTTGTACCAAATAATAGGCTTTGTTGAGCGTCGGAAGAGGATCTGTACCAAGAATGTTGTTGCACACCTGTTCATAACCATCACCCAAACCAACCAAGAACTGCATTAAGCGGTTCCTCCCTTCAATGTCTGACACTTTCTTGGTAATTTGACAAGTGCACGCAGCCATTGCACCACAACCACAACTCGGATAACCTTCCACACTTTGTAACTCATCCCAAATACGCTTCAATTTATTGAAGTACTCAGCAATCGACTTATCACCTTTAGTAATATGGATCAATTCCTTTCTCAATTGGAAGATCAAGGGCGCATTCGCCTGGCCATACCTTTAAGAAAGCTCCGACCAAAGATCTTTGGCCGATTCAACGCACATAAACCCTTCCGAGATTGAACTCACCATTGAATTCAACACCCAGCACCGCACCATGTAATCGGCACGAATCCAACGCTGTAAATCCACCGAATCCCCTCGTGGTTTCTCACACGTCCCATCGATAAACCCAATTTTGTTTTTCGCCCCAAGCGCGAGACGAATTCCTCTACTTCAACCCAAAAAATTCGAACCAGAAAATTGAAACGAAATCAATTGCGCACCTGGACTGTCCGAATTAGCCAACGCAAGCGGATCATTGTTGTTCGATTGAACACCTGTGTTCACGAGACCCTCAATTCCAACTCCATCCGCCATCTCAAGACCCAATTGCTGAAGATCACCAAGATCCGACGCCGAAATCTCTTCGCACACAGCAAGCTTCTCGCACCAAGCAAGAAACCACCAATCCACACAGGAAACCTCACCAGCTACGATCAATCAAAGTTCAGATGCTCTGATACCATGTAGAACTTTGATTATACAACAATGGAGGTTTTACAGAGAGAGAGAGAGATCTTGAGAGCCAAAGAAGAAGAAGCTGTTACAGAATCCGTTGTGTTGGTTAGGAGCTTCCTGAGTATATATAAGCTTCTATCCTTCACTTTTAACTAATTACATATAACCTCCCAATACTTACTAATTACAATAATATATCCCTTGTTCTTATATAGTCATTAATACTGTATAGTTTTAAATGAAACAAATACAGAAATATTGTATAAGATTTTAGTTTAATTAGCTTTTGGAATAAAAAACTATTCAATAACCACTTATCTAAATTTTTCAAAGCTTTTGTCTTTTGGTTTTCCATTCACAAGTTTCTATTAGTTATCATAATAGTTAGATTTTTCAAACATTATACTACCTTATTAACATATATTTTGCACAAATAATCAATCAGTTTCAGCTACCCTATCAGTTAACCTTTTACCAAACAGAGCCTAAGATATGCAAAAAAATTTGCCGGAAATTGTGGTAAATAAAGTTAGAAAATGGTAGTTTGGGTAAAAAAAAAATCTAACCCAAACGAAGCCTAAAAACGAGCCTGACTCGCCGAGTGGAATCGGATGCGACGTGTTCCATCGTACGTAAATTATTCCCCACACGGCCAAACGTCCCTTTCTTCCTGTCGAACAATTTCCCGCATTTGTCCTCCTCTTCCCTCATATTTACACATTTACCCCTCCCGCATCTTTATAGGCCAAAAAGCCACTGAAAAATCGTCCACACCACACCACCTCCCACCTCCTCCGTACCTCCGCCGGTTCCCGCATCCAATTCCCTTCCTCCTCCACCCGAAATCCACCGAGCGACGGAAATTATCTCTGCCGATCGAGTAAAAAGGCTAAAGACTTTATCTTTTTTCCCTAACCCCGCGATACAGAGTGTGGTAGTGTGGCGATTTCTGATGATTGTGAACGGTGGCCTCGGTGGGTGTAATGTGCCAGAGCAAGTAAGAAAAATCAAATTAAAAAAAGGGGTAACCCTGCAAATGTGTCGAAAAGCCTGAATTGTTACTTGGAAGGAAGAAATCAGGGGACCAGTTGTTCATCTCCGCTGTCCCAACTGGCACGTCTCTCTCTCTTTTTTTTCTCTTATCGCTTTTTACTTTCTCTCACTTATAATTACCATCGCCCATCTGTTTTCCCACTACCTTCTTCAGCCTTTTTTCCACACTAATAAAATAACAGAAAGGGGGTGAGTGAGGGGTGGCTGGGTGGGTGATGAACTGACCGAATTTTGCGCGTCTTTTTGGTCGGTGCAGAGGTGAATTGAAGAGGGTATGTTTCAATTTCCGATATAGTTGTCTCAGTTTTGTGGCTTTCGGAGCTGATTTTGGCGACCCAGAGGGCGAATTTGCTGTTCATGGCCTTGGTATGTCATTTATTTGGTAATTGGGTGGTTAATTGGATTGAAAAAAGTGGGATTTAGGAGTTCCCTTTTTGGATTCTGGGTTGCCATTTGGTGGGTTGGAAAGCTTAGGAGGTGCTGTAAGCCTGTAAATGTTCTCCTTTTATTGGTTTATTCCCTCTTTTAATTGTTGTCTTTTTCAAGTTGGGGTTTAATGGGTGATTGGTTCAGATAATGCCCATTTTGGTGGTTTTGATGCTTCTTCAATTGGAGGGGAAAAAAAAGCTAAAGATTCTGGCTTGTCCCTGTGGAATACAGTGGAGAAAGCTATGATTCCTTGCCATCTACAGTTGGCTTCTTTTTCTTGAGCTTCACTCTTTTTGGGTAAAGCTTGATTGATTGGATTTTGGGGGTGTGGAATTGGAATATCTATAACTGATTGAGGAAGATCACAAGGGTCATTTGTTTGTTGGCATCTCAATTTTTGGGTATATCTGTCCCTCTGGTAATTCAATTGATTGTGCCTTTCATTTCATCATCATCACTCTCTTGGATGTTTCAATTGCAAATCACCATTTCTCCTTTTCTGTCTCTTATTCTTGATTTGGTAATGTGCATGCATGTTTCTATTTTTGGAGTCTGTGTAGTTCAGTTTTTGGTAGTTGCTGCTATAATTTACTGTATATCAGGAGGAAACAATGTACTGTAGAGTGAAATTTTTGATTGTATATGTTTCAGTGTTTGCCTTAAAAAATGACAGTACAGTACTGTTTTGTGGTTAATCTCAGGCTGTTGTGTTACTCAGAGAAGATCTAGTGGCTTATGGCTAAAGGAACCCGAAAACGAATACGAAACGATAAGGATCAGTCAGGGTGCATGTGGGGTCTCATTAACATCTTCGACTTCCGCCATGGCAGTCCCTCTCAAAAGCTGCTTGCAGATAGGAAGCGCGGAAGCAAGCGTATTGCTGGTGAGATTAAGTGATTAACTGTTGTGTTGCCTTCTGTGGACTCTTAGAATCTGTCATCATGTAGTTGTTAAATTTTTCATATGGTTAATCATTGATTTAGGTATGTCAGATGTCCTTGTATGCAATTATTGAATGTTGGTTGATCTAATTTTGTCGATATCTACATTATCCGTTTCGCAATTTGTTGGATTTAGTTGATTCAGTTTCTACCTTATTGCATGTTTTAGTCTGACCTGATCCATAGGGTAGCTAATTGCACATAGTGAAATCTTGAAAGATTGTTTGATGATTCGATTATTGGGCAGGTGCTGCAACTCCTAGTCCTAGTCACATACTTAGCCGATTGGAAGATCCTTGCGAAATATGTAAAGACGCCATTGTAAGTTGCCCATTTTACCCTTTTGCTTCCATTTACCTCCTTTGCTTGTGATCTTGAGTCCAATGCTCATAAACTCGTGTCGTTTTGTTTTTCCGCTCTGATCTGATCTGTGATGTTTTAGGATGGTGAGCAGTGTGAAACTGCAACAATAGATAAGTTGAGTGTGAAAGCACTGATGGAGGAAGAGATGTTTGAGCAGCATATTCATTCTGACTTGGACCCGAAACAGACCGAGGCAGACAAACAGGGCCATGGACGGAAGAGAAGGTGGCACGCTAACAAGAAATCTTTTGACCTGAGTGATGTTCATATCACCTCTGAGAAGCCTACACATCGGAAGCATAAATCCTTGAGCAGTCTTGATGTTAGTGGGATGATGGCGGAGCTATGCAGCCAGGTTCATGTGAGAGACGTCGACTGTTTGAATCATGACCAAACTGTCAATGATGTCTCAGTTCCACCGAAGGAAGATCCCTCCGTCATGGAAGAAAGATTGGGAGAAGCAACAAGGGTCTTCGTGCGCCATTTTGTTGATGGAAGGAATACCGAAGAAGGCAAAATTCAGCCTTCGGGAGAACTCATGGATGCACTTCAGATTCTGAATTCTAACAAAGATATGTTCCTTAAGCTCTTGCGAGATCCGACCTCTCAGCTGGTGAAACACTTGGAGAAGTTGGAGGAGAACTCCGAAGTACGGGTAGGATCTGACTTGATTGCACAATCAAAATATAAGCATCACATTTTTTTCTGGAGGAGGTTCAAAAGTCAGGATAAGAACTCGTCAAAGAAGAACGAGTGTCCCCAAGATGGAAGACCGATTGTTGTCCTGAAGCCGCAAACAGCTTCACCACAATCCTCCCGGGACATCAGGAACGAAGAGCAAAAGGAGAGAGCTTCTTCTCGTTTCTTCTTCATCGAGTTCACGAGGAAATTGAAGCTGGCTATGAAGAAAGAGCAGCCTCAGTCGGGTATCGCTGACAGTCCCGGTGGAGAAAGTCTAAGGATGGCTTCTCCTAGCAGAGGCCGTTTCTTTATCGAGAAGATACCTAAATCTTCCGTCAGTGCCAAGAAGAGCGGCAAGGCAGGTAGTTCTTCTACTCCTGAGCAACGGATTTCCAACATCTACACCGAGGCAAAGAGGCATCTCGCTGAGATTGTAGGCAACGGTGATGTGGATGTCGTGGAGTTAAGCAGGCAGGCCCCAAAGTCACTAGGTAGAATTATCTCGTATTCTGACTACAGCAATTCCCCTTTGTGTAGTCCTCGAAAAGATGCAGTAAACAGCTTACAGACTCCTGCCAAAGAATCCGAAAGTGAGAATGAAATCGCAGCTCATCAAGTCCAAGAAAATGTTAGTGATGCAGATTCAGCTAATAACGAATCGTGCATAACTGCTGAAGAAACCGAGGATGATCAGCTTCCAAAAGACGAGCATAGTCCTTTGCATCCGGAAGTTGATGAGATACATGCTGAAGGTATCACTTTGGTTTATCTTCACATATTTTCGTATCTTGTCGGCGCTTGACTAGCTTTTACTAAAACAATGCACTCTCGATGCAGAGACGAGTAGTCCAGATGATACCTTGCCTGAACCGCGGAGTCCTTCCAGCAGTAGGAATGGACTGGTTGAGGAAGCACCGGAGCATTCCGAGGAAGAGCTAACCATGGACTTCAATTTGGTAATCCACCTCAGTAGTTTGTTTATATCATATTCTTGATCATAAATAGAAGCAAAAAAAAAACAAAAAAAAAAACTGAACATTTTATCTATCAATGCTCTATAGGATGAGATAGCAATGAACCAACCATCGTCTCCTGTGGCGTCGTCGTCGTCAGTCTCTTCGATGAATGGAGATTTTGATGATCCAGAAGCTGTAACTGATAGATCAGAGCGGCCCAGTCCGATATCAGTACTCGAGACAATCTTCATAGAAGATGATGTTAGCCCTCCGAGTATCAAGTCTTTCCCCGGTATGATTCCAAACAGAATGAGTATCTTTTCGGAAACCTGTACTCGTAGCGCTGACATTTATGAACACTTTGCAGTTTCTGAGCTGATTCAACCGCGACAGATCATATTTGAGGATCCGATATCACGGGCTCCTCACTCGAGATCACTGGAAGAGGAGAGGGATGCTGTGTTCGAGTTTGTAGAAGTTGTGGTGTTAGAATCTAACTTGACGTATGATCAGCTCCTGGAGAGGTCTCTTTTCTCGGAGCACCTTCTTGATCCGTCGTTGTTCGATCAGGTGTGCTTCCATCCCGATTATCTTGGCTATGACCCGAAACTCATTTTCGAATTAGTCGACGAGGTCCTCACCGAGGTCTGCGGGCGGGACTTCGATGGGATCCCGTCGTTGTATCAGCCGTTCGTATGTCTGAAGTTAAAGAGGCAGGATCTCGTCGAGGAAATACAGAAAGGGGTCGATTGGTATCTGCAATCCGAGCATACTCGATGTACGCTCGATCAAACCGTTGCCAAGGACTTCTCGAAACCCTGGTCTTGGATGGACCTGAGACTCGATTGCGAGAGCATTGGCGTTGAGATGGAAGAGGAGATCTTCGACGAACTAGTCGAAGACGCCATCACGAGCTTCGTCGGTTTGCGCCTCACGAACCGAAATGGCGATCTAAATAGGATCAACCCTGTACCGCTCGTTCACGTCAAGGATCGTACGTGTACGACTAACTCGTCGGGCGCTCCCGGGAGCTTAACACACTTTGACAACTAGAGAAGGATGGACAGTATGATAGGATAACACTACCCGTTTCTTGCGACGCAAGCAAGCGATAGGAGGGTGAAGTAGCAAGCAAGCATCATTTGCATGGAGAAACTGCTCTTCTCCAACGGATAACCGTATTCCTCAGCTCCGATAACTCGAAAAGGTTCGGGAATCAGGCGAGCGATGCCCTCGACTCTACGTAAGGGTTGTGATCGCGTAGGACATTGGTGTCGAGTTTGCTAATTGTGTAGTATGAGTACGTGTGTTTTCGGGTATGTTTGTCTATGTTGCGCGAGGTTGGTTATGGTCATCGATCTCGCCGCGCATTGTACCTAGTGCTAGCCCTTGTGATTTTGATCATGTACAGGGATAGTTGCTGCATTTTGTGTTGTATTCTAGAAATAAAATGTAGAGAGGATCACACTTCCATTTTTCCTAGGCCATCCGGGTACCCGGATTGGTGTGGACGCCTAATGTGGATTCGTGCATTGCGGATATCCGAAAGTGTGTGTACCGATCAACCATTTTACATTAAACATAATCCAACTTCTATCAAAACAAAACAAAACAAAACAAAAGTTGATTGACAAACAAATGTGAACACATGAAACAACCCAAAACCAAAACCAAGATGACTTAGAATTAGGACCATGAAGACTTGCCCTACCCACATTTGAAATTTGAAGCTTGCCTATTTTTTTTTTTTTTTTGAAGCAAGATAAGAAATTCGGTTCTCTAGACAAGCCTAGAGAAACCGAGAGACCGGACAAGCCGGTGGATGGACTAACCATCATGTACAACAGAAGCAAATAACTGAAGTAAATGACAGAAATAAATAACAGAAGCAAATGACAGAAAATAAAAACGTACAAGCCATCTTACACTGCGCAACACAAGCTAAAAAAGAACGAAACGACCGGCCAAAGGGACAACGCACACAGCGAACTCTGGGAACCAGCGGACACCTCAGATTATGGACTCAAAGAGCCTTCAGATGTCAATCGCACGTCCACGACGTCATCGAACATGACACATCAATCAACGCTCACAAGAAGCCTGCAACACAACAAGAATATCACAATACACTAATCCGCAAAACAACCACAAACCACACCAAATCACAATCAGACCCCAAAACCTCGTCTCAACCCTCAAGGACGATAATAAAATCGTGGGCAGGCTACCACAAGGATAAGCCCTAAAAGAGGCGATACAAAACAAGACCATGAAGAGAAACCGGGCTGAGATGAACCAGAAAACGACTGAAAGAGCGGACTACAACAAACAAAAAGGTTGGTGGCGTAGAGCTGATGGGCACCGGTGGGAGGCAGGGAAGGCGGTGGCTACGGTGGCGGTAAGACGAGGCGGAAAGAGTTGAAATCCTTGGATTGAGGGCGAGGTGAGCCGAGCACTGGCGATGAGGCAGGGCGGTGAAGGGAAGCCATGGTGATGGCGGCGGCGGCGGTAAACCACTGACGATGAGGTGGGATGGCGTTGAAAGGAAGCCATGGTGATGGCGGTGGCGGTAAGCAACTCCCAAAGGTGGGAGGCGGAGGAGGCTGGCCCGGTGAGAGGCTGAGGAGGGGGTGGCCAAGGCGGTGGGCACCCGAGTCGCCAAAAGAGGCGATTTGAAGGACAACGAGAAGCGGCAAACGGCGGCCGTGAAAGTGTCGGAGAATCAACCGGACGAAGCAGGGTAGGCTGGGGAGGAGTCGGACGAGACGAAGGCGGTCAGGCAAAGGCTGCTGGGCCCAGCGCTGGTGGCGGAAGGGGGCTGGTGGCTCAGGCCGCGGCGGCGGCGGCGGCGAAAGAGCTTGGGGGCTAGGTCATCCTTTGAAGCTTGCCTATAAATATAACTATGATCCTTCTAACTATGCCATGAGATTATTTTTTTTTAGAACTGGAGAGAATTCGAGAAACCAAACAGCCTTGGTAACTCGAGGGATCGAAACATCAGTAACCGGAAGGGACAACATGCAAGCAACAACAAACCAACCAAACAAAATAGAAACAATCAAAAGTGAACAGTGGGCGGTTCTGAGATTAGACGCAGGGTGTGGAAGCAAAGTCCACAGGAGCTCAATCGTGGAAATCACAGAGGGGAGAAGTGACACAGACAAAGTCCTGGGGATCAACAGTGGAGACCTCAGATTTGGACTCGATCAGCAACGAGCCATCATGTCTTGATCACAAATCCACGACCTAACCGCAACGGAAGGAGACGAACCACGAGCGCATCAAAAGATCACAATTAAGACGTTGATTAGAAAAACCATCGCAATGAAGACACTGATCATGAGTTAAAAGCATTATTTATATAAGATTTTCTACTAAAAATAGGTAGATCCTAGTAAATAACTAAAATCGGGGAAATCTTTATAAATTAAAACTCTTAACCCATGTCGAACTATAAAATTGAAACCGAATGTGACAACCTTTCTGTTATTAATGGACACTTCAGGTCTCCAAGGAAAATCAGCTGTACAATTGACTATTGATTTATTTGGGTCACTTCCACCCTACTTGTCAATTTTTCTTTCATTACATGAACTTCAAATTTTCATTCGCCGGATAACGTCGCTTGAATAGTCTTTCCTGATCACTTTTCTTTTCTTTTTTTTTTTATTAAAAAAAAAGCTCTTAATCTATGAAAACAAAGCCATATGAATTTAATCACTAACATTCCTATCTTGTGCCATAAGAACATTATTATTAGGAAAATAGCTTTCAAATCGGGTTTTTTCATCTATATGGCTATGACATAAGTTTAAAACCCGTTATCATCAATGCATTTCCAATGTCGAGGTTCAGTTATTTTAGGTTTTAGAAATTTCAGGAAATAGTTATTTTTTATTCAAGTGTGACAATCATTGAGAATCAGTCAATTTCGAGTTCAAATCTTTCTGTACTTGTTCGAGTATGTTTCATATCAGATGTATTTTGAGTTTCGATTATTTTAGATCGGGTGATTTTCGAGTTTGGGTATGATTTGAGTTTATTTTGTTGGTGCCAAAATAGTGAAAAATAAGAAGGAAACTTTAGATTCCTAGTTTCCTAGGATAGTAAACTTGTGCTTATTAGTGAATGATGTGTTGTTGCCTTCAACTGCACTGATTCATGACAGTTCCACTGAAGCATAAATTTGCAGTTACACCCTTGGCTTTTTGCAAGGGATAACACTCATTTTTGACAGAAGCTGCACCCTGAAAACTATTTTTCTACCAAATACAACCAAAACTTTTGGTGGTTGTCAGTTTATAGCACCAAAAATAAAATAAAAAATAAATAGTTGTGGCAATAAAAAAGCAATAAATCTTTATCTTTATTGATATATATGTATGCCATAAATTACTGAATTGAGCACTTCTGTAAAGTGGAGCATTTTGGGTTGATCCAATGATATCCCTTTATTTTTATTTCTTTCATTATTTTATATATGTCATTAAGCCTAAAATATTAATCAGATAAGCACCAAATACAATCATGAATGAGCTTTTCACTAAACAGTTTACTTTGACAAATTATCATGGGTTAAGTTGTTTTTTTAATCATTTAAAAATAGTTTCTTAAAATCTCTAACTTTTTTTATTATCCATTTAAATCGATTTGTTTTCAATCATGTCAAAATAAACATCAATTACATTATTATTTAAATTACTTTTAACTTATGGATATTTCATAAAAATAATGTTATTATTTGTGATAATGACACATATTTTAAAATCACGGAAGGGATTTTCAATAAACAGGGTTAAGTTTTTTATATATAATTAAAAACAATTTCTTAAAATATCTAACTTTTTTATTATCAATTTAAATTGATTTGATTTCAATCCTGTCAAAATAAATATCAATTACATTATTATTTAAATTATTTTATTTTAATTCCTTTCAACATATGAATATTTCATAAAAAATTTGTTATAAGATAAAAAATAAAATAAAAATATTGTTAATTAGTACTCCTTATTTGTGATAATTACATGTATTTCATAAAAGTTTAGTGCAATAACCAAAAAGTAACAAAAAGTGAAAGGGGGAAAATTGAGCAATTTCTCTCTCCTCTCTCTCTGGTCGTCATCCTCGTTTATCTCTCTCTCTCTCAAGGCGTCAAAAAGTCTCAAGAGGAAGTAGGAAACGTCCATCCCCTGCATTTAATTCCGTCCTTCCTCCAATCTCCCAATCGATTTGCGTTCCCAATCTCACAGTTGCTCAATCGCTCCCTTTTGTATCGGATCTCCTTCAATTTGCTCGATTTTCTCTCTCCTTCCGGCGGAGGAAAGGGAAACCGAAACCCTAGTTTACAGTTACTTGATCCTGAAACCTTCGGATCATACTTGCGAAAAGTTAGCGCTTTGGATGGTTGCGTTCTGGATTTTAGGTACGCCGATTGTGTTTTTGCTTGATTTAGGGTTTATTTATTTATTCTGGATGGGGTGCTGGGGCTTGGTTTTCGGTCCTTGATTTCGATTTTTCATTGTTGAAATCGTTTTTCTGTTTAAATGTACAAATTGTGATTTTTTTTTTTTAACATTAGACTTGGAATTTTTGGTGATTTGCTTAGACTTGTGTGATTTGCTTTGGGTGTAAAAAGAAGTTCTTGGGTTGTTTGGTCTATCAAGATTCATGAGTAGTAGTGTTGGGTATTTGAATTCTGAACTGTCGTTTGCTTTGCCTTTTTGGGTGGTTAAAAGATCACATTTTGTACAGGTAAGAATTGTTGTGATTAGATAGATTCTAGTGGGTTAATGTTGGACACAGTATGCCGTTTCTAGTTGGGAGAAATGCAAAGGTATCATGGTGCTAGCGGAAAAAGTTCAGTAAACAACGGCGGTCTTGGAGGTCTATCCTCTAGGGATACGACCAGGGGCGGTACCTCTTCATTGCAGACTGGTACGACCAGGGGCAGTACCTCTTCATTGCAGACTGGTTTCCCAATAAGCTCAAGGTAAGAATTTCACACCCTCTAAGACGGTGTTAGAGCAGTGTGTCTTTGATATCATTTATCTATTGTTTTAGACCAAATAATGGTAGATGAAGAAATTCCATTATAAAAATTCATTAGGTGAAGAAATTTCTGCATGACACTTGAAATGATCTACTTCTGTATTTTCTGAATGTATAAATGTGAAAATGTTTCATGAATCCCCAGTCTTCACTTGTTAAGTGTGAAAATCTACCACAAACCGTTACATATTTTATAGGTATCATGTGACTGCACAAGATTTTAGTGACTATTACTTTCGGTGTCTTTTCTTGTTAACTTAGTGCAGTGTATTTGTTTTGAAGCATATTTGTTTTGCCAAATATTGAACACATTCAACTTCAGTTGGTGACTTATGAGGGTCTGATGAACTTTGGAGGGGATTGATCATAGATAGAAGCTAATAGCCTAATAGTAAGGTTGATTTTTTTTTATTTTTTTTTTATATTTTGGTTACTAAGAAATGCCTTCCCTTGGTGAAGTTGCAGAATTTAAAAATTGTACCTTGACTATGTAAGGTGTGACACCTAAATGGTATGTTACAGACTGTACAGTGGATAAATGGCTGTTTAGATTACACAGAGTGAAGTATTTATGTAATATACATGCGATGGAGATGCTTTCATTTGAGTTTGATGTTTCCCTTCTTATTTCAAATTTCGTTTCAAATCATTCCTTTTTGTTTTGCATATAGCACACACTGCTGTCTGTTTTCCTCCCCAATAGACTACAAGTAAATGAAAAGAGTCTAGGTTGGCTAGCCTGTGATTGACTTGGTAAAGTTATTCTGTGTGCTTAACTGGATTATTTTCAGTTTTCACTTAAATTGTAGCAGTTATGGATCTAGGTTGTCTAACCTGAAACTTGAGTTATATGAGATTATGCTGGAAAGGAATTTGCCGAGAACTTTAATTCCTTGCAAGTATATTCAAAGATCTGACTTAATGTTAGATTATATAATTGAGGGATTTTTTAGGAAGGGTGTGTGTTTGTTTTGGGGGGGGGGGGGGGGTGATCACAAAGATTTTAGCTAGGGAACGTTTTATAGTTGCACTAAAGGATCTCTGGCAAGCGGCATCAAAGGGATTGAGCATATACAAGGGTGTTTTTATTACACTACGTATTATTTACCCGAATCATTTATCATTGCAGCATTTGCTACTTCTCTCTTCATTCATCCTACAATGCACAATTAAAAATTTCCTAATGAGGGTATCATCGTGTAACAAAATATTTCAAGACGAAGCAAATAAGTTCTCATCTAGTGTCATGATAAAATAACATTTTGACTCAAGACTACCTAGGTTTCATTATGCATTCAACATGCACTTCGTAATCACTCTTGTCTATATTCTTTCGCCTTTCTGCAGATATTTTGTTCGCATATCTTGTAAAAGGAAACTTGTAAAAAAATTCTTTGGAATATCTTGTTGTCGATGGATTATGGAATGCTTGCCTTCAACTTATTAGTACTTTATTATATTGGCTTAACCATAACACGGATTGAGTGGTGACCATTGTTTTGACATACCTTGTATACTGAACCTTTAGTAAGCATGTAAGCATGTTTAATATCATGAGCATTCCCTTATATTAGTATAAACTTGCAGTAGGTTTTTTAGTTTTATATTGTGGTGATCTTTCCGGAGCTTGAAAGTTGCCTTAAATATACAGGCTTACACTATAAAGTGTTTCTGATACTACTTATTGAGAAACTGAATTATGGAGGATCTGAATTAGAGGTTCCTAATATATGGGCTTACACAATCAAATTCAGCTTTTATATGTCTGTTTGATTGTTGGACTGTTTGGAGATTCTGAATTAGATGATCATAAGATATAATGCTTCACTTGCTTGTTATGTAAAGCTATTTACTTATCAATATGTACTCATATTCCAAAGTAATTATTTTAGCTTTGGCACTTTGCTTATGGTAAAGCTAAAAGTAATAATAAAAGTAATTATTTTCTTTTGCAGACGGTCAGTGCAATTAAGTACTTACAGATTAGAGTGTGAGAAAGAGCAGCTGAATTCCCGGTATCTTTTCCCTGTGTTTTGTTATCGTATAATGGTCAGTTAAAATTTTCTAGGAATCATAGGATTGGATCATGTTTCAGCTTACATTTTATTTTCAACAGCCTCATGTTTGCTGTGGTAAATGAATTTCTTATTCAAAAGGTTTTGAAACACTTGCTTTCCATGATGTTTGGAGGGATTGAAGGGAAAGTGGAGCAAAAGTTTAATCCATTTAGTTTAATTGCATGCTGTTCCTTTTTCTTATTGTTCTTTAAATTGTAATCTACATGTTTCAAAAGTGATATTGATAGTTATGGTGTAAGGATTTCTTAACGAAAAATAAGCTGTGTTCCGTGTTTCATTGTCAAATTTTCCCGGGTTTAATCTTTGCTTGCATGGCGATCTCTGATTCTTATCTCAGCCTTGGTCCTCCCGACTTCCATCCTCCAACACCAAATTGCCCAGAGGAGACTCTTACACGAGATTATGTTCAATCTGGATATAGGGAAACAGTTGATGGAATCGAGGTATTATTATAGAAATCCTTTTACCTCTTTCGACCTTTTTTTTTATATAACTTTTTTGGCAGAAAATAGGAAACGCTTCAATTAACTGTTCAGACATAGCCATGAGGCATGAATTAAATTTTTTTCTTTTGTAATTTATAATTGCAGTGGTATTTGTTTCACAAGACTATATCAGTTGTATTATCTATATTTTTTCACATTTCTTTTTTGTATCTTTGTTACGAAGAATTTGGGATTCAAAATTATAAAAACTGTCTCAAAATTATAATAATGCAATGTACTTATTTTTTTTTTCCAAAAATCATTATCATGGAAAAAATATGTTGGAGTGCATGGGGAGCTGAGCTTTGAGTCTTTATTGATCATATATGTGGTTAATGCCTTTGTGCATTATCACTTCTCTTTCTATAAATTTTCAGGATGCGAAGGAGCTTTCACTGACTCATGTTACGGTTTTTACCAAGCCTGTTGTGCTCAAGTGTAAAGAGGTAAGCAGCTTGCAGTCTGCTGCTTCTGAATGCTTATTGGTTGTCGTAGCCAATTATTAATCAGCAAGTTGTGTTCCCAGGCAATTAGAAAACGACTTAGAGCAATTAATGAATCTCGTGCTCAAAAGCGCAAGGTATGCAATCATGCGTATTCTTGATTTCTCTGGTGATTAATTTTCTAGTTTCCCCCCATTAATTTACAATGAGAGAAGCTGATTATTATGGAATAACAGGCTGGTCAAGTTTATGGAGTGCCTCTTTCTGGCTCATTGCTATCTAAACCTGGCCCATTTCCTGAGCAAAGGGCATTTAATGAAGATTTCCGTAAGAGGTGGATTGAGGTGTGCCTATTCTTCTTTACAACGCAGTGTTGTTTATTGATAGATGTTTGCTTTCATGAATGCGAAAGCAAACAAATCTTTGTTGCTGAATAGTCACTTTCCAAACTATTTATCGCAGAACTATGGCTTTTGAAGGTTTTTTCGTGCATTGGATTGTTGTTTTTAGGTGGGGAAAATTTGGGAAATTGTAAATGACATGGAATTTTGGGCATTTACCTCTAAAGAATGAGGTACCTTGAGTCTTAGGGTATCTCTAAATATGATGGATTAAGGGCACTTTTGCACTTGCAATGTTAATTTGATAATACCTTGTATATCATGTGATGCCATAGATGACAATCTTGTAATAGGGATAATTGATTGTATACAGTGACATTTGAAGAATCAGATTAGATAACGCGATATGGTGAAAGCTATCACATGATAAGAAATTTAATTGCACACTTGCACACGTATAAGATATTGATGCTTTACCGTTCAAATTAATGACGAACAATGATGAAATTGAGTAATTCTTGTTAAATGTGAAATGCGAGTCAATTTTTTCTCCCTCGAAGATACCAAGTGAGAGACACTAATAAATGTTGAAATAACTCCTCAACTTTATGAAAACAATTGTTCATGTTCTATGGTGTATAGAGTATACACTCACATGCATCGATATACATTTTCCAACTCCCATTTCAGCTTTTCCTATTCCTTATTTTCATGTTCTATTTGAATTGAGCGATTCATACATTGTTGTTGCTAATACTTATTTACTAATTGGATCCATCTAGTTTATATTCCAATATGGTTTCTATTATACTCTCCAAAACTGGCAACATGCTGACGTTCGATTATTTTATTTTGCTGATTCCAGGGCCTGTCTCAGTATCACAAGAGCCTCCATGCTCTGGCTGATAATGTTCCTCATGGTTATAGAAAGAAATCCCTTTTTGAAGTGCTCATAAAAAATAACGTCCCATTGGTGAGAGCAACATGGTTTATTAAAGTAACTTATCTTAATCAGGTTAGTGCTCTAGTACGTTGATCCTTGCATCATATTGTGCTCTATGTTCTCCCTTGGGATAAATTGAAGAAATAGGTTATGCATATCAGGATTCTTTCGAGCTTTGGTATTCTTTTGATAACTCAGCTCCCCCAAGAATGTGGCATTTTCCCTTTTCGGGGTTTGCAGAAGCAGAAAGGAATTAGAACCTGGATTAGCATAGCATTTTATATGCTGTTATTTAACTGTGCACTTTAAAGTATGCATTCGGAGGAAGCTTAGCATTTTTTCCATTCATTTATTAGTATGAAGAGTTATGCTTATTGTAGATAAATGCTGTACACACTTTTGAAAGCCATTGGATTTACGAATTTATCAATATGGATCATGTTCAGGGTTCATATCATTATAGATTTTAGGCATCTCATATCTGTATCTGAATATTATGCTTCATATTCCAAAATCAGATTTTAAAAGATTCTGGCAATTCATTTTTTTCCAGATTCGACCTGGAGCGCCGCATGTAGCTTCTGAGATAACTGACAAAGCTCAACTTTCAAGAACGGAGCTTTGGACAAAGGATGTCATTGACTACTTACAATATCTTTTGGATGAATACATTTCGAGAAATAATTTGCATCCCCTTCCTCTGAATAGGGACCGAACCTCTCAAATGCTTTATGCAGGCTCAGCACATCATAGGAATGATTTGACATCAGGTTTGGTGGATGGGGAGGAACCATCCCTGCATTTTAAATGGTGGTATGTAGTCCGACTCCTACATTGTCACTGCAGTGAAGGACTCATTATTTCGTCACAAGTTATAGATTGGGTTATCCAACAACTTCAGGTATTCTGAAATGTTTAATTGTTCAGCACAACACTTCACTAATGTCAGCGGTTATATGAAAGAAGTGGGTTTCAAATAGTGGACATTAACCCATGACTGGATCATCTTTTTTTTTTTCAGGAAAAGGATGTGAATCAGATTTTGCAGTTTCTACTGCCAATTATCTACGGTGTGCTAGAGACAATTGTTCTATCTCAAGCTTGTGTTCGCAGCCTCGTTGATGTTGCTCTTCATTTTCTCAGGGAACCTTCAGCAGGGGGTTCTGATCTAGTTGACAATTCAAGGAGAGCATATACTATGTCTGCTGTTGTGGAGATGCTTCGCTATTTGGTATTGTCTGTGCCTGATACCTTTGTTGCATTGGATTGCTTTCCTCTGCCTCGCTCAGTGGTTATGTATATGGTCGATGAAGGCAGTTCTTTGTCCAAGTTATCTCTAGATCCTGATGGTAGGAAAAGTATTGCTAATGTTCCAAGAAGGCTTGATGGTAAGTGTCAGTCCTTGTGCTTCAGTCATGGGGTTGCTTCTATTCAGAAGCGCTCTGCTTGGCTTGCAAAAGCTTCTGTTTATGGCAGCTGTGGGCAAAATGGGGCTAAAGTAGTTCATGCCTTAAATAATGCTCTGATTACGGGAGATGTTATGGAGGCATATAAATTTCTTTTTGTAGATGTTTCTGATACAATGTCGAATCAGTGCTGGATTTCAGCAATAAGCCCTTGCTTACGGTTGTGGTTGAAGTGGATAGATTCTCTAAGCTCATCATTTATTTGCTCTGTTTTTCTCCTTTGTGAGTGGTGTACATGTGATTATGGGGGATTCAGGAATGACCCTATTCATCATTTGAAGTTTACAGGGAGAAAAGATTATTCTCAGATCCATGTAGCCTGTAGGCTATTGAAGCTGAGAATGAGAGATATGCATAGACTGATCAGGGGTAAAAGTGGAAATTCTTCTGCGCTGCAGAACTTGTCGAAAGACGTCAGTCAACAGGATAACAATTCCCTAAGGACTTTTGACCAAGGTCATTCTCAAAATAAAACTAGTTTGAAGTTTTTTGGGAAAAGCAGCATTAAGTTATCAGAGTTATTTGAAAGCCCCAATCCTTTGCATGATGTTGTAGTTTGTTGGTTAGATCAGCATGAAGTGCACAAAGGAAGGGGGTTTGAACGTGTTGAAAACCTCCTTGTGGAACTTGTGCGATCTGGAATATTTTATCCCCCAGCGTATGTGAGGCAGCTAATTGTTAGCGGGGTAATGGACAGCAGTGGATCAACAATCAATGTGGACAGGCAGAGGAGACACTACCAGGTCTTGAAGCATCTGCCCCCTGCCTATGTGCAAGATGCTATGCAGGAAGCACAAATAATTGCAGAGCCAGTGCTTGAGGAAGCAGTACGCTTCTATGGAAATGAACGTCGTCTTCTACTTCGTGGGCTACTCTCCAATGAGGTTAAAAAACCGAATTCAAAAAATGCTTTGCATCAGAAAGTGAAACAAGATGCTTCTTCAACATCATCTGTTGATCAGCCAAATGCAGTGCTATCCAGTCCCAAATTGTTTTCTGGTAAATATAGTAACAGTAATGCAGGTATCGAGGGACTAAAATCTGCCATTTCAGTGCTACTCCAGCTCCCTAAAATTCCAGCCTCGGCAGAAACTGTATTTTATGAACCACAATTGAATGTTAAGAGGCCATTTGGATTGATCTCCAACAATATGGATTTGATAGAGGGAACTGCTGGATGTGAAGAATGCCAAAGGGCAAAACGACAGAAACTTGGGGATGATAAGAGTTCCCATGTCCAGGGTTCCTCACCTGACATGTCAGATGATGAAGATACTTGGTGGCTGAGAAAGGATCGAAGGTCTGTCGAGACATGTAAAGTTGATCTGCCTCTTAAGCCAGCCAAGCAGGCCCCTCGAGGAAGGCAAAAGACGGTGCGCAAAACTCAAAGTCTTGCTCACTTGGCTGCTGCAAGAATTGAAGGTAGCCAGGGAGCTTCTACCAGCCACGTATGTGATAACAGGATGGTTTGTCCCCATCATCGTACTGGTGTGGATGTTGAAAATCCCAAGGCTGTAGATGGAATGAAGGCCGCCCAGCTCGGTGATATTGCTTCAGTTGGGAAGATGTTGAGGCATATGAGGTATATAGAGAGGAGGAGTGTGAGTATTTGGTTGATGACTGCTGTTAAGCAGGTAGTTGAAGAGTCAGATAGGACAGCTAAGGCCGGCCAGTTAAATGGGTCACTTTCTTCAGTTGATGAAAGAAGTTCAGTTCGATGGAAACTTGGTGAAGATGAATTGTCTGTTATGTTATATCTGATGGATGCCTCTAGTGATTTATCAGCTGCTGTTAGATTCCTCATTTGGTTGTTACCAAAGGCGGTTGGCAGTACCCCAGCACTTGCTGGAAGGAACATGACGTTGCTTGCTAAGAATACAGAAATCCGTGGGTGTGAAGTGGGTGAGCCATTTCTATTGTCATGCATTCGGAGGTGCGTTTTTATTAGTTGCTATGCAGCGATAAATATTGATAATTTCCTTACTTCTGACACCAATGAGAAATTTCTGCTAGAAATTGGAGTCTCAGGACTTCTGTTATATCTTTGTATTTTTGGCACACTTCTGTTTTTATCACTTAACGATATTCTGCCAGTTCCTGGTGAAATTGAATAAGCCATGACATAATGGCTTAACAGTTGTTTGTGCTAGTGGAGTCTGATTTGTGTAGAAAATCTCAACCCTCTAGTACTTTTAATATACCACACATTTCTTTCCATCTTACAGTATATTGTTCTCTGCACATGTCTGATAACATCTTTGAAGCTCTTTTAGCTTATCATTGGAATGATTTACTTTTGAATCTTGTATCTTTCTTTTCTATATTCAGAGTTTTGGAGAAAATTGTATTATTTTAAATTTCCAGAAACTAGATTCAGAATGGACTTTAGTCACACAACATCCTTCTGAATTCTTAATGCTTATAGATGGTTAAGTGGGAGCTCGAGATTGAGTGTTTTTCTTTGACTCCACAGGGAGTTCATTGTTTGACATGCCATTATTTTTAATTGACTTAGTCTTAGATGATGGTTAATGCATGATATGCATATTAAATTGACATAAGCGGTCATTAGAAAAATGTTTTCTGTGAGTGCTAATGAGAATACTTTCTGTTGAGCACTTGAGCCTCAAATTAACGATCAGTGTGTTCTGTTTACGGAGTTCCTGTCTTCCATCTGTTTGATGACATTTTTAGGAATTGGGACTTGCTTGATTGTATTTTCTCTCTCTTTTTGGTGGATTATGGATGATTCCCAGTTACATTCTTCTGCTATTTCATTTGTTGAGATGCATTTTCTTTTTGTTCAGGTATGAGAACATACTCGTTGCAGCAGATCTTATTCCTGAAGTTTTATCAGCTGCGATGCTGCGTGCTACTGCAGTTATTGCATCCAATGGGAGGCTTTCTAACTCACCTACCTTTTTATATGCCTGGTATCTGCTAAAGAAATTCGATGCTGTTTCTAGTGTAGTTGAATGGGAAAAGAATTTTCGGGCAACTTGTGACCGGAGGCTTATTTCTGAAATTGAGTCTGGAAGATTGCAGAATGGAGAATACAGATTCCCTCTTGGAGTTGCTTCAGGCGTTGAAGACAATGATGATTCCATCCGCCAAAAGATAAGTGGAAATAGGTTATCTAGAACTGGATTAAGTATGAGAGACATAGTTCAGAGATATGTTGATGAAATGGTACAACATCTATTTGGCAAAGAGAGAAAGCTATTTGCAGCAGGTGCACAGAGAAGTGCAGGCATTGAGAAATGGGATGATGGGTATCAAGTAGCTCAACAAATAGTGACGGGGCTGATGAATTGTATCCTACAAACAGGTGGGGCTGCTCAAGAAGGGGATCCTTCTTTGGTATCTTCAGCAGTTTCTGCAATTGTTAGCAGTGTCGGGATAGCTGTTGCCAAAATGCCTGATTTTACAGTTGTTAGTAACCACTCAAGTCTGCCATCTCCTACTGGCTCTCTTAGTTTTGCTCGACGTATCATACGTGTGCATATACATTGCCTGTGCTTGCTCAAAGAGGCTCTTGGGGAGAGGAATAGTCGTGCATTTGAGATTGCTCTGGCTGCAGAAGCATCTTCAGCTCTTGCTGGGGTTCTTGCTCCTGGAAAACCCCCACGGAGTCCTTTCCAGCTTTCACCTGATGCTCAGGAGTCAAGTTCCAATGTATCCAATGATACTTCCCACAACTCAGTGAAAATAGTAGTTGGAAGGGCTACAAAAATTTCAGCTGCTGTATCTGCTCTTGTTGTTGGTGCTGTCATTCATGGCGTTGCTAGCCTGGAGAGAATGGTGCGGGTCTTCAGGTTAAAAGAAGGGTTGGATGTAATGAAATTTATATGGAGTTCAAGAACGAATTCTAATGGGAATGCTCGATCAGCAGCAGCACCCAGGGTGGACAATTCACTTGAAGTTTATGTGTACTGGTTTAGGCTACTTGTTGGCAATTGCAGGACTGTTTCTGATGGCTTAATTGTTGAGCTCCTTGGTGAGCCATCCATAGTGGCTCTTTCAAGGATGCAGCAAACACTTCCTCTTGATGTTGTGTTACCACCAGCATATTCCATATTTGCATTCATGATTTGGAGACCGGTTATATTAAGTGCTTCTCTTGCAAGTCGTGAAGATAGCCATCAGTTATTTCACTCCATGGTATCAGCCATCAGGGATGCTATAAAACACTTGCCTTTTCGAGATGTGTGCCTGAGAGATGCCCATAGTTTCTATGGTCATGTAACTTCTGATCCTACTGATTATGAATTGGCAGCTGTTCTAGAGAGGAATGGATCAGAGCGACACTTGAAAGGAATTTTTTTCCCACTGCGTTCACGGTTATTTCTCAGTGCTCTAGTTGACTGCAAATTACCTCAATCTGTGCTTCTGCAGGATGATGATAATAGATTGACTGGTGTTTATGATTCAAAAATGCAATATACAGAAAGTGAAGCAAACATTTCGGATTCACTTGTCCATGCTCTGAATTCCTTGCAGCATGCTAAATTTCATTGGCAATGGGTAGAGCTGAAGCTTTTGTTGGATGAACAAGAACTTGATTCCTGCCATGACAAATCTATGGCTGATGCTATCCGCTCTCTGTTACCTAATCCAAAAGTTGAAAAAAACAATAGTTCCGAGCATGAGAATCAATTTATTGAATGTATGCTTACAAGGTTACTGGTCAGGCCAGATGCTGCTCCTTTACTTTCAGAAGTGGTGCATCTCTTTGGAAGGCACATTGAGAATTCTATGTTAAAAACAACTATGTGGTTTCTAGGTGGGGATGATGTTTTGTATGGAAGGAAATCGATAAGGCAGCGGCTTTATCAACTTGCAGATAAGAAAGGCTTCTCTACTAAGCCACAGTTCTGGAAACCATGGGGCTGGTATTGTTCAGACCATGAAGGGAACGGTGGAGATCAGAAGAAGTTCGAAACTTCTTTTGAAGAAGGGGAAGTAGGTGCAGACATGAAAAGACATGGAAATGGGGCTACTCAAGTGTTTGATGTTGATTCCATCAACCCTAGCCAACAGCAGCTCTTGACAGAGAAAGGCCTTGTTGATTTGGTCACACCATGTCTTGATCAAAGTTCTGACGAGTGCAAACAATTTGCTGGTGAATTAATAAAGCAGATGCATTTCATTGAACAGCAAATTAGTGGGGTCTTTGGAGGAGCAACCAAGCTGGCAGGAGCTTCTCCTTCTGGGAATGAGAGCTCTAGTAGTAAAGCTAGTAACCGCAAAAGCATGAAAAGTGGAAGCCCTGGTTTTCCAAAGCGGTTGGCAGTACCGGATCCGTTGCCATCATCTCCTGCAGCATTGCGAGCTTCCATATCATTGCGCTTGCAGTTTCTCCTTCGGTTGCTTCCCACTATATTTGCTGAAGGGTACTTTCCGCAATTATCTTCCTAGTAAATAAAGTTAATTCAGTTTTGCACATCATATCTAATTTTAAAAGGAAAGACTCTCAAACCAAAGTAGTCTGCAACCAAAACTAGGCCTTCTTAATTGAATCTGGTTGAGGATCTTTCAACTAGTGCCATTGCTAGAGAGATTTCTTCCAGTGGCATATTAGGGTAGATAGTTCTTTATTACATTTGAGTATTGTTTATGTAAAATAATGGTAATGTTCTGAGCATGTTAATGCTTTTAACAGGGAGACCAACCGTTCAATGAGATCAACACTTGCCAAGGTAATTCTTTGTTTGCTGGGAAGTCGGGTTGTATATGAAGATACTGAGCTTTCCAACCCAGTCACAATTCCTTCGAAGAGAGATAGAGATACGGAGAAGAAATCTGGCAATGTTCCGGATTTATCTGGCAGAAGCGTATTCGATTTGTTACTGCTGGTATTACATGCTTTGTTGAGTCGTTGCCAACCATCTTGGCTGCAAGGGAAATCTGTGTCCAGGGTTACCAATGAATCTGCAAAAGTTTCCTCTGGACTTGATCGAGAGACATTGGAGAATTTACAGGTTCGGCAATCCTCAATAGTCAAATATGATATTGCAAAACCATTCACATAACCCAGACTCAGTGTCTGACCTATGCTTTCACATCATATTTACTTGTTTTTCACATGCCTAGATCTACTGCAACTAGTATGAAAGATTGTTTTTTTGCCCTGCTAGTTGATCTTACATCATTATTTAGATCATCCTTGCAACATATCTAATGATTTATAAATGGATGCAGAACGAATTGGATCGTATGCAACTCCCAGATACAATCTGGCGGCGTATCAAAGCTGCAATGCCTGTCATTCTGCCCAACAACCGCTGCTATGTTTCTTGCCAGCCTCCTTCGGTACCAGCTTCCGCCATTTCTTTGCTCCAACCAAGCATCTCGTTTTCACCATCACATTCCAATCAGGCAAACCGGCGGAACTCAACATTGGCAAAGACCGCTTTAAACACGCCTAGTAAAACAAAGTCCGGCCTGTTGCAACCTGATGTCGATATGGAGATTGATCCATGGACGCTCTTGGAGGACGCAGCAGGGACAGGCCTGTCTTCAAGTAACATGGCAACCATGGGTAGTGGCGACAATTCTAATCTCAGAGCAGCTAGCTGGCTTAAAGGTGCCATCAGGGTGAGACGGACTGATCTGACTTACATTGGTGCCATGGACGAGGATAGCTGATGCCAGTCAACTTCTCTGTCATGAAATGACCTGGTGCTTGCCTTGAATATCAATTTACGAGGATGCGTCAAGCACGCTTCCATCTTGCATCTGGCTACCTGGTTTGAGAAGGGTGGCATTGTCCTCCCTCACCATCAGGTCATTGGGGGTCTAGCGAAGTCGCAATACGATATCCATGTCCATGCCCCCTCTTGCCAGCTCCGGTCCACAGAGACCGGACAATGGAGCCCAACGAATGGGCGTCCTGTACATATTCAGATGATTATCTCACCAAGACGAATCAAGCCGAGCAGGAACGGAAACTCAATCTGATTTGTGTTTTTATTGTTGCTGTTTCTGCTCATCCGTAAATGTACGTCTGGTGGGTTGAATGAACGATAGGTAGCCGTAGGGGACTCGAATTTATATGAAGAGGGCCGAAAATTGTAGGATTGTTAGTTGGCTGTCTTCACTAACTTGCTTTTGTAATTCAAGGCAGCCGATTTCAGGAACTTGTATTTTGTTCCTCAACTTCTGCTGATGGGTTTCGATTTCTTAGTTGGATGGAATTCAATGCAGCCATTGGTGATCAGTTTACACCTCCAACTGAGTGGGTAAAATCTGATGAAATTGTTCGCCTGATCATCTCCTGGTATTTTCCCCCTTTCTATTTTTGTCTGACATATTTTCCCTCTGATGTGCATCACAACACAAATGACTGGTTTATGAGATCAAAGGAGGTTCCTTTTTTGGTCCCGGGTTTAAACCCTGAATCTTCGGCGAGGTTTTGAGATCGAGTCTTGTTTTGACAGGTCTAAATAGATGCCTTGCAAATTAATCTAACAAGGACTTTTGTTACATTACTAAAGTCAGTAAAGTGAGCAAGGCCCCTTCATGTCAATGAATAACATTTAAGAGAATAAAGACAAAATCATTTATGAGCAAAGATCTGTTCATGATAAATAATAAAAAAATAAAAGTACTAATGCTATTCCACATCCATCCAAGTACAACCATGGTCTATCTCCTTTGCTTCTCCATCTATCTCTCCTCCTACAAAGTAAAACCCCCCAACCAAAATCCCTGATCTGTGTGAGTTGAAAGCTTGCAACTGGTCTATCTCCTTTCCCAATTCAGTCTGTTTGTATCATGAATTTCCAAATCAAGGGTTTGTAAACTTACCCTAGAAATTCATATCTGGGCACCATCTGTGAGTCTTTTAAGCTGTTGAATTTGGTCAATTACACCCCAGGATTTTGGAGTTATCTTTTGGGTTTTGACAGATTTGGAGAGGATGGATATGCAAAGTCAAGAAAAGATGGTGGAGAAGATAAGAAAACAACTGGGTGTTGCAGTTAGGAGTATCCAATGGAGCTATGCCATTTTCTGGTCATTGTCTACCACACAGCAAAGGTATGTTTTTCCCTTTAATGGCTTCAATTCCCTTTGCTTCCTTTCTTAGATGTGGCCATGTCTTTTTCTGGATAATATAGATACTCCGTATATGTGAATTTGCTTTCAGATTACACTTGTACAATTTAGAATAAAGCAATTTTTTGGGGGGATTTGTGCAGTAGTTTTCTTCTCTTTTCTTATTAATCTAGATTTGATTGTTAGAATCTTTATAATTCACAGGCACAAAGTAGTTCCCTGAGTAATAGTCTGAGCTTTGTGTACTATGGAGAGTTCATTGTTGATGCACTGATTGATTAGGACTTGATGAGGTGCTTGAATGTGTTCAAAAGAAGCTCATAATCTCGGGGAGCAAAAACTCGTCGAGCTATACTTTTTTGGTCCTGAATCTCCACCTATTTCAATTGCTTACATAGAATTTTCAGTCCTGATTCTTCAATTGGATGGCTTCACCTTATTTAGAGCTCTTCAGATCGTCTTTGTTTCGTGCAACAATTACATGCTTTGAGTTATGTGGCCACTTTAGGGTGTTGGAATGGGGTGAAGGGTACTACAACGGAGACATCATGACTAGGACTGGACCAGCATCAGAGGGCTATGCTGATAAACTGGGGCTGCAGAGAAGCCAGCAGCTGAGAGAGCTCTACGAGTCGCTTCTAGATGGGGAATCCGAGGGAGGATCTAAGAGGCCTCCTCCTACATTGTCTCCTGAAGATCTCACCAATTTGGAGTGGTATTACTTGGTTTGTATGTCCTTTGTGTTTGAAGTAGGTCAAAGGTACTCAACTACAACTCTCATTCGCTTTCACTATGTCGATAGATTAAATGAGTAAAATCTTGTTTCGCTTGACAAATCGTTTTGGTCATTGTTCCTTAGTTTGCCTGGGAGAGCCTTAGCAACCGGTGAATCCGTCTGGCTGTGCAATGCACAAGATGCTGACAGCAAAGTGTTTTCGCGCTCTTTACTCGCAAAGGTTTGTTTCTTTAAGCTTGAGATGATGACTTGTAGCTCTTCTAATTTCAATGCTCTATAGTATGAGGGCAGTTGTTGACATATCTCAATTTTCTGTCCCTCTCATGGTTCAATCTCAATTTGATATGCTCTCAGAGTGCGTCGGTTAAGGTGTGGAACCTTTCTGAATCTCAATTTGATATGCTGTCATGAATTTGTTGTCAGTTGGAATTGAGAAGCTTTGATCTGTTTTGCAGACAGTGATTTGTTTCCCACATTCAGGAGGTGTTCTTGAGCTGGGTGTGACAGATCTGGTAATGATAATCTTGTAGAACTCATCGGTTGAATCCCGCGTAATTTATACTGCAGCTTATATTTTTCTGCCTTGTTGTTGTTGGATGATAGGTGCCAGAGGATCCGAATCTTATCCAACGCGTAAAAACCTCATTGCTAGAGTTTGCGAAGCCAACTTGCTCAGGGACTTCCACTGATCAACACAATGCGGACTATGACAAGGACTCATTCGGTATGAAGATCCATGTTATGAACCAAGCAATTCCTGAACCGGAAGTCTTTGTCGAAGAGCTTCACCCATCAACTCAGGAAATGTCCGAGGAGCTCAGCAACATGAGCTCTCCTGATGATTGCACCGGGAATTGCTGTGGGAACAGTCGACAAGATGACCTTGACTGCGGCATTCAAGATTCCTGCGTATCCACTGATCCTATAGATCAATCCTTGTCTTCATTCGAGGACAAGTATATAGATAACCGGCTTCGTTTCAATGAGCTCCAAGATTGCAACAGCACCAGGTTCTGCTCTTTGGAACTCGGAAGTAACGACAACGATGACTTGCACTACAAGAGAGCTCTTGCTGTTGTCCTTCGAAGTTCAAGTTTCTCGGTTGGAGGGCAGTCCCTCTATGGTTCTCACAAGTCATCGAGTTTTGTTCCATGGAAGAAAGAGCCTGCATTGGTCCGTTTACCTTCGAAGTCACCCCAGCGAGCCTTGAAGGCGATGCTGCTCAGAGTGCCTTCCATGATCACGCAAAATCCGCTTGGGCCCTTCACAACCAACCCTTCAAAACCTCAGCCAGGCAATCGATGCATCCGGAAGGCCTTTACCGCTAAAGAGCGAGAGGACGAGAATTATCTGGTGCTTAGATCATTGATCCCTTCAACCAACAACAAGGTAATGCAAGCACACAAGAAACTAGATTGAATTATCTACTATGACTTGGAAGAGCTAATCTCATTCGTCGTGTGATCGCAGATTGGCAAAACATCCATCCTTCATGATACAATTGAGCACCTGCAAGAGCTCGAAGCGAGAGTGGAGGAGCTCGAATCGTGTGTAAATCAATCAGATTCCGAAGCAAACTATGACCATACGAGCACAACAAGTCCCGGGATTGTTAAGATGTGGCTCAACAAGAGAAAGGCTTGTGATGAGCCGGAGCTTGATGTCAATGTAGAGATGAATAGACAAGATGTTCTTGTTGAGATTCGATGCCGTTGGAGGGATCATCTGTTGCTCGACATCATGGAAGTGATGAATAATCTGAGCTTGGATGCTCACACAGTGCAATCCACAACTGCTGATGGTATTCTCAGTGTAACTCTCAACTCTAAGGTGATCTCAACTCTCCAATCTGTGTGTTCATCTATTCAGTAATCGTTCTCTCGACTGAGCTTACCGTCTTCCTTGTGATTCCAGTTCCGCGGAGCAGCGTTTGCACCCACACGAATGATCAAACAAGCCCTAAGAGAAGTGGTTGGCCTAGGCTAATTCGCAGCTTTCGGTATTCGTAGCAGCTTCAGTTTCAAGTCTTGCTTGATTGCATTCTTGTACATAGATGGTTTTCCTGGTTGGACTATGAATTTGGAGATTAGATGTGTCTTAAGACCATTTTTGCAATAGAGTCATCATCGTCGAGTTTATGAAACCCGAGCATATGGGAGTGTTATTCGAGCCGAGCTTGGCATGTTCAAGCTTGGTTCATTTATTAAACGAGCTCGAATCGAGCCGAGCCGAGCCCAATTTTTAAACGAGTTTTTTTTTTCAAGCTTGGCTTGTTTTAGTAAATGAACGAGCTTAAACCGAGCTTTCAAGCCTTATGCAGCTTTACTTGGTCATAACATATTAACTTAAAAGAAATTTTAGAAATTCCATAAAATCGAGCTATTGGAACTTAAATTGAACGAGCCGAGCTTTCAACCGAGCTTAACACCATGTTCAGACTCGGCTTATTTAGGTAAGCAAACGAGCTCAAGTCGAGCTTTTTTCGAGCCGAGTTCGAGCTGTTCAACTCATATAACAGAGATGTTCACAACAGCAATCCAAAAGAAGCTAAAAACATGTTTACAAGCCAAAAAGAAGAACACTGATGAAAGCAACAAACATGTCATCACAACATACAGTCTGATTTCGCAGGGAGACGGCGAAAGAAGTTCATATGCACAGAGGGGAGCTTACCCCTAAGCTTAGGGTGCCTCATGACATAGAAGCCGAAGAGGATAGCGAGGAGGCGGAAAGGGAGCGAGTATAGCAAAACCGCGGAACATAGACAGAACAGCAAGAAGATGGAAGTAGCCCTAGGATCCCTCCAGCTAAGCAGAGCCTGCAGCCTCTCACCCTGTCCCGCGGCGTCCCCCATGACTCCCTGGATCCTAGACCCGATGCTCCTGAGCCTATCGTACCTCATCCTCGTGATATCCGATCCCTTGGAGGTCGGGAAGGTGTCGAACTCCTCATCAAGATCGTCCCCAGTGATAGACTCAGCACACGAAAGCCGAATATCCATGTGTGGCGGGTGCTTCGGCCTGTATCGATAGTTCCAAATCCCGATCACGAACAAGTAGAGGAGCACCGTTGGGAGGATCATCTCTGGGAAGCAGACAAGCATCAGGTAGAGGAGGTGGACTAGCACCGTAGTCACCGGGTTCTTCCATGTGCTAACCTCTCCGAACCACTTTGTGACCGCGATGAGCCCTTGGAAGATTCCGACTATCCGGTAGAAGTTCGCCTTGCTCCTCCTCATGCTCCAGAAGTGTGCATCCGCATCACACATGTACTCGACCACCTCCTTCCGGAGTGGTGGCTCAGCCCGGCTCAACCTATTGGCAACTATGTTCATCGCCTGCATCCGGAGGTTGTTCGTCTGCATTATGCTCAACGGCTTCGAGTAATGCATCTTCGGCAACAGCGGTTTCGAGTACATGTTCATCAAGTTCACCATCGACGTGCAAGAGAACCTTATCGCCAAGTGAAGTTGTCCCATCTTCTTCACACCTGATCGGTCTAAAACCAATAGAGGATAGTACAATGTATAGATCCTTCCTACCTCGAGGTTCGAGATTCGGATCCTCACTTTGCCTATCTTGGTGTCCATGGTTCCGGTTACATGTCCGTTGTCGAACACACACACTGATATGACTGTCGATGGGTCGTAAACTTCCCACGTGTATTGCTCGTTGAACCTCGGGTTCAGGCTTCCGATTATAGTCCTTGTCCGGACCCATTTATGCGCGTACTTGGCCACGCAGAAGGTGTCGGCTGTGCCTCTTCCGTCCCTCGTCTTCATTGGTTGGATGCCGTTGGCATCGAGGATACCGAGCTCCAACACACCGATTGCTGACTTCCAAAGGGGTCTCAAGCTCGGTCTAAGATCGCTGCTGTAGTATGTGGACTCGTCGAAGACATGGTAGCCTCCATCGAGGGTGACTCGGAGGTGCAATCGGCTTGCGAATCTCTCTTGCTTCAGCTCCTCAATGCCTTCGAATAACGGCCTCTGCATCGGGTACCATTGGCTCGGATAGGTCTTGTCGTCAGGGCGCTTTCGAACGCTTGCTAATGGTATCACGAGCCTTGCGAGCATCTCTTCCTTGCCCGGTCCAATCCGATCCTCTACCGAGAGCATCAGATGCTCCTCGAACGGCTCAGCTGCAACGAACATGAGATCCTCATTCCAGAATGGGATCCCTGCCCTTGCTTGAGCTGGCTTGGTCCTATGGATTTGGCTCCCAAGCTGAGCTTTCACCATCACATCCGGGACTCGGGTCTTGTCGGAAAGCACCAAGTCCTGTGCCTCGATCACATTTACGCGAAGATACCATAGCCTCGGTGCGTGGTATACCTTGGACCGAGTATGAACATACGAAAACGAGCTACTCTCCGGTCCTATAGTATCCGAATGGCGTGCTTCCGAGAAGGCCTCATCGGCCTGAGTACCCATCCAAACGGCCAACATGAGCTCGCCTTTCATGAGCTTGTCGCCCTTCTTGTCCTCGAGTCGGTACCACTGGGGAGCCAAGGGACTATCCGGAGGAGCTCGAAAGGGTATCTCGACTACATCGAATCTTACGAGCCCTACAAAGTCATCGAGGATTATGTCCTTGTCCTTGAGGTAGACCTCCACATAGGAAGATTGAACAAGCTCCCTTGCAAAGGCAAACACCTCGTTCCACTCGGGGTTCGACACCTTGTCAAAGTGCCTCGTCTTGCCCTTGTAGTTCCCGACTCGAACTTCCACGTAAGGGTCGAGGCTCCCGGTGATGTCCATCATCGGGAGCTCGCGCGCCTTGACCACTCGGACATACAAGAACTGCATCTTCTCAACTAGATCATATGTGTTGAATGACCGATTATAGTTCGATCCAAGAATCCGCCCTCCGACAACCTTCCCTCCTCCAAGAACCGGATTCGTCTCTTTTATCGAGTAGTCCACCGGTCCGCCCATTTGAACCACTTTCGGCGGTGGAGCCTCTGCCTGCGCAGCAGCAGCAAAAAACTGCTGCTGCGGAGGCTGATTCTGATTCGACGAGGACTTCATCTCCTCCTTCGGAAGGTGGAAAAACGTCCGCCTTGGAGCCCTCGGTTTCTCCTTCCTTGGAGGCCGATACTCGACATAGTCCTCCGACTCTCGATCGGTACTACTTCGATCCATGTCGGGAAACGGATCCGAAGGCCGAATCGAGGGATCATCAACAATGAACACTTTCAGAGTGAGCTCACCTTTGACTCTAGAGAAGATCTTGTTCTTCTCCAATGGGTAAGGCCACTCCATGGCGTCGGAGAACGCCACGAACGAGGCTCCGGTGAGGTGGACTTTGCCGAGGAAGGACTTGGACTGACCCTCCATGTTGTAGCAGTAGACATGGGCGTCTAAGGTGAGGTGGTTGAGCCGGTTTGCGTCGTCGATGGCGAAGTAGAACGTCTCGTGCCACACCGGGTTCAGGTCTTTCTCCTTGACGGTGGTTCGGAACTTCTGGCCGTCGAAGTGAAGCTCCACGAACGCGTTCGTGGAGCCTTGCCCGTCCTTCGCGACTAGGTCATGGGCTCCTACCACCACCACACCGAGCTTGAGATTGGTCATCGATCTTGGTTGAAAAGATAAGGAATTGAGGAATCAGTTGGATGCAGTTTGAGGAGTCAATTAGCCATGGGAGTTTGGGGATTGGAGGTTTAATTTACCTGTGGATTGATTGATCAAAAGTGACTGTGTTGTTAATTGCTGTTAGGATGAAGATGAAGATGAAGATCCACGAAACTTCTTCGTCAACGACGCTGAAAACGACACCCAAAACGTAACTGAAGCAACTTAATTAAGATACTGGTTTTCCCTACCTTGAGTGAAGGCAAATTAAGATACTGTTAAATAGAGACAAAAATGGATTAGTTGGTTTTTTTAATATTAAAAAATTAATAGAGACAAAATGAAGTTATAATAACAAAACAAAATGGTTTAAAGCCTACATAACACCATGACTAAGTCAGATGTACGAGAGGTACATAAGTTCACATCTCAACATTATTATTATTATTATTATTAAAATAAGAGTTTACATAGAAATAGCGAGTAGCGGAGAAAAAAATTGGGCCCCTGCTCTTTTGGCAATAGAAAAACCAACTTGAGTGAATAAATGCGTCGCATTCCGAGCCTCAATATCTTGAGTTTGAGAAAATTTATGGATCCTCTTTAGAAGGGTCAAGTTCCCCTAATGCAGAGAAAGAGAAGGGTAAGAAACTATAACCAATGACTTTGCAAGCTTGATACATGACCCGTTTACGATGGGCTGCCTCGGTCACCACACGCCCTGAAGCAAAATCAGTCATCCCAAATTGCTTCAGAGGGAATGACCATGTCAGGTCAACACAAACATCCAGCCCTGCATCCCACTATGATAAATTATTGAAGTCTGTTGGGATTCATAATTGAGAATCATGTAATCGTGTTTACGTACTTATGCATATGCACTAGTATATCAACATAAGCGTAGTGTGATTACATTCTAAAACCAATTGATAATAAAAAGTAACTGCTTGTAGACTCAATAATTCAATAATTTATATCCCTGTATCTTTCAAGGCCAGTTCCAACTCCCTTTGACGATGATCAAATTACTAAAGTCCGTTGGGACTCGTGATTGGGGGTCGTGTGCACACGCGCACCCATACACTAATATCCTAGCACATAAGCCGAGCGAGTTCCCTCCTAAAACCAATTGGCTATAAGAGGAGTAACTCACTAGCTTATATGTCTTGATATTTTATATTTTCAATGTGGGACTCTTTTAGTCTCTTCACATCTTTCATTCTCTCAACACGCCCCCGCAAGTGCAACTAGGGTCATTTTCGCCTCTAGTTGACACTTGGACAACGGGTACAACATCTCATTCTCTTTTTAGCTAGTCCAGGATCGAGAGTCAGACAGTTTGACTTTTCCACTTTGATACCATACTAAAGTCTGTTGGGACTCGTGATTGGGGGTCATGTGCACATGTGCGCCCATGCACTAATAGCCTATCACATAAATCGATCGAAGTTTCATCCTAAAACAAATTGGAGAAGTAACCTACTAACCTATATGTCTTGATCTTTTATATTTTCAATGTGGGACTCTTGATCTCTTCACATCTTTCATTCTCTCAACACTCAACACAAATTGGTGCCATTTATAAGACCTTTTGAGCATCCAAACTCCATAGCCTTCTAAAATAAATTTATTCATAAATATACCGGAGCTAGTTAATTGGTAAATGCAGTTGTAGCAAATCTATATATCTATATAATACTTTAAATTAGAAGACTTAGGCTTAGGTGACACATTCTCCTTAATTTTAGCTGATTCAACCAATCATCTTTTTCCTACTCTTTTATTTATCTTCTCTCTATTTTCTTTCCCTTCCCTTCAACTAATCATTTTTTTTCTTTTTCCCTTTTTATTTTTTGCAACTGATTTTCATCTTTGAAATAACAAATGGGTTTATTTTAAAATATTAAATTAATATTAACCTACAATGGAGTTCATCTTGATTGCGCTTATTATATCTTTCTTTTATGAGTTTATTTGTATAATTTTATTTTTAATTCAAAATATTAAACTAATATTCTATTGAATTGCATAATAATATTTTATTTATTTTTTTAAATTTATTTAAAAAAATCGCGCCGTGGCGCGGGAACTATACTAGTTTTTTTTTTTTTTTTTTTTACAGTGGGCAAACAGTCGGAGCTATTACAAAGAATGTAAACGCGCTCCTGGATCATCCTTACGAATGATGGTACAAAGTTCCCTATTAAAAGGGATGGTAGATCTATCACTAATGATACCTCTAGTAGCTATATAATCTGCAACTTTGTTAGCTTCTCTATAGATGTGGTTGTACTCAACCTTTTCAAAGTTTGCCTCCATGATCTTGATCTGCTCAATTTGGCGCAAAATCTCCCATCTGCTATCTCTTCCTTTCGAGAGAATTCTCATCAGCTCTTGACTGTCACCTTCTACGATTATGTTTCTTATCCCTAGTCTCGTGGCTAGTCTCAGTCCTTCTAGCACTGCTGCTGTCTTCGTTTGAATAACCGTACCTTGATCAACTTCAAGGTAGAAAATATCAATTACCTGGCCCCGTGAATCACGAATGATTCCTCCCACCTGACAAGCGCTCGTGGGTTTGACAGAACCATCTACGTTAATCTTATAGATAGCTCCTACTGGTCTAGTCCAACTAGTTCTAGACCTTTTCTTTCTTTTGTTGGCATCTTTTTTTGTACTTGTAGGATTTGTTGTTCTCCAATCCTGTATATCTTTAATAATACGTTTAATTAGGTTACAGAACGTGTCAGGGCTAGTATGTTTGAAGATTAACTTGTTTCTAGTTTCCCACATTTTTTCCCAAATAACGACTAGATCTTTAAAAAAATTGGTTTCCTTGCTTAATCTGGGTAATATTGTCACATAGGGATCCTTGTAAGGAGAGGTTGTGAAAGAGCTTCCCTGTTGTGCGTTCGAACCGGGCTATTAGTTCCTTTGTAAAGGAGCACTTTGTAAAGAGATGAGTCGCATCCTCATTTTCTTGACTACACAGAGAGCAGGTGTGAGGGACTCTATTGATGTACCTATTAAGCCTGCTAGTCGTGGGGAGAGCATCTATTTTAATTTTCCAAACTAGGTTTTTAAGCCGAGGAGGAAGATTAAGATTCCAGATCCAGTTATGATTTTCAATGTTGTGGTTATGAGCTTTGGTAATCTTTTTTGCCGATTTGGTTGAGAAGTTTCCTGTGGGATTAGGCATCCAGATTAGCTTATCATGAGCTTGCCATGAGGGGGCATTGATGGATAAAATGCAGTTGGTTATATCCTGGGGGAAGAGACTCTGGATAAGGGGCTTATTCCAGAGCTTTTGAGGGGTCAGGAGGTGACTGACTTTCATGTTTGGGTTATTGTTACCCATGAAGGATTTGAGACATTTATCAGGAACCCAAGGATCTTTCCAGATATTTATTTGGTTACCATCTCCTACAATCCAAAGTAGGCCTTTCTCAAATTTTTCTCTAAGGGATAGAAGTCTGCCAAATTGCCAAGAGGTGGCTTGGTTTGGTTTGTCTCTGATGTTGCTATCTTGGAAGTATTTTTCTTTGATGACTCTTACCCAAATGTTATTTTCATCTGTATAAAGTTTCCAAAGAAGTTTAAACTGAAGGTTTATATTTAGATCTTCAGCTTTTCTAATACCCAATCCTCCTTGGGTTTTACTCTTGCAGATGTTGTCCCAACTAATTAGAGGGGTGTATCTTTCAGATTGAATTTTATTCCAAAAGAAATTTTTGTTTATTTGGTCAATTTGGTTGAGAATACCTTTTGGGAGCATAAAGTTTTGCATTAGATAGTTGGTTTTGGAACTTAGATTGGCTTGAATTAAGACGACTCTGCCGGCTTGAGATAGGTTCGAGGCTTTCCACTTTGATAGTTGTTTTTTCAGGTTTTGGATAGCTTCCTCAAAGACCGAGTTACGAATTCGACCATTGATAATTGGAATACCTAGATACTTTTCAAGAGTACTTGAGATAGGAATTCCCATGCTCTGAGCTAGGTCTCTAGCTAAATTTTGATTCACATTCTTTGAGTATTGAATAGAGCTTTTACTATAGTTTATAGTAAGCCCTGAGAGATTTGAGAAGTTGTTTATCATATTTTGAATGGTATTTAGACTAGTATGAGCAGCTTTAGCAAAAATAATTGTGTCATCTGCAAAGGTAAGGAAAGGTATAGGATTACCGTTTTTAGTGAGCTTGATTCCAATTAGTGCATCCTCTTGCAAGGCTTCCTTGTGCATTTCTCTTGCTAGGCCTTCCATAATTAATACAAATATGTACGGCGTAAGGGGGTCTCCTTGTCGAATTCCCCTGTTGGGCTTGAACTGTTTGCCTGGACAATTGTTGACTAGAACTGAGAAGGAGGGTGTTGTGAGACACGTCATAACCCAGTTGATCCATAGCGGATGGAAACCAAAGTTCTGTAGAACCGCTTTGATATAGTTCCAGTTTATTTTGTCATAAGCCTTTTCCATATCTAGTTTTAGTGCCATCCAACAAGTTCTACCCTTTTTCTTATGAAAGCTATGGAAGATTTCATGTGCTATTAGGGTATTATCTTGAATAGATCTCCCTTCTACGAAGGCCCCTTGAAAAGGATTGATGAGTTTGGAGAGAATAGGTTTCAATCTGTTGGCCAGAATTTTGGTGATTACTTTGTAAATGGTGTTACATAAGCTGATCGGCCTATAGTGGTTGATTGTGGTAGGGTTATCAGTTTTGGGGATTAGAGCAATAAAAGTTTTATTTATTTCTGACAGCAGTTGCCCTGAATGGAAAAAGGCTTTGATTGCTTTACAACAAGAGGGGCCTACTATGTGCCAATATTTCTTATAAAATTCTGGGGGGAAGCCATCTGGGCCGGGAGATTTATCTTCTGTCATTTCAAAAATAGTATTTTTTATTTCAGCTGTAGATGGTTGAGAGATAAGGTTTCGGTTTTCCTCTGGAGTTATTTGAGGTTGAATGTTCCACACATCCCCTGGGTTAACTTGGTTTTGATGAGTACCTATAAACCTTTCTGACAGTTCGTTTGTGATGTGGTCGGAGATGGTATCATTGTCATACAAGGTATTGCCTCGTTTAGATGTGAAGGATTTAATGGGTCTTTTTGAGTTTCTGATTCTAGCTGTTACTTGAAAATATTTTGTATTCCTGTCTGCGAATTTTAGATGATTGGTCTTGGCCCTTTGTTTCCAAAATTTGTGGTTGCATTCTAAGAGTCTGAATCTTTTTAGTTCTAGTCTTGCTAGCTTTTCTTCCTCTTGTTTACTGATGTTCCCCCAAGGCAATCTGTTTTGCAAATTAGAGATTTGAATCTCAACTTGGGTTAGTTGCCTAGCAGTATTACTGGTTTGGGATTTGCACCAATTTTTGGTATTCTGTTTGAGCAGTTTCTGTTTCTGTATTAGTTTGAAGGCTTGAGATCCATTAAACTTATTGCGCCACACTTGTCGGACCATAGTTTCATATATAGGATTTGTCGTCCAGGTCATTTCAAATCTGAAAGGCGAACCTTTAGTGAGCTTTCTATATCCTATTTCTAGGGAGGTCGGGCAGTGGTCAGAGTTGGAGAAGGAGTGGTGTTTTGTATGAATCTTTGGAAACCAGTTGAAAATATGTTGGCTTGCCAGAATTCTATCTAAGCGTTCATATGTATTGTTAAAGTTTGATTTGTTTTTTCTCCATGTAAAAGGAGAACCCGTGTACGGGACAGTTTGGAGATCCAGCTCATCCTTGACAGCTTGTAACCGTCTAAATCTAGATATAGCTGGGGTAGCGCCCCCTAACTTTTCTGTATCGTTTTCTATATCATTTAGGTCTCCAATGATAAGGATTGGGAGGGAGTGCTTTTGAGTAATCAAGAAAACTTCTTCCCAGAATTGGTTTTTTTCCGATTCAACAGATGGTGCATAGACGAAAAGTAAGGCCAATTCATGGTTGTCTACCTTTGTTTTGAACATGAGAAATCTATCTGATTGTTCTAGGATTGCACTTGAATCTTCAAATTTTGTTTTGTAGAGGAAGAATATACCGCCCTTGTGACCCTTAGCACTGACACTAAGAGCTTTGTGAAACCCCGAGGCTTTGATCATTTGATCAAACGGGGTTTCAGCAGCTTTAGTTTCCGTGAGCATAAGGGCATCAAGGTGGTTTGTAGCCCTTAAATGGTTGATTTCTTGCCAAAACAGAGGCCTTTTGGAACCTCTAACATTCCAGTATGCAACTTTAATCATAAGAATTCCATTGAATACAAGCTTTTAACATGTTACAGTGTAAACAGGTGCAAGATTCAGCAATATCTCCTTTATATCTCATACATTGATAGTTGTTGTTTTGATATAAAAAATCAGAAAGACTAATATAGGACCATACTTTTCTCTCGAGCTGCATGCTGGTGTGTATATGCTGATGCCGAGTTCTGTGAGCAGATTGAGTCCACCATAAGGTTTGAAATCTGCATTGAACTTTAAATCTACATCTTGCACTTGTTGCCAAGAAATTTGTTGAAAGTTTTGTTTGTAAAGGTTTGGGAACTATACTAGTTAAGCTATATAAGCTATATAGGTGTCAAAGGCTGTCAAAAAAAATGTTAATTAATCAATTTCAATATATATATATATATATATATATTTGGATATAATGTGATTAGGTAAGCTTGATTGTTTGGTACGTTGATTGATCAATTTACAACAATTTTTTTTTTACAAATTTGCATGCAATGTCATCATCAAGTTACATATATTTAACACCTACATCATTATCATATATAATTTTATTCATTACAAGAAAATTTGCACACAATATATTAGTGGAATAAGAAATGAGATAATCGTATTCCGAGTCATGATAATTGACATATCTTATTTTAATTGAATGTTTTAACCTTATTCGTGAAATTGACTGATCTTATTATATATGTGGAAGGTAGAGAAGCCCAATCAATCTTCCCATGCAAGAGAAAATATTTTCAACCAAAAAATCCATAAATTATTTTAATAAAGGAGGTATATACCTAAACTTAGTAGCAAATGCAATTAAGCATACCTAACCCCATTAAAAATAACAATTAATTATATTTTATGAAATAATTGAAATTATTCATGATTTTTTTACAATAAGATTTTATTTCAGTGTTTTTCTAATATTTTGTTGGGCGATTTAGTACTGTAATGTTTGAAGTTGTGTTTTTTTTCAAAATATATATTTCAGTGTTAGATTACTTAGATATCTTATAAAAATACTAAAAGTCAATACCGGCATCTAGCTGGAAAGGAAATGGGCCATGTGAGCCCAATTAGTTGTGGACTAAGCCCATATAATAAGATCAAATATGGGCTTTTGGTGCATATATCAAATTATAAACTATATTTTTATTAGCATTATTTAAAATTGATATATTTATATTTTTTATACCTAGAGAAAAGTACCGACTCTGAGTAATATACGACTAATGCTACTTACCTCTCAATAAATAAGTATAACGGTAGAATACTTTCCCTCCTTTCTACTAAATCTAATTAAACATTTTTTTTGTTGTTGTTGATTAGGAAATAATTCGAGTGTAAGACAAACCTGACACCTCAAGAGGCTGACATAGTCGGTAGACGACGAACCGTCAAACATACAACATAAAATAAAAACCGGTGCAATACAAAAGAGGCAAGCAAACAGAACCAGACGAACAAACGATCATAACCCAAAGAACGATGGGCACAACATAGACTAAACCCAAGCAACACCGCTGGCCAGCGATACAACAGTAGTCCTTGTGGGCGTGAAGACGATCCTCAAAGGAAATTTCCAGAATATGGATTCGCCTTGATGCACACCGCCTCAACCCCAACCAGACCCGACACGGACGCCAGAGCCCTAACTCAGACTAGGACCGCCAAGAACATCTGAAAACACCACCGTGAACCTCCATTGTAAGACACTAAAAAACCCTATTGGGATTTAAACAAGACCCTTTCGGGAATTTGAACAAATCCGTGGATTTATTTATATTAAGATAATTATTATTACTTTTATTTTTATTTTGATGTACCAATTTCCTTGTGGCCAACTAAAGCCTTGGACCCAAAGGACACATCTAGGCCTGAAACCACCCCAACGGGCCACAAACGGGCCCAAAGCAAGCCCCAAGCAAGGAGGCAAGAGATGGGACGGGTTGTACTACCCAAACCAACCACAGAGCAGAAAGAGAAACCGACGGTGACCTAGCTAGGCTGCAGCAAGGCCGACGACGAAGGATGCCACAGATTGAACAGGGTCGCACGAGGGCAACCTAGGTGGACACGCCAAGGAGGGACCCCGACCGAGGATCATCAGCGACAACCTCAAGCCTGAGCGCCGCAACCGAGATGATAAGGTAGTCCGGACAGCACCCACAAACCTTGGACGAGCTGAGGAGGAGCACCAGCAGAGCGAGAAAGATTCTCACCGGAGAAGGCGCGTGTGCAGCCGGAGACCAGAGCAGTTGGGTTGATTCACAAATGCGAGGGTGAGAAGGCTTGATTTGGATTTCGGCAGGCCCAGTGGCAAAGCCAACCCATAATATAGGGGTGGACGAGATTTAGGCTAAAAATTAAGTGATAATGAAATGAGTTTTGCGAAACTTTAAATAAGTTTAATTGTGAAGGGTTATGTAAAAAAATTTCAAAGATTTATCTATATTATTAGAAGTGAATAAAATTTATAATTAGTTAAAAAAATTTCAAGGAAACCCCTAATGAATGACTAAAATAGAATTCAAACAATACTAATTGAAATTAATTATTCTCAATTTAAAAAGATATTTGAACTCCTATATAAAAAGATAGTAAAGAGTAAGTAAAGAAAATGTAAAAAGTGTGAATCGAACTTTGGGCTCTAATAAAGAGGAAAAAATTTCTCCATCTATCCTTTACCAACTAGACAATGTAAACTTTATGACTCATTTTCACTTCTAATTAATTTAGACTTTTTTTATTTTTTATTATTATTTTTTTATAGCTAACCTTTCGTATTTTTTTCCGGGATCGGGGTGGGTTTGCGCTCACAAGAGCCTACCCCTAGATCCGCCAGTGGGCAGGCCGCGCAGACACAAGTGAGAGAGAAGGAGTTTTCCTGCTCAAATTATTCAAGTGGAAAGATGAAAGAGGAAGATGAACCCAATTTCATTGGAAGCCCCAAATTAATTTCGGTTTTTGCACAAATATGGAGAATGATTTTTCGATTAGGGTTTTCTGATTTTGTACATCAGGAGCCACGCCACCAAACAAACCATGGGGATCACAGTCGGGCAACGAGCCCGGAGCCAGTAGACGACCGAGGCCGGAGTAGAGCGGCCGAAGACGAAGTAGGGCTCCCGAAGGAGATGTGGGCTCCCGAAACAGAGGTTTTTGATATTGCACTTCTATATCAAAAATAATATAAAAATATTTTTAAAAAAACCTCTTTGACACACGTACATGTCATAGGGAGCTAGAAATTTTTTGGTGAAATAACTACCGAGGGTCAATAGTTTCATCGATCTATATACATGTACTAAAATCGATACACGACATCTTATGTGACGTGTCGTGGTTGATTTTAGAGGGAAATAATTAATAAAATAATATTGTCACACTTTATAAAAAGTTATATAAGACACAATCAATATTTTAGTTAATTCAAAAAAATATAAATAAAAAATATTTCATAATCATATTTATCAAAAACATTAATAGATAAATATGTAGTATTTGATATGCGTTTTTTATTTATATCTAGATTATTTTTTGGTGGAAGGAATTATTTATATCAAAATGATTTATTTAATAATTATTATTTTATTAAAATTTTACACAGTCATAATATATAGCCACAATCTAACTGTGCATAGATATTTTAGCTACGACTTTATTGAAAGCGTCTCCTGAAAAATCCTCCTCGAAGATGGCCAGTAAAATCATTTTCAATCGGTTTGGAATCTAGACAAATTTTAGACTTTTTCTAAAGAAGTTAGTCCAAAAAAAATCTCAAAAAATGAAAAATCCAAAATCTTTTGTACTATACAATGTGTGATGCTATTCAAGTAATAAGTTCATAAAACACCCACCTGGGATGTCTAAACATCCTCGAAATTAGGGCAATGTGCCTTAAAATAGAAGTTACCGACACATGCTTGATATTTTTGGTGAAACAAGAGTTGCGTTGGTCCAATCAAGCCCTTTGAGCACTCGTTGAAAAGCTAACTTTACGAGCTATCACTTTATTAGGACGTCTCCAGAGAAATCCTCCTCGAAGATGACCATTAAATCATTTTTCAACAGTTTGGAATCTTGACAAATTTTAGACTTTTTGCAAAGGGGTAAGTCCACAAAACAAATCTCAAAATCTCAAAAAAATGAAAATCCAGAATTCTTTGCACTATGCAAGGTGTGAAGCTATTCGGGCAATACATCCATAAAACGTCCACCCGGGATGTTCAAATAGACCCGGAATGAGGGTAATGCATGTGCCTTAAAATGTGAATTACAGGCACATGCTCGGTATTTTCGGTGAAACAAGAGTTGTGTTGGCACGATCGGGGAATTGGAGAACTCGTTGGAAAGGTAACTTCAAGAGTTACGACTTTACTGAGGACGTTTCTTGAGAAATCTTCCTCGAAGATGGCCATAAAAATCATTTTTCATCAATTTAGAATCTGGACAAATTTTAGACTTTTTCCAAATGGGTTAGTCCATGAAAAAATCTCAAAATCTCAAAAAAAAAATCCAAAATTCTTTGCTCTCACAAAGGTGTGATGCTATTCAGACAGTACGTCCATGAAACACCCACTTGGGATCTCCAAATAGCCTCGGAAACGAATGAGGGTAATGTTCCTTAAAATATGAGTTAAGGACACATGTTTAGTATTTTTGGCGAAACAAGAGCTTCGTTGGTCTGATCGGGGCATTTGAGTTGCAAAGGTCGACCGCAATAAATATATATTCTAAATAGTTAATTAAAAAATGAATATTAAAATATTTTTAAAATCAACTACCTATGAAAGTACAAGAGATTTAATTGACGATACATTTGACCAAAAAAAAACATTATACCTTGTAAATGTGAGCTTTATTTATATTTTGAGAGAATCTAAATAAAAGATATTTAGATTATATACTGTATAATCTAACAAGCTGATTTTTTTTATATCTATATTATTTTTTTGGTAAAATAATAATTTATATTTAAATTATTATTTTTTATTTATTTAAACTTATTTAGATCATTTATAAATGTAATGACCTACACTAGTTTTTATACTATTTGATTTGGTTCTACATGATGGTTAGTCTATCTACCGGCTTGTTCGGTCTCTTGATTTCTCTAGGTTTGTCTAGATAACTGAATTCTTATCTTGCTTAAAAAAATACTAATACTATTGAGGGTCAGTATTTTTCCTGCCAGTGGTATAAAAAAAAATTACGAGTTTGGTAGTGGTAAATAAATTAAAGTTAGAAAAGTAGTTTTTAATATTCAGCCCGATTTTTATTCACTTTTTTACAAGAACTCTTGTTTAAAATATTGGAATTTGCACATGATTAGATTTGCATGGATTTGGGAAAATCCTAAAAGGGGTAATCAACCCTAACTAAATCTTTTTTTTCTTATGAAAGTATTAAAAAATCAGAAATGCAATTAAAAATAGCTTTTGATCCCTTTTTTTATTTTAAATTTATATATAGTGCAATTGTGTTTTCAAGGACAAACCAGAAAGAGAGGAAATTAAAATGGAAGGAAAAATCCCAATTTTAAGTACACCCTTAAATTAACAAATTCCCCCCTCCCCTTAAAACTCTCTGTGTTTCTCCTTCAAATCTGATCTCTATTTGTTGATTTTCATCACATCTATTTCTCCAATCTCCATCTCTCCATCCCCCTGATTTCTTGGTACCCTGATTTGTCCCCTTCCATCTTCCTGATTCCCATTATTAAATCCCTCAATTAATTGTTCTTAATCTCAATTAACAATTCAATTTGTTGTTTCTTCAACTCCTACCAAGACAATATGGTATGTTTTCTTTACCCCTAATTTACTATGTCTTGATTAATTTCTTCAATTAAATGTAATTAATTCAATCTGACATGAATGAAAATTAGGCGAATTCGGCATCTGGGATGGCGGTAGACGACGATTGCAAGCTCAAGTTCCAGGAGCTCAAGTCGAAGAGGAACCACCGATTCATCATCTTCAAGATCGAGGAGGCCGTCCAGAAGATCGTCGTCGAGAAGATGGGAGGTCACGACGAGACCTACGAAGATTTCACCGCCAGCTTGCCCGACGACGAGTGTCGTTACGCTGTCTACGACTACGACTTCACCACCGACGAAAACTGCCAAAAGAGCAAGATTTTCTTCTACGCATGGTATACCAATACATACATATATACACCTATGTTTTCGTCGAAATCGATCAATGCGAGTTTCGCTAAGATATACGTATGTTTAGGGCACCGGACACGTCGAAGGTGAGGAGCAAGATGCTGTATGCGAGCTCCAAGGACCGGTTCAAGAGAGAGCTCGATGGGATTCAGGTCGAGTTGCAGGCCACGGATCCGAGCGAGATGAGCATCGACATCGTCCAAGGAAGGGCCTTGTGAAGGCTAAATAACAACAAATTGATGCATATATGGTTCCTATTTTAATGTCGTCGAAGCTATCGTCGATTGGTTCGTGTTACTTACGTATCGTTTTTAGCTGCATTGTTGCGATTTCGTATCATATGTTATGTCGAACGACCTAATAATGAATAATAAGTTCTTATTCTGTTCAATTTTTTAGCCGAAAAAAAAGATGTTAGGGCGAGATTTCGTGTTCGTTTTCGCTATCGAATCATGTAGTTTTTCCGTCTCTTTCCCATTTTTCGACCTTCTTGATCGCATCGGTTTTCTCGTCTCGAAGTTTCGTAACGGTCTGCGGATCGAAAGGAGGCGGCAGACTACAAGGCCGCCTCGTTGTATCGTCCTCTACGATTGTGTCGACCTTATATCTCCTTTCCAATTCATTCGGCGTGCAAACCCATTTCTCGGAGCAGAGCTCGACTGATCCCGGAGGCACAGTCGGCCTGTAGGCCAAGAGCTTGCCGTATTCCGACAAGACGTGAAACATGTAGTCGTACACATGTTGCATAGTGATCTCTTCTTGGACGAATCTTGTTCCGGCTTTTCCGATCTCTTGTGCCTGCATTAAGAGGATTTCATATCAGCAAGAGTGCAACAAGCAGACTGGTAGTCATAAGTGTTGAAACTTGAATGTATGATCAACCTTTTCGGGATTGCGATTTCCCCAATCTGTTGCGAATTTGAGAGACTTGCATATGGTGTGCGGATTGATCGGCCAGTAGTGCTTCAGCGGTGTAAGACTCCTCGTGAAGAAGTCATAGAAGAACGGGTTCACCAGCAACGACATTGAGTCGCAGGCTAAGATATACTTCTCGCTAACTGACCACGCGTTACCCTCCATGTAGATCTTGTACTTGTGCGTGCATTGTTTCGACATGTCGGAGTTCTTGAATCCCTCTCGAGTCTCCTTGCCCCAATCCTGCAAGAACACCATATATACTTGAGTGATAACTGACACACAAAGGAAGACTGAGATTCGTAACCAAGGGACCGAAAACCTACCTGCTGGTAGATGATAGAGTTATAGTCCTTTGTCGAATTACAGGTTCCGAGCTGCCTTCTAGCTCCTGTGTACAAGTTTCCCCTCCAATAAGCATACGGTTCCCGGTCAGTCCAGTTCATCATCTTGTTGCCTTGTTCCAAGTCCTCCTTCAACTGTGGCCATGGCTTTATATTGATCTCTGGCCTACAATAGACATACCCAAAGAGAAAACATATCAATCTCCAATCTCTGTAAGCTTCAATTTCCGGCCCAATGTGCAGATTACTGTAAGCAGCCACTGGTAGGGAGCAAGGCAAACCTTGGATTTTCACCCAAGGAAAGGGGAGGAGGCAGTGATTGAACGGCCTCTTGACCCCCTTGCTGCACACCACTGGGCTACCCTGACTGGGGCAATGTGCAAAAGGGAAGAAATAGATGAAGGGAGAGGGCATTACCAACCCCAGAAGGACCAGTCGGGGAAGACTATATCATACGTATCATCGGAGCCACAATAATGGAACAAAGGCGGGATCTTGTCTGCGTCGTAGTGACCCTTTTTGATGGAGGGCTGATCATGGCATTGGAAAACCAAGTCCAAATCCGGGACCTGACCGGGATACATCTTCAAGAGTTGAAGGATACCCCAAAGGGTGAAAACATCCCTTGTTTGGAAGGCTCTGTCATACTGCTTCACATAAGCTGTTCCATTCACAATCACGACTCGGAAGTGTCTAAACTGCGGCGTCTTGATCACCTCCTCCACCATATCCCGTGTGATCCCGTGCTTCCTCCACGTCTTCATGTCCTCATGGATCCACCTGAAGTAGTCCGGGCACGTCTCCTGGGACGGGGAGTGGTCTCCGGTGCTCGAATTCTGGTAGTTTGCAGGGCATGTTAGGGTCAGATTGTCGGTGGCGGTGCAATTGAACTGGTGCTCGGGTATCCGGGCGTAGTCTGAAGGCCTTATGTTGACCACTCTGAATCCACTCTGAAATGTGAACGAGGACTGCACAAAAGAACATAATCTGATGATCAGTTATATGCTATAGGGTATTTCCGATACCATGTCGAATTTCCGAATTGATCGGAGTATGGGTGTGTACATCTCGACTCTCCCAGACTACTCTCTGGTTGAGATTTTGTTGTGAAATTTCATGTGCTGGCAGTGATAAGTGACCACTCATCTTGTAGAGACAAAAACCTTTGAGGCATTTTATCAAACAGGTGGCAGGCACTCCAGTCCAACATAAAGGTGACAGCGATTTCTCCCAGGAATGGTGGGAAATTGACGGTATATATGCAATACTCCCACATTCCAAATCTTACTGTAATAATCATGCTAAAATCGAACTGAAAAACGACCACTACTGAGATCTAATTTCAAAGAACCATCAAACTTCGGTGGATGACTAAGCTATAATAAGCCATTGGATATTCAAAGATTTCAAACCCCTTTTCATTAAACTTGGCGTAATTTTTCATTATGTTATTTTAAAGGGTAAATTAGTACATTAAAAAACCTAGAGATTAGGACCAAAAAAAAAAAAAAAATCTAGAAATTTCTGAGAATTTCAATTCCATCAAAATAGAGAAATTGAAATTATACCATTTTTATTTATTTTAAAAAATCTTTTCTTTTTCTTTTTAAATAATAAATTACGTATTTGCTCATAATTTAAATAAATAGTTTTTATTAATAAGGGTTACAAAAGTAACTTTACACAAATTCTTGTGAAAATTCATAATCAATCAAACAAAATGCGGGATTTTAATTTACAGAAAGTTAAAATTATCCAAACATGTTTTCTTAAATTATAGGAAGTTCAATTCTCATTAACTTAATTTCCCATTAATTAAATTCTTATGAAGTGTACTTCTCAAGTTCATCCAAATGAACACTTACATAAAATCACCCTTAAAATAGGTTGGCATTCACAAAACCACCATTAAAATAAAATTTTACGGAATATCACCCATAAATTTATTTTTCTTTCAAAGAACCACTCATGACTCATTTATGTGTAAAAAGTGTTTTAAAAATGTTAAATATTCTCATCTTTTATATTCAATGTGAATGTGGCCTAATTATAGAATAAAGTAACCAAAACATTTAAGAAAATATGAAAACTTAACATTTTTTTATAAATTTTTACACATATTAAGAGTCATGGCCTCATGGGTGGTTCTTTAAAAGAAAAGTAAATTTATGAGTGTTCCTTAAAAAAAAATTCAAGGGTGATTTTGTAAAAATTGAAAACCAAACTATTTTAAGGGTGATTTTATATAATTTACTCTATTTTAAAATAGATTTTTCCCTAAAAAAAACTCATTCAAGAAATGCCTTAACCTATACCCAAACCAAACCGTTAAATATCTCATTTTTAGGATTCAAACTATCCTCGTGTAGCACGTAGTAGTTGATAAATCAGGATTTAAAATCATAAAAACAATGTTTACCCAAAAAAAAAAAAAAAACAATAGGCTTTAACAGTTTGAGTTTTGGATCTCGATGTGTTAATCAAACAATAATTAAATACTAATGTACCACAAATCACATGGTTAGTAAAATATTCCCAATAGATATTGTATATATTGAGGACTGACAAAAAAATATTTTTTATTGACAAAAAAAAAAAGCTCTAGTACATAACCTATGGTCGGGACGATGGAAAATAATATAATTACAATATATTTAAGTTGCGTGAACACCCAAAATTGTACTACGCATTATAGAAAATAACCTTCATTTTGTAGTTAATTCTAGGAAATGGCTTAAAGTTTCAAAACTGTAGCAAGTACTTGTTAAGATCCTAACTAACACCATGGCTATATAAGCCATCCTTGAGCTGTAATTGCAGTATCCAGAAAATGAACAAAAGTTTCTTCCTATTCTCTCAACAAACTCTCTCAATTCACTCTTGAATTCGGTTAGGCCAGCTTAGGAGCTTAACAAGTGGTATCAGCAAGCTTGAAGGTCCTCGTCGGCAATGGCGGACAACACACGCTCCAAGAACACAGACAAACTGGAATCACAGCTGTAACATCTGCAACTCTTTACGGCTTCAACGCACGAAAGATTGGTGGAAGCTCTCCAGCGCCAGGATGATCAACTCAAGATCTCGCAGGATCAGCAACTGGCAATCGCAAATCTCCAGAAATCGGCGGAGGATTTTCAATCCAAATTGAATCAAACAGTGGCGCAAATGGCTTCCAAATGGGATCAACAGATGGCGGATTGGTTGAAGATGACGACGCAGAAACCGGCCTTCCATGTGAATCAGGCGGGAGTCGCTTTCGATCAACCGGAGAAGACACCACCTGCGCCAAATCGGGATGCTCAAGAGGAACAGAACGCGTACAGGCCACCACCTCTGAGAAACGAAGGAATGTTTGCCGGTGAGAATCGATTTCCAAAAATCGATTTTCCAACTTTCGACGGCAAGAAACCGCGTAGCTGGGTTCGAAAATGTGACAAATACTTCTCAATTTTCGGAATTCAAGAACACCAGAAGGTGGAGCTAGCAGTGATGTACATGGTGGATCGTGCGGACACTTGGATTCAAGGCTACCTGTTGCAGAGACGCGGAGTCCGCTGGAAGGAGATGTCAGAAGCACTTTGCAGAAGATTTGGGGAAAGGCAAGGGGTAGATATCGTCGAGGATTTCAACAAACTTCAGCAATTGGATGATCTTAAAGAGTATAACGAGCAATTCGAAGAACTGAGAGCGGGAATGCTTTCATACAATCCACACCTTCCTGAGAGCTACTTCGTGATCAGTTATATTAGCGGTCTCAAGGCGGAGATCAAGCCGCTTGTCAAGCTCAGTCGTCCAAGAGAATTGGTTGAATGCTTGGAATTAGCAAGGCTACACAACGATGCTGTGCAGGCCCTGGTTAAAGCAAACAAGAATCCTTGGAGAGCTGGCAACACTGGACCTCCAGAGAATTCAAGAAATGGGAATCCGGGATTCAGACAAGGGGGTGAATTCAAGAGAAACCCTGGGTTGTGTTTCCGTTGTGGTGATAGATACTTCGTGGGACACAAGTGCAGAGCAGCATCAGTAAAGTTTGCCCTCGGCCAAGATGAAACAGCAGAAGAGGAGGAAGCTGACACTGAACCTTCTATGGAAGAAAACTTGGTAGAAACTGAGGGATTCGTTAGAGCATTAACTGGGAATGGGTCAGATACTTCAATAATGGTCAAGGGATACATTGGGAAGGGACTGATCAACATCTTGATAGACAGTGGTTCAACCCACAGCTTTATAGATCCATTGATAGCCAAGAAAGCTGGATTCAAGCTAACTGCATCCAAATTAATGATAGTAGAAGGGTTGAATAAGGGAAATATGTTCTATCGTCAAGAATGTAAGGGGTTCAAGTGGTCTATGCAAGGAGAGAAATACACCTTCGACATCAGAGCACTAAAGATAGGAGAATTTGAATTGTTGTTGGGTGTGAATTGGATGAAATACTACAGCCCAGTGCAGTTTGACTATAAGAAAATCACAATTGCATTCTCCAAAGAAGGAAAGCAAGTGGAGCTGCAAGGCATTGTGGACCACAAAGAAAAACCTGCAGTGAGGCACCTCACAGGCAAGGAGCTTCAGTCATTATCAATAGAAATGGATTGGGAATCTGCTATGGAGGTGGTCCCGAGTTTCCAACTTTGTGCAAAAATGGAAACAGTTCTAGCTGTAATTCAGGCAGTCTTGGACCAGTTTGAGGAGATATTTGCAGAGCCCACTCAATTACCACCGGAGAGGGGATGTGAGCACAGCATTCCACTGAAGCAAGGTACTCAAGCCATTTGCTCTAAGCCTTACAGATATCCCCACAATCAGAAAGATGAAATTGAGAAACAGATTAAGGAAATGCTGTCAACAGGTCTCATTAGGCCTAGTCAAAGTCCATTTGCATCTCCAACCTTACTTGTCAAAAAGAAAGATGGGACATGGAGATTCTGTGTGGATTATAGGAAACTGAATGAAGCAACAGTCAAAGATAAGTTTCCCATACCCAACATTGAAGAATTGTTGGATGAGCTACATGGGGCAGTGGTGTTTTCTAAGCTTGATCTTAGAGCTGGCTATCACCAAGTCCGAGTAGCTGAAGGTGACATCCCTAAAACTGCATTTCGAACTCACAATGGCCATTATGAATTCAATGTAATGCCCTTCGGATTGACCAATGCTCCAGCAACATTTCAGTCATTGATGAATGTAGTTTTTGCTCAGTTCCTGCGCAAGTTTGTCCTTGTCTTCTTTGATGACATATTGATCTACAGCTCTAATCTAGAGGAGCATGTGAACCACCTGCTGAGTGTACTGGAATGTTTGAGAAAGCATCAGCTATTGGCCAAAAGATCTAAGTGTAACTTTGCTGTGGAGAAGGTTGAATACTTGGGCCATGTAATCTCTGCTGAAGGGGTAGCTACAGATCAGAGTAAGATAGGAGCTATAATCAACTGGCCACTACCCAAGAATGAGAAGGAATTAAGGAGCTTCCTAGGGTTAGCTGGCTATTATAGGAGGTTTATAAAGGGGTTTGACATCATTTGTAGACCCCTAACTGAACTCCCAAGGAAAGATGCCTTCCAATGGAACAGTGACAGTACCAAGGCCTTTCATCAAGTCAGGACACTACTAGCCTCTCCACCTGTGCTTGCATTACCTGATTTTGCCATTCAGTTCCAAGTGGAAGCTGATGCTTGTGATGAAGGCATTGGGGCAGTATTGATGCAGCAAGGGAGACCTCTGGCCTTCATTAGAAAGGCTCTACATGGGCAACACTTGTTCCTGTCTACTTATGAGAAAGAGCTACTTGCAATCCTGTATGCAGTAGACAAGTGGCGCCATTACTTGGAACCTAGCCACTTTGTCATCATCACAGATCACCAAAGCTTAAAACACCTCCTGGAGCAGCAAGTTACAACTCACCTCCAGAAGAAAGCAGTTAGGAAATTGCTTGGGCTATCATACTCCATTCAGTATAGAATGGGGAGGAGTAATGCTACAGCTGATGCTCTCTCAAGAAGAGGATTGTCAGAAACTTAGTAGAAGAGAGCTCTTGCCAAGCATTAGTGACCATCACTCCCTCCTGGATCCAAGAAGTGGTAGAGAGCTACAAAGGGGATCCTGAGATTGAGAAACTGGGACCAGTAGCTGCTATTGACCAGAACTCCTTATTCAAATGGCAAGGAGAAATTCTTAGGTACAAGGGAAGAGTGGTAATAGGGACAGGTCAAGAACTGAGAACCAGAATCACTTCAGCATTGGCTGCAGGAGGGCATTCAGAATGAGAGCCACCTATCATAGGATCAAGGCACTATTTTATTGGCCTCAGATGAAAACATTTGTGACTCAATATGTCAAGGAATGTGACATATGCCAGAGACATAAGCATGAGAATATAGCCTATCCTGGGCTGTTACAACCTCTTCATATTCCAGAGGCGCCATGGCAATCCATTGGCATGGATTTTGTAGAAGGATTACCTAAATCACAAGGATTTGATGTGATTTTGGTTGTGGTGGATAGATTCACCAAGTATAGCCATTTCATCTTGCTGTGTCATCCTTTTACTGCTAGCCAGGTAGCTCAAGTATTCATGGATAGCATATACAAACTCCATGGACTGCCCTAGGATATCATTTCAGATAGAGACAAAGTCTTCACCAGTCACCTATGGAAAGAAATGTTTGCAAAACTAGGCACCTCTCTCAAGCTTTCTACAGCCTACCATCCCCAAACTAATGGGCAGACAGAGAGAGTGAACCAATGCCTAGAGTCATACCTTGGGTGTATGTCTTCTGCAATGCCTAATAATTGGGCCAAATGGATCACACTAGCAGAGTGGTGGTACAACACCACACATCACACAGCTTTGAATATGTCACCCTTCAAAGCATTGTATGGTTATCAGCCTCCATAGATGGGCCTCAAAGCTAGCAGTGTCACCACAGCATCAGTAGAAAGCTGGTTTCAGGAAAGGGAACAGGCTAGACAAGTCTTGCAGTCAGGGCTCAGTATTGCTCAAGAAAGGATGAAGAAATTGGCTGACACCAAGAGATCAGAAAGAGTGATGCAGGTGGGAGATATGGCATATCTCAAACTCCAACCATATAGACAGACTTCCTTAGCTTTAAGGAAATGCTTGAAGCTGAGTGCAAAGTTCTATGGGCCCTTTGAGGTACTCAGCAAGATAGGAGAGGTTGCATACAAGCTCAAACTACCTCCTACTTCCAGGCTACATCCAGTATTCCATGTATCCCAGCTAAAGAAGAGAATAGGAGCTTCAATTCCAGTACAAGCAGAGCTCCCAGTAACAGATGACTCTGGCTCAGTGGTGGTAGCTCCAGAGACAGTGCTAGACTCAAGGGTGCAACATTTGGAAAATGGGGATCCTGTGGTGGAATGGCTTGTCAAATGGACGAATTTACCAGTAGAAGAAGCAACCTGGGAGCCAGCTGGTCACATGCTTCGACAGTTTCCAAATTTTTCCTTAAACTAGACCTTGTGGGCAAGGTCTTTTGTAAAGGGGGAAGTGATGTTAAGATCCTAACTAACACCATGGCTATATAAGCCACCCTTGAGCTGTAATTGCAGTATCCATAAAATGAACAAAAGTTTCTTCCTATTCTCTCAACAAACTCTCTCAATTCACTCTTGAATTCGGTTAGGCCAGCTTAGGAGCTTAACAGTACTCTTAATTATAGGATAATTTAGGAAGACTGATTAAGCCATATACTGTATAATGTCTAGCTATTAAAGATATTTTTCGAACATGATTTCAAAAAAAAAAAAAAGATATTTTCGAACATTATTTTTATTTTTTGTTTTTCGCTATACATTGAAAATATGAATTTAACTAGATTTGTATATATAAGTTGGTGGACTATTTCCCTCGATTTGTGAACACTAACAACCAAATTAAACAAAAGAATATTGAGCGAGTTTTTGCAACTCGTCTGTAGTGAAGGCTATCTAGCACAATTTTAAAATTCATGCCATTTTAAATAGTTATTCAAAAGTTGGGGCTATTTTCAGAAATTAGTCCAAGGAATATTTGATTTTGGCAAGGTAGAAATCATATTTGAATTTGATTATGTGGTACATGATGAAGTCATGAACTAATCCACCTTGAAATCCTGAATTTAGTCAAACATATATCCAATAAATTGAAAGCACGCTACCTCCTTTTGTTTGTAAATTGAAAACGTCAATTATCGGCCAGGCAACGTACTAATTCTAATACAGTGTATAGAATATGATATCTTAATTAAATTCATAAAGTATTGTTTTTATTTCTATAGGGGTAATTCACATGTTTGGTACTGATCAACCTAAGACATATAGATATATGGTCATGTAGATGAAGAATTAATGCAGTTGTAAAATTATTTCATATAAATGCACATATAAAGTGTTAATTTGTTTTTGGTCGGAATATATTTATATCATCATTAAATTAACAAATTAATAACTTTATGTTTTAGTACACAAGATCTAAAGTATTCAATCTAAATTTATTTGAGGGTTAAAAATTTAAATATTGCGGAGTATTTTATTTAAGTTTCTTAAATCATACTTTATGTTACTACTCCTTCCTTTTGTTCAGAAAAATATTTCATTTTAAGTAGGTATTTGGGTTCTTTACGAAAAAAAAATCTCAGTAATGATTAATTGGTTATTAGTTGTTGTTTTTTATAAATGTAATAAATGAGGGTAAAATTGGATATTTGTTAATTTTCTTAAAAAATGTAGATATGGTTAAAATAGAGTAATATTTTCAACTTCATGAAATTGAATTGCATTTATTTTTATAAAAATAAAAAAGAAAATTCTAGGGGGGTGGGGGAGGGGGGAACACATTTAGACTTCAAAATAAGGGCACCCCAAAAAATCATAATAAAATTCTTGTAGACTTTTCTTCACTCCGTCCACTCTAAAATTATTGGTGTTTGCATTTTTGTCCATATGTTACTAGACTCTTCTCCCTCAGTTGAGACGGAAACCAAGCAACGGACTTTCTAGCTAAGAATTAGATCGAATTCTAATTATTTTATTACATCGGAAGATGATTTACCTACTACTTTTTTTATATTGTTTTTGAAAATCTTATGATTTCGGAATGAAATTGTATTGTTTTCTATCAAAAATTAAATATATAAAAATAACCATAAATCTTCGATGAAATTAAAGCGCGTCTGGACACGCGGACAACTTCGTCTCTCCTTTTCACTGACAAAAAAAAAAAAATGAGAGAGAGAAGGGAGAAAAGAACATACCACATCGATCCCTTGTGAATACATGACTGTGGCAACGAAAAGCAGCACTAAGAAAAAGGAGGCCGTGGTTGCCGATACCACCTTCAACGACGTCGTTCTGGCGGTCAACGCTCCCTTGACCTTTCCAATCTCAGGCAGCTGAGCACCCCAGCCGCCCCATCGTCTACTGATCTCCCCCTTCTGCCCAGGCCCGGCCCATAAGGCAGGGCAGCAAGTGCACCTGCCCTGGGCCCAACTTCTAAAAGGGCCCAATTAATATTGTGTATATATATATAAGTCCATATTTTCTAAGCCCAAATACCCTCTAATAAATGACTAAAATACCAATCCCTTGAGCTGAGATTCAACTCTTGTATAATTGAAAGTAAGGCCCAGAAGTTCATCAAAAAAAAGAAAGTAAGGCCCAGAAGAAGTTGGGCTATTTTTAGCTCCATTACTATGTTAAGTCCAATTTATTTTATTGATTTATCTATAATCTATTTATTAGATTTTTCAGCTCCATGTATGTTACTACGTAGTTTTTCTTGTGTATTTTTTTTATTTAATTAGCCATGTAGTTTTTTTATGTAATAATAGTAGGTTTTATATATTTTTATTTTGTTACTCCTTCCATTTGGAAAAACATGTCATTTATTATTTATGTGCGTTTTCTTATTATGATAAAAAAACTATATAAAATACCAACTTTTTTGTTACTTTTTTATATATAATTTGCTCATTATTAATAATACATATGAAAATATATATTAAAAAATTAATTAAAATGTTGATATTTTATATATATATTTGTATTATTCTCAAAAAAATGTGTGAATAGTAAACACCATGTTTTGTCGAACAAAGGTAATATAATTAACAAAATTTTAACTTACATTGAAAAAATATTTTCATATGGGGCCCTTAATTTTTTTTTTGCCCCGGGTCTATAAAATGTTAGGAACGGCCCTGCTTCTGCCCTCCTTCGGCATCTCCCGCCGGCGCCACCAACGCCTCCGCCGCCGCCATCTCCTCATCCTCTACCACGTGCCCGATCGTCGCCTCCTCCGCTGCCTCCTCTTTCTCCAGCTGCCCCATGGTAACCACTTACTTACTGGTCAAAGAATGATCGGAGTAGTTAGCTCGCTAGCTGCCTTGTATATAATAAGTTAGTTGGGGAACTGCTTCACCGACGGAATCATTTCCCTACGACGCCGTTTCGATTGCGTCGGCCGTACGGAGTCTGGCGCCCGGTGATCAATTTGATGGATTGGGTTTGTTTGTGGAGCAAATAAACTTATGAGAGAGAGAGAGAGAGAGGAGTTGCCAATTTGCCAGAGAGCCATATGACAACGGCATTTGTAGAGAAGATTTTTCTGTGTACTGTATTAAATTGGTTTTCACCGTACTCTATTTTAATTAAAATAGAGTATTTATTTTATTATTTATACACGTTTTTTTTAAAATAAAAATTATATAAATTTTATACTTATATAAATATAAAATTATTTTTAAAAAATTGAAGTTTTATTTAGTTTTTATTAACCTTAAAAATGTAGGTCGATCAATAGTAAATTAAATGTCAAGTTTTTGTTAATGGAGGGAGTATTAAATTCGGGACCAATGTCCACGGTGGCAGTGGCGGAGCCAGAAAATTTTCGGAGGGGGGCACAACGGTATATGTACGATATAGTTTTGGATTAAATTGACATAAAGAATTATATATAATTTGATAATAAATGATGTTATTTTAAGATAAAATCTCATCGGTTTATGATAAAAACACTATCAGTTTTTTCGCGCCTAAAAAGAAGAAATATAAATATATAAATGGAATACCCGGAAAAAAATAACTAAATAAGTATAGGAAATGCAATAAACATTAAGTTAAGATTATGGTTGTTATATGAGCTAAGTAGCTAGAGCTTGACTCGAGTTTTGCTCAATAAAAGCTCGATTCGAGCATATGATGTACAAAATGATTATGAGCACATTTTTATGCTCGATTCAAAGTTCGGCTCTGCTTAATTAAAACTCAAATAGCACGAATTTTATGAAATTTAACAATTTTATTTTAAGTTACTATGTCATAAACAAGTAAAGTTGCATGATACTAAAAAAACTCACTCAAGCTTGTTCATTTTACTAAACAAGTCGAGTGTGAGCTCAAGTTCAAATATAGGTTTCACTCGAGCTTGACTTGTTTCTAAATGAGCTAAATATAATCAAACAATACTAGACATGTTTGACTCGAATAACAACCATAGTTAATATACAACCATAGTTAATATATACAACTTGTTGCACTCATAACATATAAATGTATAACCAAATATAAAAATTTTAAACTTGCGTAACTTCTTATTTAATTGTCGAAATGATTAGTATAATCTCTCATTTCAAAGCTCTCGAGATGAATTATAGTATGTGAATGTTATTTGAAGTAAAATATAGAAGTATTATAGTCTACTGAAACAAAATTAAAATGATTAATATACCTTTAATTTTTAAACATTCATAACTTTTTACTCAGATGTCGGATTAAGGCGTATTATATGTCAAAACGAAGCTAGCGACGAGTAGAATACTACTAGGTACTTCGTGAAATGAGAGGAGGGGCACGTGCCCCCCTAGCCCCCCTCAGCTCCGCCCCTGCACGGTGGTGAAGGGTTTAGAGTGAAGCTAGAATTTTATCAGAGGGGGCGTAATTTTGTATCCGGTTTGATATTCACACGACCAAAATATCGTCAAAGACACGACCACGACATCAGCTTCCCAAGGCGATAGATATTTTCCAAGTCATTCAAAAATATATCTATAAATAATATTTTTGTTTATATATGGAAAAGTAAGTTGAAAATTTTAAAGATAGAATAAATAAAATTTTCATATTTATAAATATAAAAATAAATAAAATAAATAAGAATGAGAAAACCAATAGAACTACATAGATGGTTCGTCGCTCAAATATGAACATTTTCATTAAATAAATAAAAAGTACTCCATTGCTATTTTTGGGTGTTCAAATATGAATATTTGAATCCCCAAAAATTTACAACACCCTCCAAAGAGTATATAACACCACTCAAAAGATAACCGAATTACTTTGTGCATTCCATGCTTCTTTAAGTAAAATCAGAATTCTAATTTCTTGCCACTGCATGCCTGGTGGTTTTTATGGTATTTTAGAAACAAAGCTCTTTTCGATAAAATCAAAGTCAGCCCAAAAACTATAGCATCATTCATAAAATAACAATTAACCAACTGGGAAAAAGTAAAAATGGATGACTTAAGCACAAATAAGGACACAGATAAAAAAATGATCAAACCAGCAAAAACTAGGAAAAGGATCACAAAGTGGAAAAAAACCAAAGATAACTGGTACAAACTAAATTTTGATGGAGCCTTCTCCTCTGACAAACTAGGAACTTATGGGTTCTTAATCAGGGACTGTCTGGGCTATGCTCGGTATGTTGAATCTAGCTCCTCCCCACTCGCTTCTGCCATTGGTTCTGAATGATTTGGCCTTTGGAGAGGTGTACTCAAAGCAGTTGAATTAAAAATTCCGTGTATCTGCATTGAATGTGATAATCTTAGTATTATCAAAAGCCTCAAGACAGGTGTGTCTTTTTGTGGCGATATAGAGATGCTTATATCCGACACTCTATGCGCTCTGAATATGATTCCAAAATTTGAGGTCTCTCATGTATTTAGGGATGACAATCAAGCTGCTGACTGGCTATCTCATCTAGATTTTGGGTTCTCCAACTCGACCTTGCCCCCTGATGCTGTCTCGAGCAGTACCATCCGTAAGGATGCTCTTGGCTAGTTGGCTCTGCCAGCAATCAAATTTTTTCCGGTTAAAAAAAAAACAAAAAAAATATGAATATTTGAAGTGTGTAAATTTGAACACCTCTCTTCCTACACTTGTATTTTAAATTTTTTATTTAAATAATTTTATTCAAATTAACTAATCAGAGTAAAATATACAAAATATACCCATTACAATACAACCAATAGAATAAAAATATATAAAAATATACAAAATAATATGCATTTTTACATATATATTGTTCAAATATTTACATTTACACCTTGTCTGGTTTTTTCATATCTTAGAGCAAGCCCAACAGCTTCTCTAAAATAGATAAAATGGGAGATTTTAGAGGAAAAAAGTCATTTTTTCTCCCCAACAGCTTCTCTAAACCTATCTGTAAAATAGAGAAATTGATGGAGAGAGGAAAAATCTCTAAATTTAGAGGAATGGTTAAAATCTGTAAAATTTAATGCGTTCGCCCCTTTCAATGTCTACCTATTTGTTCATTGGTTGTTGCCTATTGATTAAATGAAGTTATTGGAATTTTATTTATTAAATTATGAATTTATGCATCTATTATAGTGTATAATAAATGTAGCAATTTGTATAATAGAGAATCTGTTGGAGTTGTGGTGTAAATCTTTTAGAGATTTTGTTATTTTGTTCTCTATTTTAGAGATTTTTTACAGAAGCTGTTGGCCTGAGGATGCTCTTATAGAGTTTGTTTCTACTTTGTACACCGTTTACTGTTTCTCTATTATATATTTACTAGTGTAGGTTCCGTCCCGTACACGGACAATACGTTAATACAATATTACAAATAATCTAGATGAATTCCAATAAATAAAAATCTACATCTAAATAAAAATTATGTTTTCCACCAAAAAATACTATAGATATAAATAAAATTAGTTCAACAAATGACATATAATCTAATTATCTATTATTTGTATGCTCTCGAAATATAAATAAAATTCATATTTATAAGGTAAAAGGTTTTTTCCCTAATATATCGTTAATTAAATGTCATGTAATTAAATAGATAGTTGATTTTTAAAAATATTTTATTATTCTTTTTTTTTTAATTAAATATTGTATGTAGCATATATTTATTACGTTAGTTTACTGAAATATCTATGCACACATAGATTGTGTTATATTGATATAGTTTTTTCCTTGTATAATATTTACTCTTTTATAAGATTCTATCCAATTATATGAGTTAATGGTAAAATAAAATAATTATTTAATCATATTTAATTATATAGATTAAAACTATATAGATTATTTTTATTAGATTTCATTTTTTACGGGAGAAAGCTTTGTGAGATTCACTCACGCGCCGCCACGTAAGCAGATGTACTCACACGCCGTCACGCAGACACCAATGCATCGATTTTAGTGTATGTATATAGATGCGATTTTCCCCTATCGGTGTTACCAGTCTATCCAGAATTCTCAAATTTTTACCTTTCAAAAAAAAAAAATCATATTTACACACTCAGTAGTCAGTCGGCATATGCCAAAATATAGAACGTGGGCTTGTGGTAACGTGTTCGGCCGTGATTGGATGTAAGATTTGAATAAAATGTGCGTTTATTGGGTGGATCGCAACCTTAATTTTATGGTACAAATTCCAAACTCCGGCGTGCGTTGATTTGCAGTCAACCGTCAATAAAGTTAATTTTTGCATTAGGGATTTAGGGGTTTTATTTTTTGGGTTCAGGAATTGCACTAGGAAATAAAAATTCAGGGTCGTGCTGCAACGTAATGTATAAATTCAAATTTAACAATAACAAATATAAATAATTTTTCATTTGTTTGCTAATTTGTTTGAACAAGTGGCCTACTAGTTTCCACGTTGGGTCGTGTAGATAAGTACAAAGTCAAACCCCATCTTTATTTACTAGGCTTAAATTTAACATCTTTAATAAATTTAACAGAAATTTCGCCAGGTGCCCCTCCTGAGGTATTGCAATTTTCGCGAGGTATATAACTCTTTTGCATATTCCGCGAGGTACCCTCCCTCGTTAAATTTAACAGTCCAGTTGATGCCGTTAGTTTTCAATTAAAAAGAAAGAAAGAACGGTGGCTTTGATTTGTTGAATACCCCTCTAGGGTTTTGATTTGTTGAATTTAATAGCTCTGAAACCTTCAGAACACACCAGCCCCCATCGCCGGATTCCTCCTCACCTAAGCCCGACGACCACCACCACGGGCACCACCATGACACCATCAAATGGGCGCTGGCGGCCCCAACTGGCTTAGCAACGCCATACTCCGCTCCCAGGACGGCCCCTACTCCGACGACGGCGCCTCCCAGGACTCCGCCGACGCAGGTGGAGGGACAAATTTTCTCAACCTACAGACGAATTCGGATCCCCTCTCGCAACCCTCGCCCAACAACCAATGGCTGTCACGGTCTACGGCACCGGCGGTTGACGATTCCTCAGTGCTCTTGATCCCCAACCACGACGGTGACGGCAATGGCGGGGGTGGGAGTAAGCGGAGATGGGCAACGACGGCGGAGGAGGAGGAGATGGAGTGGTGGTTAGCCTGCCTGAAGATCGCGACGCCGGTCACCGCCCTTTCTCTCGAGCCACAGTCACACCGCCCTTTCCTCGAGCTTTCTGAAGCGGTCGATTGTCGCTCTCTCTTCTCTGCGCTTCGGTTCTTCTTTCTTTTTTTCTTTTATTTTTTTTAATTGAAAACTAACGGAGGAGAATCAACTGGGCTGTTAAATTCAACGAGGGAGGGCATCCGGGGAAAATATTCGAAATCTCAGGGGCACCACGCAAAATATACAAAAAAGTTGTATACCTCACGAAAATTGCAATACCTCAGGGATACCTCGCGAAATTTCCGTAAATTTAAATTCATCTCAAAATTATCACACCATCACACCCAGAAATAAAAAAATAAAAATTTGTTTTCACTTTCAACACTAAGCGAACTCTTACCTTCAATATCTTCAAATTACTTTTTTTTTTATTAAGATCCCGTTCGATATTGATATCTAAATATTTAGTTATTAGATATCGATATCATGATGATATCTTAATAGTCTTTTCGTCCGAAAAAACATACTCCGTGTCATTTACTATTCAAACACGTTTCTTAGTGTTATAAAAACTATATAGAATATCCATTATTTATATAAATTTTATTAAATGATTTCATACTTATTGATATTATATACGATATTGTTAAAAAATTTATTAAAAAGTGGATATTTTATATAATTTTTACCATTTTTAAAAAAGTGTGTATAAATAGTAAACGACATATTTTTATCGAAATAGGGTATCAAATAATATCTCACTCCAAATTAGTACAATATATAAGATGGATTAAAAAGGAAAAAATCGAATGTTAAGATATTTAGTGATATTTTTTTGATAAAAGATATTTAGTGATATCGATATTAAATTATAAGTGTTCTAAAAAATGCTAGGCGGATCCTAGGCGGTGAGGGTTCGTCTAGCGTCTAGACAACACCTAGGTGGTCAAGACAGGTGTCTAGACGTGCCTATGCGCCCGTCTAACTCTAGGCGAGAGGGGGTCGCCTAGGTGGGATTTTTAAAACAGTGATTATACCAAAATAATAACGGTTTATCTACTGTATATCCTAAAGGTATAGGATAATGATACTTTATTAGGAAAGAAAATTTTAAAAGAAGATGAATGAACCTATAATCTAATTTAAAAAAGGGCCATTTTGCAAAATGGCCACGAAATTGGACATAATTTGCGAAATAACCACGTTTTAGGACAAATTAGTGAAATAGCCTCAATATAAACATTAACCTAATTCCCTCCCCTCTCTCCCCGGAACCTCTCTCCTGATTTTGGACAAACCGATAAACAGAAGCTTGGAACGATTGCAATCGGCGCATCCATCAATTAATTGGATCTGTGTGTGCTTGGAACGATTGCAATCGATCTCAATTGCAAAATCGAGGCCGGATCTAGTCGACATCTTCGGAGGCAGTTGCGGAGGTGGTGAGCGGGCCGGATCCGAGATCTCCTCCAGCGAGATCTGGACTCAAATCGTCGGCGTCGAGGAGGAGAGGCCGAGCTCGGAGATTGATTCCTCTGGCTCGCCGGATCCATGGCGTCGAGGAAGGCCGAGCGAGGGTGGATCTCAGATCTGAGCCGAGGTCGAGCGAGGCGGAGCGAGCAAGCGAGGGAGGGAGGCGGTGGTGAGCGAGCGACGAAGCGAGGGAGGGAGCGAGCGGCGCCGGAGAGAAGGAGGCCGGAGCGAGCCTGCGGCGGTGCCGGCGTGCGCGGATCTCCTCTTCGCAGATATCGGGAGGAAGAAGAAGAACTTTTGATGAAATTACAAAAATCACCCTACAAATATGAGAAATTAAAAAACTATCTATATTTTATTATGTGATCCATAATCTATATTTTTATTTTTATTTTTGCACAATAAAATGTTATATTTGCATAACATACGATTATATTTACACAATTTATGGTTATATTTGCACGAAAAAATGTTAAAAAAATAAAAAAATAAAACTAGACTTGCTTCAATTTATTCTGAATCGCTTACAATTTATTGAGAAAGTATGAAATTATATTTAGATGAAATAAGTTCATGTTGAGTATAAATTCACAAGTCTCGATTGTTTGTGCAAAAATAACACATAGTTGAGCGAAAATAAGATGACGCTGAGCAAAATTTCACCAATCCCCCATGTTGTGCAATTATTGTCTATTGATGAGCAAAAATAAGACCATGTTGTGTAAAAATAAGAGCACGTTGAGCAATAATTTATTGAGAAAGTATGAAATTATATTGAGATAAAATAAGATCATGTTGAGAATAAATTCACAAGTCTTGATTGTTGTGCAAAAATAACATATAGTTGAGCAAAAAGAAGATGATGTTGAGCAAAATTTCACCAATCCCCCATGTTGTGCAATTATTGTCTATTGATGAGCAAAAATAAGATCATGTTGTGCAATAATCTATTAAAAAAATATAAAATTATATTTACAAAAAGTAAGATCATGTTGAGACACAATTTCACAAGTCTCGAATGTTGTGCAAAAATAAAGTCTTGATGAGCAAAAATAAGAGCATGTTGTGCAATAATTTATTGAGAAAGTATGAAATTATATTGAGAGAAAATAAAACCATGGTGAGAACAAATTCACAAGTCTCGATTGTTGTGAAAAAATAACCTATTGTTGAGCAAAAATAAGATGACGTTGTGCAATAATTTATTGAGAAAGTATGAAATTATATTGAGAGAAAATAAAATCATGTTGAGAACAATTTCACAAGTCTCGATTGTTGGATTTTTTTTTCAAAATATTCAAGAAAAAATAAAAATTTACGAAAAAAATTCACACTTTCAAAATATTTACAAAAATATTCAAAATTTGCAGGATTGGCAGAGAAACGCGGTCTCAAACCGCATTTCTTTCGTAAGAAGCAGCATCTAGGGGTTGGATAAAAACAAATGAAAAAAACGCGGTTTGAAACCGCGTTTTATAATTAATTTTGGGTAAAACGTGGTTTCAAACCGCGTTTATTTTAATTTGTATTTTTAAGTTAAAAAATTAGAGAGAAAAAAAATGAATGAAACGCGGCTTGGAGCCGCGTTTCATTTGCAACCCCACAGCTCCTAATCTCCCATGGCCAAAGCAACCCGACCTCTGTCCTCGCTGTCCTCCCTCTGTCTTGTGTCGTCGTCGCCGCGTCCCGCCACCAATTGCAACCGGATTCCAGGTATTTGAGGTGCCAATTGCAACCGGAGGGCCAGGGCGACGGAGATGGAGGCTCGAGATACCGCCCATCTTCAATCGAAGCCTGTCCCAAATCGAAGAGGAAGGCGCAGGGCGCGGCCACAGATCCAATCTGATCGACGCTCTCTTCCTCTCTCCTCCTTCGGTGGCGCTCGAGAGGTCGTCCGTCTCCAAGCCTCCCCTCACTCTCGCCGCCCACCTCAATTGAAAACTCAGATTTGGAATCCCGAAACGGGGCGAGCGAATCGAAGAGGGTTGATGGGTTTCCGACCAAAAGCTCGGAGCTTTAGGAGGCTGGGTAATGGGTTGTCGAATCTTCAAATTGAAGAGGGGTGACAGGAGCCATGGCGATGGTGAACTCTCGGGGGTTCCGAATCTCCAAACTCTCGAGCCATGGCGATGCGTTTCCGCGGCAGTGGTGGACATGAGCCATGGTGACGGTGGATTGTAGGGGCTTGGCTGGCCTGGTGGTGGGCTGTCGGAGTCCGGCTGAGCAATGGAGGAGCAGCCATGGCGGGAGGTTGAAGGAGACGGAAGGAGTAGCTTACAAATGAAACGCGGTATAATACCGCGTTTCATTCAATTTTTTTTTTTTAATATACTTTTTAATTTAAAAATAAAATCGTAAAAAACGCGGTTTGAAACCGCGTTTTACCCAAAATTAATTATAAAACGCGGTTTCAAACCGCGTTTTTTTCATTTGTTTTTATCCAACTCCCAGATGTTACTTCTTGTTAATGAAACGCGGTCTCAGACCGCGTTTCTCTGCCAATCCTGCAAATTTTGAATATTTTTGTAAATTTTTTCAAAGTGTGAATTTTTTCGTAATTTTTTATTTTTTTGTGAATATTTTGAAAAAAAAATTCCGATTGTTGTGCAAAAATAACTTATTGTTGAGCAAAAATAACATGATGTTGAGCAAAATTTCACCAATCCCCCATGTTGTGCAATTTTACTCGATTGATGAGCAAAAATAAGACCGCGTTGTGCAAATATAACCATAAGGTGTGCAAATATGACCCAAGTCTAGTCTTTTTTTTTTGTTTTTTTTAAACATTTTGTCGTGCAAATATAAGAGTACGTTGTGCAAATTCAACTGTAAGTTGTGCAAATATGATCCAAGTTTAGTTATTATTATTATTATTATTATTATTATTATTATTATTATTATTATTATTTTACATTTTGTCGTGAAAATATAAGAGTACGATGTGCAAATATAATCGTATGTTGTGCAAATATAACATTTTGTTGTGCAAAATGTTATATTTGCACAACATTTTATTATTATTATTATTATTATTATTATTATTATTATTATTATTATTATTATTATTATTATTATTATTATTATTATTATTATTATTATTATTATTATTATTATTATTATTATTATTATTATTATTATTATTCGGACGATGACGATTGCTCCCTCGGCGCCGCTCATGGATCGATTTCGAGATCTGAAGCTGGAGACATGAATCGATTTCGAGATCTTTTTACTTTCTCATATTTATTAATTACATATTTTATAGTTTTTTTTACTTTCTCATATTCATAGGGTGATTTTTATAATAAAATATAGATTTTTTATAATTTCAATATTTATAGGGTCAGTTTTGTAATTTAACAAAAACTACATCTTCTATCTTGTGAAATCGACGAACACAACGTTCGGACTTCGGAGGAGATCTAGCTCCGGTCACCGCCTCGCTCGCTCGCGCCGCCGCCTCCCTCAACCTCGCTTGGACCGCCGCCTTGCTCGACCTCGCTCGGACGCGCCATTACATATCTGAATCGGAGGAGGAGTGACGGCGGAATCCGACTTCAGATCTGGACTCACTCGCTCGAGCCACTTCAGATATGGAGGAAGACGATCGGAGGAAGACCAACACACCGCAATCCTCGATCGGAGGAACAATCGGAGTTGAAGAGACAGCGGAGGAACGATCCGGAATCTCGCCGAATGAGGAATCTCACCGGATCTCGCCGGATCTGTCAAATTCGCACCGGATCTCGCCGAATCTCGCCGGATGAGGAAGAGAGACGCCGCACTGTCTGGCTTCGCCGCCATAGATCGAGACCTCCAATCCGGCGCAATCTCAGATCTGTCGAAGAAGGAACTCGAATTCGGATGATGACGGTCTCGAAAAATCTGGAAAGAGAGGAGAGGATGCGAGAAATCTGGAAAAAGAGGGGAGGAGCACCCCTTAAGAATATATAGTGGCCATTTTGCTAAATTGTCCAAAAACGCGACCATTTTACAAATATGTCCAAATAAAGTGACTATTTTGCAATTTTTTTCATTTAAAAATAGCTAAACCGGATATATTTAGGAAAAATATTTTTCAATTGGACATCTTATCTTATATTCCTATATTTTTGGAACGTAGGATAGAAATGCCGAAATAATAAATACTCCGTGTTAGAGATCAGAATTGATATTGACAAACTGTACATAAATACGGATACTCCGTATGGTAGTAGATCTATAGATGTTCCCGTATGGATAGTTAAGTTTAGAGCTGGCAAAACCCGACCCGAACCCGAAAACCCGATTCGGTCGACTCGAAACCGATTATTCTGAATACCGACACAATTCGTCCATTTTGGACCCGAAATCCGAATGAACCGAACCCGATTAACCCGAAACCCATTAAGACCCGAACTCGTTATAACCGAAACCCAAAATAACCCGAACTTTAAGCTACAATCTAGTAAATTTTTTAAAATAAATATTGAAATAATGAAAACCAGAGACAACTGAAACCTGATACAACCGAAACCCGAACCCGACCCAACCGATTGACCAAATTATTAGGCATTATCCGAAATCCGAATGACCCGAAACCCAACTAACCGAACCCAAACCCGATCCGACCCGCCCGATTGCCACCTCTAGTTAAGTTAGATTTGGTCTATAAATTTACAGCGCACAACTCTTTAATGTTATGCCACTTGGTTGGTCCTCCCCTACGAAGGTGAGCCCCCACAACTCTGCAAGGGCCCCACAAGCTCACACTGATTCAATAGTACGCACGTGACCTGACCCACCAACACATGTGGACGACCGGTTTTGCACGTGCGAGCGCACGAACAGTGGATTGGGAAGTTATTTGGGTTGGGCCGGGATTTATATAGTTAATAGGACAGTGTACATCACTAGCCCAGACCATCTCCGGATGGGCCGCCCGAACCGGCTGGAAACCGGCCCACGGGGTTAAATGAACCGACCCGATTACCTGAAGAGCCTGATATAGGAATGGTGCTAATGTGCCATACATACTGCCATGGGACCAAAAAAAAATAGAGCCCGGTTAGATTTTTTTTTGGAAACAATGTAAATTTTATTTTCAGTCAATTGATATTTTTTGAGAAATTAGTTTTCGGTTAAAAGAGTGTCAATAGTGATAATTTTTAAGGATTTTTTTTTCTTTTAACTATATTAATTTACGAATATATATATATAAAGGTAAATATTTAAAAAGCATCCAGCCTAGTCAATCACCTACCAATGGCATCCTTTCAGATGATAGTGTCTAACATCGAATGCGTCGCTACATTTTCTTTTAGGAGAAAATGGGTCAGAAAGGCAATATGATTTTCTGCAATGCTAAGCACTCTTAAAAAGTGATAAAGTCAAACCTCCTCAAAGTGCAAAAAATATGTCAGCATATCAGAGATAGACAACTCAATTTTCAAATGGCAATCCCAAATCTTAGTGATCCCATTCGTCAAAGTTTGTTCATGAATCTTGTTGTCAAGAATGTATTTCTCTACGACTCTACCTCTTCTTCCATGCATACAATCTTGTTGGCAATCCCGTGCCTTTACCTCCCCACCCCCAAGATCCAAAAAAAAAAATGATTAAAATTTGTAAAAAAAAAAAAGAAAAAAAAGAAGTAAAGGGTAGGATTTTGCGAGGAGGGACAGGGAGATAGGAAGGGTTCGGAACAGATCCGCATTGACATTCATAAGGGATGTGCGGAGCCTAATTTTCTTTCCATAAGTAAATGGATTTTCCATCACCAATTCTCCAAATTAGTCATATTTTGAATATTTCTCTTATGCTCATCATCCTCATTCCTCATCATGCTAGACCACTATCAAAATGTGTTTTTTTCTTGGTATTTTAAGACATGTATGTTGTTTTTTTTGGTATTTTTCATTTACTATTCTCACCCATAAATTTTATGATTGGGCTAATATATTTTAAAAGTAGATCTAGCATGATGAGGAAACGGGTGTAGAACCGACCAAAAAAGGCGCTATACGCAATCAAACCGTCTTTGCCGAAGGATCTAACAAGCTAGTTGTGCTAGTTGTGTGTCGAAACATGGAGATTGAAGTACCCATCAATGTTCTCTGCCAAGAAGTTCATCTCATTGCACCCTAAGGTGAAGTCCATGAGCAACTGCAATGCCGATTCGGATGAATCATCCTCCCTATGTTGATCATTAGCCACCAACGAATAGGACCTCCCAACACCATCAGCCTCCTTGAGCGAGATCAAGGCCTTGCACTCGTACTCCAGCTCGTGCGGATGGCTAGCCAATGTGGGTGTGGGCGCGGAGCCTGACCCACATTTGGTGCTACAAGAGGATGCTTGAGAAACCGGGCTCCCACAGCAGGCCTTATCCGGCCCTCCCTTAAGCACCCTAAACGACTCTCCGGCTTCTGAGTTCCAAATCCGGAGGAAGTAGTCGGATTCCGAGTGGCTTGATGGCCTGCTGTAGCTATGTAAGAGAGACTCCCTTGAGAGGCGTGCCTCGGCTTCCAGCCTGGCGCTCTCCCATTGGGCCATGTGGCGCGTGGAGGGCGAAGATGGCAGCTTCGTGGAGGCCGGTTCGTGGGTCTGTGGATCGATCCCCATCGAGATAAGCCGCTTCCTTAGATGTGTGTTCCATAAATTCTTGATCTCGTTATCCGTTCGCCCCGGTAAATGTGATGCAATGGCAGCCCACCTAGTGAAATGATACACATACCACATTGTTCTTAACACACATTTTTATGTCACATTCTAACATGAAACACACTCGAATCGAAACCAATTGTATAGTACCGATTGCCAAGAACCGCGTGCAGCTGAACCACGAGCTTCTCCTCTTCGGGTGTGAATGGACCGCGCTTAATGTCAGGCCGAAGATAGTTCGTCCATCGCAGCCTACAACTCTTTCCGCACCGGTTAAGCCCTAGATAAATTCAAAAAACATAAATAAATAAAAAATGGTCATAAATTCAAATAGTACATTAGGAAATCAAACATTTTTTCATTCATCTCATATCTAATATTTTTTTTATGGTAGATTCTCATATCTAATATTTGATCATGATGAATATATCACTATCATTTTCCCTTCAATCTTAGTGCCAAAAACATGATATTAAATGACTATGGACCATGGTGTATGTTGAAGCTACATCCAAGTACACTTAAAATCCTTCAAAGGAAAACTGATCAAATTAAAGATGGTGAATTGCTTGTGGGGCTACAATGGATTTTTTTTTTTTTTTTGCCATTTTCAAAGATGACCATTCTCTATTTTTTTTGTCTATTTGTAGTGAGATACAAGAGGAAACCAAACAAGGCCTTAAAGGAGAGATGACCATGGTCTATATATTCACCTATAAAATACTTCAAAAAAATCTCTATATCTCACTACAAAAATACAAATCACAATTTGGGCATTTGAGAGATATCAATATATATATAAGAGGGAACCAAACAAGGCCTTAAAGGAGAGAAGAACCTGCAAGGTGAGGGATAGAGCGCCAACTGGAATGGCCATGTTTGGAGATGTAAGAGAGTAAGATGTCATCTTCTTCAGCAGTCCATTGGCCCTTTCTTAGGCCTTTCTTTTCACAACATGGTGTTCTTTTTCCCATCTTCTTCTTCAGAGAGGTCTCCTCCTCACAGAGAGAGAGTTAGAAAGTAAAACAGTAGTCCCAAATGCCCCAAAAATTGAACCCACAAGTCTAAATTTAAGGAAGCACACAGCAACAGGAGATAATAATAACAAAAACCCTGAAGAGCTGATAAGCTGATTCAATGCAAAGATCACAGATTGAGTAATGTGTGTGACTGCACTTCACTTAATGACACCCAACTTGTGTCAAATGCTTACACAGATTTGAAAAATAAAGTGAGATTTTGAGAGAGAGAGAGAGAGAGAGAGAGAGAGAGAGAGATATGCTAGGGTAGCATTGAGGTTCAAATCAATGCAGGCAAGGGTATTTATAAAGGGGAGATTTTTGGGAGGGCAATAATTGCAACAAAAATGAAAAAGTTACTAAGGGAAAGGGTAACTCTAAATTTGCAAACTTTACAAATTAACCCCTAATTTAGGCAATTTTGCAAAAAAAAAACTACTCTATTATAAATTTTTCATTCATCCACCGTTTTATAGGTGGAGCGAGTTTATAATCTAAATGAAGTTAAATTATATTGTAAAAGTTATTATAATTAAGTTTATTTTTCTCGAAAAAATAAATAGTCTTCAAAATAATGCATATGTTATTTACCTGGTACAACTATACAAGCTTTCTATGTTTTGTTTGCAATTAATCAGGTGTGTGTGGGGCACCTGATAAAAGTTATTTTTTCAACTTCATCTAGATTATAAAACTGCCTCATACACACCTGATATCATTTTTGCTCATGTTATCCTTATTAAAACGTTATTAGAAAACGTGTATGTCAAAATAGATATTACTAGTACATATTCAACTTTATATCCTCATTAGTGAAGAATATATTACACATTTTAATAAAGGAGGTTGGAGAGCTTTTTTTTTTATACAAGTAAAATTTTGAGAGGTCGACGGATTGAAAGACGGACTAATCGTCATGATACAAACCAAACGAGAAACATAAGTACATAACAGAACAAAAAGGCGCAACAAACAAACAGGCTGGAGAGCTTAATTACTTGTTCTTTCCAATTAGGTTTTTTCATCTTAATGATATGTGTTGTTTCTCAAAAAAAAAAATTGATGAGCCATAAAAAAAATATGGAAATAACTTGGGTTGATTTGTACAAAATGACCTTAATAAGGGGTGAATGTGTGAAGTTTACCCTTAATTGTAAGAACAGAAAAGGGCAGCGAGGTTGAAGCTATGACAGCATCAGCCCATGGCATTTAATGGCTGCCGTATCAGCACAAAATTTGCTCAGAATTCACAGGAACCCAGATTCATAGAAATCAATCATGTTCTAGGGTTTCTAGCCCTTCTAGGGTTTGCTCGCATTGACATTTTTCCAGAGGATATTTATCACAATTTGATTGATTGAATATATATACTTCAATAAGTATACTCTATGATCTAAAACTGATTAATGAAGTGTGGATCATAGGTAACATGGCCCATAGTTGTTGTTGTTTTAAAAAAATTAAAATAGATACAGTACTGTATACAGTAGTACTGTATTGACTAATGTGGGTGTTTGGATGGTAGTGATGAATAAAATGAAATTACAAGAAAAAGGGAAGAAAATAGTAGAAGTAGTGAAATTATCATCAATTGCATCAAAAATTGAATGCTACTCTCTGTGCAGTTTTTTTCACTCATTGAAATGTTTGAAAGGGAAAGGTGTCAATGCCAGAGAGTTGGCAGCATTAAATAGGGCTGAAGAGAGAGAAAAATTAAATGAAAATTTATTTATTTTGATAAGCGGGCTTACTGGACTACTTTCAAGCACATCCTTGTGGATGAGAATACAAAATTTCGGTGGTGCTTAGCTTTGTTCTTCGGCGGTAATTCCTTGGCTTTTTTGGTGGTGATCCTTTTGGGACATTTTGTTGTAGAGTTTATTTCTGCTTGTTTCATGTCACTTGTTATATGTATTCCTGTATTTTAGGTTGTTCGCTTGACGGTTCACTGTCTGCTGACTTTGTCGGTCTCTCGATCGATGAGTCAGGTCTGTCTGACCTTCGAATTTTTACCTAATCGGAAAAAAAAAAGCTTAGGGTTACAGAGGAGATCCTACAAGGCTACAAAATTGAGAAGTCGAACAAGCCTATCTGCGACTGTGTTGATCTCATAGAAAGCGTGGATGAATGGTATCACATCGAACTGCTGAAAGAGAAAGAAGGGTGTGAGACACAAACATTTCAATCTCTCATAGATATCTCCAAACCCTCTAAATGTTATTAATGACAGTCATGCTATCACGTCGCAATATTGGAATAGCCAAGCTCATTCACCGTTGTAATGTCGTTTCTTATAGCAATAGTCTCTGCAACCAAGACTGAACTTTGACCACACTAGCTAGGTTATGTCGCAATCGATCATCGATCCATTATGCTCTCAAAGGATGATCGAAGCCTGTAGTCGCCTTTCCGGGCGCCAACCTAGCTCGAATGATCTTTCTTCTTGGCCTTGACTCCACTTGGGCAGCTTAACCCCAATGCAGACATCGAACCAGCTGGGGACCATGGAGGGAGTCTCCATTTTCATAAAACCTTATCGCGTCACGCACGGAGATCTTTCCATTGATAGATAAGAGGGCTCCCCATCGAATAAACTCTTAAAGGTTGCTTATAGGTAGAAAAAAGATAGGCCAATCAAACAAAAACAACAAGCTCTCTGCAATACTTTCACTAAGTAATGCGATTCTATCCTCTTGCCATTAGATTTAGTCTTATAATATCCTTTATATTCCATCTCGGATTTTTTTTTCTTGTCCACTTTTCCTAGGTATTTATTGTTGGAAGTTGTCCTCTAAGATCGACTTTGAGGCTTCCCCGTTTTTAAGTTGTTTGTTTGGTGTAACTTTTCATCATTTGAATTATTGTTTTGTTTTGGTTGTCAAATATTTTTCGATTTCTGCTTGTTCATAAGCATCACCATATATATCGTGGCTAACTTCTCTTTGTTAAAATTTTCAAAAAGCCCACATGTGATATTTTTTATGCTTTTATTGGTTGTTACTTGTTAGTACTTTGGAAGACCGTTTCAATATTCGGACCAATTCTTTTAATCAACTGCAATGTATGAATACATTTTATGAAAAAAATGAATTGGGTTTTCATCTGCTTGGTCACGTAAAGAGTAGTTTAACGGGACATCGATTCCTTTGTTTGCCAATCTAGCCTTCGTAGAGATTTCGTCTAATGTAAGTTTCTAAATAACACTTTTTATTTTTGGAAATGTATCAATGTTCTGTATCTAATCGATGCTACTAGTCACTTCTCTGTTTTGTTTTGTGATATGAGCTAGTGCACTTGTTGTGGTGAACCATTCATCTTTGCTTGCTTTCCACTATAGTACAGTATCTTCTATACAACTTTGTACGTGATGCTTGGTTCAATCGATCAATGATCTATGGGATTGATCTTTGTTCTAAAAGAAATTTCGATGTATTTGATCGAGTTCTTTATGGATCTCAACAACCAACATAAAATTTTGCATTATGTTTTACTACCAACTTTGACCTTATAAGTGTTGTTCTACCTTCTTGTAATAAGTTTGTCCTCCCTCAAATAAATCATAGACCCACCACTACTTGGACGATTCGGAATCTATTGGAATATTGGAGGACTGAATGAGAGCTTGTTTGGGTAACAATTAAAAAACTCAAGAAGTAAGATAAATATATGTGCTTGATTACATTTTTTATACAAAAAAACCCATGAATTTGATTTCCTGATAATTTCAATTCCTACGAAATGGGGGAAATCCCACTTATATAGTGGGAACATCAATTTTTTTTTTTAAAAAAAATACAAATAGATTAGTTTGAAACATCAAGTTTTAAGTTGAAGAGGAAATATATCTTTAATTAAGACTATGGTTGTGTATGAGGAAGCTTGGAGTAGTTTAAAATAATAATCCATGTATGGGGCTTGTTTAATCCGTGTGTGAGAGGGGTCATCAGGGACTCCAATGGTTATATTATTGATATTTTTCATCAGGAGATAAGATAGAGTTCAATTCTCCAAACCGAGGTTTTTGCTATTTGCACAGGTATGCAGAAAGCAATCGAGAGAAGTTTCAAGAAATTCGTAATTGAAGGAGACAATCTAGAAGCAGTGAAAGCAATTACTGGCTCGACAACAATAAATTGGGAGATCTTGCGCCAAGTTGAAGAAATCAGGCTTCTTTCTAATTTTTTTGATCATATTGAGTTTAAGCACTGTTATAGAGAAGCAAATAGAGTAGCAGATTTCATTGCTAAGAGTAGAAGAAATTGTAATATGTCTACTCTTTCTTTGAACAAGGATCTTTGTAACATCATCCTTCAGGATTATCAAGGTTGTGTTCTGTTTTCCTAACAGAACCTTCCTAATATTTGCCTATTGTAAAAAAAAGGTTTTTTTTAATTAAAATTTGTGTTTTAAAGAAAAGCTATTTGTGATATTTTTTGTGTTTTTAGTTTATTTAGTTTGAAATTATCATAATACCTCTAATAATAACCAAATAAATTCCATTTTTTTTATAAATAAACCCTTTTACGCCTAATACGTACTTTATATTATTTCATAATCTTTCAATATTTATTTTGCACAATTTTTCAATTTTAACTTGTTTGTAATTTTAATCATTTTTTTCTACCCCGTCCATTACATACCCTATTTTAATACTCGTAAAAAGGAGAGTTTATTCCATAAAAATCATATCATAAGAATTGTTTTTCTGATAAATTACGGTTGATTATTAAACGTACATACTACCTCCGTTCCACAATACATGTACTTTTACTTTTCAACACGTTTTTTAAGGAGCGAAAAACTCTATAAAATATTATTTTTTTAATGAATTATTTTATATAATTTGATATTTGTTACTAATAAGTATCAAATTATATAAAATAATTAATTAAAAAAATAATATTTTATAGAGTTTTTTGCTCCTTAAAAAACGTGCTGAAAACCAAAAGACCATGTATTGTGGAACCGAGGGAGTACTTGTCTCTGGTCGCTTCTGTCACCTCTCATTCATTTACTACTGTTTATTTGTATCAAAAAATAAATTTTAGTACTGTTTATTTTTTGACTTTCCATTTAAATGACTCCGTACTCAACATTGATAATCCATAATTTAATTCAAATAGAAGTACTATATTTTCGGGATCTCAACTATATTTTCGGGATCTTTCCATTTCCAAGTTCCGTTTTTTGAATGTTTTTTTTTTAAAAAAGAGAAGATTAATCAGCTCCAGAGTATTTTTACGAAGGAGAATCGACAATTTAGATTGGCTTAGGCTATGAAAACTGCGCAATCAGCTAGCTTTTCAAATCTTATGGGTTTGATATTGTATAATTTTTAAATGAAATAAATATAAGATTTAAGTGATAGATTACATAGGTCTTCTCATGTATAGTGGGCCCAAATGCTCAATAATGCCAAATACCTTTGTAACCTATATATATGTTTATCAATGAATGGAAACCTTTAAGAGTGACTTTACATCAATTCTAGAATCATACATGGTATCACAATATTTTCTTCCTCATGTATCCCTAATTTGATCCTTCCGCCTCCCCTCTTCTCTTACCGGAAAGCGCCCGTCTTTCTCCCAAGCCGCTGCGCAGCCACAACCACCGTCCTCCTCTTCTCTCCCTTTCCTCCCAAGCCGTGCGCAGCCGCCCCGACCCCTGCCGAGCCGCCGGTGACCTGCGTTCGAGCCGCCTTCGTCTTCGAGAGCTTTGTCGCCGCCTCCGATTGCCATAGGCCATCACTGTCTGCGGCCTGCGCCGCCTCTAATTTCCGCTGCCCATAGCCGCCGGAAATCACCGCCCCTGTCTCTTTTTTGTTCTGGAAAAAAAAATGTCCGACCTCATCAGCTGCGGCCGCAGCATCGGCATCGACATCTGCAGCGGCCGCGGCATACGAGGACTCGCCGCCCCTCGATGGTCCCCGGTGCCTGGCTTCAACCCTCATTGGATGCACTCCGGCTCTCCTGCCCTGCGACATGCCGGTCCTCAGGCCTATCTGACATCGTCTGATCAAGGCTATGTTCCGCCTGATGGGCATCACGCCTTCTCCTCTATGCAGCCGGCATCTTCAGACTCTTCTTGGTACATGGACACTGGTGCCACCTCTCACATGACGAACTCCTCAGGTAACCTCTCATCTATTTCCTTTAAGGGTCATGCACACTCTATTATCGTCGGAAATGGTGGTCGTCTTGCTACTTTGGGGATTGGCCACGTCAAATTACAGACCCCAACCCACCCACTACACCTCAACAATGTCCTCATTGCCCCAAAGATTGTCAAAAACCTTATCTCTATCCGTCGGTTCACTACTGACAACAACGCTTCCCTTGCGTTTGATCCCAATGGTTTCTCTGTGAACGATCTTACTACGGGGGTTACTCGCATGAGATGTAACAGCACCGGTGAGCTCTACCCTGTCACACCACCGGCCTCCTGCGTCCAGTCAGTCGTGCCCGGTCGCCCTCTCGGCATCGTCGTCCAGCCTGTGACATGCGCGCCTGGGCCATCCCAGTGCTGCCGTTCTAGATGTCCTCCGTTCCCAGAGTCTTGTCACCTGTACTAAAGACCCACGCTCTGGTTTATGCTCTTCCTGCCAACTAGGCAAACATGCCAGATTGTCGTTCCAACGGTCTTTGACCTCTACCCTTGCTCCCTTTGATATCATTCATAGTGACATTTGGACCTCTCATGTGCCTAGCAAGGAGGATCACAAGTACTACCTCTTGTTTCTTGATGATTACACTCATTTCTTATGGGTCTTCCCGTTGCATTTCAAGTCCCAAGTGTTTCCTGTCTTTGGCAAATTCCATGCTTACATCCAAGCACAATTTCACACATCCATCAAATGTTTCCAATGTGACAATGACTTTGAATTTGACAACAAAGACTTTTACTCTTTCTTTGCCACAAATGGGATCTCCTATCGCTTGTCTTGCCCCTATACTTCTCAGCAGAATGGCAAGGCTGAACGAATCATCAAAACCATTACCAACATGATGCGCTCTCTCCTCTTCCACGCATTTATTCCCCTCCCCTATTGGCCTCACGCCTTATCCACCACATGTTATCTCCTAAACATTCTCCCATCCACTACCCTACACCATCGCTCGCCAACTCAGGCACTTTATTACACCATGCCTAGGTATGATCACCTTCGCATCTTCGGGTGCTTGTGTTTCCCAAACCAGTCCTCCACAGCCCCACACAAACTTCACCCGCACTCCACTCCATGTGTCTTCCTAGGCTATCCGTCTGATCATCGCGGTTACCTTTGCCTTGATGTCAAGACCCATAAGCTTATTGTGTCACGTCATGTCACGTTTGATGAGTCTCACTTTCCCTTTTCTCCTCCTCCTCTCCCCTCTTCCACACCTCCTGTGTCTCAGTCTGAGTCAGAGTCTTCCTTCCCTCACTTTCTTCTTCCCCAAAGCTCTCCCGGTGCTCCTGCCTCACCCCCTCTAGTACCACCACCACCCCCTGTATCCAGACCACACACCCGCAGCGTCTCCGGTGTCTTTCGACCCCGTCAGATCGTCTCCATGACCACCACACATCGCCCCACCTTCCAAAATCATACATACGCCCAACCATCCCCTCCCTCGGACATTATGCCGCGGCCGCAGCCAATCAAAACCCCAGAGCCTACCCCTCGCCCAACCTACTGGCGGCGGCCGCAATATCATGCCGCGACCGCGGCCAATCAACGAGTTGCGGGCTTACTGCGCTCGCAGCCTTCCCCGCCACCTCCACCCCCTCTGCATCCGTCCTTCCCGACTCCCAATCACCCCTTTCCTCCACCCCGATCTCCCTCTCCCCCATTCCCACCTCCCACAAAACAGCTCTCCTCGACCCGAATTGGCAGGCGGCTATGCTCGACGAATACAGGGCCCTTACGAAGAATGATACTTGGGTTCTTGTCCCTCGCCCTCCTGAGGCGAACGTCATCCGCTGTATGTGGCTCTTCCATCACAAGTTCCGCTCTGATGGGACGTTGGAGCGCTACAAAGCCCGTCTTGTGGTCAACGGTCGATCTCAGCAGGCCGTTATTGATTGTGATGAGACGTTCGGCCCCGTGATCAAGCCTACCACTATCCGAGTGGTATTGAGTTTAGCATTGTCGCGCAGCTGGGCTATCCATCAGTTATATGTCAAGAACGCTTTTCTGCATGACCATCTGAATGAGACAGTCTACATGTTTCAGCCGCCGGGGTTTGCTGATGCTGATCGTCCCAAGCACGTCTGTCTCCTGAAGCGCTCTCTGTATGGTCTGAAACAGGCTCTGCGGGCTTGGTTCCAGCGCTTTGCTTCGCATCTGCTACGCTTGGGTTTCATTGGCAGCCGTTCGGATACGTTTCTGTTTATCTATAGCAGAGGCCCAGACATGGCTTTCTTGTTGCTATATGTCGACGACATCATTCTCACCGCCTCTTCTGATGCTCTTCGGATGTCCATTTTTTCGCAGTTGAGTGCGGAGTTCGCCATGTCCGATCTGGGTCAGTTGTCCTACTTCTTGGGAGTTGCTGTTCAGCGTCATGCGTCTGGTCTATTTCTCTCACAGAGTAAGTATGCTGCTGAGATTGTCGCTCGAGCTAAGATGGTTAACTGTAATCCTGTCGATACATCCAACAAGCTCAGTGCTCATTTTGGTCATTTGGTTGATGATCCGACATTGTACAGGAGCCTCGCTGGTGTTCTTCAATATCTCACCTTCACCAGGCCTGATATCAGTTACGCCGTTCAGCAGATCTGCTTGTTCATGCATGCACCCAGGGAACCCCACTTTCAGGCCTTGAAGAGGATCATTCGGTACATCAGCGGCACCCTCGAGCTAGGCACCAAGATCACTCCTTCCTCTAAGCTTGACCTTGTTGCTTACACTGATGCGAATGGGGGTGGTTTTCCTGACACACGTCGCTCCACGTCTGGTTACTGTGTCTTCCTCAACGACACCCTTGTGTCGTGGTCAGCAAAGCGTCAGTCTGTCGTGTCTCACTCCAGCGCTGAGGCAAAATACAGAGGTGTTGCCAACGTTGTCTCCGAGTGCTCTTGGCTCCGCAATCTCCTTCTTGAGCTCTGTTGCCCTCTTCAGAAGGCCACTCTGCTCTACACTGAAAACGTCTCCGCCGTCTATCTGGCTAGCAACCCAGTCCAGCATCAACGCACGAAGCACATTGAGCTCGATCTCCACTTCGTCAGGGACAAGGTTGCCATTGGACATGTCCGCGTTCTACATGTCCCGTCCTCATATCAGTATGCTAATATATTCACCAAGGGTTTACCTTGACAGTTGTTCATTGATTTTCGCTCCAGTCTCACTGTATGGCCCCCTCCAGTTTCGACTGCGGGGGTTTGATAGATTACATAGGTCTTCTCATGTATAGTGGGTCCAAAGGCCCAATACCTTTGTAACCTATATATATGTTTATCAATGAATGTAAACCCTCAAGGGGGACTTTACATCAATTCTAGAATCATACATTAAGTTTAATTAGCTATTTGGAATTGAAGTTTTTCAACAACTGCTCACCAAAGCATACAATCCGTAACAAAAACAAGCCGAACATTGAGACAAATCACAAATGATATATTTCTCACAACTTAACAAAGCCCAAAAAATCACGTTAACCACTGTGTGGTGGGGATTATGGACTATTAGAAATACAATTGTCTTTAATGATGACAACTTCATAAAAAGTACAATTGATCATACTACAAATACAACAATTTAAGAACTCCAAAACATTATCCCGACTAAAAGGACAATGAAGCTCAACAAATAAGCTGCAGAGCCATGCCCACTCAACAACAACATTGAGGTGACAAGATAGGAGTTCGACGATCAAAGAGAGGCAAATAGTGACGGGAGGAGAGGCGAGAGAGGATCGATGGTAAGCTAGGATAGATTTCGGAAAAACCTTAGAGAAAGTATGATACAATGTTAGAGTAAGTAATCTCTTATGGGTCTGCCTTCACTATTATTAACGTGTATATATAGGTGTCCAGAATAACCTAATTACAATTGAGCCTATTAGCTTATACATATATTACAACTAACACAATATTTAAGCTAGTTATATTAGCCTGGTGACCTCTGGTTACGAAGCCAAAATAGGCATCTAACACAATATTTGACTATCATTTGGTTTTTCTTAATTTTTATTGGACTTTTTCTTGTGCAGATTATGTGAGTTTTTTTTTAAAAAAAAAATATGTAGAGGTTTGATCCATTGTTATCGCCAATTTTTATTTATTTTTGGCATTGTTGTAGTTTTCCCTTTGAGATTTAGATAATTTAATAACTATCAAATTTACTCACGTTTTTTTTTTTTGATAAAGTAAGAATTCGAGGGTAAGACAGGCCTGATACCTCGAGTGGCCGACAAAGTCGGCAGACGGAGGATCGTCAAACATACAACAAAAATGCAACATAAAATAGAAAGGTGCAATACAAAAGTGAAAAGCAACGAATCTAGACGAACAAACGATCCTAATCCTAATACGTTAGGGACAACATAGACTACACCCTGATGCCAAGCGCCACCAGACACCGCTGGCCAATGGTACATCAGGACTCCCTGTGGGCAGCAAAGACGATCCTCCTAGGAAATTTACTCACATTTTGGTTGAAAATAGGTCCATTTCTAAATTACCAAACAATCTACCAAAGGTTGATTTCTACCAAACACTACCAAATTGTCCATATTATTTGGACCAATCTTCTTGAAGATCCTTGAAGAATAGTGTTGATTCGTTAAGATGAATGTTGTCAATCTGTACTATTGTTGGATGGTTGAATGACAAGTGTTGAATAATTTTGGTTATTTTTTCACCCAAGTAAAAAAAACTTATAGATGACACTATAAATTTACCACCTTTTTAATACTAAGATAAGAATTTTGAGATGATCAAACCCGACTTAACGACTAACCAATGACATCTTTTCAGAAGATGATCTACAGTGAGACATCATATAAAAAAATGTTGCGTAATTGCGTAATCTAGAGTTGAAATGTTCAGATACGAATGTCCAAAATCATCAGCTCAATCTATCAGGAGTTCATTCACAGAGAGAGATTGTTGGTTTCAATACCAATAAATTTACAGCTTGGAGCATGAGAGTAATAGAGCATCAATGGCAAAAGTTTTTCCTTCCTTTGTTTTTTTTCTTGGGTGGTAGCATCAATTGCGATTTTTTTTTCAAAATATTCAAAAAAAAATAAAAAATTACGAAAAAATTTATACATTGAAAATATTTACAAAAATATTCAAAATTTGCAGGGAAGTCAGAGAAGACCGCGTTTCATTCAGATCGCGTTTAAAAAAAATACGTTTTAAAAAAAAAATAGAAATTGAGTGAAACGCGGCCTAGGATCGCGTTTCATGTGTAAGCGCGGAAGCCCTGTAGATCTCCTTCTCCAGTCCGGGCGTCCGGCCTTCCTCGCCGACCTCCTCCCTCGTCCGCTCAGCCAGATCCCAAATCGGCACCGGTGGAGGCTTCCTCGTCACCGCCAGATCCCCAATCGTCACCGCCTCCGGCCTTCCTTGCCGACCTCGAAGATTGGTGGTTGCCGATTGGGGACTTCGATCTAAGATTGGTCGGGGACTTCGATCTGAGATTGGTGGTTGTCGACCTCGAAGATTTCGCCGCTGACTTGGGCTCCGACCACCATGGCATGGCTCCGACGATTTGAGATTGGGGATTGCCCACTTCGAAGCCTCCACCGGTGACGATTGGGGATCTGGCGGAGCGGACGAGGGAGGAGGTCGGGGATGGTCGAAGGCCCGGACCCGGAGTGCAGGACTGGAGAGGAAGCGCACCGGTGACGATTGGGGATCTGGCGGTGACGAGGAAGCCTCCACCGGTGCCGATTTGGGATCTGGCTGAGCGGACGAGGGAGGAGGTCGGCGAGGAAGGCCGGACGCCCGGACTGGAGAAGGAGATCTACAGGGCTTCCGCGCTTACACATGAAACGCGGCTCTAGGCCGCGTTTCACTCAATTTCTATTTTTTTTTTAAAACGTATTTTTTTTAAACGCGATCTGAATGAAACGCGTTTCTCTGACTTCTCTGCAAATTTTGAATATTTTTGTAAATATTTTCAATGTGTGAATTTTTTCGTAATTTTTTTATTTTTTTTTGAATATTTTGAAAAAAAATTCATCAATTGCAAAATTGGTATTGCCAAATTTTAAGGCTTACTATTGACTTTAAAAGAGTTACTATCTTACTATGAATGTGAAATAATTTATTTACATCATGACCAAGTGACAGAACTTACACTTGGATGTATAGTCTTTAGCCATGGACAAGCTTTTGCACAATAAAAGTTTACCCAACATGTGTTTTTTTTTGAGGGGATTAAAATATATTATCTCCCTCTTCTATGATGTTTCATAATAATAATAATAATAAAAAGGTTTTCTAACATAAATTCAAATCAATATCCCCATAATAATTTTCATGTACGGAGTACAAGTTAAAAATAGGATTTTTATGGTGGCTTGTTAGGATTTTTCTTTCATTTTTGTTGATTTGTGTTACTTTATGTGTTGTACATTGATGGTTAGTCCGTCTGTCGATTCGTCGGTCTCTCGAGCTTCAGGCTAAGCCTGAGGTTGAACTTTGATTTAATAAAAAAAAAAGTTAAAATCCAATTTTGAAAATCGTTTTCCTAAATTTAAATGGATATACACTACGGATTATAATTATAGTTGTTATTTTTAGAAAAAATATCAGTACTAAACAGTTGAATCTTGGAGTATAAATTTAAAACTCTGTTTTACCATTCACGCACATTTTTTAGGGATAAAATACAGTATATAAAATATCTAGTTTTTTTTTTAAATATGTTTTTTTTTTGATAAGGAAAGAATTCGGGTGGGCTAACCCAACCCGACAGCATCCTTGCGGATGAGGTCAAGGAGACCTGGATCGTTTTTAATATCGACTCCTCGGACAGAGTGACTAAGGTGTGCAACCTTATCCGCCATTCTATTGCCCATGCGAGGAACATGGAAGAAATCTACTTCTTCCATAGTCGATAGCAGGACTTGAACATCCGACAATATTAGTTCGATCTTCCATGGGCATTTGGATTTCCTATTTAAATGATCGATGATAATCTTGCTGTCGCCTTCGATCTGGATCTTTCCTATATGTAGTTGCCGCACCTGTTGGATCCCTAGTTTAAGAGCTAAGGCTTCTGCTTTGAGTGGATTTTGCTTGCCCATGCGTTGGTGGTGTACTGAAATCGGGTGACCAACCCAGTCCCTAATAATGGCACCTGCTGAGCTTTCGCCGTTAGAAAGCGTTGAACCATCGAAGTTTAGTTTGAAAGTGCCCAAGGGAGGTTTCCGCCAGGAAATTGTTTTTTGATTCTTACTTTGTTTTTTGACAAGATAATGTCGAAGCGGGCGAAAGTCTTCCTCAAAGTCAGCCTCAGCAACCGATGTCTTATTCCAGTTGTCTATATGGGATTTTAACAATTTCGTAGTTACTATTAATAAGTACGGAATTGTTAAAAAAATATATATAAAAAGATGAATATTTTATATACTCCATAGTTTTTATCATCTTAAAGAAGCTTATATGAATAGTAAATGACATGTTTTGAATAGATATACACTACGAATGAGTGAATTAAAAAAATTACTGTACACTGTTAGTCTGTTACTACTGGAGGTTGATCCAAAGTTGTGAAGAGTGAATAGAAAATCATGTACGGAGTAAATGAATTACTATTTCAGTTAGGTTTTAAGCTGCGTGCAAAGTCCACAGTACTCTCGTCGTTTCAATCAAATGTACGTACTCTGAAAATCAGTCTGTATTTGTTTGGCCCACTAACTTACTCAAATTAATGGTTCTCTTTCACATACCATTAATGTTTTTTTAAAGAGTTAAGCAAGTTGAGGTGATTAGTTTCAAACATTTTTGTCATCACTCAAGTTTGGTAGATTTGTATTAGACTCTAGTTTATCAATAGTGACTAGTGTTCTAGTAAATGAGGCGAGTCGATATGGAAGTTGATGTTGTTCGGATGCCATAACTTGGAGTCCGACGCCTCCTGAGTCCTGACTTTGGTTAAGTTGAATACTGATGGAGTCTTGAAAGGTAACCAGGGGATTGCTGGTGGAGAAGGTTTGTTTCACAAGATCGATGAAAGCTTCCTAAAAGGCTTATACTCTTCATTAGTTTGATATATTGTTGTGAATTGGCTATTTTGACTCTAATGGTATGTGGAACAAAGACTACACTCCGACTTCTATCTTATGGACCGGCGTCAAAGACCGTCGACACTACTGTTACAATAGGGTTATGAGCCCTTCTAATGTGCAATTACTACATATGACATCAAACTGGACAACAAGACAAACACATTAAACAGTTAGGCCAAAAAAATGTACAGGAAAATAACATTGTTGACAAAGTAAAAATGGGAAAAATAGAAGACAAGCATGTGAGGATGCATTTTTCCTGTCAATAATTTGGTGGCTTCCTGTTGGGAAAACCACTTGGCTCTTTCATGTCAATTGTCAAATTGCAGGAGAAATTGACAACCCCTCTGCAACAGTTATTACTTAACAGTTCCCTTTCTATGAAAATTTAAATTTTTGCTTGCTTGCTTGACTGGCCCAATGATATCCACTCCACAAAACATTTCATGCATTGTTCGGTTTGCAATAACTGTTGCAGGGATTATCCATCATTAAAGTAAAAACAAAACAAAAAAACAGTTTCTTAACCTAGAGTATTTTTTTAATTAACACCAAAAAATAAACAGAATAAAAAGAAACAGCAAGTAATAAAAGTGCTCCATACAATGCAGGGTTCAAAGCAAAACAAACCATTTTAGGCACATCATCAAATACCCACATGGAGATACTCATTCTAGGAGGAGACCACTTGGAATTCACATCATGAGATAGCTAGTTAGATTACTAAACAGTACAGGAAGAAACCCATCAAAGAAACTCCTGCAACCTTGCAACATTAGGTTTTTTCAAGGCATTTTTAAGATGAATTTGTTCAGATTTTCATCACCAAAGTTCAGCAAATGCCAAAAGCTACTACGGGTCAGAGACCGCTGGATTTATTCATCGATGCGGAAAACTTATCTGATACGGTGGCCCAATCACTTGCAATAGATGCCTTGATCGATATGAGGAGGAATTTGTTTTATTTCAGTTCCTAGCTCCTGCTCAATCCTATACCTGTTATGGGAGTTTGTTTTTGAAAGCAATAACAAGAGAGTTAGAAACAGCAAGTGAAAGCAAATCAGTGGTTAGAAAAGAAAATGTCTGGTACTCACAAGTTAAACCGGTCTTCATAGGTAATCAAATTCACTGCTAATCCAAGATGCCCGTACCTTCCAGATCGCCCAACCTACATGAAATGAGCACCAACATGATGCATTAGTGTTATTGTAGTGGTAAATGATAAGAAAATAATCAAAACCAAGAGGCAAAGATAAGAAAATAGTCAAATTCACTGCTTAACGTACCCTGTGAAGGTAGGTTTCAGCGTTCTTAGGGAAATCGAAGTTAATTACGACATTGACAGCTTGAATGTCTATCCCTCTCGTGAACAGGTCTGCAATATCAATTCCCAAAATTCAGAATTCCAAGTGGTGGATCATGGTTCAGATACAACTTTTTATTAAAGGCTTACAGAGAAGTACGGTCTAACATCAGTGTCAGATTGCAGAATAATCAATGTCAGGATGACCCATCGACAGTGTAGAATTACTAGACAATAAGTAGTACCATAAAGACATACAAAGAAAAGGCCAAAAACAATTTTCAAGGACCATGGAGCAAGTGAGACTTACCAGTGCAGACAAGATTCCTGCATGCACCATTACGGAAGTCATGAAAAACTCTATTACGGTGATCCTGTAACATCTTTGCATGAATATAGAAACAGGAATAGCCAAGCTCCGTGATCTTCTTGGCCAGTAATTCAACCCGATTAACCGAATTGCAAAATATAATTGATTGGTTTATTTGAAGCTGAAAAAGAAAAATCCAACATCATATTAAAACCGATTTGCGCAACCTTGTAAGAAATTTAAAACAGGAAGTCCACAAGGTTATGGTCAAACCTTGGAGAAAAGTGTGTTCAGACAGTGGACCTTTTGCCTTTCTTCAACAAAAGCATAATACTGTGTTATCCCTTTCAAAGTGAGCTCATCCATGAGGTTAATGACATAGGGCTTCTGTAGATATCTATCTTTGAAATCCTTAACAGTAACGGGAAACGTAGCGGAAAACATCAAAATCTGGCGAGTTGAAGGCATAAAATGGATGAGTTGTTCAATTGAGGGTTGAAACTCGGGTGACAGAAGTTTATCAGCCTGCAAAACAACGAGTCCATTACTTTGAGAAAGGGTAAGTAATAAATTCAATACATACCACGAAATCAAGGGCAGAGAATAAAAGGAGCTCAATCAATAGGAAAGAAAGCATTCAAAAAAGGAAATAAACAAATGCAAGACGCATAGAAGAATCATCAAAAACATGCACAAGTATCTTTACCTCATCCATCACAAGCATCGAACAGTCTTTCAAAATACATACACCCTTTTTAGATAGATCCAGTATTCTTCCTGGGGTTCCTACTAGTAAATGAACAGGTTGATGCAGCCGCATAATATCATCCTTGAGACTGGTTCCACCAGTCGTAACCATGACTTGTATTTTCAAATGCTTTCCAAGCTCCTTGCAAACTTGGGATGTCTGAAGAGCCAATTCTCTTGTTGGAACAAGAATAACAGCTGTGAACAAAAAAAAAAAAAAAAAAGAAATCAGGCAATAATACTAGCTATACAAGTGATTGATCATTTGTGACAGAACATAGCAACCAATTAGTAGTAGATTCAACACTGCAGCGGTCATGCCAAGATGGGACAATAAACAGCGAAGAAAAATGAAATCCAAGCAGCATTATTCAAGCACAACAATGAACAAAATAAACATTTCAAGTCATGTCAATGGAAAGCCTCAACAGTCTGGAGGAAGAAAAAAAAAAGGAACCCAATGGCCCTATGAAATCCTTATAAGGATTCCAACTATCAACGACAGTTGCACACTTGACATGTCCAAAATCGCAAGATATCAGCACTATCCTCGAACTCATAATTAGTAAAAATATAGCCACATTTCAACAAACAATGAGAAACACAACAAATTAACATGTACAGAAACACAAAAACAAAGTGAAATGTCAAAACCTTGTATGACATTGTTGTCTTGATCAATTTTTTCCAGTACAGGAATACAAAAGGCAGCTGTTTTCCCTGTTCCGTTTTTTGCTCTAGCAAGAATATCACTTCCAGTCAATGCTATTGGAATACTCTCCTCCTGGATCGGAGAGGGCCTCTCGAACCCCTTTTCATATATTCCCATCAGCAGCTCACGCTTAAGAAAGTAGTCTTCAAATTCATTTCCTTTGGTGGCCGTCACATCCTGAGAAGGATGCCAATAACAAATGAGATACAAGAAGCCAAGTTCTAGTTCATTGTATGAAATTCCAATAAACTAAGGTGTGACGAAAGATGGCAATTGGTAAGTGATTGCAACTACCATAAAACATCAAGGAAAAGAAGCAGCCCACACAGTTGCTGAAAAGCCATATAATAAGGCGACTTCAATTCATCAAATACCTAAATTAACCAGGCATTCAATGCCTCAACAAATATCTAGCCACCGATCCAGAACTTTTTGCATCAATGCTTGTTTGTTGAGGGGGAAAAAAAGGGAAAGAATAAAACAGAGAATTTAACCACTGGGGGTTTACCAATTAACACTAAACATAGGGAATAATGACATATAATTTCATACCTCAGTTTGGTACCGCGTATCTGGTGGAGGTAACTTCAACCTTGCCTTCCAGTCTTGTGAACTAAATATACCAGTTGAAGACAAATAGTCAGCAGCCAAAGTAGGAAACTTCCTACAATAAATCTATTCTACGGATTTCTTAAGATAACAAAGTGGAAGATTTGATCAACTTCATATATTTTATATAAAAATGATTGCAGTTTGAAGTTTGCATGTGTAATCCACGGGCCACAGCTATACAATAAATCTATTCTACGGGCTTCTTAAAATAACAAAGTGGAAGATTTGATCAACTTCATATATTTTATATAGAATGATTGCAGTTTGAAGTTGGCATGTGTAATCCACGGGCCACAGCTATGCATCTATAGTCTAGGCTTCCATCCAGTGACATCATATACAACAAACAAAATCTTAACATGCCAAAAAATATGAAGATCTAGGTGTAGATCTAGAAAATCCACATATTGCCACCAAAAAGGGAAGAATAAACAGAATAGAGGTGTAGTTAAACAACGAAAGCAAAAGAAAAAAATAAAATTGAGAACTACAGCTTAAGAGGAAAGCATAGCTCAAAAACAATTGGGCCAAATGTCATGTAGACTTCAACTAAAGGATGCCAAAAAAGATCCAACTTCCATTGACTACTCTAATGTGACATTGTTGGCAAAAAAGAGCATAGCAGTACGCTTATTAGCTCAATCTTAGAAGATGGGCACCATGCCAGAAAATGTAAATCAGACAGACCAGAGTCAAGAGTGCTCCTAATTAGGAGTATAAATAGAACCAAAAGAGAAAATTAATCAATTAATAGAACATAGAAAATCCTCCCTCACCTCTCAAATCACAAATAACCCTCCACCAATACCATAACAGACACCATATTTAGCCAACATTTCTTCACAACTAGATGATACTTCAAAGTCTCGTTCTATCATTTATAAGCACATTTTACCATTATGAACACATGAACAGTAAGTCACTGAATTTCACAACTAGATGATAATACTTTGTTCCCGCATCTCTCCAGACAGAATTGGATATGCCAAACCAAATTAAGCAATACACGTATCCAGTCCAGACCCAAACACGCAATGAGACACTGAAAAACCTCTGGAGTGCCTAACAATTCACAGTGATTGCAATGCGGTCTACCATTAAACACGCAATGAGGAAAGGGCAAAAAATCACCTGCCATCCGAAGCCTCCGATTGAACCGTCTTCTCAACCTCATCAACACCCGACTGGTTCCTCCTCAACCATTGCTGTTGCTGCTGTTGCTTCTGTTGCTGCTGGCGTTGCAGCTGTTGATGTTGCTGCTGCTGGTGGTACTGATGCTGCTGTTGATTGGTCGGCAAAGCACCTCTCTGCACATACTGTTGCTGAAAATTCCTAGGTTGAAAGTTAGGGTTACCAAGCGAACCTCCACCGCCTAAACCTACACCTCCTCCCATCCCCCCTCGGCCTGCACCGCCAATCCCCGGCGGATAACGGCCCCTCATATTGTTGTTTCCGTTGCTCATGTCGAAAACCTAAAATGTAGCCCTAGATTTCCACACGATTTCAAAGAGAAGCTATATATACAAAAAGCCTTGGGCGATTCAGAGCAAAACAGTGGAATGGTAAAAAAAATTCGTCCACTACTATGCAAAATCGACCGATCTAGGTATTTGAAGCAGATCCGCTGTGCCGAAACGACGGAAAACGGAGGAAACCAAACCAAAAACCAGAAAACGAACGAAGAAAATAGAAATTCAGGATCTCAATTGCAAGCGGTGTGATTGGGGCCAGCGAAAACTAGTTCTCTCTAATGTCGGACCAGATTCAAGAGAAAGGAACTCGAAAGCGATTCAAACTCCGAGCATGATGGAAAAATGCGAAATTAGGGTTTTCGGAAAACAAACTGAGGATCTCTGATCTTTTGGAGAGAAAGAGGGGGGAGGAGAGATTTGATTTGCCCTGCGATTTGAGGGACGAAGGAGGAGTTTCTTGGGGCGAGAGGAATGAAAATGGAGGTTTGAGTTTTGGGTATTTGCTGGTTGCTTGCTTTTGCTTGCTAGGGCGTCTCTCGCCGATAAAGCTTCTGATATTTTGAGAACGCCCCCTGTATTTTCATATATTTGCGTAACCGCCCCTTTTGATAGGGGTGTTATTCGAGTGGAACGAGCCGTGTTTGACCTGTTCAAGGTTAGTTCATTTGTTAAATGAGCTCGAGCTGAGCCGAGCCTAATTTTCAAACGAGTTTTTTATTTTGTTCAAGTTTAGCTTGTTTAGGAAATGAACGAGCTCGAGCCGAGCTTTTTCGAGTTTTAAGTAGTTCTACTTGGTTATAACATGTTAACTTAACGAAAATTTTAGAAATTCTATGGAATTCGAGCTATTCAAGCTTTATTCGAACGAACCGATCTTTCAACCGAGCTTCAAATTATGTTCAAGCTCGACTTCTTTAAATAAGTGAACGAGTTCGAGTCGAACTTTTTCGGGCCGATTCCGTATAACAACCCTACATTTTGAGATATTTGTGAATTGTACCACTTTTCGTAAATGAAGGAAAAATGATTCGATTATTTCAAGTCTCTCAAAATATTATCATTGACTTTATAATTTTTTTAAAAAAAAGAGAGGATGGGATGGGAGGTACTGACTCTGGAAGTCGGTACTAGTAGAGTGGCTTAGAGTGACATGATGCAGGTCCATCAAGGAATTTCGCAGGCGAACTGAGGTTGCTGGATGCCGACTCCGGAAGTCGACGTCGACACCGTGCGAATGACGATAAATTTGTCGTGTATATAACTGCCCCTATTGAGAGATTTGATATGGGAGTCCCTCCCACATTGATTATAAAATACTAAAAATGACGGGTTATAAGGAAGGGTGCACAATAGTTTAAGCTTTTGTGTTAAGTTAGTGGATCCCAACCTTATAATCGCAAAAATAATAATAATAAATCAATGAAACCCGGCACGTGTTTGCCTCTCGTTAACGGCCCGTCGGAGCTTAAACTTTTGTGTTAAGTTGGTGGATCCCAACCTTACAATCGCAATAATAATAATAAATCAATGTAACCCGACACGTGTATGTCTTCCGTTAACGGCTCATTGGATATTTCACATGGTATCAGAGTCGGGTTCGGCTAGATCCGGCATGGGTTCGTTGTCAAGTGCGAGTTGCACTTGAGAGGGGAGCGTGTTGCGAGGTTTGGTATGAGAGTGTCCCTTCCACATTGATTATAAAAGACTAAAAACGATGAGCTATAAGGAAGGCTGAAACTCTACACAATAGCTTAAGCTATTGTGTTAAGTTGGTGAATCCCAACCTTATAATCACAAAAATATTAATAATAAATCAATGTAACCAGACACGTGTTTGCTTCTCGTTAACGATCCGTCGGATATTTCACAACCCCTTTATAATTAACACGGTTTCTTAATGTTATTTGAGTTCAAAAACATTATTCATGAATCCTGGATAAATCATTTTATAAAACACTTACAAATTTTTTTTTCTTGCTTAATTGTTATCAGAATTGCTTTAGTGTGATACTTTAATTTAATGGAAATCCTATGTTCATTTTGTTACTCGATTGAGTCGATTCATTCCTGGTGTTGGCCACATTTATTTTTTTGCTTCTTTTTTACCTATTTATCATGATTGGCAGACTTGATATAATTTATAAAGAAGAAAAAAGCATTTAATTAATTTGTTATTTAAAGTTTTATTTTATTTTTCTTGACCATTAGTTCATCATACTCAGGTTTCTATTTAGGAGGAAATGATAATAGTGATCGTGATGAGCGAAACCGAAACCCACTAAGAATACAATACAAACACATTGTTAATTTGGGTGGTCCTAAACGATTGATGCATTTGTGGGAAAAATTATAATGATTGAAGTAATTCAATGGGCCAAAATAATGTGTCCAAAATAGCCTCCGAAAAAAGAATAAGATACTTACAGAGTGCATCAAATAAATTATTAATTCATGCTACTAATAATTGGCATCAATACCAAACCAAAAACATAAAAATCTCTTGAGTTCATCCCAATCCAATAAACAGTAATGGTTTACCCAAAATACAATTTCAAAATATGTTGCACCTTAAATTAAACATTAAGGAATCTATAAAATAAAAGATAAGATGCAATGAGGATAGTTCTTAACCACATAAACAGGATCAGAGAAAAAAATAATCTAAATATGCAGAGAGGCAAGGCCATGAAAGAGGAGATGAAGCCAACCTAACTTTTCAACAAGATCAAATAATCTGAAGCAAGTAGAAACACCTTACATACCAACATGGAGGGGCATAGCCTTGAGAATAGATAACGAAAACGGCAGTCATAGAGATGAAGTGCAGGTTATTGCGACCACACCTTCGATTTCAAAATTCAAACACCGAAGGGAAATAGCAACAATCAAGAGTGATGTGCTTAAGAGAAGCAGCCTACTTTGATTTCAAACACCGAAAACGGCATTCATAGAGCTTCAAGATTGAAATGTCTACATTCTACGAAAGGCTCCCGGCTTCATAATGAACGACAAACAGCCTACTAGTTATCTCGGAAGGAACTACTGCTATGTTTAAGAGAGCGAGGGAATTGTCCAGTCAGAATGACCTATGATATGGAAATCAGCAAACTAGACCATGGAAGAACTAATGACACCTGGAATTTCAGTCTTTGAATCTCATTGGGAGATCATCTGGAAATTAAATCTGGACAGCTGTTGTGGTATCGACGAGATGACTGGACCATATCTCTGTAACAAAAGTAAGCAGATGCTTAATGCTTAACACCTCTATACAAATCAATATGACAATATAACAAGAATGTTTGGGGGATTTGACCGGTCCTTGTTACATACCTGAACATTGTCATAAAGCTCAAACAGAGGCACAGCCAAAAGCTTCAGGTTCTTTGGTACGGCAAAGTACTCCCGCTCTGGAAGATGAACAATAAAGAATTTCTTACACTCCTGCCGCACCATGAACCGTTCTAAGTCAGCAACTAGATGAACCAATAAAGGTTTCTGTATTGAGTATTTTTGCATAGCTCAAACTATATGTTCACTAACCTTAGGTTTTGTAATATGGGGAGGGCAGTAAGGATATAGAACTGTTTCAAAATTTGGCCTCCACCATTTAGCCACACACTCTCCAATCTGTAAAACAAAATGCAAATATTTTGAATAATTGAAAGGGAACTAGTAAAATGTGTGTCCACAAAAAAATAGAAACTAGTTATTGAACCTCCAGTAAATTCAATAATACAATACAACACTATCCGAGTTTCTCCTCAGAGACAAAACACCAAGCAATGCTCAATCATCACAAGAAAAAAAGGGGGAAGAGAATACTATAAAACGAAACATTGTGTCAATGCCTTTCCCTTATCTTCTCAGCATACAAGTGCAGTGCTTACCCAGCTAAAAAAGGGACGAAATCTTAAGGAAGTTCAGGAGGAAAAAACGTTCCAATATATCATGAAAATCGAAGAAATCTCCCGATGTTTTAGCATTAAAAATATAGCATCCAGTTATAACAGCATTAAAAAAGTGATGTGACAAATATATATGTCAAGCCATGCTTTGCCATTGTACATATTCTTAGAACTCTCAGTAAGTAACAAATATATATCCAAATTCTCTGTACATGTCAGGACATACCTGCCAGTTGGGTTGAAGATTTGGTACATTAGCACCGAGTTTGCTTGATAGCTTCCTCTTTAACCCTTCGACTTCTACAGATACAAAATCAAAAGAAAAATACAAACTCTCAGAAGAAACCATAAGTCCACAATACAGAACTTTAAAACTTCAGCAGGATCATCCTATTATACCATTTTCCCCCGGCTTCAGACGGCCACCTGGTAGTTTGCAGAAAGTATTTCCAATTTGCAGAAGAAGAATATGAGGATGGTTATGCTCTTGTACCTGCTCAATTAATAAATACTCAAGACTGATGGACAATTTTAAATATCTTGCTTTTTTAGCTTAATGACCAATGGATATGTGAATATTTGCTGTTAGCAAAAAATTGAGATTATGGATTAAGTACAATCCTTGAGTTTAATCCATCTATAAGAAGCTAAATCCCACAATAGAGTTCTATCAGCCAACATAACAGAAAATTTTGCCTATATACTGTTCAACGAACTGCTTGAATATGATAATCTAAGAAGTACAATCTATTCGTCAACCCCTTCTCAGTGTTGGACAGGGCGTTCCTCGCCAAGATCTACATTTGGAATCTACAACATTAATTCCAATTTGTTAACCTAAAATAATTCCATCTACATAAAGCGAAGAGATGAGTAACATAGGGTCCAATAAACTATTACATAGCACTTAGAATTGCACAATTGATATAGTAATTGAACTACAGATCTGTTTACAAAATAGGAAAACCTTCTCAGTAGGACAAACTCAAGTTATCAGTGCTTCGACCACATGATATAATTTTTTCCTTTGTAAGCAGATCAAAATTGTCTGAGTGCTAATATAACACACACACAATAAAATAAAATAAAATAAAACTCAGTGTTTTAGCCCTTGCATTATTGCATACTTGAATGATGTAACAATGTCATTAACAAACATGTATAGTTAACCCCAATATTTGCATTTAACTACTGAAACATTCAACAAGATAGATGTTTACAGAAAGAGCAAATGTCGGAAGTTTATAAGAGTAAGGAAACACAAATTTAGAATGTAAATAAATAGGAGAAGGTGATCACCAGTAAGATTCCTTCCACACTAGTCCTCATGCCTTCTTTCGCATAACTGAAAACATGGGGACCCAAACAAGTGAGACTGAGATTACATAGATTAAAACATCATAAATGGGAAGAAGGAACGCTATTTTCAGATTTTGTGGACTCAGTAGACAAATCCCATCAAGGAAACATCTATGCAAAAGCAACCACCGATGTTAAAACAAAGAGCTCTTTATCTCTACAAAAGGTTAAAACCTACACTAGAGAAGAAAGGACACCTCCATGAAGGTACGCATAAGGTAAATCCGTAAACCCTCTTGTATGCAAGAACAAACTTGATTACTAACACTAGTTTGCAACTTAATCACATAGAACAATGCTTACTGCTTTCCACCAAAACAATGAGCTGAAGGTGTTCTTACTCCAACCCTATTTGTCCAGAAACAGATAGATATAGTTACCAACTAATAGGCATTTATTCAGCACTTTCTGCTGTCTTCATTCCATCAAGGTAGATGCAAACTAAGAAAACCACTCATGGCTGATGATTCAAGTGGATACACACTTAATTGTAAATATAAAAAATCATGACTGTAGTGCTTTGCGGTTAGCTAGTTGCCTAATAACATCAGGCCTTGAGCCTGTAAATCTTTGAGAAATTCAAAATTCAACAACGGTGACCGAAAGAGAGTCTTCACTTCTCCAATCAAACGATAACTTAACATTACATTGAACATCGAAAACCAAAACAACGAAATCCACAAAGCAATTGAAGAACAGAAAAGAACCAGAACAACGAGATCCAAAACCCTAGCAAAGAGATCGCCGGCCTTTTTCAGGTCTGCCTAATCCAGCTTTTAAATTCAAACTAAGTAAAACAAGTTTTCTAGGAAGAAATCACATACAATCAATCAATCACCAAAATTAACACGGAATCGATTCCAATCAAACAAGAAGTTCCTTATAAGAAACCGCGAGAGAGGAGAGAAATTATTTTACTTGACTTTCATACGAGCAAGGCGATCTGCAACGGAGGTATCTTTCTCCATTTTCGGCTCCTTCGTCCCGAAGGAGTAGCTAGCGAGAGGGTAGACATTCACCATTTTTCCGGCTTCTCTCTAGCCCGGTCTCTGCAAAATTTGTCAGTGGCCAGACGGCAGGCGGGAATGAAAACGGTGTTCGTATACTCAGAATCGACTAATTTAATAAAGTGTGATATTTTATTATTAGTTTTTTTTCCTCTTCCAATTGATTAAAGTGTGATATTTTATTCCATCCGACCCACCACTCAGAACCCTTCATCCTATCCGATCTATCGTCCACTAAATATTTCATTTGACCCGTCCACCCATCACCCACCGATTGATCGTGTGGATCGAGTGATAATTTAGGTGAAATACATCGCATCAAATTCAACAACAAAAAAATTTAAAAAAAAACACACGTCGAAGACTTCGATGAATAAGCAACTAGCAAAGATAGTCAAATACATGTGAAGATCCACGCAACTATCAACACTTCAAGCTAGAAGCATGTTTGATAGGTTTGTTTAATTACGGTTTAGGGGTATATTGGTAATTTCGAATATATAATGTAATTATATAATATAAGTCGGGTGATGGGCCGGGTGACAGGTGGAAAATACCTTCAATCGAATCCGACCCGACACATCACCCGTTCACCCCATTAGCATTTAATATCCGATTTATATCGGATTTTCACCCACTTTTTCGAGTCGGGTAAGACGAATATCCGTCGGATGCGGATGAAATTGTCATCCCTAGATACTCATTCCAATTGCAAAAAGATTACGTTTACGTGGAAATTTAGCTTTGATTGTATATATGCGTGGAGGTATAATCGAGCTAGTTGAAATGTATCTTAAACATTACTATTGGCTCATCTTCTCGTCCGTAAAAATGAAGCAACGGTTGATATCGTTGCGAATGAAGATCCACTTCTCTCAACATTGTCCATCAAATTTGAGGTCATGCTTCTTCAGTTCTTCTTCTTCTAATCTCATGGAGTGAGCTAGTGCTCAAAATCCACAATTTCCGTCATCGCTCACTTCTGTCACTTTACTACCAAATGCATACATGAAGTTGTTAATGTTGTCACTACAAAAGCATAATAGTGTAGAGCACTTCACTGCACTACACATACTATTACTAAAAAAACCTAGTTTGAAAGTTAGGGTTACCAAGCACACCTCCGTCGCCTAAACCTACGCCTCCTCCGCAATTCATCCCGCCTTTACTTGCACTGCCAATCCCCGACGAATAACAACCCTTCATATTGTTCTTGTCGTCAAAAACCTAAAATGTAGCCCTAGATTTCCACATGATTTCAAAGAGAAGCTACATACACAAAAAAGCCTTGGTGACTTTAGAGCAAAACAGTGTAGTAAAACGAAAACCTCACCAAGAATAGGATACAAACAGATTGTTAATTTGTTTTAAACAATTGATGCATTTGTCTAAAAATTACAACGATTGAAGTAATTCAATCAGCCAAAATAAAGCGTCCAAAATAGCCCCACGAAAAACAGTGTCCTAATATGCAGAGGCAAGGCCGTGAAAGAGGAGAGGGCAACCTAACTTTTCAACATCAAATAATGTGAGGCAAGCTGCACCAACTTACATACCAACATGGAGAAACAGAGCCTTGAGAATAGATAATGAAAACGGCATCCACTGAGACCACGCCTTCGATTTCAAACATCAACAATGATATATGGGAGCTTCAGGATTGAAATGTCTACATTCTACAACAGGCTTCCTGGTTCATAACGAACGATAAGCAGCCTACTGCTTATCTCAGAAGGAACTACTGCTATGTTTAAGAGAGCGAGAATTGTCCAGTCAGAATGACCTGTGATACGGAAGAACTAATGACATCTGGAATTTAAGTCTTTGAATCTCATTGGGAAATCATCTGGAAATTAATTCTGGACAGTTGTTGTGGTATCGACGAGATGACTGGTCCATATCTCTGTAACAAAAGCAAGCAGATGCCTAGTGCTTAACACCTCTGTACAACAAAACAATATGACAAAATAACAAAAATGTTTGGGGGGTTTGACCGGTGCTTGTTACATACCTGAACATTGTCATAAAGCTCAAACAGAGGCACAGCCAAAAGCTTCAGGTTTTTTGGTACGGCAAAATACTCCCGCTCTGGAAGATGAACTAAGAAGAATTTCTTACACTCCTGCCGCATCATGAATCGTTCAAAGTCAGCAACTACATAAACCAATGAAGGTTTCTGTATCGAGTATTTTTGCATAGCTCAAAACATATGTTCACTAACCTTTGGTTTTGTAATATGGGGAGGGCAGTAAGGATATAGAACTGTTTCAAAATTTGGCCTCCACCATTCAGCCACACACTCTCCAATCTGTAAAAAAAAATGCACAAATTTTGCATAAAAAGAAACTAGTAAAATCTGTGACAACATAAAATAGAAACTAGTAAAGTGAACCTCCAATAAATTCACTGAATAAAACTATCCAAGTTTCTCCTCAGAGAAAAAAACACCAATCAATGCTCAATCTTCTCAAGAAAAAAGGGGGAAGACAATAATATAAGAAGAAACATTCCGTCAATGCCTATCCCTTTCTCAGCAGTCAGCATACAATTTCAGTGATTACCAGATAAAGAGGGACGGGGCAGAAAAAAAGTTCCAACATATCATGAAAATCGAAGAAATTTCCTGATGTTTTAGGATTAAAAATACAGCAACCAGTTATCAAAGCATTAAAAAAGTGATGTGACATGCATAGGGGAGATCATCTGATGTTTTAGCATTTAAGCAGTTCTTACTAAATATTTCAAGCCATGCTTTGCCATTGTACAGATTCTTAGAAATCTCAGAAAAGTAGAAAATATATATCCAAATATCGCTGTACATGTATAACACTTAATGGTTAGGACATACCTGCCAGTTGGGTTGAAGATTTGGTACATTAGCACCGAGTTTGCTGGATAGTTTCCTCTTTAACCCTTCAACTTCTTCAGATACAAAACAAAAAGAAAAATACAAACACTCAGAAGAAACTACAAGTCCACAATAGAGCAGTATTATAAGCAGGATCATCCTATTATACCATTTTCCCCCGGCTTCAGACGGCCACCCGGTAGTTTGCAGAACGTGTTTCCAATTTGCAAAAGAAGAATATGAGGATGATTATGCTCTTGTACCTGCTCAATTAATAAAATACTCAGACTGACGAACAATTTCATTTATCTTGCATTTTTTGCTTAATGACCAATGGACATGTGAATATTTGCTCTTTGCAAACTTAAAACGAATTAATAAAATTGAGATTATGGATGTACAATCCTTGTGTTTAATCCATCTATAAGAAGCTAAATCCCACAATGGAGTTCTATCAGCCAACATAACAGAAAATTTTGCCTAAATACTGTTCAACCAACTGCTTGAATATGATGTAAGAAGTACAGACTTATTCGTCAACCCCTTCTCGCTTGGGCAGGGCTTTCCTCGCCAAGATCTATACTTGGAGTCTACAACATTAATCCAAATTGTAACTCTAAAATAATTCCATCTTAATAAAGGGGAGAGATGAGTAACATAGGGTCCAATAAATTATTACATAGCACTTAGAATTACACAATTGCAAGAGAAATTGAACTACTGATGTGTTCACAGAAAAAATAACCTTCTCTTGTCTGAGTGCTAATATAACACTAAAAAAAAAACATTATACTTGAATGATGTAACAATATCATTAACAAACGTGTGAAGTTAACCCCAATGTTTGCAATTAACTACTGAAACATCCAGAAAGACAGATGTTTACAGCAAGAGCAAATGTCGGAAGTTTATAAGAGTAAGGAAACACAACTTTAGAATGTAAATAAATGGGAGAAGGTGATTACCAGTAAGATTCCTTCCACACTAGTCCTCATGCCTTCTTTCGCATAACTGAAAACATGGGGGACCCAAACAAGTGAGACTGAGATTAAAGACAGAGGTTAAAACATCATAAATGGGAAGAAGAAAATGCTATTTCCAGATTTTGTGGAGTCAGTAGACAATCCCATCAAGGACACATCTATGTGAAAGCAAAGTAAAAACAAAGAGCTCTTTATCTCTATAAAGAGGTTCAAACCCTACACTTGAGAATAAAGGACACCTCTATGAAGGTACACATAAAGTAAATTCGTAAAGCTCAACACTTGTATGCAAGAACAAACTTGATTACTAATAACTGTTTGCAACTTACTCACATAGTCACATAGAACAATGCTTACTGCTTTTCACCAAAACAAAGAACTCAAGTTGTTCTTACTCCAACCCTCATTTATCCAGAAACTGACAGATATAGTTACCAACTAATATGCATCTATTCTGCACTTTCTACTGTCATCATTCCATCAAGGTAGATGCAAGCTAAGAAAAGGTCATGGTTATCAAAATCACTCATGGCTGATGATTCAAATGGATACATACTTAATTGTAATACAAAAAACCATGAAGGTAGATGCAAGAACAAACTTGATTACTAATACCAGTTTGCAACTTACTCACATAGAACAATGCTTACTGATTTTCACCAAAACAATGAACTGAAGTTGTTCTTGCTCCAACCCTCATTTGTCCAGAAACTGACAGATATAATTACCAACTAATATGCATCTATTTTGCACTTTCTACTGTCTTCATTCCATCAAGATAGATGCAAGCTAAGAAAAGGTCATGGTAATAAAAAACCATTCATGGGCCTCATGGCTGATGATTCAAGTGGATACACACTTAATTGTAATACAAAAAACCATAACTGTAGTGCTTTGAGGTTAGCTATTTGCCTAATAACATCAGGCCTTAAGCCTGTAAATCTTTGAAATTCGAGTCTTCACTCCTCAAATCAAACGACAGCTTAATATTGCAATGAACAGCGAAATCCAAAACATCCTCAGAGACCGAAGATAGGAAAATCCTCAAAGCAGTTGAAGAACAAAAAAACACCAGAACTACGAAATCCAAAACCCTAGCAAAGAGATCGTCGGCCCTTTTCAGGTCTGCCAAATCCAGCTTTTGAATTCAAACAAAACAAAACATATATTCTAGGAAGAAACTACATACAATCACTCAATCACCAAAAAATATCACGGAATCGACTCCAATCAAACGAGAAGGCCCTTGAATAAGAGACAGCGAAAGAATAGGGATAAATTAATTTACTTGACTTTCATACGAGCAAGGCGATCTGCAACGGAGGTATCTTTCTCCATTTTCGGCTCCTTCGTCCCGAAGGTGTAGCTAGCGAGAGGGTAGACATTCACCATTTTTCCGGCTACTCTCTCTCTGCAAAATTTGCCAGTGGCTAAACAAGAAGGCCCTTAAATATGCACCCACGGTCCACACCACACCGCACTGGTCGTGTCTTTTATGCTGTATTGATTTTAAAAACGAAAATTCTGCCTTGCTTTTTTTTTTGTATCGCTAGTCAGCACCGTGTTGCAATTCGTTTTTAGTCTACGTTCTCAACTTGTTAGGTTATTTTATGTTTTAACTTTTAACAGTGTTCTGTCTACTGATTTGTCAATCTCTCGAGGATTGAACCAGACTTAATCTCCCGAATTTTTTTCTTTTTTAAAAAAAATTGCCCGATAACTATCAATTTATATTATCATCCAAGATTCTATCTTTTGTACTCCCTCCGTTTCAAAATAAAAATCGTTTGGACTTTAGTGCACACATTTTAATAAGGTAAAAACTCTATAAAATATTATTTTTTTAATCAATTTTTTTCATAATTTTATACTTATTAGTAACAACTATGAAATTATGGAAAAAATTGATTAAAAAAATCATATTTTATAGAGTTTTTACCTCATTAAAATATGTGCTGAATAGTGAAGTGACATTTATTTTGAAACAGATGTAGTATTTCTCTTTTAACTTTTCACGTTTTTTTTAATTCAAAACTAATGGAGTTGTTTAAGTTTCGTCAAGGGTACATACCATGCGAAATTATTATAGAACTAAAGGTATCAGTCGAAATAGGTGAAACGCTTGTACATTGGTTAAAAAAAGTCTATATACCAGGGGTAACCGACAAAATTTCCGTTTTAAAAAGATAGTCGTACTTTATTTTAAATTACAAACTTTGTCTTAATTTTTCTTGTTTTGACAAATTTATCGAAGATGCAATATCAAATACTACTTGTAAATGACATTTGGTAGTACTGAACAAGGAGTGCGGAAGGCTACTGAAAACTACCTTTTGCTGCTTGGATGAGAACCAACGTCGTGGCGAAGGATAAAACGAGAGGAGAAGCCGATTGGAACGCGAAGTTCGTTGTGGTGATGTGGACGATATGGAAAAGAAGAAATGAAGTGGTCTTCAGAGGTGCGACACCAGCAAACGTGAGCCCGGGATACTGCATGGGGGTGACGACTGAGTATTTGAAAGTTGCCACAAAGATGAGTGGTGAACCAAGCACTAGGAGGAGAGTTAAGAATATCATCACTTGGGAAAACCCGGAGCAGGGTTGGGCTAAAGTTAATACTGATGGGGCAGTGGCTAGGGACGGAAGAGCTACTGCTGGTGGCGTGATCAGGGATGCTAACGCACAGTGGATTGGCGGTTTCGCTGTTAACATAGGGACGTGCTCGATGTTGATGGCAGAAGGGTGGGGAGTCCTCAATGGGTTGGAAATGGCTTGGAACCTTGGTCGGAGGAAGGTGATAGTGGAGACGGACTCGGAAGTCTTGGTGAAACTGGTGGAGCGGAAGTTGAAGAAGTCCCACCCTATGTTCAGCCTGGTTGCTAGGTGCCATGGCTTCATCCGTAGAAATTGGTATGTCCAGATTCGTCATGTTTTCAGGGAGACAAATTCGACGGCGGACTTTCTTACGAGTCTTGCTCTCGATTTACCTTTAGGCTACCATTTTCTGGAAGAACCTCCCGATTGTATTACCCCTTTCTTGTTGTCTGATGTGGCGGGCACTGGTGTCCCTCGCAGCTACTGCTTGTAACTTTCTTTGACATTTCTTATTTAGGGAGCTTGCTCCCAGTTTGTGCACCAAAAAAAAAACTACCTTAATCTACTAACCATATTATAAATAATATGGTTTATGTGTTTTCAAGTCCGCCACACTCTGGCAAATTAAAATGTCTAAGTTATCAATATTTGGATGTTCTTGTAGCCTTCGGCTTTTTAGAGGTGTCTACTCTTCTACCATGTCTTCCTTGGTCCAAGCATAACATAGATCTATTTCGGCTTTCTAGAGGTGGCTAACCTTCAACCATGTTGTCGGTATGTGAAAGATATTGCTTTGGAAGCTGAACAATGAAGAACTTTAATTCTTACACTCCTATCGCAGCATGGAATTGATCGATCATTCTACGGATTCCAAATTCCTCCTTAACCCTTCGATTTCTACCAATGGATTCCAAACTCAAGATGAAACATTACAAACTCACAGGATTGAAGGGATCCGCCTTTCTAACACAAAAGCTTAAGCCATTGGGTAGAAGTTTCCCTTTCTTATATATTGTTGCATGATATTATTATGGATTCTGATCTATTTTTAACTTAAATTAAAGTGATATTTTATTGTTAGTTTTTTTTTTCCTTCCTTAAGGATACTCATTCCCAATTGCACAAAGAACTTAATTCATTGATAAACTTACACATTTCAATCACCAACCTCAATCTTTGTCACCATCTTTAGAATTTCACCATCGAGACATTGAAAATTCACAAAAGCTCGACCTATTCTTATGTATTTTATTCAATTCTAATTTCATATAGCAAACACATACCCACTGTTTTACAAATTTGAATCCTAAACTTAATCAATACAACAAGATCACCAATGAATTAAATTGCCTCTATTCCACCATTTTCTTCACCACACTGAGTCTAAAGTGAAAAGATACTAGGGTGCGAGCATGAGAGAATCTAGCGTCTCGACATAAGTCGAAATCCCAATGGCATTCCACACTTGCTCCTTGCGTAGTTGCAGGTAAAACCCATGTTCGGTAACTCGAGAGCCATCCCAGGACAGCAATTGTTCACTATAACCATCATGAATGAAAACCCTCTCAATGCAAATACTAATACTGCTACTACTGCTGCTAAAGGTTTTGTACCGAAGCCCGAGAAAAGATGCAGAAACATTGTTGAAGGTGGTGTTTGCTGAAAAAATCTTTACCCAGGAGGCTCCAATGCCGTAATTCATCATCATCTACACATCAAACCCGAGGCAGCGATATGTGTTCCATACGCTAAGATCATGTGGCATGCAAATCACAGCAAGGTGACCATTGAGCAGGAACAATCCGCGCCTGATCTCGTAGGGGCTGATGCTGTCACCGAGGGAGTAGTAGGCTAGTAGCCATGGGGAGGTCCTTTGAAGTACCGAAACCGCTCATTAGCTACATCAAACACCAATACACGGTCCAAAGACCGGTTTTTTATACCTAGTGAGTCTACGTCCATCCAGTGCCAGGACCCGTTTAAGAAAGCTTGTTGTTGGACTGTTGCACCCAGATTAAAGAGAGATCGCGGAGTATCTAACTTGCCTTGTCTATTAACTAACCTAGCCAGAGTCGCCGCCGCCTTCTTATTTGTTGCGGAATAGGCCATGCCTCGTCTCACATCAACACTGTTGTCCCAGCTACCGCGCCGCAGGCTGTATACGAAACTCAACATGCGACTAAATCGCTCACCTACAACGGCGGATCATGAAACTGTTAGTTGAGGGGCGGAAAATTAAATCCTAATTTTAAAAACATAAATCGAGCATGGTTAGGGATAGGGCGCAGTGGAGGAGCATCATCCAGGTCAAAGAGGGTTAAACGGGACCCAGAGGAGTGACAAAAATCGTATCCTTTCGACCGTTCTCACACCATGCCTTTTCCTAATCCCCTCTATTTGTTTGTTATACTTTTATCTTTGGTCGTGCTATGAATTTATGTAGGTGTTTGGCTACTAGGAAACACTCTCGAAAGAGTGCGTACAACTTGACCCTCCTGAGCAGGGTGGGTGTCAGGGTCTGGAGGGTTTAACTATAGTACTAAGTTATAAAGTTTAACAAACGATAAATATGATGAAGTATACGAGTTTGATAAGAGGAATATATGCTCACCAAAAGGCCAGCAGATGAGAATAAGAACCACCTTATAGTCAACGACGAAGCCAGCTTCATCGTGGACGGAGCCAAAACCATAGCCAAGTTGACAAGGATTCCGAGCCAGGTCGGAGAGGAGGGCGGCCATGTCGGAGGGGAAAGGGTTAAGAAACCTGTACTCCCTAGTGGCGACATTGCACAGTGCAAATTTGCTAGTTGCAACAGACACAAGGCGCGGCCTTTGGGAGTCGCACCGGGCGTGCAAGTAGACGCCGTTGTTCAGCGGCCCAAACTGGCTAAACAGAACGGTGTATGGCTTAGGGATGCAAGGATAGTATTCGTCGTCGTCGTTGTCGTCCCGGTGAGAAGGAAGGCAGGGCCATTTGTCGAATTCGACCACCCGAGAGGAAACCACCTCAGATTGAAGAGCGGGGCGGTGGTGGTGATCGCCGGATTGTGTGCTGCTATAGTACAAGAGTAGAACATAAGGTCGCCATCGGGTGTTTCCCGAGAGAGGACGAGGTGATCGTGATGATCGAGTCGATGAAAGACGGGGATTGGATCAGAAAGTGCCATCTTTTACAGGTCGCCTTCAACCTAAGAAGAGATTTCACCGGAAGGTTAAGCAGGATCTCCTCCACCAATTCCTCTGTCATGTGAATCCCTTGTCTTTTCGATGAGGCTGCCATTGGAGAGGATAGGGCAGTTTTAGTTGCTTGCTGGTAGGTGTTTAATCTTATCTATGATAACACTTCGTGATTTTTTAGTAAAAATATCTCATCCTATCTTAAAAAGTTGAAATAATTCATATATTTAATTTTTATCCTAATTATCGATTTATTATAACAATTTCTCTGACATAGGATATTGGGGCATAAGCTTTGAGAAAGATTCCATACCAAATATAGTATCGACCCTAAGAAAATAATTTTAAAAAAAAATTATAAAACAATTTAATTTTGAAAATTCTTTCCCAATTAACCTTCTTATCGTAGAAAAAGAGATATAATGTACTGTATAAAGCATAATAATGTAATATTGATATTAGGATAGAATCTTAGATCCATATCTTCAAAAAATCTTGTATCCATCTCTATTTATTTTATGTAACTAATTTCCATGGCAGGTTTGGAACACTAATCTTCTACTACTTTCAATTTTCTTCTCGTGTGTACTAAATTTTGTACATAGAAATTGAAAGTATGAGCTTTCATGGTATTTGAACACCAATGTTAGAAAATCATGTTGTCAAATTGAGGGCTTATTGATCCCAAACGGTGAATCTGTTTGCATTTTGGTCTTGTTAAATATAAATCTTAAGATAGTTTCAGGCCTTCAATGTAGATGCTTAAGCTTGTAGTTCGGTTCGCCTAGACTTTTCCATGGGCAAACAAAGTCATTTCGATACTTATGCAATTGATAGATTCGATTAAGAAAAAGAAAAAGAGAGATAGTAATAGGTTAATATGCAAGAGAAAAAGAGAGAGATTGTGTAAGTCCAATTTACATTACTCTTATTTGTTTTGGACACGTATTAGTAGTTAGGCGTTCAAGCCTTCTCCTTCGGAATCCTCCGAAGATCGAATCTCGATAGCTCTTGTGGTATCAAGGAGAGGACTGGTCCATACTTATGCAAGAAAGGAAGAAAATGATTAATCCTCCTACACACCCCTCAAGCACACAAGGTAATAATATCTTTCACATGTTCTCTTTAGATATCATTTTCTTTATTTTTAATTAGTTGTAATAAAGGAAGTTCTTCATATTACCCCGTATCATTTAAACTAGCTAGCTATTTCATGTACTGAATTACTTCTGTAATGTATGGGAAAAAGATGACAATCAAAGGTACTGAGATTCATTTATCCTCATTGTCTGTTATTTGCATATATATATATATATATATATATATATATATATATATATATATATATATATATATATATATATGAATAATAAGGTGTTTTATTTATTATATATATTGAGGAGAGGAAACTGAATTACAACTTCTCCACAAGATACATCACTCCATGTCAATGCCTTAGAAGAATGTTTATATATCCCATTATTCATATTATGTGAATGTTTGAACTGTAACATGGTTGAATGTTTTACTCAAAGATGGGGGATTCCAAGATTATGAAATTGAGGGCGATCTATCTTTTCTCTACAAGCCTTTTTGTATATATATATATATAGGAGCTACATATCTCAAGTGGATACAAGGGAAGAAAGTTGCATACCTAGAATTGGGAGAATTGGGAAAATAGATCATGCAGAGGCACCCAACAAGGGGTCTTGTTGTTACGTGAAAGGTCTCTTGCTCCAGAAGATAAACAACAAAAAACTTCTTATACTCCTGTAATCGATTATTTTATGTCAGTAACTAATTAACTATATGGTGTATTTTTGCAAAACTAAAAAAGTTGTACCTTTGGTTTGGTAATATGAGGTGGACAATGAGGATATTGTTCTTGTGCAAACTTGGCCTCCACCAGCGCGCAACACACTCTCCAATCTGCAAAACAAAATGTAAAATGACCTATATAAATCCAGTGATCTGCATGTATCAAATGAACTTTAACACTCAGCAAAAGTACATTCTAGTCAGGTCTATCAGCATGGAGTTTATTTGATAATTTCCTCTTTAAGCCTTGGATTTCTACACATGGAAACATTACAAACTAAGCAACCATTTGACCATAGATGCAACGAAATTCAGCAGGATCATATAAGATTGTTTTACCATTTTCTGCAGACTTCAACAGGCCTCCCGGTAGTTTGTAGGGATCGCCTCCAATTTGTAGAAAAAGGACGTAAATAATATTGTTGTCGTGTGCCAATAAAATTCCCCTTACTGAGTTCCTCCTACCTTGTTTTTCAAACCTGAAAGAATGAAAAAATTGAAATCCTATAAGTCGTTAAAGAAAACAGTACTAATTCCAGCTAAAATTTGAAGAAACGGTAGATAATCCCATCAAGAAAACATCTATTTATGTCAAAGTAACTACAGATGTATTGATGTAACAAAAATGAAATAGAAAGGCAAGAGATCTCTTAATTGATTTTCAGTGTTTGGTGATCAATCAGGTTAGGTATCTAAAACAAATACTCACCCTTAAATTAAAAAGGTTCGGAGTGATCAACATAGTTGGCTTGTCCTTTTTTAAGAATGTAGAAATGATAGTGTTTAAGAATAAATGTTAAAATGATTTTCATGCAAAGTTGGATATATATGAAGATGGAGAGTGTCTGCTTATAACCAAGTTCATATTGGGTGGATAAACATATAAATTCACTATCTTTATGATTGTGCAACTATATGATGTTCAAACTAATCCCTTTAATGATAATAAAATCAATGATGGAATGAGTATGAAATGGGTCCATGGATGCCATATCAATTCTCCTTTCCCATTAAAAAAACACCTCTCTTTTAAACCTCCTCAATACCCTTACTTTTTAACTACATAGAGGCAGTGAATTCATATGGTTTGCCACCCAATATCAACTTGATTATAAGCAAATGCTCTCTTAATATTAGCATGAAAATCTTTTAACATTTATTATTGAACTTAATCATTTCCACCTTTCTTAAAAATAACAAGCTAGTTATATCTTGGAGCTACATATGGTTGCATACCTAGGATTGGGAAAATAGGTCATGCAGAGGCACCCAGCAAGGGGTCCTGATGTATGCTACGTGGAAGGTCTCCATCTCCGGAAGATGAACAACAAAAAACTTTTTATACTCTTGTAATCGATTGGTAATATGAGGTGGACAATAAGGATATTGTTCTTGTACAAATTGTGGCCTCCACCAGCGTGCAACACACTCTCCAATCTGCAAAACAAAATGTAAAATGACCTATATAAATCCAGTGATCTACATGTATAAAATGAACTTTAACACTTAGCAAAAGTACATGCTAGTCAGGTCTATCAGCATGGAGTTTATTTGATAATTTCCTCTTTAAGCCTTGGATTTCTACACATGGAAACATTACAAACTAAGCAACCATTTGACCATAGATGCAACGAAATTCAACAGGATCAAATAAGATTGTTTTACCATTTTTTGCAGACTTCAGCATGCCTCCCGGTAGTTTGTAGTGATCGCCTCCAATTTGTAGAAGAATGACGTAAATAGTATTGTTTTCGTGTGCAAATAAAATTCCCCTCACTGAGTTCCTCCTACCTTGTTTTTCAAACCTGAAAGAATGAAAAAATTGAAATCCTATAAGTCGTTAAAGAAAACAGTACTAATTCCAGCTAGAATTTGAAGAAACGGTAGATAATCCCATCAAGAAAACATCTATTTATGTCAAAGTAACTACAGATGTATTGATGTAACAAAAATGAAATAGAAAGGCAAGAGATCTCTTAATTGATTTTCAGTGTTTGGTGATCAATCAGGTTAGGTATCTAAAACAAATACTCGCCCTTAAATTAAAAATGTTTGGAGTGACCAACATAGTTGGCTTGTCCTTTTTTAGGAATGTGGAAATGATAGTATTTAATAATAAATATTAAAAGGATTTTCATGTAAAGTTGGATATATATGAAGATGGAGAGTGTCTGCGTATAACCAAGCTAGCTAGCTATGTTAAAAGAATTTTCATGTTAAAAACATTTATTATTGAACTCAATCATTTCCACCTTTCTTAAAAATAACAAGCTAGCTATGTTGATCACTCCGAACGGACTGAAACTCTTCGTGCGAAAATGATATTCGGTGGCACAGTTTTCACACCCTCCCCTATCTTTTGCCACACTTTTTATGGAGGCTGAATATATGATCACTGCTCAACAGGGTTAGTTGTCACTCTTTATGAAGGTTGAAGAGGATGATGGTGTGTAAGAGACCATGATCAAGGAATTTTATTCCAATTTGAACATACAAGACGAGGATCTCCTTATATGTAAATTTAAATTGGGTAATGTCTCTCATGACTTCACAGTTTCAACAATTCCAGAACGGTTTGGCCTTGAATAGAAGGGTTATTAGGGAGGACTGAAAAGTAGATGGTCCTCAAATGTGAAAGAAAATGATGTGAAGAAGAGGGTAATGGAGGTTGAGAGAAGAATCATGCTTTTTATTGTCCAGACGGTGATTCTCCCATGAGAGAGAAAGACAACTGTGTTGAAGGGGCATCTATGATAGATTTGATGGTTTTAGATGGTGACTAAAAGTAAAATTAATTTTCCTACCTTAATGATGCATCTTACGAAAGAGGCAAGAATTTCCCATAATCATGCCCTCCCTTGTCCATATCTAGTTAAAGTTTTGCTGAAATCAATGGATTTGTACCCTGAACATATTGTAGTTGTTGAATCTGAAATTGCTGAGATCGTTGAAATTTGGGGCTAGTCAATCTTTGCGCTCTATCTTCATGAATGAAGACATTTTGAAAAGTGTTGGGCTTAGCTATGATACTTGTAGGAAGTGTTGGATAGTAAACACTCCTCCCACCTCTATAGATAGAGTTTTTCGAGATATTGAGGAGATCAAGGCCTTCAATGCTCAGTTGTCCAGCTCGGTTGCTCAACTCGCCTTAGATAACAAGGAAATGAAGGATCAACTTTTCAGTTCCATTGACCAACTCTCCAGAGATAGCATTGAGATGAAAGAGATCCTAGAGAAGCTATTGAGGAAATGAGATTGGATTTTGCTAAATGAAACTATAGAAGTGTATATGGTTTTACCATCTCATTGTACCTATTTTGTGATCCATCTCTTTACTCAGCTTGAGGATTTTGTAAGTATATTAAATCTATCTTTGATTTCCACTTTGTAATCCAAGGTTCTTCAATCCTACTTTTGTTAACTCATTAGAACTTGAAGGTTTTGTATGTTTGGTTTTAATCCAATTTGTTTGATATAGATATAATTTTACAAAATTGGTTAAAACTACTTCGATTAAGGAAATAAATAATAGATTACAAGAAAGGAAAGACAAGTAATCAAATCTTAACAAATTTTCAAATTAGTGATATTATCCTATGCCCTTATAATAACACTAATTTGGAAAAAAATAATAATTAAATTCTCATGGTCGTTTGCTTTTTTTGGTAGGGAATCTTACCCAATTTAGGATAGAAAAATCATTACTTATTTTATGATTAAATGTAAGATTTTGTTAGAATTTTATTCTTTGCAACACTGATACGGGGTTAGCCGTGAGATGGCCCGATCTTCGACAAACAAGCAAGAAACTAAAGAACGGAAGCAAGAAATAACAAGACTCAATAAAGAACACCAAGAAACGATTCAAGATGCTCAAGAATGACTCGATGTCGACCAAGAAAAGCAAGAACCTTTCCAAGATCGATCATGACGCAACAAGAACAAAGAAAGACTCGACAAGAAACAATAAAGACTCGAAATTGAATGCAAGAATTGAAAGACATGACCGATAAGGACTGAGTCGATCTATATAGAACAAGATAAAGACCACAGGCCTCCTAAGAGGGTAGGAACCAATACCAATGACTATATAGCCCGCCTCTACAACCCTACACAACCAAGCGGACAACTTGGAGGCACAAGGAGGGGCTCGTGGATACTAGGATCACCAAGTCTTGCGAAGTTGATGAACACAAAGCAAACCAAGCTGAGACAAACCAATTCGACAATCAATGAGCACAACTCCAATTGATCGACAATCACTCAAGTGTTTCACACACAATGTGAGAGAATTTCTATTCATTAAGTTCCAACTAATCTACATAGGAGGAATCGGCATTTATAGGCCTTGCAAGGCTGAATTGGGCCGATTCTAGTAAAGCTAGAAGATAAAAGAAGATTAAATAATAACTTAAGGAATTAAATAAATAACCTCTAAAGTTTCCTAAAATATCTTAAGTAGAAATAATACTAAAAATAGAAACATATGGAGCCTCAACACTTAGGCATAATCGGCATTCACATAGCTTAGGAGGCTCGGCCTCTTCTTGAATTCCAATGCATATGTATGTCTTCAATGTTGGCTCGGGAAGTTGAACCCTGCTCGAGAACAAAGCATGACTCACAAAGTTGAATGGGTCTCTCTGAAGCTTCTTAGCTCTAGCTCGAGTCATAGGTCTTTCTCCAAGGATGATTGGTGTGTCTGGAGCTGTAGAAGATGGTCCCGCATCAAACACAATACATGTACAAATGAACTCCACAAAGGGATTTTAAAGATGACTAATTCAATATATTTAGGACAATCTTTCCCAAACGAGATGGCTAATCCTATGTCATTATGGCATAATGTAAACTTATGAAATTGTATTGTGAAAAGGCTTAATGCCTAACTTCATTGATCTCATGTGTACTTGTACAATTGACAATCCTTGTTCCCCAAGGCTTTACAAGATATAGATGGAAGATAAAAGATTCTATGAAGATGTGATATATCTTAGAAGGTAAGTTTTATCTAATTCTAACACCCCCCGCAAGCTCATGGAGGGGCACGACCATGTAGCTTGGCACGAAGACTGATGAAGCGAGCGGTACCGACAACTTTAGTGAAAATGTCGGCAATCTGATCTTGAGACCGAACATGGCAAACTACTAAGGAGTCATCCTCAACCTGCTCTCGAACAAAATAGTAGTCAATCTTGATGTGTTTGGAGCGCTGATAAAACACAGGATAAGCAGACATGTAATTCGCACTGAGATTGTCACACAACAAGATCGGTGGATGAATAAGAGGTGCTCGCAGTTCATGGAGCAATTGCTGGATCCAGATCAATTTCGTGGATGTGAATGCAATAGCATGGTACTCAGCTTCAGAGTTGGATTTGGCCACAACATTCTGTTTCTTGGACGACCAGCTCACAAAGTTACCACCATAGAAGACTGCGAACCCATGCTGAGAGCGACAATTATCACCACCAGAGGCCCAGCCGGCATCGGAGAAAGCCACGAGATGGTGATCAATGGATGGCCGAATGATCAAGCCAGAGGATAGTGTACCTTTCAGATACGTGAGAATTCGTTTGACAGCAGTCCAGTGCGTGTCAATAGAAGAGTGCATAAACTGACATACCCGATTGACTGCATAAGAGATCTCAGTCCGGGTGATGGTTGCATACTGTAAGGCTCCAACAACAATCCTGTAGAGATGAGGATCATGGAAAGGATCCCCGAGATGAGGATCATGGAAAGGATCCCCGTCACGAACCAGACGCGAGGCAGGCTCAGCAGGAGACGAGATTGGGGGGGGGGGGGCGTCATGCATTTTGCTGCGCATAAGGAGATCTCTGATATACTTCTGTTGAGTCAGGGTGATGGTGTTGTTGGTGCGAGTCATCTCAATGCTGAGAAAATAGTGAAGGTCACCAAGGTCACGCAAAGAGAACGCTTGATTGAGGAGACGAATGAAGGTCTCAATCTCAGAAGAATCAAATCCTGTGATAATCAAGTCATCAACGTAAACCAAAATATAGATGATAGAGTGAGCATGGCGTCTGACAAACAGAGAGGTGTCAGACTTGCAAGATCCGAAACCATGTTGAAGGAGAAAAAGATGGAGCTTTGTGAACCAAGTCCTTGGAGCATGTTTCAAGCCATATAACGCTTTGCGAAGGATACAGACATCATTAGGGCGAGAAGAATCAACAAACTCAGGCGGTTGAGCCATATAGACCTGTTCAGACAAGTCACCATTTAAGAAGGCATTATTAATATCAACCTGACGGAGACACCAGGAGTTCTTCAGAGCAAGAGAGAGAACAATGCGGTGATCACAGGACTGAATGTATCAAAATGATCAACGTCTTCTTCTTGATTGAAGCCTTTCGCCACAAGTCTGGCCTTGTAACGTTCGATGGTCCCATCAGCCCTGCGCTTAATTCTGAACACCCACTTACAACCAACAATGTTAGCATGAGTAGGACGAGACACAATAGTCCATGTCCCATTACGTAAAAGGGCATCAAACTCAATCTGTATGGCATGCTGCCATTCTGTGGCTAGAGTTACATCAGTTGGTCATAACTGATTTGGTTTTATTTCTTTAACTCAAAACTTACATTTTGTGGTTTCTATATTTTATCACTTTACTTGCATTTCCTATCATGACTTCAATAGGTTTTTCATTAAGTTGAATAAATTTATGTTTTAGAACCGTCAACACATAAACTGCGCATGTACTAGCTAATCATAAAACCTTATAATATAAGATACTTTATTTGGTTTTTCTTAACCCAAAAAAATGAACATCTAAGTTGGCATGTCAACTTAGAAGCTTATTTCATTCAGATTCACCCTATTTGATTCATGTGAGAGAGTGATTGCTAATCTGATAATGAAAATTAATAATACTTATTTTGCAGTTAATATTACTTGGTATAAATTGATAATGTAGTCAATCTATGCTTTTAGTGTATCAGCTGAAAAGTGCATGAGAACTTCTATGGTTTAGTGAATCATTAATATGGTTTAGTGAATCATTTCCTTTTATGCATGATCAACAATAACTCACAACAAAGATGGAACAAAATCTCCTATATATAGTATGCGGTAATTATGGATACGAGTCTAGAGGTCTTTTGTTAATAAAATAAATAAATACCAAAAGATCAATAACAAATCTCAGTGTTATCAAAATACGTGGGTTTCATTGTGTACTTTTTCCATTATGAACACTTTTTTTTTTTTATAGTAGGCAAATAGTAGGAGCCGTTACCTAACAGGTAACCTAACTCCTGGATCATTTTGAAGGATGATGTTACAAAGACTGATCTTTATTAATGCACCTTACAAGTATCTGGTTGTCACTCGCTAAGACAATTTTTCTTAAACCCCCTTTTGCTCGTTGTAGCCCCAATTGGATAGCTGAAGCCTGCGTTTGGATGATTGAGCCACACATTACTTCAATTTTGGGTTTTGATCGAAACCAAAACGGATTAACGAGGCTATGGATACCATAAACGTGATGTGCAACCAGTGACTCACCGGAGTTTTGACGTATCCGAAGCCAGGGTGAGGACGCTCGGAGCCGGGTTGATAACGGTCGAAGCCGTGGTTGGGTCTTCTCCACTCTCTAGAAATCTAGAGAGAGGAGAGAGCGTTTTCCTCCTCACATAGTTAAGAAAAGTAATGTTTGTGAGTTTTGGTGTAAATCTAATGATATAAAGGTAAACATCCGGTGGAAATCTAATGATATTCTAGCTAGCTATTTCAAATTTGATTTTACATAACTTGAACATTAAAAAATATATGAGTTGTTTCTTAAAAACATATTCTCGGAAATAGATCTCCATTAGCTATGTATACAAATAATCAAATTTACATTGATATAAGAAATAAATAAAATATAAAAAAATATGGCATCCTCGATCATTGAATTAATGAATAAAAAATTCAAGGATATATATGTTTTTTTAGGGAAAAAATTCAAGGATATATAGGCTTTTGAGTTGTAAGTTGTAACAAAATAAATATAGAAATATAGTATAAAAAACTATTGTTGTTTGTCTTATTCATCATCAGGGGAAGGCTCGGGATCGGCATGCTCAGTTTCTTCCTCAGCCGAGGCTGGATCATCTGTTGCACCTTCGGTTGAGATTGGATCCTCTGTGGTCGCAGCCACAGAAGCTTCCACGTGTTCATGCTCTTTTTCGCCCTCCCTTTTTAGTTTAGCAGCTTCAAGGACATGTTTGTAGTTTCCCTTCTCCATAAAGAGTTGGCCGAAGTGGTGCTTGCAATAGAGGATCCCGTCTAAGGCGGCATAGGAAGAGGGTGTCAAATGACATCCTCCGGTTGCACACTTGAAGCACGTCTTATGGTATGCTTCTCCTTCGAGTGTTATCTTTCAAGTTATACAATGATGAATATACGTTAATGCTGAGATGTGAAAAGACTGAAAAAGTCATATCAGAAGTATGAATTAAATAAACACCTTCTCTAGAGGATAGACGGTCTTTGTACAAGCTGCACATTTGTCTTGTGTACCGCAAAATATGGACGAGAGTTTGTTAGGCGCCTTCTACAATGACAAAAACAAATTTGTATTTTGCCTTAAATACTAAAAAAAATTGAAGTTCTAAATATTTTGATGAGAAAAACTCACCGGCTCAGTGTTCTTCCCCCATTGCCCTATCATATTTAAACATGGCCAAAAATCAAATATAGTGAAAAATAAAGCTTCCTAACTACAAAATCAAGAATAAGTGTAGAAGATGTTTTTATCATGTTTGAGCAAATTTTACAACACCAATAAAACTATCTAGACAAATATATGAAGGGAGGAAATTCACAAATTTGGATATCATCTCTCATTTTAATGACATTATACATCTTCTTATAGAACAAAAATGAGAAGGGAAATCAAACATGTAATCTTGAAGTGCAAAATCAAGAAACTTGAATTACCCGAGTGAAAGTTTTTGCTGAAATTTCCAGACTCCTTGAAGAGTTGTTCAAAGTGAGTTTTGCAATAGAGCACTCCCTCCATGGATGAGTAGTTGCTCATCTGCACGCGGGGGAGGGGGAGCATTGCAATAAGATACACAAAAGGGTAATGACAATGACATATATAGATACAGATCGCGTGAATAAGAAGATAATGTAAAACGAACCTGAAGGGTTCCTTTGCAATGATCGCATTTGAAACAAGTCTTGTGATAGGTAATACCATCAACCGTTAATAAATCTATAAAGTAAACGGTTTTGTCGCAAGCCTTGCACTTGTCCAAAGTTCCTGTGAATGACATCCTTTCTGTTCTTGAGGCCTTTTTGTAGAATAGATCAAAAAACAATTGTTACAAATACAGATTCTTCGTCTATATATTTGACGATAGGATCATTTTGTGTGCTTGTACGTATGAAGGCTCAAACAATCTTTCAAGTTATCAATCGTTGCCCTCAAAGTTAGTAATTGATTCGAGGGGAAAAAATTGTGTTGTAGGAAAAACTAAATTGTAATTAGTCTCTATTATCTCTTATCAAATAGATGTAAAAGGTATGAATATCTAAAACTTGTGAGGTGAGAATTCAAAACAAATCTAAGGGTTTTCTTTCTCCTCCTTCTTTGGCCCCTTCCAATGGTGAGAAATATATTAACTCCTTTTTTAAGGATAGGAAATATATTAAATGGGGATAACTCTAATTGTGGAAAAGCTATTCCTTTATTTTTTTTAAATAAATAAATTATCTATAATTGTATGATCAAATTTTTTACAATTTATTTACTTAGCTTGTATGCACTTGTTTCATTCACACTAGTGAGCATGCCCGTGCGATGCACGAGACATGCTTTTTTCAACTGAGACTTTTTTTCTATTAACTTCTTTGTTTAGGGTAACTATAAACTTCTCTCATTCACATAATCACATGTTTTTGTTCCCCTTAATCAACCCATCATATATATTTCAAATATATAGGGTTGTTTTGCAAGAAAATAAATTAATTTATAAGATATGACCTAAAAACCGAGTGTATATAATTTTAAATAACATATATGATATTTATTAGGTATATATTTAGGAGGCTATATATGAGATGTATGAGGCGAAGATTACTACTTTTAATCCAAGGAAGTTAACATATTGAATCAGTTAGAAGAGGAAAAGAGAGTCATTTATTTCTTTGAATTCAAAACATTCAATTTAATACAAAAAGTAAATTTAAATTAATAATATACAAATTTTGGAAGATGAAAAGATAGACATTATTGTCATTAATTCAAGAAATCATAATTTTGAAATTTAAATTGATAAAAATATTAGATGTAATAAGGCCAGTATACATTATGCTCGTGTGTACGCATAGGAGATAAGTTCAATAAACTTGAAAAAAATAAACTTGAATTATTATGGGCGTATTGTTATTGTTGAAGAGTTGGGGAAATCTTTTTTAAAAAAAATGTGACTTATCATTATAAAAATTAATGTGACTTATTTTCATTATCATATTTTTGTTCCTCGTAATCAAACTACGTTAAATGTATATGATTGCTTTGAAGGAAATAGTTATATATAAGATATGACACAAGGGTATGTATACTTTTGAATAACATATATGAGGTACTTATTTAATTATGAGGCAAAAAGATTTATAAGGCGAAGATGAGAAGAGAGGCATTTTTTTTAATTAAAGACTTCAATTTAATGAAAAAATAAAATAAATAAATATACATAAATTGGAAGATTGAAATATTTTATTATTTTTAATTCAAGGAATTATAATTTTGCAATTTGAATTGATATAATATTGGGAGTAATTGAGGCATGAATTCATTAGACCAATCACGTAGAATTTTAAACTTTTTTGAATATATTCATATTGTGATGTTTACCTTATTTATTTATTTTCATCAAATTTATAAGATAATTAAAAATGTTACAAATTTATTCCAAGAAATTCTTATTTAAATATATTGAACTCTAATTTTCATTTTGGGGGTTTTGAGTTGAAATTATTTGACTGAAAGTATATTAAAATAGTTGAGGATTTTATGAAAATTTTGATTTAAAAAGTAAAATTTATCTCACCCGCAAATACAATATCTTGATCAAATCTTTCTTTCCAAATTAACTAACTAATAAGATATATCTTTTGACCCAAAAAAAAAACTAATAAGATATATCCTAGTTTCGTCTAATGGTGTACATATGTGAGTTGGATGGGATCACTTCTTCGACTATATTTTTCATCCATGTCCTCGACAATTGAGTTTGAAGAGTAATGCTTGGGTCCTTGAACAAATATGGGATCTTCAAAATCACCGTCTCCATCTACCTTACTCTTCAACAAATATGCTTATCATTATAGGGGTTTTCCTTCCTATCATATCGACAGCGGAAATTCTCATATGTAGTCTGCAAGTAAAACACGTAGTTGACAAGGCCCGGTAATAAGTATCGATAATAGGCACATATAAATTATAATGAAAGCCACAGTTTACCAAATACAGATTAAATGGCGTTTATAAATGACAGACAAGAAAGTGAACTCACCAAGAAAGTAAGGACTGCAAATTTGCAACCACAACCACTACAGGATACCATTTCGTCTCCAAATAGATATTTACACAGAAAGCGATTGCAGGGGCATCAATTAATTAAGAACGTCGAGAGGAAAAGAGATGCAACGTCAGGATCGAATATAAATGTTCCACCACAGAAGAATTTCTGCAACCATTAAAGAGTAAAGTTTTGTTACCTTTAATAATGTTAATATGATGCACCGTGGTTACAACTACGCAGGGGCCTCGTTATCCCCCTTAACTAATGCAAGATGGAGTCGAGTGTCCCAACTAATACTTGTCTACGCAGGGGTTGGTGAACCACTGAAATCATCATGAAACTGATCACCAACCACCGGCAATCTGCTGCTGTGGAACCGGCCGGGGCCAAGCACGACACCGTAAGACTTCATCAAATATGTAAAGGAGATCCTTTGATCTCAAATCTGGCTACAGCAGCACCAGATTCACCTGAAAAACACTCACAAAACTATGGACAATTGAAATCAAGGATGAGTATGAAAGGAGGCGATGGCACTCTAGGGTTGCTGGCAGCAATGCTGCAGCATAAACATGCTCTCTCTCTTACATTTCACCAAAGAAAATGCAGCTTAAATAGTCCTTACAATGGGACACTTGACCATCCCTTATTGGCTACTAACATAAGGACAAAAATGTCCTGAAAACAAGGTGGTAACCACCCGGAAAGAGACAAGGAAATGACAGCTAATGATGAGCTAATAATCAGCTAATAATGAGAGCAATTATGACAGTGAAATGATGAGCTAATAATCTCAATACCCCCTCCTCAAGTTGGACTTGGGAGAGAATTCACAAGTCCCAACTTGGTATGAAAAAATCTGTTTTGATCTTCACCAAGTGCCTTGGTCATAATATCAGCAATTTGAAGGCATGTCCTCACATGAGAGGTTTTTATGAAGCCTTCCAACACTTTCTCTCTAATAAAATGACAATCAACCTTGATGTGCTTTGTTCTTTCATGGAAAACTGGATTGGCAGCAATATATATAGCAGCCTTACTGTCACTGTAAAGAGGAATTGGCAAGGGACAAGATACGCTCATCTCCTCCAAAATTCCAAACAACCAGACTAACTCACTTGATGTCTTGGACATACTTCTGTATTCAGACTTTGCTGAGGACTTGGAGACGGTTTGCTGCTTCTTTGTCTTCCATGACACCAAGGATTGCCCAAAGAACACACAATAGCCTGTAAGAGAACGTGCACTATAGGCACAGCTTGCCCAATCTGCATCACAGTATCTAGTCAAGCCATAATCTTCATCCCTTTTTAGCAACAAACCCATGTTCACAGTCCCTGCTAAATATCTGATGACATGCATAGCAGCATCCATATGAGGCTTCCTTGGGCAACTCATAAACTGGCTTAGATGCTGAATTGAGTATGACAGATCAGGCCTAGTCAAATTTAAAAACAGGAGCCTCCCAATGAGTCTTCTATATTTTTCTGGTTCTGCAATGGGATCACCTTCATCAATGCTTAGTTTGAGCCCTCTTGGCATAGGAAACCCACTTGGTTTGCAATCTGACATTCCACAATTGTCTATAATGTCCAATATGTACTTCCTTTGATGCAAGGAAATACCTTCCATTGACCTGGTGATCTCAAGACCTAAGAAGAATCTTGCTAAGCCAAGATCCTTTATGGTATAGGCCCGGTGTAGAGCTTTCTTAACTGCCTTGATCTTCTCTTCATCATCTCCAGTGATGATCAAATCATCCACATAGACAAGAGCCATGATTTGTCCCTTAGGAACATCCATGATAAACAAAGAATAATCATTCTTTGATTGCTTAAAGCCAAAATTCACCATGAACTGAGTTAGTTCCATATTCCACTGCCTTGAAGCTTGTTTGAGCCCATATAAAGCTCTTTGTAATTTACAATACTGCCCAGGCTTTGCAGCATATCCCTCAGGTGGACACATATACACTTCTTCTTCAAGAGTTCCATGAAGAAAAGCATTATTGATGTCCAGTTGATGCACTTTCCAGTCTCTTTTAGCAGCTAAAGAGAAGACAAGTCTCACTGTTGCCAGCTTAGCAACAGGTGAGAATGTGTGTTTGTAGTCCTTTCCCTCTATTTGTGTGAAGCCCTTTGCCACTAATCTTGCTTTTTACCTTTCTACTGATCCATCTGCTCTATACTTCACCTTGTATATCCATCTGCATCCCACTGGTTTATGCCCTGCAGGCAATTCAGACATTGTCCATGTCTTGTTCTGTTCTAAGGCAAGAAGCTCTTTGTTCATAGCTTCCTGCCACAGGGTGCTCTTCACAGCATCCTTGAAGGTAGTGGGCTCAACCACACTCACCATATCACAAAAAGAGTTCACAAACTCTTGAGTATAATTCTCCAAATTACCAAGCACTTTTGCTAGGAAAATTTGAGAGTCCATGCCAGTAGTAACATTGCACACATAGTCATTAAACCTGTTTGGCCTGTTAGATGTCCTAGTTGTTCTCCTTAGAGGTGGAAAATCAACCAGGTTAGGAGAATTCTCTCCTTGTCCTTCTGCAGCAGGAATAGCCCTCCATGGTGATCTTGACTCCCCCTGAGAGTGATCACTGGCACTAGCAGCTGGTATTGGCACTGATTCACTTGACTCATTCACAATGGGTTGAAACATTTCTTCATAATCAGCAGCAGGATTAACTAAAGGAAGATCTTGAGTAGTAGTGCTCTTGATCTTCTCTTTTTGGTTTTCTTTGAAGGGAAAAACACTTTCATGGAAAACCACATCTCTGCTAACAAAGGTCTGTTTTGACTCTAAGTCATACAATTTGTATGCCTTTTGGGCATGAGGATACCCAAGGAGCACACATCTTCTTCCCTTTGGAGCAAATTTGTCCCTGATTGAGTGACTTACAGGAGCAAAGCATAAGCATCCAATCACTCTCAATTCCTCATAATCTGGCTTCTTTCCAAACAACACCTCATAAGGTGTTTTCCAATTCAACACAGCTGTAGGCAATTTATTTATGATATGAGTGGCAGACAACACACACTCACTCCAGAACCTGGTAGGCAAATTTGCATGGATCCTTAGGGATCTGGCTGTCTCTATTAAGTGCCTATGCTTCCTCTCCACCCTCCCATTTTGTTGAGGAGTGTAGGGAGCACTTTTCTGATGAATAATTCCTTTTGAATCAAAAAATTCCAGGCAATCCTTCTGAACTATTTCTGTTCCATTATCACTTCTAACACATTTGACTCTTTTCTGAAACTGAGTATCTGCATACATCACAAAGTTTTTAACACACTTGAACACTTCTAGCTTATCCTTTAGCAAGAATGTCCAAGTGGCTCTACTGTGGTCATCCACAATAGTCAAGAAATATCTAGCACCTGAAATACCAATGGTTCCATAAGGACCCCAGAGATCAACATGTATTAAGTCAAAAATTCCACCTGCAATAGACTTGCTTAACTGAAAAGGTAACTTGTGATGCTTGGCTAAACTGCAAGTATCACAAAATGTATCATCCATATCATATCCATTCATAAAATCTAAGTGCTTTAGTTTTGAAACAGAAGAGTGCCCAAGTCTGGCATGCTGAACATCAAAATCTATTCTAGCTGAAGCAAAAACATATGGGTTATGCCCAATGCTGTTGACAACTTCCTTATTCTGATCACCATCTTCATTTCCCTGCAAGACTCTGTATAGACCACCCCTTCTGTATCCAGTAAGCAAAATCTTCTCACATCCAGGGCCCTGTAACACACAACCATCTCTGTCAAAAACTGCCTTAAAATCTGATCTATCAACCAGTTTCCCAACAGATAACAAATTATGCTTGAATCCTGGCACATAAAGGACATTTTGAAGAGTGATGTCCTTGGACAACAACACTCTTCCTGATTCATTAACATGTATGATGTGGCCATCAGGTAGGCCAACATAGAAAGGATGTGAAAGCTTCTTCTTATCATAAAGAAGAGATTCATTGTTGACCATGTGATCACTGGCTCCAGTGTCTATGATCCATTCCATCTCATTTTCTTTCTTAGATACTGAATTTACAGATGCAAAACAACTTATACCTGCAAAGTTCACTGAGGAACCATTGTCTGCAACATTCTTTCCTTTCATCATCCTGCAAACTTCTTGGCAAACAGCATTAACAAGAGCTTTGTCAAAACCTGCATCTGTGCTTCCCTTCTGTGACCTATCCTCTTCAAGAGGATTGTCTTGCTCATGTGTTCCTGCATTGTTAGCTGAGCTCCTGCCTCCATCTTTGCTTCCTTGATGCCATTCCGGATACCCATGCAGCTTCCAACACTGAGCCATGATATGTCCTTTCATGTTGCAGAAATTGCATCTCCTGTTTCCTTTGTCTGACTTATCCCCTTTCTCATAGCCATCTTTTCTGAAATCCTTCCTCTCAAAGGTTCCACTTCCTTATGGTTGTTGAGGCTTGGAGAAATTCCTGCTTCCCTGCTTGTTTACACTCAGTGCACTTGAGTCTTGAGTGCTACTGGTGTTGTTACCTCCTCTCTAAGACTCAACTTGAGACACTAAATAGTAGGCCCTGTTGAGGTTAGGCATAGGATCTGTAGACAGAATCTGATTTCTAACTGGCTCATAGTAATCAATCAGCCCCATCAAGAACTGCATAAGCCTGTTTCTCATTTCAATAGCAACCATCTTCTTTTGCAGATCACACCTGCAGCCAGTAATTCCACCACAAGTACAGACAGGGATTGGTTCCAGCGCTTGAAGCTGGTCCCAAATCACCTTCAACTTGTTAAAATAATCTGCTACAGACAAGCCCTCTTGAGCAATCATGGTCAGTTTCTTTCTAAGTTGATAAATGAGAGGACCATTAGCTTGTCCATACCTCTCAGCTATCTCATCCCATAGCTGTTTAGCCGACTCAACATATATGAAACTCTCCTTAATAGCAGCTGTCACAGAATTCAAAAGCCAACATCTAACCATATAGTCGGCCCTCATCCATTTTTGAGCCTCAGGAGAACCTACAGTTGCTGGTTTGACACAAGATCCATCTATGAATCCTAATTTGTTTTTAGCACCTAGAGCCATAGTCACTCCCCTCATCCATGGCAAAAAATTGATCCCATCTAACACAGTAGTGGCAAGTTGAGACCTAGGGTGGTCTGAGTTAGCAAGAAACAAGGGATCACTGAAATTACCTTGAGGATCTGTTGTGGACACTGTTTGATTACTCATCCTGTTCCAGCGACGTCAATGCGAGCACAACGATCGAGCCTGCAGCTCTGATACCATGTAAAGGAGATCCTTTGATCTCAAATCTGGCTACAGCAGCACCAGATTCACCTGAAAAACACTCACAAAACTATGGACAATTGAAATCAAGGATGAGTATGAAAAGAGGCGATGGCACTCTAGGGTTGCTGGCAGCAATGCTGCAGCATAAACATGCTCTCTCTCTTACATTTCACCAAAGAAAATGCAGCTTAAATAGTCCTTACAATGGGACACTTGACCATCCCTTATTGGCTACTAACATAAGGACAAAAATGTCCTGAAAACAAGGTGGTAACCACCCGGAAAGAGACAAGGAAATGACAGCTAATGATGAGCTAATAATCAGCTAATAATGAGAGCAATTATGACAGTGAAATGATGAGCTAATAATCTCAATACAAGACCAACCGAAATGAGCCAAACCTTTCACTGAATCATGTATTAATTGGAAGGCAATTGACACATTTAGAGGTAAGCATAAATAAGTTAAATCAAAATTTGGGAGATGTTACCTGTGTTGGAATGCCCACTGTGTTGAAATTTTTATCTGTCTTTTTGCTGGTGGTCATTGATCATCAAGAGAGGGACGCCAAGAGAGGATCCGATGGCAGCCTTGGGGTTGAGGAGGCAGTCCTTGCTCAGATTGGCCAGTAGGTAGTCGTTGCTCAGATTCTCGAGGTTGTACGTCGTAGAGGTTGCCAAGGCTGCCAACCATGGCTTCCTTGGTCAGGCACCTCACCACTGTCCCTATGGGGAGTGCCAGCAGCTTCATGCTTATCTTACCATTCGAATTGGCCATTGTAACTTATCCAACTCGATCGATTGCCAGTACACACTTATAGGCCTATCCTCTGTCAGCCCAAAAGGCTTTGGCATGATGATTCGTTTCAGCTCCTTCAACTGAAACTTCTCATCTAGCAAATGATCATTGTAACGTATGTTACATTAATTAAATTTCAAACGGCTAATTTGTGAATTAAATTAAATGACTAATTTGTTAAGCAACTTAAACGGCTAACCAATTACCCAAATGACCGAACACAATTTTGTGGAAAAAAATAAATTAGATTCACATTAATGAGGCTTGCACACAACTTTTCTAGTTATATATATATATATATATATATATATATATTATAGATGTGTAATTTCTTCTCGATAGTGTTTCCACCTTCCTTGAGTTCTTTTTTATTGACGGTTTGATTTACTCTTAATCTACTAATTAAATTAAGTATTTCTATCATACTAATTAAATTAAGTATTTCATGTAATTCCAAATCAAAGATAATTGTGGAAAATATATTAACTCCTTTTTTAAGGATAGGAAATATATTAAATGGAGATAACTCTAATTGTGGAAAAGCTATTCCTTTATTTATTTTTAAATAAATAAATTATCTATAATTGTTATGATCAAATTTTTTACAATTTATTTACTTAGCTTGTATGCACTTGTTTCATTCACATGTGTAATTTCTTCTCAATATTTCAAGGAAGATTCTTTTTTATTCACTATTTTATTTTAGTCTTAATCTACTAAGTATATCTAGCATATTGAATCGATTTTCGTTTTCAAAATGGAGAGTCGAAGAGTTTTCAAATCCATATCGAGAACAAATTGCTCAAGCTCTCCAAAAGATTTCGAGAAACAACAGACACCGTTCATTGCTTTTGAAGTTCTTACGCTGCATTTGTGACAGAATTACAAACAATGTCAAATTTATTTTTTTTCAGTAGACAACCAGTAGAATGTCGTTTAAAATCATTCTTGATCAAAGTTTGATCACAATACGAAGTACCAACACAAATCATCTAAACAAGTCATTATCATACTTAACGACCACTAATAGATCATCAAAAGTTCAAAACATCTAAAAGCTCGATGCAACAACCAATCAAACTATCATCTTTAGGTTTATATATCAACTGATGCCATTGAATTTCATCAAACACAAATATTTCTCTAAGCAACTCGCTTCGAACAATCCAAATTCACGAATGAAAAGCTACAAATTTGAGAAGTAGAACTCTGAACCTTAGAATATTATAAAACCCATCCATAAAATTTGAAAACTACACAATTTATCCACAAACTATATTTTTTCTTCCAAAAGATTCCCATAATTCCATAAACCTTTTTATGCTAAGAAATATATTTTGAAAAGTAAATCATCACTTCATTTATCAAAATCAACATATTATTAATAAAATAATTAACCAAAATTAAAATTAACTTTTACGGAGTATTAGGGTTGACATGGTACGGTTACTACAAAAAAAATGGCGATTACCACGTACCAACCACAAGTCGTGGTTACCGCACATGTGGTAACCACGATTTGTGGTTACTGCACATGTGGTAATCACAAACTTAAAAAAATACAAAAATAATCACAAACTTTGGGGTTTAGTTGCGGCTAGTGGCACATACCACATATCTCGCTAATGTGGACTAGTGGAGGTGCTTACATGAAATTTTTTTAATTAAAAAGACATATAGCGAGATATGAATTAGTGAGAATGCTTACATGATTTTTTTTAACAAAAATTATAAGACATAAAAGATGTGCCCAAATTATGAACCTAGCTAGGTTTCAATTTTATTCGTTATTTCATGTAATTCCAAATCAAAGATAATTGTGAAAAATATAGCATTTGCAAATTAAAATAATTAGTACCAAATTTTAATTTGCAAATGTACACAATTTATCCACAAACTATATTTTTTCTTGCAAAAGATTCCCATAATTCCATAAACCTTTTTATGCTAAGAAATATAATTTGAAAAGTAAATCATCACTTCATTTATCAAAATCAACATATTATTATAAATAATTAACCAAAATTAAAATTAACTTTTACGGAGTATACATTTTAGAAATATCATGATTTCTTTATAAACGATTCAAAAAATATATGTAAGTAATTAAATTATTTAAAATTAACTATACAAATTCAACTCTAATTTCTACGGTTGACATAAAATTATGCAGTATTAAATAAATAAAATAAAATAAAATTTAATTATTAACATTTGTAACCAAATAAAAAATCCCAAAATTTTAATTATTCAAATTTGAAAGTGTCATCTTAAATTACATCTTCCTTACTACCGATCGAGCACAACAATCGATAGCCATAATTAAATCTCAACCGTCGGATTCATTGTCTTACTCTCGCCATAATTAAATCTCAACCGTCGATTCACTGTCTTATTCTCTCCCAGTCGGGTTGATTGAAACTTCTACAACACACTTCTGTCATTCTGTGAAACCCAAAGGTCTGGCAAGTGATCGAAGCGAGCAACAATGGCGGACTCTCAGCAATTGAGCGATCTCCCAGCCGACATCTTATCCATCATCGCCAGAATCAACTCCTCGGACATTCATCGTCTCCGATTTGTCTGCACCTCCTGGCGTAACTCCCTCCCTCCTCGTAAGCCATTTTCCTTCCCTCTCGAAGTCCCTCCACTTTTCACCCCTTCCGAATTGGCGAGCTTCGAATCCGTTATCGACGAGAGCCCCTTCTATCGTCTCTCGCCACTGTCCCACGCCGGAGATCCGTCCAAAGGTTGGCTTTTTAGGGCGACAGTTTTAAACCCTAACACTTTCTGCCTCCTACGCGCATTCGTGCAACTGAACTACTCTCCCGGAACCCTTCCAAACCGCCTGAATCTCCTCGATTATCAGATCTCTGAGGTTTGCAAGTCTTATACCCTTATTGTTGTCGCTCCTTCACTAAAGAGCAATGGGAAGGTGCTCGCTCTTTGGAATTATATGGCAGATTGCGAATTCGCTGCTTTGGCTCTGCAATGTGATGGCCGAATCAGCAATTGGAAGTTTGGGGATAACAAATGGTCTCCCGTTGACACCAAGGGATACCATTTCCGTGATCTGATACTCTATGATGGAAAATGTTACGCTGTTGATTTTGCAGGAGTGCTCGGTTGCTTCGATTCTAAATTCAACCTGCAAGTGGTTTGTTCTCATCCTATGGGCTATGACGGGGTTTACAAAAGCTATTTGCTGGAATGCGAGTCGGATTTGTACATGGTGGCAAAGAGCAGATGTTCTGAACCTTGGAGTCATCATCCCATGATCGACTTTGAATTGAAGCTGAATAGATTCAACAAGTGCAATCGTAAGTGGGAGTCCATTGCAAGTTTGGGGTCTGACACTGTTTTCTTCTTGTCTGATGAAGCTTCGTTTAGTGTTTCTGTAAAGGATTTCAAGGGCTGCAAGGGAAACAAGGTTTATGTGCACGATTTGTGTTTCTGTGATAAAGACGGTAATATCTGTGGCGTCTTTCATTTGGATGGCAGAAGACCTCTTCGCGCCAACCATACCCAAGATTTTATGAGAATGTTTTGGCCTTCTAGCTGGCTTCATGCTTAATCAGTGTGGGTAAAGTGTTTGATCCAACTATCCTTTTTGATCAAGATCCAACTATCCAAGTAGTAGTGACTAACTGACTATGGATCGGTTTATATTTGCGTTGTATTTTGGATTCGGATGGAAATGCTCTCTGTCTTTGTATGTTCATGTTTCTCTACTGATGGATGTTTAATTCGGTATTGGTTATCGCTATCTTTTAGTTATAAGATCATATATGAAATTTGGTTTGCCAAATGCATTGGTACATCTGAGCACAAGTCGTGAAGATGATGGAAATGTTGGCAATTGTTGTATCTTTCAATTCGTCATGCCTCAGCCTTAGATTGCTCAACAATGTAGTGATAAACATAGCGAAGAGGATGAGGATGAGTGTTTTGTCGAAAGCGTTAGTGTTCATGAGGATGATAGCGAGGGCAATGGTGAGGAGGAGGCTCGGGCTGCAATTCCCCTCGAGTGATGAAGTATCGGTTTTTGTTTCTTCGGTGGATTTCTTTGATGATGATAGGGTATTGAGGCTATTGATCGCCCTACCGTCTTTTTATTTTTTAAATAAGTAAGAATTTGAAATACTAGACGAAATAGAAGTCGGGTAAATTTAAAGGAGCGTAAGACGAAAAGGTCGTACCATAGTACTACAAAAGAAAAACAATGAACCGATCAACCGAAGCAAAACGAAAGAAAACAACCCCAAAACTAATGTTTACACGATGTCTCATCGTCGGAGAGATAAAAATTAGAAATCTTTGTTGGGCAAAGGATAATTCATGAGGAAGTGTGGATGACACGATGTTCCCCCACTTAAATGAGGGATCTTCGCAGATCATAGACATTGTAACGATCAAACAGGGTCACAAGACTGCTCCTCAACCGGAACTTACCATGAACCAACGAGTCGAAGCCCCACAACAACAGAAACCTAACAGCCTGACGCCAACTTGAGAACATAAGGTGAAAGTGTTTTCAATTTTGCCGGACTGATTCAAGATTATTATTCGACAAAAGGCTAACAACCTAGGGGAATTAATATATACACACTCATAAACTTTGTTGCTTATTTTAAGACAAAGATTTTGTTCTTTGTCCTTGGGGGACATGAACCTCGATGTATTCGTCCAAAATGAAATTTTAAAAAATTGATATTACCACAAATATCCTCACGAATCATTGTAAAAAGTTAAAATATCAGTTTCAAATCTGACCGGACTGGAAGCATTCCCACCCATCTTTAAAAAAAAACACTATGCAACTTCTTGCGGGCTTGGCCAAGAAGGCATTCTTGAGCTTTTTTAATAAGCATGGGAACATGTTTATTTTTATTTTCTCTTCTAGGTTTTTAATATCTAACAAGGTACTCTGCGAATCTGTAACTAGTTGCGAATATTTACAATGTATCAAATAAAAATTAACGCCGTATTTAGCTTTTTCGATCACAAATCTTAAAGCTACATCAGATGGATGCAGCAATCAATTAAGCTATCATTTTTATATTTGTATCAACCGATGCCATAGAATTTCATCTAACAAAAATATTTCTCTAAGCAACTCGCTTCGAATAATCCAAATTCACAATGAAAAGCTACAAATTTTAGAAGTAAAGTGTAGAACTATGAACTGAACCTTTGAATATTATAAAACCCATCCATAAATTTTTTAAACTACACAAGTTATTCACAAACTATTTTTTTTCTTCTTCAAAAGATTACCCATAAACCTCTTTATGCTTAGAAATATATTTTCAAAGTAAATCGTCACTTCATTTATCAAAATCAACATATAATTATAAAATACGGGGTAATTAAAAAAATTCAAAATTAATGTTTATATATTTTAGAAATATCATGATGTATATATAAAAGATTCAAAAATATATGTAAGTAATTAAATTATTTAAAATTAACTATACAAATTCAACTCTAATTTCTAAATCTAAATCAATAAAATTTAATTTAATTATCAACATTTATATCTATTATTTTTAAAAATGCTACAAAACTTAAAAATCATAATATATCTGTTATTAATATATGGTTTTTAATATTCAATTTTTTTAGGGTTTTTTTGCTAAGTGGTCATTTTGGGTCCAATTTTTAAGACATAGGCCACAAGGATGGCAATATTAGGTAATAGACCATAATTTCCAATTTTGCCCCTGCCTTAGTATTTTCTTTCAACGCCTTCCCCAAATTAAAACACCCCAAAGATGAAGCGGTGGAGCGAGATCTGGCGGAATCGAGGAAGAAGATGGGAGCGAGATCTGCTGGAGGGAGATGGGAGCGAATTCGAAGGTGAAGAAATTGAAGCCAGATCGAAGAAATCACGAAGGATCTCCTTCTTTTTGATCCTCAATTTGATCGATCGATCTCCTTCTTCAACAGATCGATCAATCTCCCTCTCAAAATCTGTGTATTGATTAAACAGAGGGGCTAAGATTTACTCTCTACTGGATCCGAATCCAAAATCCAGGCTAAGCATCGAAGAAATCACGAAGGATTTGTGGTTCATCTCGGATTCGGCCGAAGATCGGTTCTTTGTTTGATTTATGGGGGGAATTTCGCTGTTTGCAACTTCAGGGGCAAGCGCATAAGAATTTGGTGAGGTTGCTTTGCTATTGCGCTGAAGCCTCATAGGTAGGGTTTGGAATTGAGTTTCGATCGACATATTTGTGATGTGCAGATTTTGATTCGATTCGATTTTGTGCTAGGACTGTTGTCCGGGAGCGCTGCTCGCTTGTCTGTCGGCGGATTGCAGAAGGGAGAAGTAGGGGTTGTGAGTGTGAATCTGGAGAACGGAGAAGTCCGAGGATCACTGAGCCCTTGAAGCCAACGCCAACAAGCCCTGGTCCGAACCCAACAGTCCTAGCACCTGTAGAGGCAAGCCTCCGCCGCTCCAAACTAATTCTGAATCCCAAGCTGCGATTGTTGACAAATATTTCACATATTCTTAATACCTATCAAATTAATGTCTTGAATTCACATATTCATGACAGTGCTTCGGCATGTCTTGCATTACGGCATGTCTTGAATTGAAATTAATGGATTGCATTCATGACAGTGCTACGACATCAAATTAATGTCCGAACCCAACCGTCCTAGCACCTGTAGCATGTGATTGGCTTGATTGGGGTTTGTGGGTTTATTGAATTGGGTTGGTTGAGTGATATGGCATGAATTGCATTAAAAAATGTGAATGCTCTTTGATATATTTTCTAACAAGTGCTATGACATGTCTACTGAATTTCATTTGAGGAAATACATTTGGTGACGGTTGTCCTCTAATATATGAATGGGTAAGAAGACTATAACTAAAATAAAAACAGAGTCATAGACACTGTCACCACTATAAAAACACGCTCATAGACACTGTAACCACTATAAAAACAGGGTCATAGACGCTGTCACCACTATAAAAACATGGTCATAGACAATGTCACAACTATAAAAACATGGTCATAGACACTGTAATCAAAATCTTATCATAAAGGAAAATCTTATCATAAAGGAAGAACAAACCCTGTAAGGGCTAAAGAGAAGCCAAAATAAATGTGATGACAGTTCTCTTCTAATACATGAATGGATAAGAGGGGCATAGACTCTGTAATCAAAATAAAAACAGTGTTATAGTCACTGTCACCACTATAAAAATAAAATCATAGACACGGTAATCAAAAGGAAAACACTATAGACGTTGACCAAAATAAAAATAGCTTTATAGACACTGTTACCACTATGAAAAAAGGTTCATAGACACTGTAATCAAAGGAAAACCCTAGGAAAAGGGAAGCACAAACCCTATAGGGGCTAATGAGAAGCCGATATTCATGTGGTGACAGTTCTCCCCTAATATATGAATGGGTAAGATGGACATGGACGCTGTAATCAAAATCAAAACAGAGTCGTAGACACTGTAACCAAAGGAAAACCCTAGGACGAGGGAGCATAAACCCTATAGAGGCTAATAAGAAGTCAAAATATAAGTGGTGACAGTTCTCCTCTAATATATGAATGGTTAAGAGCTTAAGAGGGTCATAGACGATGTAACCAAAATAAAATCAAGGTCATAGACACTGTCACCACTATGAAAAAAAGGGTCTTAGACACTGTAATCAAAGGAAAACCCTATGAAATGGGAAACACAAACCCTATAGGGGCTAATGAGAAGTCAAAATACATGTGATGACAGTTATTCTCTAATTTCTAATTTATAGTTTTCTAGATTTTTTTTAAATTAGTGTCACCACAATAAAAAAAAATTAAAAATTTAACTACTACTGTAACCACTATAAAAAAAAGTCAAAGATACTGTCACAACTATAAAAACATGGTCATAGACACTGTAATCAAAAGGAAATCATATCATAAAGGAAGAACAAGCCATATAAGGACTAATGAGAAGCCAAAATAAATGTGATGACAATTCTCCTCTAATACATGAATGGGTAAGAGGGTCATAGACATTGTAATCAAAATAAAAACAGTGTCATAGCCACTGTCACCCCTATAAAAACAAAGTCATAAACACTGTAATCAAAAGGAAAATCCTATAGACGTTGTAACCAAAATAAAAACAGCTTTATAGACACTGTCATCACTATGAAAAAAGGTTCATAGACACTGTAATCAAAGGAAAATCCTAGGAAAAGGGAAGCACAAACCCTATAGGGGCTAATGAGAAGTCAAAATACATGTGGTGACAGTTCTCCTCTATATATGAATGGTTAAGAGGATCATAGACGTTGTAAGCAAAATAAAAATAAGGTCATAGACATTGTAACCACTATTAAAATAGGGTCATAGACATTGTAGTCATAAGGAAAACCCTATAAACGTTGTAGCCAATATAAAAACAGATTTATAGACACTGTCACTACTATGAAAAAAGGGTCATAGACACTGTAATCAAAGGAAAACCTTAGGAAAAGGGAAGCACAAATCCTATAGGGGATAATGAGAAGCCAAAATACATGTGGTGACAGTTCTTCTCTAATGTCTAATTTCTAGTTTTTTAGATTTTTTTAAAGTAGTGTCACCACAATAAAAAATAAAGACATAAACAATGACATATACACTGTCACCATATGAATGGTTAAAATAAAGACATAAACAATGACATATACACTGTAAACAGTGAGCATATTTCAGTTTTTTCTTCTTTTATCAATACAATTTTGAAAATATTTCAGTTCTCCTTCATCATATGAATGGTTAAAACAGACATAGACGCTGTAACCACAGTTAAAAAAGGGACATATACACTGTCACCACTATGAACCAAGGGGAATAGAATTGTAATCACAGGTAAAACTTATAGATGTTTTCAAAACTATTAAAATAAAGACATAAACAATGACATATGCACTGTCACCACTATGAAAACATGCCCATGGACACTATAACCAAAAGGAATACCCTATGATTATGGAAGAATAAACCCCAAAGGGGCTAATGAGAAGCCAAAAGAATATGTCATGTACAGTATGGTTTAGGGTTTAGGGTTAAGTCTTTAGGGTTTAGGGCCAAGGCCCTAAACCCTAAATCATAAACCCTAAACCCTAAAATGTTAAGTACAGTACATCGTTAAGAGATGATTGCTGTAATCAAATAGAAAACCCTAGGACAAGGCCAACAAAAACCCTAAAAGGGCTAATGAGAAGTCAAAAGACATGTGATGGACTGTTCTCCTTCATCATATGAATGGTTAAAACATACATAGACGCTGTAACCACAATTAAAACAGGGAATAGAGACTGTAATCACAGGTAAAACTTATAGATGTTTTCAAAACTATTAAAATAGAGACATAAACAATGACATATGCACTGTCACCACTATGAAAACATGCCCATGGACACTGTAACCAAAAGGAAGGCCCTATAATTATGGAAGAATAAACCCCAAAGGGGCTAATGAGAAGCCAAAAGAACATGTCATGTATAGTATGGTTTAGGGTTTAGGGTTAAGTCTTTAGGGTTTAGGGCCAAGGCCCTAAACCCTAAACCCTAAAATGTTAAGTACAGTACGTCGTTAAGAGATGATTGTTGTCACCAAATGGAAAACTCTAGGACAAGGTAAGCACAAACCCTAAAGGGGCTAATAAGAAGCCAAAATACATTAGGTGGACAATTCTCCTTCAATATATGAATGGGTAAGAGAGTCATATACATTGTCACTACTATGAAAACATGGTCATAGACACTGTCACCACTATAAAAACAAGTTCATATACACTGTAACCAAAGGAAAACCCTATAGACGTTGTAACCAAAATAAAAATAGGGTTATAGCCACTGTCACCACTATAAAAACAAGGTCATAGACGCTGTAACCAAAGGAAAACCTTTGACAAGGGAAGCACAAACCCTATAGGGGCTAATGAGAAGCCAAAATATATGTGTGGTAACATGAATTTTTTTTTCTTTTTACGGGATCACTGTCACCACACTTATCAATGGTGACACATGTGTGGTAACGTGAAATTTTTTATAGTGGTGAAATTAGGGGCTAATGAGAACCCAAAATACATTCATCACTATAAAAATAAGGCTATAGACACTGTCACCACTATAAAAATAGGGTCATAGACATTGTAATCACACGGACTATCACCACCCTTATCACTGTCACCACTCTTATCAATATTGTCACCACCCTTATCACTGTCACCACAACGGTACCAATTAAGTGTTATCACCACCCGTATATCAAGTGAAATAATGACCAACTGTTATTAATAGTGTAACCAAAAACAAAAAAAACAAGTAATCAAACACAAATCCAACCGATCATATATAAAATACAATCAAAGAAGCAAAGAAAATTAAATTAGTGACAACACGTGCTTTTGCATGACAAGGATCTACTAGATAATCACTTTGGAGCATTATACAGAACACTCTCCCTCATCCTTGTGAATTCAAAACTTATATGTCATCAATAAAACAATCAGTTTGGGTGATTGGATGAACAATAAACCTACTTTTACTGCACAAACTTAACAAAAGCAAGGAGATCAAATGGAGCAGCACCCGTGGAGAGAAAGCTTGGACGATGTAACCAACTCGACGAAGCGAGGCGGCCAATTCGAAGCTACAGTCGTCGAAGCCGAGGATTAGAGGCGACGCACATGAAATTAATGGCACATAGAGGACAAAACCAAGCTTATTTAACCAAAGATCCCGTGAGATCTAAACAACCGCAACGAACAGCATCAGCGTACCTTTTGATTTCCATGGCAAATCAAAGGTCGTCGGTGTCGATTTGGATGAGCTCGAGGAAGGCGACGAGAGGACAATCGGTGGCAACGCTGTAAAAGCAAAGTAAACATCAGCCGAGGCTAATCCACTGGTGTCGGAGATCCACTGGTGTCGGAGTCCGCCAGTCCGCCACTAATCCAGCGTCGGAGAAAACAAATCGACGAGGAATCAATCAAATTCGAGAGGCGAGGAATCGATCAAATTAGATTCGAATTCAGGAATTCCGGGAAAAACAGATTTCGATTGATTTACATCAAAATTTGGGGGAACAACGAGGCTTCGAGGAACAACGAGGCTGAAATTACCAGGAATTCCGGGAAAAGTGTCGGTGTTGATTGAGTAATCGGAGAAGGGAACGGCGAAGGATTTGATCCCGGAGGTGCAGTACTCCTTCGATTCTCATGGGAGGGAGAAATACAGAGAAAGGGGAGAAAGGGCTTGGGATCTAAATGAAACGAAGGATTTGGGGGAAAAATAAAAGGCAGGAGATTTTTGGTCATTTACTAGCAAAGAAAAGTTTTTAGGATATTTAGTAATTGGTCCAAAAGCCTATTAAGATATATCTATAGATTAAATATGGACAAAATATACATTAAAGATTTAAAGGTGCTATTTCACTAAAAACTTTATGCTAAATCAAGGGCATGAGATGATAAAATATTAAAATTTCAGACTTTGGATAGAATTTAAAAACCTAAAACCCCTCGGAAAGGGAAAAAAGAAAAAGAAAAAATAAAACCTAGAAATCCATTGATGAGAACCGTATGTTTCTCACAAGGCATGGGAGATTCAGAGATCGAAGATGGCAGATTCGAGTACCGACATGCTAATCCCGACGGCCATCGACGCCAATTTTGGGTTTGCGTTCAACGACGGCAACTTCGCCGATCGGGTCCTCCGAATTGAGATCACGCCTGATGACGCTTTCGATTCCATGTCCGGCTACGAGGGGTGCGATTGCGTCTGCAGTGATAACGGTTGGTTACCTTCTCCTTGTTAAAGTTCGATTCTTTCTTCTTTTTTCCCCGGGGATCATTTGTGATTTGATTTTAGGATGATGTGCAATTGTGTTGAATCGTTTGGGGCTGAATTACTTGTTTAATACTTTAATTGCATGTAGGAGAGGAAGTTGCTGATAGTAATGATTCAGAGGGTTCTACAGATGTCAAAGTTAAAACCTTGCTCATAAGCTCTCAAACCCTAGCTAACAAAAGCCCCTTTTTCTACAAGGTAAAAGTCTAATACATCTTCTAATTTTGTAATTGAGTTGCTGTTGAAGTTGAACTTCTGCAAGACACTGAAAATCTGAAATCTGCCAAAATGTTTATGGTGTAGTTATTCAGAAATGGCATGAGAGAATCAGAACAGATTCACGTGACCCTGAGAGTGTATGCATTTGGTATGTATTGATTTCAATGTTTCGGAATATGTGTTTGGAATGTTGATTGGTAGTTCATGATCTTTGTGAATTTGATTGTTGACAGAGGAAGCAGCTTTGATAGACCTCGTCAGTTTTATGCACAACAACACCCTGTTAGCGACGACAGTCCATGATTTGCTCGGTGTGTTGATCGTTGCAGACAAGTTTGAGGTTCCTTCTTGTATGAGATATTGTACCAAGCTGTTGTTGAAGCTGCCCGTTTCACTTGAATCCGCACATTTATATTTCGAACTTCCTTCCAGCATTTTGATGAATGAAGCAGTTCAACCACTAATATATGCTGCAAAGCGGTATTTTGCTCAGCGATATATGTCACTGTAAGTTGCTTGTAAATTTCATTGCTTTATGTTTACGGTTTTTTTGTATAAATCTGGCTGGTGTGGATCCTTGCTGATTTTCACCTCTTGGGTTTAAAGGTGCCAGGAAGAGGCAATGGCATTGCCAATTTATGCTTTAGAGGCTGTTCTTAGTGGTGATGATTTCCGAGTGCAATCAGAAGATGGGCTTTACGATTTTATCTTGAAGTGGGCATGTGAACACTATCCCAATCTTGAAGGGCGCCGGGAGATACTGAGCAAGCGCTTGATGCGTTTCATATGTTTCTCATCTATGAGTTCCGAGAAGCTAAAGGAAGCTCTCGCTTGCCCTTTCTTGGACCATGAAGAAGTGGATCAGCTTGTTCTCCAAGCCCTCTTCTTCAAGGTCGGACTACCCTATGGGCAACGCATCCACGCAGCACAAGACCAAGGAGGACGTGTCTACAAGGAACGGCCTATTAAGGTGGGGCAGCTTCAGTTTCCCCGGCTTGGCTGTGTTGCCTACTTCGACCTGAAAAAAGAAGAGTGCGCGAACCTCTTCCCATCAGGACGGTTCGATTCCAAGATATTCTGCCTGGGTGGACAAAGGTTTTTCCTCTCTGCACAATGCAACAAGGACGAACAAAGCTCGTTCCACCACTTCGGTTTGTTTGTTGGAATGCAGGACAAGCAGGAGTTAACCTTCCTGTTCAATTACGAGTTAGCAGTTTACAGGAAGCCGTCGGAGTTCCAAATCAAATACAAGGGCAACTGCACTTTCACTGGGGGTAGGTTGGTGGGGAACCAGAACTTGTTTGACATGCCATGGAACATCTTCATGGCGGACAACTCCGAGTATATCATCGATGGGATGCTCTGTCTCCAAGCACGACTTAGCATCAAGCAGTTGATTCCCAGTCTTGTGGATTGACGCGTATTTATGACGCTTTCGAGGGCGGGTTCTTGGAATGTGTGATTCGAGTTCTCCTCAATGTTATGTTGTTTTATGTGCAGATGTAGAAATAGACCTTTAAATAAGAATGGCTTTTGGTAGAAAAAATATGTGACCTCAATCTTGATCATCAAATTACAAAATCAACGGTTGAGATCGAGTCATATTAACATTGAAGAATCATAGTGACTAGCAATGAAATAAAATGAAATTCATCACCCTATGACAGAGTACAAACTTCACAAATAAAGGCATAACTTGTATACAATAAAGCAATGCTGCCAAAAAACGCGCCATGTTCAAAGTCGAGTATGAAATCTCTAGAGCGACGAAGATCATAGCTAGCAATTCCCATGCCTCTGCTGTGAAACTGCACAGACCAAAAACTTGTCTACCTCTCACTTCAATGGCTGAGGCTGTTGGTAGATGAGGTTATCTAGCTGCACTGGTTGAAGGAACACGGGACTGCTCGATGAGTGACTCAATTCTCTGCTCACACGAGGATACCGAATTGATAGTTAGGCTTTGCTTGTCACTAGTTTTATTTAGCTGACAGCTTATAAGTTCAGGAATACTTGTTTCTCTAGTAGCTTAGGTAGTAACTTGAAAGCTATAAGTTAGTTGATTTTTGTAAGCTATTTAGTCATAGTTTACATTATAAGACCCGGTGATCATTGGGAGTCAGTGATAGAAACAAAATACGGAAACTTGTTTATGAAGTGAGTGACCAATAGAATCTACAGCTAGATCCATCAATTAAGTCTGCAAGAAATTAGAGAAGCAAAATATGAGAAAAAAATTGTACCTTTACAGATCTGTTTACTTCATCAATCTTGTATAGCAAAAGATCCCCAGATACCATGGAAGTCGAGCGAGATAAAGATGCCACCTACAAAAATGGATGAGCCAAGGAGAGGCATTAATAATAAGAGCAGCATGACACAGTAACATTATACCTGCAGCATCCAACAGTGTGAAAAAAATAACTAGAAATGTTTCTGCTATTACCCTCAAGTTCTTAGAAGGTGATCTGAAAACGGCAGCTCCTTCGGATAGGGATCCCATACAGGGCGTAGTTTCAATTTCGCTAGCATGAGTCGCGATTTTCATAGTTCTTCCTGATTCTTGGACAACCTTTGAAGCTTCAGTAATAATGACCTAACGTAGGTAAGGAAGGCAGTCAAAACAACAATTGAAAATAACCGGTGTATCCAGCCACACATTGGTATGAAGACAAATTCTAGAAGCTGTACTAGCCGGAAAAAAAAAACTTAGTGTTGGGTAAACTATAGTATTATTCATTATACCTTCCTCAAAAGTCCAGGATTTAATACTCCTTGAACCTGTAGTTCATCCACAGGAGCGGCTTTTCCACTCGATATGCTCTCAATTCTGATGGTATGAAGCCCATATATTGACTGTAAGCATCCTATTTAAAAAAAATGTAAAAGAATTAGACGCTTAATCCAACCAATTGTACAGCACATAGTTTGTAAAATTAATGGCTATGATTCATGTTCAACATAAAGAAGTTGCCTTTATCTAGTTTTAGATCATTGATTTAGTACTTTGCATATATATGGTGGAATTTACTTGACATAAGAAACACAGGTTTAAAAATCCTAAGAGACAATAAATAACTAAAGATTAATTACAATTAGCCTGCTACTCTAATCTCTATGGTTACAAAATTAGCTGATGCTCAATATCGCAACGTGCATTTTGTAATTTCTAGAGGGAAAAGTCCCACTTGACACATCAAAACACCGTAAATTTCAAAAAATATCTTGGCAGACTGAGGCAAGAAGAAAAGGATACAAACAAGCACTAGATCATCAAATCCTTGGTGTGACTGTGAAAGATAGGGAAATGACGAGAATCCAATTTGAAAGCAACAAGCTGAAGCCACAAGACAAAGATGAAAGTCGAACTAATATGCCACATTAGGAGTCAGGACACATAACATCGGTGTTCATTACAGTAGAAGAAATATGATAAAAAATGACATGATACTTCAAAGTAATGACAGCAAAGAGCTATTGGTGAATGCAACCTTATAATCATTGTCAACACAGACTGGAGTTATTCTCAGAACTTAGAACAGCAATTTCAACTCCACAACAGGATATTCCACAATATGATACATTGCTAATACCTTGTTCAATAATGATATCGATGACCAAGGATAAAGGAACACGCCTTTCACAGTTGGCTTCTCTCCAAAATGGTACAAATGATGGCCTCGAAACCTGCCACAAGTTACAACTAAGTCATTCATTCATTTCTACATGGTGCAAATCCAACAAATTTTTTAGCATCACCCAGATAAACTTCATACCTTGTAAACAATTTCTGAGGGAGTGACATACAGTTTACGAGAGTAAATGTCTTTCCAGAGTATATATCTCTTGTAGGGCAAGTACAATAACATAATAACTCCGACTCCCCAAGCTAGCACAAGCAACAACGAGATGGAAAACCATATAATTGTATCATATTTGAGGTAGCTTTCGGCAAGCTCGTCAAAGGAGGCCGTGTACAGTATCTGGCTAGAACTACCATCTCCTTCATCCTCAGCAAATTCTTCATATATATTTTCAGGAAGTAAGAAATCCTTTTGGGAGTGGAGCTCGGGAAGAGCATCCGTTCGACCTGTCAACATCCTTTAAGGCACAAAACTGGCAATAAAACCTAATGTATATCAATACATAAATTTCAAGTACATCAACCCTAATCTACACTGAAATTACAGAAAAATTACGAAGAAAGTTTCATGCTTTCAAATTGAATCTAAAGATTTTGAAACTAATTAAATCATTACATTTGCTTTCCATCACCTATCGCCAGAAATTGAAGGAACAAACTCTCATCAAAGCAGAATCAAGATCATTAATTGAGATTTGGTTCGATTTCTACACCCTAATCTAGCAATCTGACTATTTTCTCCTGATATAACTTCAATTCACAGATAACAGTTCCAGACTCCCCGAAAAGAGCAAACTCTGATTCAATCGCAGACAGCGATAGAACAAAGTGGTCGAATAATAGAAATCAGACACATGAATTCGAGCATTGCGACATCATTTCTCATCAAATAAAACTAGATAATCGAAATAAAACGAAAAGAAGAGGGAAAACAAACAGCAATAAGACAAAGGGGGAACTGGATTGATGATTTACCAGTGGGGAGGTGGGAGAAAGGACTGTTAGGCGTAACAAATGAGGGTTGAAAATTTGAAATCGAGGGTTTTCGAATTTTCAAAAGGGGCGAAGTGCCATCTACCGGTCTCGTCTAATCGTCGAGGATGTCTCCTTCCTCCCTCCCTCTCGATGTGAACAACGACGACTACTGAACGTTCTACCGAGCTCCTTAATTTCTTACTGTAATATTTAGACATCAAATCAATTATTATCATTTCTTATTAAAATAAATCTATATTATAATATTCATTACTCCGTATAATTTTGAGTTTATTTAAATATTTATTTATTTATCCATATTAAAAGGTTGTTGAGTGAAAAATATAAATATCTTTATAGTTTTTTTTTTTTTTTACAGTAGGCAACCAGTAGAACGTCTTTACACAAGGTCATTCTTGATCATCCTGACGGATGATGTTACAAAGATCCCTATAAAAAGGGAAACTAGCATTACAATTGGCACTATACTTAGCTATAAAATCAGCAGCTTTGTTGGCTTCTCTGTAGCAGTGCTGAGCTTTTGCTGAACTGAAATCTTTTTGAAGCATTCGAATCTTTTCCACTACTCTTAGTATCTCCCATGGACTTGAATTCTGATCTTCAATTGCCTTGACCACTCCGAGACTATCTCCTTCGACGATGACCTTACTCCATCCTTTAGTATGGGCTATTTCTAACCCTTTGCGGAAAGCAAGGGATTCTGTTAGGATTACAGATCCCTTAGGAACTTCTTCATAGAACATATCAATTACCTGTCCATTCCAATCTCTGACAATACCCCCAATGAGGCAAACACCCGATGGTTTCACCGAACCATCTACGTTGATTTTGTAGACAGCCATTGGGGGTTTTGTCCATTTTACATTTCTACTCATTTTACTTGTTGGTCTCTTATCTTGACATTTGAGTTTAGCCCATTCTTGTATACTATGGTTAGCTTTTCGAACTGTGTCTTCCAATTTGTCCGGTTTATTTCCTTTGAATATGACAGAGTTACGAAATTCCCAAATATGTTGCCATAACATACAAAGGTGTTCGAAGTGAGTATTGTTTTTCCTTATGTATTGCATGTTTGTGGTTGATGCTATAGGGTCAAGGAATCCTTGAAACCTATCACCACTACTTTGTTCATATTTTTCTACTATCATTCTTGTGATCGGGCACTTAAGAAGCAAATGGTCTGTATCTTCAACCTCTGTATTGCAGAGACAGCACAAACTGGGAACTCTATTAAAGTATCTATTTAGACGTTCATTTGTTGCCAAACTATCTGAGATGATTTTCCATATGAAGTTATGAGTTCTTGGCGGCAATTGAAGCTTCCAAATCCAAGAGCTATCTCCATCGGTTGAGGATGTACTTGTAGTTTTATCAATGCTTGATTTCGTAGTGTATACTCCTTCATTGTTGTACTTCCAAATCAGCCTATCTTTGGTTGCCCACGTAGGGATAACAATTTGATTGATTTCTTGCACTATGACCTGAGGAAACAGACAGGTAATTAAACCCATATTCCATTTCTTGTTTGTCGTAATTAAATCTGATACTTTCATGTCCGGGTTATGGTTACTTCTGTATTGTTCAAGGTTTTCACCTTTCAACCACGGGTCAGACCACACATTTACACTAGAGCCATCACCAATGATCCAAAGGAGACCCTTATGGAATCTGTCTCTTAACTGTAAAAGGCGACCAAACTGCCAAGACGTGTTATGTATGTTTAAATCCGTTATGCTACGATTTTGAAGGTATTTCTCTGTTATGACTTTTACCCAAATGTTTTCCGGGTTAGTATAGATTTTCCAGAGTAGCTTCGTCTGTAATGCTATATTCTGTTCCTCCGCTTTCCGGATGCCAAGACCTCCCTTGTTTTTTGGGTCACAGATTTTATCCCAACTGATTAGGGGTCTGTAATTTTGTGATTGAGTCTTGTTCCAGAAAAAATCCTTATTTATTTGGTCAATTTTAGTTAAGATTCCTTTTGGCAATAGGAAGCTTTGCATTAAATAGTTTGTTTTCGAGCTAAGATTGGCTTTGATTAAAGTCATCCTATCTGCTTGAGATATTGAACCAGATTTCCATTTTGGGAGTTGTTTTTTAAGATTTTGAAGAGCATCTTCAAAGACCTCATTTTTGACACGCCCATTCAAAATCGGGATACCCAGATACTTTTCCAGTCCTGTAGCCATGGAAATATTCATTTGTTGGGCCAAAAGCAAGGCCTTAGTTCGATTTACATTCTTAGAGAACTGTATGGAACTCTTATTGTAGTTTATGGTTAATCCTGACTGGTTAGAGAAGTGGTTTAGGATATTTTTAATCGTATCAAGACTCTTAAAAGAAGCTTTTGCAAAGATTAAGGTGTCATCTGCAAAAGTGAGGAGGGGGATTGGGGTGCTATTAGGAGAAATTTTTATGCCAACTAGTGCATCATCAAGTTGAGATTCTCTTTGCAGTTGTCTTGCCAAATTTTCCATGACTATTATAAAGATATATGGAGCTAATGGGTCACCCTGTCGAAGGCCTCGTTCAGGTTTAAAAGGTTTCCCCGGATTGTTGTTAACAAGAACCGAGAATGTTGAGGTTGTAAGGCATTTCATAACCCATCCGATCCATTGGTCATGAAATCCCAGTTTTTTTAGCGAAGCTTCAATGAAGCTCCAACTAAGCTTGTCATATGCCTTTTCCATGTCCAATTTCATTGCCATCCAGCCCATCTTGCCCTTTTTTTTGTGGAAAGAGTGAAAGATTTCATGCGCTATGAGGGTGTTGTCCTGGATTGATCTCCCTTGTACAAACGCACCTTGAAAAGGGTTAATTATACCCGGGAGAATAGGTTTTAATCTGTTAGCTAATATTTTTGTGATTGTTTTATAGATTGTATTACATAGCCTTATCGGTCGATAATGGTGGACTGTGGTGGGGTTTTCTACTTTTGGAATGAGCGCTATAAATGTTTGATTAATCTCAGTTAGGATCGAGCCAGAGTGAAAAAAAGCTTTGACAGCTTTACACACCGAATCCCCCACTATATTCCAATATTTGGTGTAAAACTCAGGGGGAAAGCCATCCGGGCCTGGAGATTTGTCTTCTGCCATACTAAACATTGTATCTTTTATTTCTCTCATTGTTGGAGGTTTGATAAGAGCATCATTTTGGTCCTGAGTAATTTCTGACTGCAAAAAAGGTAGATCCGTAGGATTAGTTAGGCTCCTTCTAGTGGGGATGAATCGTTCCTTTAGCTCATTGGTGATGTGATCCCTGATCTGAATCTTATCAGTGATGATCACACCATCCTTTGTAGTGAAGCTTGTTGTTGCATTTCGATTACTCCTAACCTTAGCTAACGTTTGAAAGTACCTTGTGTTCTTGTCAGTCAGTTGTAGATGTCTAGTTCTAGCTCGTTGCTTCCAGAATTGATGACTGTAATTGAGAATCTGTACTCGTTTGTTTTCCAGCCTGTTAAGTTTATTTACATCCTGTGAAGATAATGTTCCCCATGGCAATGCTTGTTGAAGCTCCATGATTTTTTGGTCTACTTCCTGAAGTTGCCTGTCAAAATTATTTTTGTTTGTTTTACACCAATTTTTGGTGTTTTGTTTAAGCAGTTTCTGCTTTTGAACCAACTTAAATCCAAAGGACCCTGTCAGTTTATTTTTCCATACATTTGCAACCATTTTCTCATAGCTTGGATTAGAGGTCCATGCCATCTCAAATCTAAATGGTGAGCCCTTGTCAGTGGAAGGGATTCCCAGACTCGTGGTGATCAGGCAGTGATCCGAGGTAGAGAAGGAGTGATGCCGAGCAATCATATCTCTAAACTTAGTGTAGATTTCATGGTGAGCCAGAATTCTATCAAGTCTTTCGAACGTATTATCAATCTTGTTATGATTCTTCCTCCAGGTAAAGGGAGAGCCTTGGAAGGGGATGGTATGAAGGTTTAGTTCATTCTTAACCTCTCTTAATCTTCTGAATCTATTGATGGAGGGGCTAGAACCACCAACCTTTTCACTATCATTCTCTATATCATTTAGGTCCCCAATAATAAGAATAGGGAGATTGTGTAGGTTTGTCTTAGTATATATATCTTCCCAGAACCGAGTTTTTTCACCTTCAACCGATGGGGCATAGACAAAGGTAAGTAGAATAGTTAAATTATTTATTGGGAGTTTAATCATAGCTAGTCTGTCTGTTTGTTCCAGAATATCGCTATTCTCAACTAGTTTTCCATTCTTAAAGAGAATCCACATACCTCCTTTGAGTCCAGTTGACGCAATGAAGATCAGTTTTTGAAATCCGGCTTCCTTAATTTCTAGCTCAGAGGGAGGGGTCATTGATTTTGTTTCAGAAACTGCAAGGATATCAAGTTTGTTTTTTAAACGAATGTGTTTTAGCTCTGGCCATAAGGTAGGCCTCCTGGAGCCCCTGATGTTCCAATAACCTATATTAATCATTTGTCTACTTGTAATTCTGCCCAACAGGCGTGTGGATTTAATAGATTAGTGTATACTTCTGATTTGTATAGTATGTTAAAGTGGATGAGCAAATCAGTATTGCAGACACAATGGCTTTTTTGGATTTCTGTCATTTCAGAGTTATACCCATTAAAGATGGGTAGCAAGCCTTTTGTGTGGTTTCTGTTGCAGCTGTACCATAACGCCTTAACTGATGGTTGTATCAGGTGTTTTGGTTTTGACTTTTTAGCCCCTGCTCTGAGTAACTCGGATCTGGAATAGGTTTTGTTGAAAGTTGTAGTTGGTAAAGGTTGAGTGTAAAATTTGGTTTGGCCACCATCCACACAGATAAAAAATCTGGTGGGGCTCGGCCATAAGGTTTGCAAAAAAACAAAGGAAAAAGAGAGAGTGTACATACCAAGCAAAGGATTATAAGTTCCAGCACAATCATCATCAATGCAAAGCCAAACAAGAGAGGCAACAGACCTAGCATAGCTAGAATTCCAAAATATGGAGATCCTAGCGGCAAAGGAGACAACACAACAGAGCAAAACATCAGTGGGAAAACACACAATGTGCTAGTTAATTCTTCCATTAATAATGTGGCATGAGACTTTGTGATCCTTAAAGCTCTTGTAAGCTGGATCATATATAGTGTAATCATGGAGTATTACTTTTTCTAGGGCTATAAAACTAGTCATGTGACCACAAGCTTCCCAGATCTGTTCAATCTCAAAGGCTGCTAGACCATCATAAATGACAAACTGAGGGGAGGAATGCACTTGTTTTCTATAAGTTTTGGTAGAGTGTTGATATTTGAAGGGTTGAGTAAAGAGTTGGAACCTTCCACCACACAGAGCACAAGAGTACTGGTGGGAAAAAGGCTGCTGAGATAAATTTAAAGGATTAATAAAAAGCTTACCATGAGTTGAAGAGATATCCATGTTAATAAGCAGGTTGTTACAATCAATCATGCACTTCAAGCACAACCAATCAAAATAAGGGAGGATTTTAGGAATGAAAAGAGGCAAAAGCATGTTCTTATTAGATTTATGATATAAGTTACAGGTCAAGACTAGTAAATCAAGTAGATTGAAACCCGATCCAAAGCAGAATGTCAAGCTAACGACTAAAATCATAGAACCATATATAGCTTTAGTTAGCCTTAACCATTCCATGGAGGGAGGACTCACACAAAATCTCAGAGAGAGTTTATAGATATTTAGTAATAGATCGTCGATTGGTTTATAAGTGAACGTACCTGTCCAATAAACTTGCAAGCTTGTATACTTACGTGGGGATTTAGCATTTGTATCCACATCTAGGGGGACATAAACGAGCGCCTCCAGTGGGACAAAGTTGGATGGGTTTGGCCTACTGAGCTGAAAAAACTTATTGCATGCTAGGATTTGAGCCCGAAGCAGGGAGAGATCGAGCCCCGACATAAATATCTTTATAGTTGATGAAACTTTGTAATAGCTACTAACAACCATCTTTTTTTTTAATAGTATTATTAAGATTATAGGAAGAACTATACAATTTTAACAAGGGATTTAGGGTTTTGCCTTGTTATTCAGGATGTCATGCGTTATCTCTGCGTTATCTCTACTAATTGAATAAAGAGAAGTCTCACGGTATTTTTTTAGCTTTATCGCTTGTCTGCGCCATTGTCTACCTACCCGCTCTTGATTTCGTTTTCTCCTTTGTTGATATTTTCTTTGCTTTGCTCATGACATTTTGACTATATATTTATCATTGTTTCGACCCCTCGATTTGCCAAGCGGTCTGTCACATAATATTTCAAATCTATATATAACCTTAATTTAGAAGACTTTGCTTACGTGTCAATCTTAGAGGAGTTTGAGGAATATTGACCAATTATGTTTTTTTCCTTGATTTTTTTATTTCTCCTTTTCTCTTTTTTTCCATTAATTTTTTTTAATCCTCCATTCTCTTTTATTCTTATCATATTTACTAACAATTGGGCTTAATTCAAAACATTGAATTCAGTCTAATATAACCATTAGACTTAACTCGCATTTATGTACTAACTATTGAGCTTAATTCAAAACATTGAATATAATTATTAGTTGTGACACATCACATTTAAATGCATGATTCAGATTTCAAAATTTCTAAAAAAGTTACAATGATATTGATATTATTATTACTGGGTGATTTAAAATATCTGCATTTATGTATTATACCTTAGACGAGATATAAAAAAAAATATCTCAGAATTATAAAATACATTTATGATAAAGTTTTTTTTTTATCTTAACTTTTATTAGTATTTTATATTTATATATATTATTAATATTTTAGTTTTAAAAAACCGCGCCATGGCGCGGGAATTGTACTAGTTACTTTTAATTTGATAAATAATAATATCGATAATTTTACCTAATTTTATCTTATGTCCAAATTAAAAAATTTTGGTCGAATTTGGGATCAAACCATAATAAATCATTCAAAAAATTTGTAAGAATGATGTATAATGATGAATAAGTCGCGAGTTCAATTCGTCATTCTCTTATATTATAATGAACACTTCTTATCAACCAAAAAAAAATTCATTACATTTTTTAAACCATGTTTTAAATACATTTAAATGTCAAATATAATTTTTCTGATTAAAACAAGCAATTCAAATAAAAGGGAATCTCCTAATTAAATCTTCCTAAATGTCATCTTTACTAACTAAATAAATTAAGTACATTAAAATTAAAAGAAGCAAAACCAACATTAAAATTGATCAAAATCTACCAAATCTAACTAGATCAAAAATTATAAACTATGAACCCAAAAAAAAAAAAAAAAAAGCGCTAAACTATGAGTTATGAGTATGAGCCACCCAATATATTCACTTAAATTTCCTTTTAAACAGAGTGTAAAAAATACCATTTTTTTCCCTTTATTCGAATTTCTTCCCCCACGGCTTAACCAATCTCCTCTCCCTCAACATTCAACAACCCTTTCCTTATCTGCGTTACCTGTTCTCGTCGTCGTCATCTCTCTCCCTGCACAAATATTCCAGACGTGTTCTGCATTCTCTCTCTCTCTCTCCCTCTTCAACAGGTGCAGTTTCTCTTCAACTCTTCCTATCGTTTCCTTTTTGAACTCGATTTCTTAGGTTCGTGTTGCTTTGCTGTTTTGCCATTTGAGGTCCGAATTTGAGTTTAATTAGCTTCGGACTTGCTGTTTCTCCGGTTGAATTCCGTGTCCAGTGATTTTTAATTTGAGTTTAATTTGATGCATCAGCCTCCAATGTCGGTTTTCCTCTTCCTAGTTGTGTGCTTAGGAGCTGTGATTTGAAGGTTTGAATGACTCTTGCTAGGATTGATGAACTTTATTGGATTCGCACAATTTGAAGGTTTAAATGTCCATTTTAGTCAAATTTTTATACTGCGAAGAACTATTCGTTCTGTTCGCCGTTAATTGTTAGGGCTTTGTACATCCCCTCTTTTATGTGCACATGTGGCTGATTTTGGTTCGTTTCAGTGTGTGGCGCTGAGTGCATCGGAGCAGTGAAATGCTTGATTAGGCCTTTTTCTGAAAGGGTAACTGGATAGTGTTTGTGGGAAACTGATGATTAAATGGAGAAGAAGCAGCACATTGCAATATACACTACCGCTAGTTTGCCATGGATGACTGGTACTGCTGTCAATCCTCTATTTAGAGCGGCGTATCTTGCTAAAGGTGGGGGGAGAAAGGTCACGCTGGTTATTCCTTGGTTGTCTCCTAGTGATCAAGAGCTGGTATATCCGAACAATATCAAGTTCAGCTGTGCTTCTGAGCAAGAGAGCTATGTCCGCAGCTGGGTTGAGGAGAGGACTGGTTTTGAGTCTGGCTTTGACATAAAGTTCTATCCTGGAAGGGTAGGTATACCTTTGCCAACTTTAATGTTTCATTGCTGTATGTTATCTTCTGAGTGTTTTGCTTCTCTGTTGCTTTTTGCTTCAAAGCATCTGTGTTGCTAATTGTTTGGTGCATTGATGCTACTTCTAGTTTGGAGGTAATCCTTAAATATGTGTACTGTATTATCTATGATCTGTGATCTTCATAAAATATTCTGAAGAATTACCTTTTAGGATAGAGTATTGAATAGCGTGTGGTAGTTTGTGCTAGAAAAGAAATGGAAGAGTGTCTTTCAAGCATTTCACTTGCTTATTATACCCAGTTACCCAACTGCTGCTAAAATAGTTGTGAGTGTTGACCTGTGGGTGCTGAGATATGAATGGAGTCCCTTTATGGGTAGAGATCTGTGGAAGAACTTGATACTCCTGTTTCTAATGCTTCTACACACAATAATTTTTCAACTTGTTTCTTGATGGAGTGATAGAAATGTTTTTTTTTTTTTAAACATGACTTACAAGAGGTTTGCCTTCATATCTCATTCACATAGTCACTAGATTGGGGATTCGATGTAATAAATTCATTTCACAAATGTACTGTTGATCTAACTGATGATTTTATTTTACACCTTAAAATCTAGTTTACACAAAATTCTGATATTTCTGCAGCATCTGTAACATTTCCATCTTTGTGGAGTTTCCTCTGAGTGATGTATTGTACTAATTTAGGATTTAATCCAAATGACAGTTTTCTTTAGAACAAAGGAGCATTCTTCCAGTTGGTGATATTACCGAAATTATACCTGATGAAGAAGCAGACATTGCAGTCCTTGAGGAGCCTGAACATCTAACATGGTATCATCATGGAAAGCGATGGAAAATAAAATTTCGTCTGGTTATAGGGGTCATCCACACCAACTACCTTGAATATGTCAGGCGTGAAAAGAGTGCCATTCAAGCATATATGTTGAAGCATTTGAATAGTTGGGTGATCACTATCTACTGCCACAAGGTACATTCCAAAATGAATCTGTTGTTTCCTTTCTTGTCACCAACACCTTTTTCATTCAACAATATGTCTTGATTAGCTTATTGTCTTGTGGCACAAGAATAAATGTTTCATGTACCAAATTTCACTAAAGTCCTAGTATAAAGATAATTGCATTGCTGTGGTACACATTTAGCTGGTGACAAAATAGTTTTTTGTTTCCTAGTATCTGGATGCATTACTAGTGAATATGACATTGGATGAAGTTTTATATGGAACTGGTGTATGGGTTTTTTATAATGAGGCCAGTAATAACCTGTAGAATCTGGATTGATGTGTGTGCAGCAAAAAACAAGGTGAAAACTTTTTTTTTTTTTGTTCTTGGGCTGCGTGCGTGATCCAGTTTCTTGGTTGATGTCTAGGGTAAAAGATACTGATGCCAAGAGGAGGCATGGTGTTACTTATTGCTGCATTATGTAGATTTACTAGCAAGCATTATTCTATCTTCAGCAAAGCGGATTTGTGAAATGACATTTGCTCGGTTACATGGGAAGCCTGGATAGGCTAGATTCAGGAAACTGAATTTTTTTAAAGATTTATATATGAAAAAGAACTTGTTCTGGCTTGATTTGCTGCTTCCAGTTGCCCTGACTTTGATTAATGACTCGTGACAGGTAATTAGATTGTCTGCAGCTACCCAAGAGATTCCAAGATCGATTGTATGCAATGTTCATGGTGTAAATCCAAAATTCCTTGAGATTGGTAGAAGAAAAAGAGAAGCACTTGAGAGTGGAACCCAACCATTCATAGAAAGTGCGTATTACATTGGAAAGATGGTATGGAGTAAAGGATACAGGGAGCTGCTTAAGCTCCTCAAAGACCATCAGAAGGAGCTTACTGGCCTGGAAGTTGATCTCTATGGAAACGGGGAGGATTCTGATGAAGTCAAGGAAGCTGCCGAGAAAATTGACCTCACAGTTAAGGTTCACCCGGGTCGTGATCATGCAGATCCTCTGTTTCATGAGTAATTATCACCCTTTTCCTTCCTAGTGTATGGTTTGTGGTTCAGATTATAAGTTGCGTAAATTGGTTGCAATAGATTCAAGTGCACTGCTAACGAATGTTGAAGCCCTTCTCAGTTTCTAATGCACGCGAAATTTCCTTTCATCATCCTTGCCCCTTCCAGCTACAAGGTCTTCCTCAACCCAAGCACAACTGATGTCGTTTGCACCACCACAGCAGAAGCTCTAGCCATGGGCAAGATCGTCGTGTGTGCTGACCACCCTTCAAATGAATTCTTCAAGCAATTCCCCAATTGTAGAATGTACAAGGACAGCAAGGGGTTCGTCAGCATCATGCGCCAGGCACTGGCCGACAAGCCAGCTCCCTTGATGGACGAGCAGAGGCACGAGCTCTCCTGGGAAGCTGCCACAGAACGGTTCCTCAAGGTTTCTGAACTGGACCGAGCCCAGGCAGCCACCACCACCACCAGTGCAATCCCATCTAAAAAGTTCGCTTCCATATCATTCAACCTCCGGAGGAAGATTGAAGACGCCTCAGCATCAATGCATCACGCCGCTTCAGGCATTGAAGCATCAAGGAAAGTGTTCGGCGCCATCCCAGGAACCTTGCACCCAAACGAGCAACAATGCAAGGAAATCGGGTTGCCTTTCCCCGCAGAGAAGCCAAAGCCGACAAAGCAACACCGTTCGAAGAGCCTTAGGTTGTGAACTCATCTTTCTCTAACCATGTATTCTGATCATTGTAGACTCCTTCCTGTTGCAGTGTCTCTGTTTTCTATCCAACTCCTCTCTCTCTTGCTCGACTTTTTTTCTTTGTGTTGTTGTTTCGTCCTGTAAAACTGTAATCTGAAGCTCAAACCAGGGATTGTAATGATGTGATCCCTTTGTATGTTGTCAAACTGTAAACACTCTCTCGACGTAGTCGGAGAAAGGGTGCGTATTCTGCCTAGTCGGGACTAATGGGGAATGTTGTTGTGTCTATTTTGCAAGACAAAATTTCAAATGTGTCCATAAGCTGATTTGTTCATTTGTTGGTAGTTGAATAAATAGTTAACCTAAAGAAATTGAAGCCATAGTTTCCCCAAAATCATGGATGACTTGCAGAAAAAAGAGGGAAAAAAGAGCGAGCGAGATAAGTCGCCGGAGCACGCCTCAAGGTCTCCGGCAACAGGTAGAGCCACCGCGGACTCCAGCGATGTGGATCTGGACACCACCGAGCTAGTATCCCGTTTCCTTGGAGCTATTGGAGCGTACATTTCGAAGCTGCCGGGGGAAACGAGCGAGAACAAAGACTTTTACTCCGATCTGCTGCGCGGATTGATCAAGGTGGAGACGATCGCACGCGGGAAGGTCACTTGCCTCTTCTCCGTCGTTCCCGGCGTCCTGGTAAATCCAATTTTGCTTTCTCCCCGAGATTTTGAGATCCGACGATCGATCGATCTCCGTAATTCGTTGCGTGCTGAAATGAATTCCGATTCTCTGTTTTTCTGCTGTTTAATTCATTGCTTGGAAGTTGATCTGCTAGGAATTGAGAAACTTGGATCTGAAAAGTGAAAACATGTGATTATCGGAACGATTTAATTGACAAAAACATCGATCTTTAGAGAGCATATTTGTTTTCAATGGTCAGAATACATTTGACGGATTACACGGTGGGATGGTGGGGATGCTGGCGGAGCGGGTGGCGGAGGCGTGCGCGAGGACGGTGGTAGCGAAGGATAAGGCGTTGCTTCTGGCGGAGCTTAGCTTGTCTTATCTCTCCTCAGCAACAGTCCACGTAAGTATCTTTTTTATGCATAATAAAAATATATATATAAAATATTAGTTTTTTTATAATTTTTATAGTTATTTCTATTAACTATGAAATTATATAAAAAAAAATTCGCTCTTTAAAAAACGTACTCATAGACCAACAATCACACATCAACAAACCATGGCTCAACGTAGAGCTAGAAATGGAGCACAGATATCCAACTCACCCAATTCACCAGTACCATTTTTGCGGGCGAAAATCCGTAAAAAACGGATAATAGGTGATGCAGGTGATGGAGTGGATATGGATGATTTTTCACCCAATATCTACCCCATTAACCCGCATCAATAATCATCAAATAAGTATCTAATAATCCAATTAAATATATAATTTTACTTTTTTACCTCTTAAAAACACTCTAAATATATTTGAGTTTATATTGTTAGTATATTCTATAGTTAATTTAAAAATTAAATCCAGTAGCTAATCCAAAAATGTTTCTATATTGTGTTTATATTGTTATTACCAAATTTGAAAATGCTTTTATATTGTGATCTTATGGTATATTTCCGTCGTTTTTATTTTCTAAGTTATGTATTTGAAATACTTTTGGATTATTTATTTCTTCATTTACAGGAAGAGCTTGTGGTTGAAGCCTCGGTAGCAAAGACAGGGAGGAATGTGACAGTTATTACCGTTGAAATCAGAAAGAACCAGAATATGAAGCTCTTGTACCTCTCCCATGCTACATTCTTCCATGGCTCCCCAACTCCGAAGCTCTAGCGTTCCGATCAGGCTGAAGCCGACGTCGATCCCGGTGCCGCTGATCCGACCCCGTCCATCCAAACAGCCTCAATAACAGCAACAATGTCATATTTTGTCATTCCATTGCTACAATTTGGAAATCAGACACCAGCAAATTGCAAACAAGAACTGAACCTACTGAAACTCGGAGTTCGAATCCTTGTAGATATTCATCAGCATTCAGCATTCAACATTTAGGGTTGCAGGGATTGGGGAGAGAGGGAAGAAGTCGGATAACACTACAACGAACCATGCGCTAGTAACACAACACATTCGTCAAATACATATAGACACGGATAATACATATATTCCAAGCGTTTTTTTCCTCTGGTTAACGCGAACCAGATAGCTCGTGAATCATCAGCTCCATAAGAGGCCGGGGCCTATCTTTCAGGCATTCTTCACAATCTCGACTGTGTAAACGAATGAACTCGGATTGGCCATCATAGATCAACCGAAAAGGGACCATTTGTAAATAGAAAAAAGCAATCAAGAAAAGCAAGGGAGGGGAAGCCTTTACACCGGCCTATGTAGTTGCAAACCGCTTGTATATGTATTGATGCCGGTCACTTCTGCACAGGTTGGGGTAGGAGCCGCTGGCGAAGCTCAGGTGACGCTTTTGCGAGCTCTGCAACACAGATTCGTATCGTGGATGAGTTTCCAAGACAAGGGCGGAGTGGCCTTTTGTGTTTATGTATATACACTTACCTTCGGGTGTGAAATTGAGTATCGGAGGCAAGTGCCGTCCATTAGGTAAACAAGCATTCGGATCTCTTAGATCATCAAAGAAAGGATGCGCACATGCCTCGAGCTGAGATGATAGGGGAAACAGCGGAGAACAAAGGGCAAAAGGTCAATCCCATTTGAACATTGTAATATGAGTATAGAAAAGACGAGAGATTCGTATTCTTACAGCACTGCAACGCAAATTCGGAGAATACTGCAGCAGTCTAGAAACGAGATCCACCGCTTCAGCAGATGTTCGCTTGTGAAATACCTGATATTAGGAGGTTTTAATGAGTTCTGGAATAACAAAAATGAACAGAACAAAAAGGACGGAGCATGAGATTTCAGACGAACCTTGTGCCAAGGGTGTGCCTTGATCTGGGGAAATTTAAATTCGTTGTAGTTCGGGTTCATGCATTTTATTTCTTCTCGGGTTGGCGTTCCCAATATCTACAAGTAACAAAGGCAGAGATTAGAAAGAAATCAGCAAACGACAGTAAAAACGAAAGATAGAAACGCGCATACACACACACCTTTATGATTTCAACCAACTGATCCACTCCGCTTTCACCCGGGAAGAGGGGCTGCACATCAAACAAAAGCCAAACTGAAATCAGAAATCGCAACACGGCAATCCAAATCCATACTACTGTTTCAACATGTTTGACAGTAGGATAATCACCTGTCCTAGAAGAAGCTCACCCAACACACAACCAACAGACCACATATCTATTGCAGTTGTGTATTCCGTAGCCCCAAATATCAACTCTGGAGCCCTGTAATACCTCGAGCATATGTAAGATATGTTGGGCTCACCTGGAACCTGCGGAAGGAAAACAAGTTACAAGATGTGCCAGCGACAATGCGTGATGATATATCATGTACTACTGAGCAGTGAACATACCAATTGCTTTGCACTCCCAAAATCACAAAGCTTTAATTCGTGAGTCTGAGGATTCACCTGCCGAAACAACAAAATACTCTTTTTAAATCCAAATAACAATAGTTGGAATTTCAGGCGCTGTTGGAAGATGCCATGATTGATCTCAGGCGTATATGTCAATACAAAAAAAGATTTTAAGTAGGAAACTCACAAGCAAATTTTGAGGCTTGATATCCCGATGACAGACACCAATCACATTGTGGATATAATTAAGTGCGCGACAAATCTGAGAACAAGAAAGATAACACTTTAATTGCAAACTAGTGAAAAGAATCATAAAACAACAAAATCACAAGAGACATGGACAGAAGAAAAGGTGTAAGCCCCAACTAGTTGACCTCACCTGGTAAGTATACAGCTGAACACAAAGCATTGGCATATGCTGCCCCGCCTTCGTGTAGTGCTTCAATGCTTTGTAGACAGTTTCAGGTACAAACTCCAACACAAGGTTTAGGTACACCTCATCTTTATCCGTTGTGGAATAAAAGCAATGTTTTAGTTGAACAACATTGGGATTGTCTAGTAAGCGCATAATCTGTAGTTCCCTGTTTTTGTAACGTTTATCCTGCAGCACCTTCTTTATAGCAACTTGTGTGCCGGTTTCCAAACATTTCGCCTTTAGCAATTAGAGGAGGGAGAGCCAGAGAACTCAAAAGCATTAGCTAATTGTCAGCATAAGGCGGTGCAAGAGAAAGACAAGTGAACGAAAAAATTGTAAACCAAATATATAATTACCTGAAATACTACACCAAAAGAACCGGTGCCAACCACCCGTTCTGCCATGTAAGAAAGTGTCTGGAAATAGATAGGAAAAGAATGTAAGCATGGAATTAATGTGTACTTGAATGGATTAACATACCCTTTAGATCAGGGTCAATCCAATTACAAAGAAATGCAAATTTCCAAGAGTTTGTATGTGAGCATCATGATCACAAATAGGATTGCTTATATTGGAGTAGTATAGAGGAAAGCCGAGAAAAACAATTGGAATGTGACAAAATTACCTGTTTTGGTTGCCCGTTACGTCCTCCAATCATTGTAGTAATTATCTGGCCAGATTCAGTTCCATTGCCACTCACATAGGTTGCTTCCATGTCCTAAACAAAACAACATGGAGTTAAACCAAATATTGTGTATGTCATTACTTGCAAGAACACATTCCAATTAGAACAGGATATGCAAAAGAAAATATTCAAGTAGTGTACTAGTGTTAGACAACGCCTGCAGTTCAAGCATGTCAGTGTATCGATACTCATTTTCTGTCGTATCTGACCAGTGCAAGGCAAGATGCAATAACCAAAGTAACCCTTTTCCAGCCTAAAACTACTCCTTATGCTATTTAACATGGAAAGGTACTAATACCAAGTGTTGCTTTGGCAAAACTGTGGGTCTCTGAATAAGAACACTGGTGAAACTCATTATGCGAATTGAAAGCAAAGTGCATTTCCAAAATCCAAACCCAGGACCTTCGACACGCACTACCAATAAGTACGAAAGCAATGGTTACTTCCTCAAGTATATTCAGAATGATATGTCTGTGTATTCTTTAACAATTCCAATCAACCATATTTCAGCAATCATATTTAACAAGGAGACATTCGGATCATATACCATATCAATTCAATTCAATTCCACTTAAAAAGTTCCAGATGAATAACACAATGATGATTAGTCTATCATCCTCTTTTTCCCCCTATTTTAGCTACATCTTTTATGATGATGAACAGACAAAATGGTAATGAATGGTCAGCACTTTAGCAGCTAATGAAATCAAACCAGGAAGAAAGAGACTCGTGATTGCAATGCACGCCGTTCAAATTTTCTGAATGAGATACATCACCAGCGAAATTGACCCAATCGAAACATCGCAATCAATGGAATGAATCAAATCAAACAAAAAACAAAAATAAAATAAAATCAAACATTCAAAATGAAAATCAAAACGGACAATTAATCTAAAAAATTCCACATAGAGAGACTGAGCCAAGCAAAAACCAACCGGATCGGAAACCGACGGGCGTCCGGACGTGATGCTTTTCAGGCGGCGCATAACATTCATCGTTCCTCCTCTCTCAACCTTATCTCCCTCTTCCGGTTCCTCCTCCTCCTTCCACAACCAAAGATAACAAAATCAATCCCAAATAAAGCGCAGAAACCCTAGCTATGGCGGTCAAGCCCTTGGACAACCGCCCCGGAAAAAAAGGCTTTTCCTTTGTGGTTTGATTTTGTAATCGGAGATTGCTTGTGGATTGGAATTGGACATTCAAAGGAGAAATTACAGAAAAAAAGGAAAAAAGGAATGGCAAAGCCTCTGGTCCCTCTCTCTCCCCCTTTCTCCCTGTTTCCTCCGCCGGAAAGGAAAAAGGAACCAACAAAAAATTAATTAAAAAAACCCCAAAAATCCGAAAAGAAATCAGAAAGAGGAAACCCAAATTTTCCGAAAAGGAAGACAATCAAACTCTCTTTCTCTTTCTTCTTCTCCGTTCAAAAGACCTCCATTTGTCCTTTTTGGAGGTTTGAGTTTTTCCTCTGACAGTCGAATTTTTTATTAAAAAAAATAAAGGAAGAAGAAACGAAATCATCCGGTGCAACCAATCAGGGCGATATCATCCGTTTCGCAGTAGTCAATGAGGCGTTACTGACCGTCGATGGGAAATCATTTTGATCTGACGGCTGAGATCTGGTAGGTCCATTTACGCGGGCCCACGTAGTGAATTACCGAGAATGCCCTTGGTTGGTGGGAAAAACCACGGTGTAGTACAGAGGGTGCCCGGGAAATTCGGGGAGTTCGTTGTCTTAAACGGGTAGGGTGGGGTACGTTTGTCATTTTTAGGCAAATTTTGGCGGATGAATATAATTATTTTAGTAAATTGGAAGAATAATAAGTTGTACTAATAGTGGTACATCATTGCAATTGTCTTAAGATATACATCAAGAAACACAACATTTATGAGAAATACAACGTGATATGGATTTGGAAATTGGATGTCCTGATTAAAAACTTTCTATGAAAATTTTATCTTGACGGAATTTTAACAAAAATTAGACTAGTAAATAAAGGAGTTAGCATCCTAACATCATGCACTCTATGCGACCAGGTTGACGAAACCTCTCATACACCTATTCATTAAGTGTAATCGCACTAGAAGTCTCGTCCGATGTTTAGATCCAGCAATTGACCAAGTTCTACAAAATCTTGACATAAGTGATAGAAACACTACATAAATCTTTGACAAACTAAACCACAAACAAAAGGCGACTCTTGCTACAACGTAGTGGTGTATGTGAGCAAATCGAAATAGGAAAATTTTCGACCAAAGTAACTCGATTACAATACGAAATATGGAATACATGTAGGGGTGTTATTCGAGCCGAACAAGCCGAGCTTGGCATGTTCAAGTTTTGTTCATTTGTTAAACGAGCTCGAGCAGAGCCGAACCTAATTTTCAAACGAACTTTCTTTTTTTATTCAAACTTGGCTTGTTTTAGTAAATGAACGAGCTTGGACCGATCTTTTTTCGAGCTTTAAGCAGTTTTACTTGGTCATAACATATTGACTTAAAAGAAATCTTAGAAATTCCATAAAATTCGAGTTATTCGAGCTTAAATCGAACGAGCCGAGCTTTCAACCGAGCTTAAAATCATGTTCAAGCTCAACTTGTTTAGATAAGTGAATGAGCTCGAGTCGAGATTTTATCGAGTCGAGCTCGAGTTGTTCCGCTCATATAACATCCCTAAAAATGATACCCTATGGATGATAACATAGTAGTCAATATGAATCTTGTACTGGTAGAGTTGCAGTATTGCAGGCGCCCAAATTTAAACTATGGGCCTAATTTCCTCAAATCATCTAAGGCCCATTTATATGACTTAGCCCACCTTTTTTTGTCGGATAGTACAGTAGACTTAATCTAGATAGATAACAAGGAATATTATAACCCTTGAATTTTTTATTTTCAACTTAATTTTCTAAACCGTGAGTTTGACCGATTAAATAAATATATATAATTAATTTAAGTCAAAACCAAATTAAAGTTTTCAAAATATTGAATCAAATCACAATCAAAGCTCACCAAGTCAGTCTTCCTTATGCTACTTGAAAGTTCAAAACTCTGCAACTGCAATGTGCCAATGTACATGACTTCATCCTTGGAGGACCAAGTGAAACCTACAAATATGAAATTTGACAATAATATAATAGTATATATTTTCCACATACCCTTAAGAAAATTTGGGTAATTGAGATTTGATCTAACTAATATCCTATAAATACCATAGTAGTAACTATATGTACTCACAACCAACCCACAAGACACCACATGAGCTTAGTCCAAAGTCTCTCATTTTTATTAGAGATTCGAGTTTGAATCAAAACAATAAGTATAATCTAAGATTAAAATAATAATGTCAAATCATATAAATCTAAGCCAAAAATCACAGTAAAATCATCGTCATATAGAATAAAATAGATTAAAGTTCTAATTTTCTTAGCTACATGTATTCCATTGCAGATACTGGGATAATCAACTCCTTAAATTAGTTATACATACATTACTCGATTCAAATGCAGAGCAATTGAGTCAAATAAAATCAAACTAATACAGGGGGGAATCTAATAGAAGAGAAAATGATATGATATCTAACTCTTGACCGCCTTCCTCATAAATTGCCAATATAAGTTGAATGTAATGTGAAAGGTTTGATTTGTTCTAAATGGATTAAACTTGACTTGTTGAGGGTTTTTGTTAGTAGCAAAAGGGGGTGTGAATATGACAAAAAAAAAAGGGGAAATTCCGTTTGGTACCCCTGAGGTTTTGACAATTCCGCTTGGTGCCCTAAGGTTTTATTTTGTCCGGATGGTGTCCCTGAGGTTTGTCAAAAGTCCGCCTCATGCCCAAAACTCATATTTTCACTTTTTTAAATCAATAAAATGGTCCATTATTTTTCCTTATTTCACAAGACCCCCTTTATTTTTAACAATGAATAAAATTACCTGTTATTTAACTAAATCCAAAATAAATATGAAAAAAGCACCTTTTATATATTTTTTCAATAAAAGCACACATAATTTCCAAAATTTTAGCAAAAACTCACCTATTGTTACAAAAAATTTTAGAAGAAAATCAACCTTTATTTTTAACATTACACAAAAGATTCATTATTTTTAATATTTTGCAAAAAAAAATCTCATTATTTGTCAAACATTGTACATACATAATAACATACCACCCATTATTTATAAAAAAATTTGCATCAATCCATCCTCACATTTTGTGGAAAAAAAATTGACCTATAAATTACAAAAAGGATAAAATCATAAAACCATACTTTGGATAAACAAAATCTCCTTTATTCTAATTGAGTATTAGGTAAAAAAAATCCACCCTCTTATTCATCAATCCACCCTTTATTTTTTACATTACTTTTTCCAATAAAATTCTATTAGAGTATCGGGTTAGATTGATAAATTAGGATGGTTCATGCTGAGTCAACTCGATCCGATCCGACATTTTCAGTTCAGGTGAAACCCAAAGACCCGATTTTAAAAGAAAATGATAATTATAATGTATTTCTTTCTTATACAATGAACTATTGTGACTAAATATTAAATTGAAGAAAATAATAATTCTGGGTTTACGGATTGAACCGGAAAAAAAATATACTGCCAAAGTATTGAGCCACCATATGATCAACCGCATTTACAATTGTTAAAAATTTAGTGAATTATATGTTAAATATTATTTTGGAAAATAATAGGTGTTAAATATTGTTTTGGAAAATAACGAGTGTTTTTATTTTATTTTTTCAAAGTATGGAAACTAATATGTCTTTTGTATAATTTTAAAAACCGGAATGATTTTGTTTTAAAAATTTTGGAAGAAGGGTGATTTTGTGATAAAAGTTTTGGAAATAATATGTGATTTTGTTAAATTTTAGAAATAAAGGTGTTTTTTCAATTTTATCTTGAGTTTGGATAAATAATAGGTAATTTTGTTCATTGTTAAAAGTAAAAGAGGTTTTGTGAAATAAGGAAAAATAATGGGCCATTTTATTGATTTTAAAAAGTGAAAATATGAGTTTTGGACATGAGGCGAACTTTTGACAAAATTCAGGGGCACCATCCGGACAAAATAAAACCTTAGGACACCAAGCAGAATTATCAAAACCTCAGAGACACCAAACGAAATTTCCCAAACAAAAAAACACCAAGACCCCATCTTCATCTTCATAATGAAGCCAGTTTATAGATGCCAAAAAGATAGGGTTATTTTCTTGCAGACCCATGGCCCTTTTTGAGATATGACATGACATCCATACACACTATATACCCTAAAAATCAATTTATTGAATGGCTCTCCATTCCTTGTAACCAAATTTTTATACATAGAATTTGCATTCTAACTAGTTAGGTGAAAGGTCCATTATCTATATTTTATAATATACTTTTCTACATGCCCCACAAAAACCCTGGAAAAAATATACATTTTGGATTGCTACTGTATTAAGATTTGAAAGTCATTATAGGCCAATCATATCATATATGTATACAAATTAAGATTCATTGCATGATATATTAAATTAATTATCTAAGTATTAAAATAAAATGACTAGTGCCCTTTTCACAATTCAATTTATATTTCCATTATAACACGATGTCAGATGATAATTCAAGCAGTAGATATAAAACAATTGTCTGACAATTCATCCAATCCTTGTTTTTTTATAAACAAATCAACAATATAATAAATAGTTTTGAACAATATTTGTCTCTTCTATCTAATTAGAAACAATTTTGAACTTTCATAAGAAAAGGGGATATTGAAAAGTGTGGAATCTCTCCCCATGGAGAATTTAACTATTTTGGTCAAATGTTAATTAATTTATTCCCTTTTTGTTTGTTAATGCCTTTTCCCCATTATTTTAACAATATCTAGTGATCTAGAGGCAACAATGCATGTGTAAGTGTGAACTGGCTTTTGTTTGAACTAATGAAAGGAAGGTACTTGTACTTGCAATATACCCACATGGTGTGTCACTTTGATTTTTGATTTTTTTTGCCCTAATGGACACATGCATGTTATTGATCGGTATGATTGTCTATTTTTGGCCTTTTTGTAGCTCAAAGTAATCAAAATAGTTAACTTCAATCAATATATTCCGAATGCAAGCACTCTGTAGCTGTAAACTATTGATCTCCATAGATGGATGACAATTCATAGCCAACCTCGTACGAGTACTATCATCGCTACATCCAAATGTTTTAAAGAGATCTATCAATGGCTCAACACGGTTACAACTAGTAATGAAGCTTCGAGATACATGCATGTTACAACGTCAGTGTTTGTGATTTTGGTGTTTTACACAAATCTGTCATTCGAGAAATGTTGTGGTTTACTTTCTAGTTAGACGTACTGGTTCCTGTGTCAGGATGTGAAAAACTCTTCTTTATGTTTTATTGAGTGTTTTTGCTTTTGTGGCGACGATGCAAGTCTCCTTGTCTTAAATTGGATCTGAAAGCAAGTTTGACGAGTTTACAATCAAGATGAATTGGATCAAAATTTGTTGAACTTTGTGCAATCAATACTTAAAAAGTAAGACTCGGGGTTTTAAGATGCGTCAACCCATGTCACCTAATCATATTAATTCCGTTGTCATCACTTAGAGTCTAAAATAGAAGAGCTTTTGTGAAGGATTTTGAATCACTTAGAAATCACTCTTAATATCTTTATCAACTTTATTTTAAGGGCTTAGGGTAAATTATATGAAAGCTATGGCTACAAAGGACAATCATGTAGGGCATGTATATAATAGAGGAAAGAATTTGACTATTGTTTTAAAAAGGTGAAACTTTTTTTATAGGAATATAGGGTTCGACGCAAAACAAGGGGCAAACTTTATAAAAAAAAATAAAACATGGCCCCCACTAGCTACAAGGAAACATATTTTATTATTTTTATAAACATTGACATATTTTATACTATTTATTTATTTACAATATAATGCAAGAGGTTTGAAGTCCAGATCCAACTGTATACCTAAATCACTATTCCATCGATCACTAACTCCTTGCCATGACTCTTGCCTAGCATACAAATTGCAAAGAAGAAAATGAAAGGCGACCATTGACTCCATGTAATGGTGCTCTATTGAAGGTTCGTCTTCACTATCTACAATGATTTTTGATATATCACTGACCAATAGTGTCATTTCGTGATGGTGTTTGACTTCATTCTTAATTAGTCTATGTCTCCAGCAGTGTAAATTTTTTGTTTTAATGTTCTATAGTTTAAAATAAGTTAAAATAGGATTTTAGTTTAATTAGCTTTTGATCGAAACTGGATTTTCAAAATTTACTGACCCTAAACTTTTCATAAATTTATTTATTTTCTCCTATTTAATGAGCTAGTTTATATCAGTTACTCAATTCGCCGGGTTACCAAAAACCTTACTAGCTTATGAACACTCTAATTTAACATACGTAATCCATCATTTTCAGTTACTCAATCAGCTATGTGTTATCAAACAGACCCTAAATATATGTAAAAAAATACGATTTTTCTATCCTATGCCCTTGGGGCATAGGATAATAATCATAAATTAGAATTATTTTTTAAATTTAAATTAATTTAGTTTTTCCTTTAATTAGATTCCTAGAGTCCACTATGTTTTTTGTAAGAAATCTTTCTCTTTGTAGGTTCTTATCCTATGTCCCTAGGGTATAGGATAGAAAAATCGGAAAAAAATTCTCTTAATATGACTCGTAATTAATTAGTTGTCTTTAATTATCAAAAATAAAATAAAATAACTCCATATTATAGTTTACAAAAGGAACAAAAATCTACTCCACACCTTGCATAGATAAAATTCAGTAAAATTAAATATTTAGGAAGTGACATAAGATCAAGTGAGAATAGAGATTAATGCAAAAAGCAGAAAAGGGCAATAAACGAAAATGGACCTTTACTACTCACTAGGTACACAAAACACACACCGCACTCTGAATTCAGCCCCCACCAATTCACATACAAACATACATAATTAAATGCAACCTCCGACCTAAATCCAAATAGCACCGCCACCTCCACCGGTCCACCACCGTTGCCACCACCGCTCTCTCCTTTTTCCCCTTTCCCTTTCCATTTTTGTGTAGATTGTAAAGGCCTACCCACATGCACCGATGGACATGTGCCTCACCCTTTCATTCTTGCCGACGATGGAGCCCAACTCGGTCCCTATTCGCTCGAGTTTAGATCTTCTGTAACACTTTCTGTATTACACTCAATGTCACACCTATTTAAACAATTTAAATTATAAACAAAATTGAGAAAAGACGTCGTTAGTTAAATGCACAAATTACAAGAGGTTAAAACATACTCCTCTCCGTTTGCGAAATGACGTTTACTATTCACGTACGCTTTTTTAAAATGATAAAAACTATATAAAAATTTTATTTTTATAAATTTTTTTTAACAAGTTCGTACTTATTAATAGTAACTATGAAATTGTTAAAAAAAAAAAGATATTTTATATATTTTTTATCCCCTAAAAAAGTGTGCGTGAGTAGTAATATGACATGTTTTCATGAACGAATGGAGTATAAGAAAAGCAATGAACTCAGTATATCCCGCTCATAACATAGTTCGAGGATTTGACAATATGCACCACTTTTTCTTTCCAACCAAAAAAGAAAAATTGATTCAAATTTGTCACCATATAATTAAACCCTAATAGTTGAGTCCAAGTATGTTGATCCCTTATAGCTTATGTTACACAATAATGAGGTTATTATGTTACATATAGCCATGGATATTCATGGGCAAGTATGTGAAAAAGACCGCTCATAAATAGCACCAATAAACAAATTAATTCGAGGTTAGTCAATTATTAATTTAAATTGTAACCAAGAGGTGTAAATAATACCTGAAAACCTAGGTTCAAAAACACAATAGAAGAAGTAAACAAAGTGGATATTTATTTTCAATAAAGTAAAAATTCGAGATCAGACAAACATGATTCTCAATAGGCCAGTAACACCGACAAACGGAAAAAACCATCACAAACAAGGACAATATAAAACCAACAATCCGACGATCCGCAACTGACTGAAGCGGGAACGAAGAGAAGTCATCAATGAAGCCATGGGAAGCCAAACTTCAATACTTCGGCCGAACACGGTGGTGGAAGGCAAGCGAGCCAAGCACTACCATAGTAGTACTGCTATACTTTTATAGAAAACGTAAGTTTTATTTTACAGCGCAACTAGCTAGATCTAACTTCACGAGACACTACACGACGCGATGAATGGTTTGTCGATAGGTAATTTCTTCACAATGCTTTGAACTAGATTTATCTTTCATCCATGGCGACAATTGAATGTTGAATCGGTATAATTCATCACAACTTATCACAATTTGTTGTTGGATTTTAAGATCCAACTAACGGAAAGATAATAAGATAAGTCGTTGTCTCAATAATTCATGAGTTGTGAGTGTGAGACGTCGCTACCACAAAAGGTTTAGCAAAACTTCTATCCAAACCCAACAATAATTGTGATAATAATGTCCAAATTAAGTGAATTCCATAGAAAAATAAGTAAATAGAGATGTCTCTTTCAACTTTCAAGTTTGAGATCTCAAATAGTGATAAATCAAACAACATCCTCTACGACATTTCTCTACTAGACTCCTTAATTATAATATAACACAAAATTATTTTTACCTCTATTTAATCTTTAAAAAAATTGCATTTATATTTCTAACATCTATTTTTATATATTTAAAAAAAATATTTTGAAAAATCATGTTTTAAAATTTTTAATAGTTATATTTTGTAAAACATCGCCTTTTTAACTTTTAAAATTCTAAATCATGAATTTTTCCCAATGAAAATTTATAAATATATAAAAATAGATGTTAGTAATATATATACATATATATCAATATAATTTATATTTTTAAAAAAATTAAATAATACAAAAATAACTTAGTATTATAGGGATTGGAATGAAGAGTGATGTAGAAGATTTGAATTGGTGATGAATAAATTTCAAAATATAATGTATTGTTGTTTATGTACTCTCGTCCATATCAAGATGTGACTCGGTTAGTAAATAAACTTTGGTCCCATTGAATCACCCTAACCATAATGGTGTGACCGAATCGAACCCTCTCGATATACTCCCATAATTCGATAAAATATATCACCTTACAGTGTTGTTTTTGTTCAGAAAAAAAAAATGTCCTTTTTTATATAAGGCGAAAATTTGAAAGTGGTAAACCTCAGTTATACCATCGTACAAGAACTTCCTTACGATCGAGATTATCGATCACTACATCAGATCTCGAGTCAATGGGATTCAAAGCCAACCCAAAATAAGTATCTAAATAAAATATGGTCCATCAATCTTTTATTTTCTTTTATTTTGGTAAAGAAATACTCCCAAAAAGAAATTTCAGCCAACCCAATTATTTACAGACAAGCCTTTAGGAATCGTTGAAAAAATGAAATTTCAGCTTCACATCAAAAAGATTCAATGATTTTCCCAAAAAGAAGCTCATCATGAAATTTCCAAAACCACCTTTTAAGTTTGCCTCCTCAAGATGTACTCCCTCTGTTTTTCTTATTTATAAGACGGGTTGACTATATATACCCCAAATCATGCACGTTCTTAAGGATGTGCATGATTAAAAGGAGTTAATTTTTTTTTTTAAATTTTAAATAGACACAAGGCTTGCACGTTCTTAAGGACGTGCAATTTTAACCTTGTGATTTGTGGTGTATCTAGCAACACCCTTTATAGTAACTTTTACTCTCTGTTCCAAAATAAGTTTCGTTTGTCTTTTTTCTGCACGTTTTTTGATGAGGTAAAAACACAATAAAATATTACTTTTTTAATCATTCTTTTTTTAATAATTTCATAGTCGGTATTCATAAGTATAAACTTATAAAAACAAATTCATTAAAAAAACAATATTTTATTTATTTTTTAGCTTTTAAAAATGCGTGCAGAAAAGTCAAACGACTTTTATTTTGGAACGGAGGGAGTAGTACATAATTTTCTTTTCTAAAATATATACCTTCTACAAAATATTACTGTAATTTTTAATTAATTTCTAACAAAAAATTCATTACAAAAATTAATATTTTATACGTATAATTTTTATTATTAATAACCGTCAAATAAAAACAAAACGGAGGGAGTACCATCTTATCAACCAAAAAAAACCTGAATCATAACACAAGAATCAACAATCTGCATAATAAACAACAAAACTAATTATAAAACCCTTCGTTCGAACACGGGGAGTCGAGCTCACACGGGGCGAATGGAGTCAATACCCGAACCACACCATCCCCCCGAGCCAAGGGCGGTTCGTTCTTGACTCGATACCCCGAGACCCTCGAGCTCCGCCCCTCCTACCAAAATTACCATTTTCTCAATCTCCCATCAGTATTCATTAACAGCCATAAAATAAAATAAAAACAACATTAGCTTATAAAGCGTCAAAAAAGAATAACAAAGATATCACTTTATATAAGAATTAGGGCATATTTAGACTCATTCGAGCTCTCGCTCGTGGAGGGCCGCCTTGATTTTTTGGACGGTGCACGAGATGAGGTTGTTGACCGTCTCGACCGACTCCACCGTGAGCTTCGCGGTGGGGAGATTGCTGACAAGGATTTGGAATGCGACGGTAAGGAGGGACCCACCCGCCCTAGGCCCATCGGGCATGACAGAGAAGCCCGATGGGAGGAGGGCGACGTAGGCGGAGTCGCCCCCGTTCATGACGACGTGCATTGCTGGGATATCGACGGGAGCGTACACGACGATCGAGCCGGAGGCGTCGGTGCACGTCTCCTGCAGGATCAGCATGCTGTTCTGGTTGGGGTTGATCGCCTGCAAAGAGTCACAAAGAAAAATTAGCCTCAGAATTGGGGGTTATTTACGGGATTGCCACTGGGCCAATCTGAAACGTCGCAGTACAGATCAAAGCGACGACGTTTCATGTGGTCACGGGGAGCATGTAAAAGGGTGGGGCCCACACGTTTGACCTCCTCACCAATCAATCTTTTACCTGCCCAGCTTTCAGATGTTTGAATACCTCCAAAAAAATTCCAGATTTGTCCTAAAAATCCTACAGATTGACTTATGTAAAAAGGACATTTTGACTGATCAAAGAATCCAAGGGCAAAATGGGCATTTCGTATTATCCCCTATTTTTCATGGAAAGTAAATAAATCTAATGTATATTAGCTTAAAAAATTAAAAAGTTGTTGTAGCTTATTGATTATAAGTATAGTTTCATTCCATTAGATCAAAGGATCAAATCTCTATAACTAGACATTTTTCAAGTTTATAGTATATTGTTTTTTTTATTTGTTTTAAACCTAAACACATGCAATATTTATAAAGCAATTATATTTTTTTGCTTATATAGTTGAATTGATTATAGAAGTGAGTAAGAAGATAAATAGAGTCAAAGTTAATACATTTGTCAAATTTCAAAGATAAATAAACATATTAAAACTTTTAGAGATAAAAATTATTAGCAATAAAATTACAATGATAAAATATTAATTAGAAATATGTATTTAACACACGAGCATGCTCACTAGTGCTTTAAGAATTAAGGTTATCTATTTTGTTTGATACGTTTTTTAAACCAAAAAATTATATAAAATACTATTTTTAATTAATTCTTGAAAATAATTTTATACATAATAAACTTGATATTTTATCCAGTTTTTAAGTTTTAAAAAATGTATAAAAAAATCAAACAATCTATATTTTAAGATAGAGGGATTAATATTTTCATGATTTTCTTTTTGATTCATAGGTAGACACCTGAGTCATTATAATAGGAGAATGAAGCTCCGAACTTGTAACATACTGGTCACTACATGCTATTTTAGGGTGTTAGTTTTGTTCAGAAAAAATATGTCAATATATGTATTTTCGGTTTAATTTACAAAAATGTCGTTATAATCATTTGATATCTTTAGTTGTAGTTTTTAATATAATAAATGAAAATAAAATAAAATAATAATAATATGTTTTGACAAACGAATAAATAGAGATGATGAAGCTTACACTGGCTCGGAGGAGCGAGACAGAGTTGCCTTGGTCCTGGCCCTTGGCGACGTGGGCCATCTCGTGCATGGGCCCACCGTTGGAGAGGATGTCCCAGACGCTGCGGAGGCGCTCGTCGCGGAGGAAGTCGAAGAGCCGCTGCGGCGTGACGGGGAGCCAGACGGAGGTCGCAGCACTGAGGACGACGCCGGGTGGCTCGCCCGGGTCGTCGATGCTCTGCCGGGTCATCACCCGGACGTCCTCGTCGACGCTGCCGATGTCGAGCTTGCTCCACTGGTGGATCGTCGACGCGCACACCCCCGCGCAGAAGTTGTCCGTCATCCTCCGCGCTAGCTTCAGCATGCTCCTCCTCCCGCCTGCCGTTATCGCCGCCGTCTCCCGTCCCGGCACCGACGACATCAGGATCGCCAGGCACTCGCTTTGCCTCTGCAGCGTCGCCACCCACCTCTGTGCCCCGAACCCCATCCCGGCCCCTATCAGGGGCCGGTACAGTTGGTGGATCCTGCTCTCGTCGTACTCCGCGTGCTCCACCCACGTCACCTGGCATTATTCCAAACACTACATATCAGATATCGATGCCAAACCTGCATAAGAATGAGCACCGACAATCTCGGGTCTCGACTACTGTTTACAGAAGTCATTATAGTCGAGACCCGGGATTGTTTTACCTCTACGAACGAGCTGAGCTCGAGCTCGAGCTTTCAAAGCTCGAGCTGTTCGGCTCAGATAATAGCCCTAACTACAGTGAGCAATGCACACGGATATTAGAGGCTTCTATTCATTTGATTAGAGATCCTCGAAACTCGAATGTAGTGAGACAAGCTTCGTTGTCGAAACTCGCAAAGATGACAGTATAACGAGGCACAAAATAAGCATCTAAGATCAGTAAAATATTGAAGTTTTTCGGAAGGCGAGGAAGGCGAATAGTTTAATGCTTCGGTTGTGTTGGAATCAGCCTGATACCTTAGAGTAGCCGTTTGGCATATCTTGCACAACACACCCGGAAGGGAGCCTCCTGCAGTTGAGAAACGCCGGTGAACCTGATGTATCTCGGATGTAGTCGATGGAGACATCGACGACAGCCCACACGCCCTCAGCGTGCTGCTTGCAGAACCGGAGGAAGTTCACCGCGCGGACTGGCACTAATGGCGATAGGACTTGGAGCTCCGCGTGCATCTGACAGAAGTCGAAAATCTTATGATAAACATTTGAGCACGAAATATGCGAAGAAATGTGTTGTGTTTACCAGCTGAAGTGCACCATTCCTGGTTCCGCCCATGCCGTTTGCAACCACATCGGTGGTGGAAGCTCGAGATATCAGACAAGGGAACATATCCGTCCATCGGTTCTGCAAGTGAAAACGTATCATGACAGCGAGAAACGATAAAAGGACCAAGGAATCGATAGCATTGATGATCGGATTGATCGCTTACCACGTCCATTAAGGTTTCGACAAGGGCTAAGCTGTTGATGATCACCATACCGGATTCCCTCGTGGCTTCGGTGATGTACCCATTGGGTTTCAGACCAATGCAGGGAGTGAAGGATCTCATATACTCCTCTTGATTGAGGCTTTCCCTTGCGATTCCTTCCATGGTTGATCTCAGCCAGAGTGGATCGTCGGTCTGAGCCATCTTGATCAGCTCATCCATGGCGGACAATGCCAGCTCCAGATACATAGATCTCTCAAAAGACCTCTCAAAGCCAGTCACATTGGAGGCTGATTTGCTCGGAGAGATTACGGGCATTGCACTAGAGATACCGCTACTTCCAAAGTCGGGTGCCAAGGGCAAGGTTGTTGGTACTGAGTTCAAACCAGCAAAGCCATTGCTACCGACACCGAGTTCCAAGGCTGAGCTAGGCATAGGAGGTGCCAAGGAGCTAGAAAGCGTGGACAGCGTTGAGAACGACGACAATGGGCGGCCTAAGAACTTGCTTGCAAGGGCACACACACGGTCTAATTCATCCTTCAAGCGAGCATTCTCGATCCTTAGATGCTGCTCTTCTAAGGAGATGTCGCCCATTATGGCCGGACCACCGCAGTTGGTGCACATCGGGTTTCTCATTGCCTCCCTAATGGACAGGTTTTCGGATCGGATTTTGTCATTCTCTTGCCTCAAAATCGAATTCTCATGCCTTTCCAATTGGGTCTGATCAGCATAAGCATCCAATTTTCAGCAATCCACTCATAAAACATCAATCAAAATCCGAATCAAAACAATCAATCAGTACCTTCATCTGGGTTCGACGATTTTGAAACCAAAACTTAACCTGCCTGGTTTCCAAGCACAGCCTCTTGCTGAGCTCCAACCTTTGTTTCTCATCAGGGTGAGGGCACTCTTTGAACACACTACAAAATCAACCATAAATGGAAACATCAAACATAAAACAAATCATTCATATTCAAATAAATCTTCAATTAGCTGCTAAGAAAACAAATCCATACGCTTCAAGCTCTTGAATTTGCTGAGGGGTGTGTCGGTGGTATCTCTTCTTCTTATGAGGTGGGTTGTCAGGACCATCTTGATCATCACCAGAAGCACCTCCCTCCATGTTATCACTCCCAGATCTGCTCTCATGTTCCTCCTCCCTGCTCCTCCTGCTTCCACCATTGGACTCGAAATTCTCCGAAACTCTGGTCAACTCCCCTTGACCACTCTCCATGCCCGTTTGCTGCAACTCATATCAGTTTTTTGACAATCAAAATCAAGAACAAGAACAGGAATTGCATAAATTGAGGGAGGGTAAGGAATCTACAAGGGCAAGGGAGAGGCCAGGAGAGCTGAAGATGGACTTGTTGTTGAAAGAGGGAGGCACAAAGCACTGGGAAATGGCACCAGGGGGCATGTTGTCACCGTTGTTGGTTAGATAAGGTATATCGCCGCCGCCGCTGCCGCCACCTCCGCCACCAGGACTGTTGTTCAGGAAGCCTCCAAAACTCATCAAAGAAGCCCCTCTATTATCTTTTCCTTCTTACCTTCTCTCAAATGTCCCCTTTTTTTGTGACACTTCTTTTTGTGTGTATTATCTAACTCTATCCACCTGATTCCCTCTCAGAAATTGACAAAAAAAAAACCTACTCACTTGAGATGATACTACAGCAATTGCACTGGATTATAGACTCCAAGACACAAACTTTAGTCTATACAAACCTACAACAATAGCACTGGATTAAAGACTCAAAGACACAGACTTTAGTCCCATACAAACACAACCAAGGAAATTAGAAGGTTCAAACACAACAAATTTGATCAACTGGGTGTGACAAATTGACACCCAGAGAGGGTAGGGAAGACAGTAGGGCGTTACCCAAGTGTCTCCAATCCCTCTCCTAAACAAAAGAGAAACAAGTTCCTCTTTTTAAGCTGTTTTTTAATACTTCTTTTCTGGGTACTGCTATATTATAATCATAATATACAGATGCCCCAAAACAAACCAAACTCCATTTATCCCAAAGACCAGGTGGGGGGATGGGAACTGCAAACCCTAGCAAGTTGCAAGAAAAGGAAATAGGAGAAGGAGGAAGGAGAAGTGGAAAAGGGGATGTTGAAAATGGGGAAATTTGTATGCTTTGACAAAGCTAAAAAGGGCTCCCATTATCTCTACAGTGTTCCCTGTAGTCCCCCTTTTACCAGCTCTCCTGGATGACCTACAAAAGTAGAAAACAAAAAGGGTTCAGAGGGGTGATGAAATTGAAGGAGAAATGGTCCTTGAAAGTTGAGTGTGTGTGTGTGTGTGAGAGAGAGAGAGAGGGGATGAAAAGAAAAGGTGAGGATAAACTCAATATGTGGACTCTTCGAAGCCTTACAAATACATACAACCAAATTGTGCCTGTGGGAGTGAGTGGGGGCCGGTTGGTTGACTCTCTAATCCTCACTTTCTCTTTCTCAAAGCTTCTCTGTAAATTAAAGTTGCAACCTTTTTTTTTCCCCTTTCCTTCTACTCAATCGACCTTTTTGAATGAGCAGTGAAAAGTGGAGAGAGAGGGGGAAAAGGAAACAGAGTTGTTCACAGCCTTTCTATAGCTCTTTCCATTACAGACAAAACACAAAGTAACAGAGAAATTGGAGGAATCAAAGAGGACAAACTCGCAATTCTTGGGATCTGTAAATATTTTTTGAGAGAGATTGAACATGGAAGTAGAGGTGCTCCGAATCCCAAATTGCGCTGTGTAGATGAACGAGATTGAAAACTGTGCCCTAATTGTTCTCTTCTTTTTTTTTAGGGTTTTCGTCAGAAATTGAAATTTGCTGATAAAAAATGCGAATTCGAAGAATTGGAAATGGAATAATTGAAGAGAGCGAAATGGAAGGCGTGAAATGCAGATTCGTAGTGTGGCACTGGCAGAAATCTAGGGCTTTTCCCTACATCTGAGAAACACTCCGCATCTAATTCACTGTGACATGATGGAGATGAATTAACCGGAGATTTGGGGGAGTGGGATCTGGTACGGATGTCAGAGGTCGCCGGCTAGGAATCGCCGTGATTCATGGCAGTTTTCCGGTGGTCCGTACGATTGATTTCTCCCCTCCCACGCACCACTGTAATCTGTAGTATGTTTTGGAGGTTCTCCAATTCACTGCAGATTAAAAAATTCACACCCGCGCAAAATATAAAATTATAAAATGAACCTATTCGAAAAATAACTCAAAATAATATCCAGGAGTAACAAAATTATAAATTATAAATTTTAGTTTTAATTAATCCAAGTAACCCAAAACAATATGATTATCAATTCCAACAATTTTATCTGTCAAAATACCTTCTCCTTTAGTATTTCATACGAATTCACCCCTCAAAATACCTTCTTTAACTAACCCAAAACAATTCCGACAATTTTTGTCCGAAAAAATAGCCAAAATTGAGAACCGTGCTGTTTTGGGTTAATATGGGCGTAGTTCACACATGGATTAGTTAAACCTAAAATTTATACTACGTATTATTTTTGGTTAAAAGTTGATATTGCGTATTATTATGAGTTGTCTTTTTTATAATTATACGGACTAGAAAACTAATAAAAATAATTTCTTATAATATAAATTATACCCCCTCTATTAATTAAAAAAAATATTTTTTAACAAGCCTATTAAGGAAAATTAAAATTATTTGTTTCCGTCTTGTTTGTTCATGGCTGGATCTGCCCAGCTTAGTGGGATCGTTGGCTATGGTGAAACCGAGTTTAGTTCCGGATGAGGTTGCAGTCTCGTGCGTCATATTAATCCCGAGGATCGTATCAGTGTTCGTGGCTTCCGAAGATCCCTCGTCTAGTGGGAGGAATGTCATTGGTCCACACTACCCCAGGAGACGTCACTTTCCCGCATTTCTACTCCTGTCTCCCTGGTAGCGAGACACCGCGGAAGTGTATTAACTTCCCCCATGTTCTCGCTATTCCAGTTCACCCCGAAGTCTTCCTTGACTTTTTCGTTTGACGAGTTTTTTCATTGTTATGCTCAATTAGAATCCTTGTATTTTATCCTTCTAATTTTTATCTATTTGCTTCATGACGGTTAGTCATTCTGACAATTATTTCGCCCTCTCTACATATTCTGCCTTCTCTACATATTCTGACAATTACCCAACACGAGTGATGCTAGATATTTTAAATTCTTATATATATTGTTCAAAAGGAAAGAAAAAAAAGCTAATGTTATTCAGAGTATTTTTTTTTTTTATCTTAGTTCAGTTCGATCGACTCAATCTCTCTACATCTGGATCGGGTACTGTGTTGCCCATTTAAGGTGTTGACGACCCTCCCATTCACAAGCAACTCCATGTTTTCAAGGGGATTCGAATTTCGAACCTCTTGACATGAGATTTAGCCCCAGAACCACTATACCAACTTGTGATTGGTTATTCAGAGTATTTCTTTAACCGAATAAGTTATGTTAGTAAACTTTATATTCAAGTTAAAAAAAATGTAAATGAGATTTCCTAAACAACTACTGCTGTCTATAAGATTACACTAGTGTAAGCTTATAGATTACAGTAATTGATTGGTCCCTTGTGTTAGGTGCTTATAGATTGCAGTGGTTGATTGGTCCCTAATATTAGGCTTTGACTTGGCTGAGTTTCTTGAACCATTTAACTTTTAATTGTATCCAAAATTTGTGACCCAATCAGTTTTTACAAATAAAGGGTAGAGATTAAGTCATGCTAAAATCTATTTATAATCATAAGAACTTGTAATTCCATTTATACGACAAAGTTAGTTTTTATTATTAATTTTTATATAACAAAAGCCATATGTTTGGGATATCAGACAAATCTCTTTGCGTACACACTATGACACTAACTTGGATAATCAAAGATGAACAAACCTAAAGTAACCAATTATGCAAAAATCCCAAAATTGGGAGAAAACCATCACAAGATACAAACTTCCATTATGAACAAAAATAAGAGGATACAATCTTTCCTCGGATGGAAAAAGTTTGGTTTACTCAATGGTTCAATTTTATTAGTAGTGTCGTATAAATAAAGGTCGATGGCACGGAATATACAACAATTTGGAAATTTAAAGTTCAATGTTAGTAGTAGCATGAATACAGATCGAAAAGACAAATATGTATATTGTATTGGTATATTAAAAAATTCAGGGCATAAATACGTATATTAAAAGTGCCTTTGTAGACGAATTGGTATATTAAGGAACAAATAGTCCTATCTGCCTCACTGGGCTTCATGAGTCACAGTCCGAAGAGGATTGATTGAAAAACGAACGATTTTTGTGAATGGAGAAGCGAAAGACACACACACAATCCGAAGGATTGATTGGAAAACGAACAATTTTTGTGAATGGAGAAGTGAGAGATGTACACACACAGATAGAGAGAGAACTTGGTTTGGTCCATCAATGGCGAAGGATTTTATTCTTCATCAAGAAAAAAACACAACAAAGTTATGAGATGCTAAGCTCATTTATTGGCTGATTATAGGAAAATAAAACTAATTCTGTTACAGCTAACCATGATCTCTATCGTCCCTTTTGCACTTGAATGGACGACTCAGATTGCTTGACTTGTCTTCACTTTGGATTGCTGACCTGATATTTCTTTCTTCTCAAATTCAATTGTACTCTGTATTATAATTTTGTTCTTTTTTTCTTAATAAAAATATTTTCATATATTTTTAAACAATTAAATCCTTATTTAACTTTCGTTTATTTGACTATATAATATAAAAAAAATTAAATTGTGGATATATTTCTGTCAAATTATAAAACTATTTATTTATTTTTCATATGTTTGTAGCTAATAATGTGATATAAAATATAATTATATAAAAAATTTATTAGTATTTTTTTTATAAATTATAAAAAAAAACACATATTTGTCCTTAAGGGGTCACTTAATATACTTATTTGTCTTTTTGTCAAAAAAATAAATAGTTTTATAATTTGTCTTTTTGGCCAAAAAACACTTATTTGTTTTTTTTTTAAATTTATACAAAATACTAATAAATTTTTTATGTAATAATATTTTATACGACATTATTAGTTATAAACCTATGACAAAAATTAAATATTTTTATATTTTGATAGCAATATATCCAGATTTTAAATTTTGTTTATAATGATTATATAGTCAAATGAGATTTAATTATTTAAAAATATAAGAAGATGTTTTTATTAAGAAAAACAGATCGACATGAAGCCTAGCTAACAAGGCAAAAAGATATTCCCATATAATTTGACTGGTCGATATATATATTTAGTTAAATAAATTAAAATTATTTAATATATTAATATTATCTAAAATAAATTATTATCCTATTCTTTAATAGAAAGATAGTAGATTACATGCTGTAGTCCAGTGCCTATTAAACTTCCTTTTATAGATTGTAAGTTGAGATATTCATCACCCCCATGGCCCAAATAGGATTTTTATTTTTTAATCAACAGTGCATAATAATTAATTGGACAAGCTACCACTAAATTAGGAAGAATTAAATGTGTATTTAAGATGATCAACTACAACTGTGATAAATTGACATGAGTTACTTACTATAAATGATCACATGCAATTGCAACTCTTTCTGTTTCATTAATTTTAGTGTGCATAAAACATCTTAATCCTCTACTTGTAAAATGACAGGAGAAGTGTATTGCTTTAATAATTAAATAATTATAAATTAATGATATTCTAACCCTTAATAAGTTCATTAAAATAACACATAAAAATTTATTAGATGGGTCTTATTAAAGATTAATTTTATATTGCATACAAGACTTGAATGACCCTTGCAAGGTCAAGGTTTCAAATCCAGTCTTTACACACTTTGTGTAATTAGTGGATACTCAACCCTTTATTGGCTTGGTTGAGTCTGTCTTAGTGGATTTCATCTGGCTAACCAATCCGTGTCCTCAGTCCTGTGCAAATTAGGATTCGAACCCTTGAAGATTAGTCGACAATCTCATAACCCCGTTAAAAAAAAACGGAAATTTCACCGGCTACCCCTAGGGTATTGCAATTTTCACGGGGTATACAACTCTTTTACATATTTCGTGTGGTGCCCTTGTGTTTTTGCTAGATTTCGCCTCATGCCCTCCGTGGTTAAACTTAACGGATAGGGTCACTGCTCCGTTACTTTTGAAAAAAAAAAATGAAAGAGAGCTCGAGGGAATCGCAGAAGGAAACAAAGCTCAAAGGAATTGCAGAGCGAAAATGAAGAACGAAGAAGAACAACAACATAGCGAGAGGCGACTGGGAGAGTAGAGTCCACCCGAAGAACCCGACTGAGAGAGGAGGCGATCCTGCCTGGGGGAGGCCGAACACCGATGAGTCTGCCTACCAAGAGTCTGCCAATGGTGGGTGTTAGCGGGTATGTCTCTGAAATTTCTCCCCATTTCTGACATTTAATTAGGGTTTAGGTTGAAAATTGAACTTCCATTCTATACTCAATTGGTTTCTCATGTGAATTTGGAGTTAGTGTTTATGTTACGATTCCAACGAACTAATATCAATTAGGGTTTATGTTGCTATTTCGAATGAGCTGTACATTCTAGTGAAACAAGCCCTCTAGAGTTGCTTGTTGTTGCTCTTTGACTATAGTTTAAAGCTAAAAAGGTTGTTTCATTGAGAAAGAAAATAATACCGTTGGCAAGTTGGATGGAAATCCTTAGTTGATAGATATGCTTTAGATTTTACAGACTTGCTCGTTTTATGCAAAATAAAAACTCCCATCAACCAATTCAGGACATAGTTATAGGGAAATATCTACCTAGGAGGGCTTAGAAGGCAATTGTAAGCCAGTCTTTTCATGATAATATATGAATTCTTAGGATGTCAAGTTTTAGTAACAATTTCAGTGAGTTACCTTGAAGAATCTTATACAACTAAGTGAAATGAAATAGACATTGCTTGACTTTCTGATTTATGTTTATGGTTTCTATATTGATCAAATGCTCTAATCCTAGTACAATGAAAGAAGGTATACGACATAATCTCGCTGACTGAGGTTCAAAGGAAATAAAGGACCTTGCTGATCTGGGACTGATCAATTTGGATTGGTGAGTTTTTAAGGATTTTGATTGTTGATGCACTGCTGCTGCGGTTTCTTCCCCTTGCCAGGCGTCGGATTGAAACAGCTCAAGCACAGGTGCTATGACTAGACCGATTCATAAATGAAATCTACTTGAACGCTAATATATAGCGTCAGATTCATAAATGAAATCTGCTGCGGTTTTTTGCTATATTTTATAGTAGTCTGCTCAATACTTTATAAGTGAGATTTAGCTGAGGAAAGTAGGTGCTTCTATTCATTTTTTAGGAATCTCAGCTCTAAAACCCTTAAGCATTTAGTCGTTAGTGGAATATTTGAATGCAACTTTAAAAACAGTAACAGTGGAAGTATCAACAAAATATAAAAAACATTGGATATTATCACTTGATTTGTGCTTTATCTCTAGATAGATGTGTTCTTTCTTCATTTTTTCACTTTTCATGTTCTACTTTAGCCAAATTCTTCTTTGTGTGTGTCCTATGATTGTCATAACTTGGACAAAGAATTATGGAAACATTTTGATACTTTAGCCAAATTCTTCTTTGTGTGCTTTATCTCTATTGGATATCCTTTTTTCCATGGTTTGATTCAATTATGATATATAATGGCAGAGTAAGTTATATTATTTCCCACTTTGTCATTGAGCTTATTTATGATTGAGATTGAATTTGTTTGAGACTAACTAATATTAAGCTTAGATTGACAAGTAGCCTATTAGCTCAATTGGTAGAGCAATGTGTTTGTACACAAAGACGTGGGTTCGACTCCCACATAGGCTAATATGTGCTCTTAAACAAAATGATGTTCAACTTGATAATTTACCTACCATACTGAATCTAATTTGGAGATGCAAATAGATTACTTGTTGACTACCACATCCAATTCTCTCTGATTATCATTTTTTTTTGTGTTTGAGATACTAAACACATTGAAGTATGAGAGCTTAAATCAAAATCATTTCTTTAACAATCATCCGGGAAAGAATGCCAAATTATTTTCTAAAATTAAGTGAAAGTACTTAAATAATTCAATAAGCCTATGTAGGATTTGAACCCACATCCTTGTGCACGAGCACAATGCTCTTCCGTTTGAGCTAATAGGCTAAAAATAACATACTTATTGTCATAGCTTTCAATTAATCTTCAAACAATATATATAATTGCTGCCATAGCTTTACTACATGAATTTCTACATGAATTAAGCTATTATATATAGCAAGTAATGCCACAAATTGGAAACCAATCCATGTGTGCTCAGGTATAAGCATAAATCAAGCTATTAGTTTTTTGTCGTTTGACCTCTTTTCTGATCTGTTGCATTGATTTGCTTCGCTATTGCACTATGTTCTGTACAGCTCACTATAATCCCTCTATTATTTGCTGCATTTTCAGGGTTGCTCCTTCAAAAGGGTGCTTTTCAATCAAGCTCGCTCTCTATTCGGTTGCACCCGTAGCTGTCAAGCCCTCCTGTACATTTTGAACTTTGCTGTTACAGGATCAAATTGCCTCTTTTTCACCCATGATTCAGTCCCATTAACTATCTATGCACTCTCCTGCCCTCTCCATCCTCCCCATAGAGTATCACATTCTCAAGCACATAAAAGAACACTTACGCTACTTTGCTTTATCTCACATGAAAAATGTGTATATGTTTAAGGTACTACTATGTTTTTATCTCACATTCAGTTCCTATCTAACTCGGATATTAGAGCTGAATCAAATCAAATTAACCACAACTAAATGCAGCAATTCATCACTAAACTTAAACTCAAACTCAAACTCCAAATTGAAAACCCCAAATTTCGTAGAAAATTGAGTAGAAAACAAAACCTAAACCTTAATTTTCAAAAAACCTATACCTTCTTCGCCCATGTCACCGAACTTCGATCCACGTGCCGGACTCCATCTCTAGACTCCAGTCGACGCCGGTTCTGGCGTCGGGCGAGGTCCTCCTCTCTACGTTGCCCTTCCTCTCGAGCTTCTCCCTCACTGTGTCGCTTCTTTGAGTTGCCCTTCCTCTCGAGCGTTGCTCCACTGGGCCTTCGTCGATTGGGCCACCAGAGTACCAGACACCGTCGCTCCGAGCCGTGTCCCAAGTCCCTTCGCCCAAGCTCGCCTTACCTGCCCTCTCTTTCCAGCGCAGTCCAAAGGAAGAAGAAGGTAAGTTGTCCCTGTTCTATTAATTAATTTCATTTTTCTTTAATAAAAGTTAACGGAGAAGTTTATAAAACAAACGGAGGGGTATGTCACGGAAATTTTACGAACCTCAAGGGTATCCGGCGAAATAGTCTAAAGTGTTGTATACCTCACGAAATACCCCATACCTCAGGGGTACCTCGCGAAATTTCCGGAAAAAAAAAAGTTTGAATCTTTATCTCTTTGTTTGAATCTATTTAATCAGATTTATTTCAATAAAGTAAAATTGTTTTCAGCCCTCACATAACAGTCATAAACTGGTAGTTGATCTGGCACACCCACTGTTTCTTTTTTTAGGCAATATATTGTGCCTCAGTATAGGGGTACTGTTATTATATTTTCTTGGGTCCTGACTCAATAGGAGTAGTAGTGGACTACTGTGTTACTATGAAATTAATATTTCCATTTTTTTTTCTCGGTTTGATTGATAAATACATTATTAATTTTTATTTGATACACCGATAAATTATGTAAGATGTTGCAGAGTGGGTAATTGCATCAAACGTGGCCTTAAACGATTACGCAACGTCTTGCGAAACCGAGTCCGCAACTTGTTGCTTGACCCAACTGAAGTTAGCTGACCCGGATTATGCACAAGCATGTTTACCACATTCAAGAGATGGAACAATGAATAAGTTGTAAAATTGATGGCTCATATAAAACTTTTATGTATCATGGACTATCTGAAATCCCTTACATCTCAACAGATCCGAAAAGACCACATGAGAACCAGAGATAAATAGAAACATCCCGTTGCACCGATCAGGGGCGTTCGTAGTGACTGATGGAGTCGAAGACTAAGAAGTTAGCTATTTATACCAAGCATTCTGCAAAGAATAAAACCAAGTTCTCAATTGTTGGGCCAACGAGAAAATGAAGTTTTTAAGTGATCCACAACATTCAGATTCAGTGGGAGTCTCTTCGTACCAAAAAGTATATACTGGATTTGTTGTTTTTATTGGGGTTCGAATTAATATTGATTCATAACTGATAGTATCATAAGATATATAGATTGATATAGACGAGGCATACTGAATAAATCCAAAATCGTTATTAATAGTATGAATTTTAGATGTACATATGACAATGATAAACAGAGAGGCAGCTAGGAATTGTTTGGGGGGAAATACAAATGACTGATGAATAAAAATGTTACAAGTTTCATCTTCCAATTACTATAGATTTTTTCCAATGTAACAAAATATTACAACAGTTGATTGATTCTAAAGGGGTTTCCTTATATACTCCATCCACCATTTTCAGTCAAGAACCTGCAGAAGAGCTCATAAACAAGTAGACAATTGAGTTGGAAACAAAGAAAAAAGTTAACTTCACCCCACACATGTATTGAATTGCATGGAGATCCATCTTGGGCCTTTGATTTTGAATGGGATGAACACTTGGGAAGGCCTCTAATGGAAGTATGGAACTACGAAAAATGCGACATCAAGGGTTTCAGCGAGCTGTGGAAGATGGCTTCCAGAAGGTTTTCTTGGCCACCAGAATTCTATCCCTCCCGTGTGACTCGGGTTCCCTTTCGTGGATTGATGTTGTCCAGCGGACAGCATGTGCGATACGACTGACTTTCTCGAGGACTTCAGGGGTATCCCTCACTATGACTGTCCCCTCAGGGCGTAGTATTCGATCCATTTCTACCATTAGATCCACGAGGTTGCATCTGTCAAGGGTAAGTCTCAATTGATTATTACAAGTCCGATTTAAAAATGGAAGTGCAAGCTCAGACAGCAGAACACATAATATGATGCAACAGTTTATCGAAGAAATAGCTCGGGCAAACAGTATAAACCCATGGAAACTTATAGAGAAGGCAGTAATAAAAAGAACCTGTATTTTCCTGAACTTGGATCCTTGATTAGTGATTCTATGCTAGCCACATGTAGCAGATCATAAGTCCGAGGATAAGTTGAAAAAGGCTCACACCTGCAGCACCAGAAAACAAGCTATGTCAAGTGTCAACCGTCAACTAAGCAAATTATAAGGATTTTACTATCAGATGGAGACGGGTACTGATGCAAGTTATCAAAATAAGGTACAAGTGAATATGAAGCTTGCTATAGCCTCAAAATCACACTATAGTTCGCATTCGTCACTAATGACTATACAATTGTATAGTGATATGGTGAAAACCACAAGAAGACCGGACAAGGTGAGGAGACTCACCAATCATGATAGACTCCTATCAGACCTCTGTCGTAGACTATATCAAGCGTTAACGGCTTGCGTGCAGGAACAACATTCATCACCCATACAGGATCTGATGTGATGGATGCAGCAAAGCCTCCAAAAAGTGCATTCATATCCATGACATTGCGTATAGATGGTGTCCCTAACTTTACATTCAAGGAATTTTTATAGTATGAAACTCTCCTGTTCCACCTTTTCGTGTCAGCGTCAAAAACATCAAACCCATTTTTCATTTGAGTTGCCCTTTGCGGGGCTTTGACAAGCCTCTCTGGCCACTTGGGTATAGTTCCTACACCAAAATCCCCTTTAACATGAGATGTCCTGCTCACACATTTCTTCAATTTGTAGTACCTGCAAACAAGACCAAGTGATATTAGTTATGATGTATCCACATGCATGAGTAGCTTGAGATAGTACAGAGGTCTGAAACGCAATTGCACAAACTGCAAGGGAGAGAAAGCAACCCTGCCCAGTACTCTATTTTTAGGAAAAGGCAGGACAACATGACCATAAAAAAAAAGATGCATGGGATGAATCCTACCATGCAAAACTTGGATCTTCAGATTCATCACAGAGTTCCAATCCAAGTTCATTTTGATTCGATAAACATGAATCTCCAGTAGGTTTCTTCCATATGACAGTGTTTCCATCAACAGCAATCAGCTCATAACACAAAGCTCTTGCAGCTGCTTGCAAGTCAGCCCACTCCTTATCTTGCTTAGGCCATTGTACAGGGGGGCCAGATATAACAAGATATCCTCCAGGGCGAAGTATGCGGTCTACTTCAATAAAATACGTTGCATCTGCAGGCATGTATAGAATATTAGTTTAACCCAAAAATAAAAATAGTTAGAAAACAATTCCAGCAAAGGCTAGAATGGCTAAAGTATTTGATAATTAGAAGTCCTGATGAACTCACTGTAAGCTGTAAATGGGATTAAACATCTAGAGCAGTGCACCAAGTCAAATGAAAATGCTGGAAATGGCAGTCTTCGAGTGCCAAGCATTGCAACAAAAGCTGGAACTCCCCTTTCCAGTGCAAACTGAATTTGTGCTTTATGTGAATCTCTTGGGGCAAAAGACAGAGTCATAATATTTTCAGATAGTAGGTACCCGCCAAAACTAGCCACCTGCATGAAGATAGAATGTTTTATGTTGGAAACAATAAAGCCCGAGAGATAAAGAAGTATAAACAGGAGATATCCTACCCCACAACCCATGTCAAGAGCTGTCCTAAGAACTCCACCGCTTATGGGAATGTACTGTCCGAGTTTCTCAATGTACTGTACAGCCCCATCAGGGAACATCGTTCCACCACCAGGAAAAATGAAGTACGGGCCATCTTCCTTCATCCATCCTTGGTGACCTTTCCTATCAGCAATTTTGTTGTAAGGCACATTCCCATGCCAAATCTGCACAGGAAACACACTCTTTTAGCCAGCCATCTAAAGTGTAGTGATGATAAAAACACATAACATGCAATCAATGAAGCACACTATTGAACATAAAAAAAAAACTCAGACTTGAGAATAGGAATGCAGTTGCGTTTGAAAGGGTTTTCTTTTCCAACCCGTTTGAGCATAATGTAACACTAAATCTCCTAGTACCAGGCATTCACATGATATTGCCCAACATTTCTTCAGTTTATACATATGGATCAAATAACCATGTGATTTGTGATGCTGAGAATGAGATAGTCTATTCAAATTCCTAACCATTGATACCACATAGTATGCCAATTGTGTTAGAATAACATCAGGTTTCGAACCAGCCACCGCAATCAACCTACATGATATCAATTCGATGAAACTCATCGCACTTTGCCAAATCATCATCAAATTGCAACCTTGAATGAGGCACGACATACACAGAAAAAAACACTACCCGTCTCCCTCCCTCTCAAGCATAAAGAAGAACTAAAACTATTGTGAGCCTCATGAAACCAATGAATCAGATCAACCTAACCATGATAGTCTATTTAAATTCCTAACCACTGATACCACAGTAATATAGTATGCCAATTGTCTTGGAATAACATCAGGCTTCAAACCAGCCACCACAATCTACCTACATGATATCAATTCGGTGAAACTCGTCTCGGTTTGCCAAATCCTCATACAATTGCGGAATTGGATCCTATCAAATTCATGGGATCCAAACTCTACAATTGCAGGGGGGGGGGGGGGAAACTGCCCCTCTCCCTCCCTCTCGAGCATAAACACACTATTGATCCCAAACCTGAACATGCTCCACAACTTAACTGCTTTTCTTAAGCAAACTAAGCAAGTAACAAAGATCAGAAACCGCTGTGAGCCTATTGAAACCAATGAAACAGATCACCCCTATAACATGTGACTTGGATCTTCCCATAAAAAGCCCCGCCAAAAGATTGCAATACTTATTTAGGTATCGCGCTTCAAACACAATCAATCATCCAACACTAGAGCAAAATCAGCCACAGAAGGTATTACATCGGATTACTGAAAATACCTTGTGCAAGCTCTCCGGCCAAGGCACCGAAACCTTGTACCCCTTGGGCGGCGGAATCAAGCAGAGCGGAGCCTCTTCGGGAGGCGGGCAATGTCTCTCCCTGTAGAAATTCATCTCCCTACTCAACTGGCTGTTCCTCTTGGGATCTTCACACGGCATGTAATCGACGTAGTCAGCAGGACAAGCCTCAATTGCCGTCTGCCGACCAGACTCGACCATTCCAACCAGCTTCAGATGCTCCCCCGGATCTGCCGTCGACCGGAGCAACGCCTGCCGTCCAGAGTCGGCAAACGAGTCTCCGAGCGGGGTAAAAACGAGCAGGAAAAACAGAAACACGATCCCGAAGAAAAACGCGGTAACCAGGTCCAGAAGCCGCCATTGCTTGGGGCTCCGCTTCGAGGACGGCAGGTTCAGATGCCCCATCGGAGATCCCTAGCACTCAATCCTGCTAGATCCGGCTCAAAAAGCTTGCATCCCAGTGGTTTCCGATCGGAATCTGAGCTAGGGTTTTGCCGTGGAATCGAGGATGATATGTCACCTCTGTTGCTCGGATCTGATCGCAGATTCGCAGTTCAGAGAGATTTCAGCGCGATGAATCAGGGATTGAAGAAAGAGGGAGGATTGAATTTAGGATCAAGGAGGGAGATCGAGATTCGAGAGTGGAGTGGTAGGAATTTGGCGGTGGGGAGTGTAGACACTTGAATGAATAGTTGAATGATATGGTCCGTCAGAGTAATCAATACTCCGTAGAATTTCACTGAATTAGGGTGTGTTTGGATTGTTTAATTTTATAATATACGCGGTTGTTTCATCCAGTTATAAATTGTGTTTAAATCAACGTGGATTTAACATTATAATTTTTTTTAATCAAACACATACCCAATAATTACCCATCACTAGACCTGTCAAACGGGTCATTCGGGTCGGGTCATTTCGGGTTTCAAGTAAAACGGATCTCGGGTAAAACAGGTTCCGGGTTATTCGAGTTGACTCGAACCCGGGTTTGACCGGGTTTCGGGTCGATTTCGGGTTTGTCAATTTTTTCTTTTTTAAATTAAAAAAATCATGATTTGATAATTTTGTGATAAATTTTAATTATATATATAAAAAATTTATTATATATAATTATAAATCAACCGGGTAAATCGGGTCACCGGGTCAATTGGGTCAAAATTACCGGGTCAATCGGGTCACCGGGTCGAAACCCAGATTACCCAGAAAATTTCGGGTTTTTCGGGTTCGGGTCGGAAAAAAATTCGGGTCAAAATTTCCGTGTTCGAGTTGGAAATTTTTCGGATCGGTCAGGTCGGGTCACCGGGTCGGATTGTATTTTGACAGGTCTACCCATCACCCATGTAATGCAATAGAATCTAAATACACTTCTAACACTATATTTTCATTTGTATAGTTTGGGAAGAGAGTAATTGTATCCTATTTTGTTAATCTAAATTTTGAATTTATCTAAAACTATTTTTTCCTTGGTAATATAACTAATCATGTATTAATAATTACTAGGTTAATTTTGTTAAATGACCATCAAAACATCTAAAATGATAGTATATTTTACACCAAAATGTTTAAAAACTAAATTTTTTGTTCTTTTTTGTTTTGTGCTTGGTATTTCTAAATTCTAACTTACTGATTTCCGTTTGGTTTCTCGATCTATTAAGTATTGTTAATTTGTTATACTTGAATTATCTAATAATGGATTTTCTAGCCTATGTCTAGTATAGGTTAAGCATTTTAATTTGTAAAATATTTCCATACATATATTCGATTTAGTCATTAGATTATGGAGTTCGTTTACATATATTTAGTAAAACAGTTTCTCAATTTGGCTTTTTAAGTGCATATGTTGATGTGTATATAGGAAAACAGTTTTCCAATTATTATTTTTTAAGTGTACAGGTTAGATGAATCAATAAAATGAAGGCAAACTAATTTTCAATACATTTAAGTATTTATGGTGGGTGGATCATAAATGAGTTGTTTAAATTAGAAATTTCTTTCATAAAATAATAGAAAATGGAAAGTCATTTTCTTAGTCCACTTAACTACTGACTTTAAACCTAACATAGTATACCAAACATATTGACCAAATCTGGTTTAGGGTTTTGCCTGTATCAGGAATATATTGATTTTGACCAAACATATGTATAGGAACTTTACCCAATTTCTGAAGATAATCTGTCAGGGTGATTGACCTGATTTGGTACAAATGTTATGATTGCTTTGATAAATTCACACAAATGAGATTCGAACCCAAGATCCACAAGAACAATTGCAAACTTCACAGCGAAATTACTCGAGAGATCTAAACCAAATTGATATCCATAGTTACATTCCTAGTGTGAAACATAGACGGGAATGGCGGAAAAGAACAGATGACCAACTTCCAGCAGAGCAAGCAATAGCATGTGTACAGAGGAAGTGCACGAAACGGAACACAAAATGAATCTACCTCCATTACTGACATTCCTAATCCAAAACCGATTATGGCTGAGATTTTGGGTGACCCACAAACAAGAACACCAAGATAGAAGATGAGAAAATGATAGCTCATTAATCACAGCTTCCTTGATTGCTTTTGATTGAATTCATACTTGATGATGTTTCCTCTCAGCAACATGGCCTTAACATCTCGATCAAACTCGTTACCTGTCTGCAGAACGCGCTGGAAAGTTGCATTCCTCTGGTCTGCGTGTCGTGCATAGAGTACTTTGTTGTGAGAGTCAATCCGTGCCTGCAGTCAGGACAAGGGTCCCAAGATTAAAAACAACACGAGGGTTATCCGTTATCACAGGTAAACAGGCATGATAACCTTCACCTATGTAATTATGTAAACAAAAAGCATCTCGGAAACCCATTCAACTAAAGTTGATCTCAGTATGAATACAAAACATGTGACATCATAAGTAGAGAATGGATCAAATATGAGAAGCAAAAATGAATATTACCTGTATTTTATTGTTGGTGATCAAAGCCTCAAGTTCCTTTTCCAGAGCAGAAACGCCAGTTTTGAAAGCATTCGCCATCATGTTCAGATTAACAGACGAAAATGGTTGCGTATATTGTATGAGGGCCTTGTTACGGATTTCATTGTACAAGCTCTCTATATGGTCATGTAAATGGATGTCCAACAGCAGGTTTGCTTTGATATTTCCCAGGTACTCAAGACAAGATGCATAATGGCTGTAGTAATTTCAAAGAAAAAACAACAAAATGTATAACCAAGCAGTACAAAGAAAAAACTATGTATCTATATCCCTCAAAGGAAGAAACACAATCAAACTCACAGCAACATCTTGAAATCACTAAAGCCATTATACTTGTTTATCAAATGCCTAAGACTCGATGGCATAACTTTTGGTTGGGGAAAGATAATGAAAAGCATGCTGCATGCATCATTACTCCGGACATGGGAGAAGACACAGTCTCTTCAACTACTAAATGTTTGGAGAGAATAAATCCAACTATTAAACAAGAAAGCACATCCTACATACAAAATAATCTAACCTTGAATAGAAATCATTAATAAGCTCTCTCACTTCAGGTATGAGCTCTAGGAAGTTCCTGAAGTTCACATTGTCAATAACTTTGCTCTGCAGGGAGAAAAAAAAAGGAGCACTTGAATTCACTGAGTAACAAGAGTTAAGAGTTCCTAGCAACTAGATAAAATTGAAAGAGGTCGTAGATATATATGCCTTAAGCTCTGCCCGGTCAAACGTGGCAAGGGCACAAAGCCCACCATATGTTGCAACGTCTTGTGGTGCAATTACTTCAGTGTAATTATTCCCCAGCTCAGGACCTACTTCCAGGAACTGCATATCAACTCACAATGAGAGCAAGCACATTACTGAATCTCAATAATGACCGGATGTTGTGATTTAGAAAAACAACAGAAAAAATGAGTCCAGTGAAAGGATGATATTCTTGCTTTTTTTTTATAAACACGAAGGCGAGTGGATAAAAATTAACAAAAATAAGAGGGCTACTCTATCACCAGGATGAGTATAGCATGCGCTAGAGTGAAGATTCAAATAGCCTAAAATTGTTATATAAAATTCACAGAATAATAATTAAATAAAGCTTTTGCTCAACTATGCTATCAGATGCATCAATTTTGCAAAGAATCACCAAAATCCACATTACAGTTGATGCTTTCGTATTACACCTAGTGGCTAGGTTGGTAGAGGGAAAAAAAAGTTGACAAAGCAATCTGAAACTATTTTTGTTGCACATCCTCTTTAACATATAAAACGACAAAGTATCAAACACCCCCAGCTTCAAACAGCATCCTTATCATATGCACAGTTCTCATACAAGGTCAGTGAAAGGGTCTACACCACCACACTGGAAATATTGAATATAGAAAGAGAAAAATATAAGTTTTGATTTAAACAAATAAAATAAAGTCGATTATGGCTAACCAATGTAACTCTAACCACAATGAATTGATAAACGAGTTCAAAAAGAAATGGAATCATAAATCCGTTTGGCAGGATATAGTCTGATATAGCATAATATGAGAACATTCTACATTCTAATGTAAGTCATGATAAGAAATGCAAATATGGTGAAAAACAAGTTTTTGTTCATGGATGTGACACAAAGTCTGCAATGTAAATGAAGGCACTTCACATCATAATGGAGAAATGAAAACTGTGCCAACCAAGATCATTTTCACATGCAATTAATGAAAGATTCTCCATGACATAGCAGGGTGCTAAAATTGTCTCATAAAACAAAGCATATTAGGATAAGAAATGTAAAAAATAATGCACCTTGCGAGCCGCGAGTTTGTACTTCTTAGCTTCAAGGTTGGCCAATCCTGCAGCACATCGCAACTTAGCAATGGTCACAGGGTCTAGTGCTTCGGGTGTCTGCTCTGCCTTGCTAACATAGCTTGTGACATGAGTAAACTGCCCCATCTCAATGCTGACCAGAATTGCATTCAAGCACATGTGAATGATATGCTTTGCAGTAGTGCAATAATCACGGGTCCGGACATAGTTCTTGAAGGCATCTCCTAGCGACCCATGAGAATAATAGAAGTCACCAAAATCATTGTATCCCATTCTAATGCTTTCCTTGATCAGATTTGTCTGAAGAATGAACCCAAAAACAACAGTCAGCAAGTGCATCATTAAAAAAAAAAACTTTAAATAGCAGACTACATAAAAACAGTCTCTATTCTAGTGCAAGATGATATTCATGTTTATAAAATCAATCTCTGTAGCAATCACGATAATTAGAAATAGCTCCCTCTTCAACATACACACAAAGCTACATTCAAGCAACATCACTAATTCTTCAAATATAATCTTCTCTTTCATTCTTGCATAGCAGAAACATCAAGTAGAAATGATTTTACACCATCTGTACCAACCAGAAACACCGGATATTGTTCAATTTTCCCCCATCATACATATGTTAACCATAAATTCGAGTGCTCTACCAAACCAGCTCATTCCCTCACAGTTTGAAATCCAAAGACACGCCCCACAACACAACCTAATGAAACATCTCCTCGCTCACAGGATAAAACCCTAAATTACCCAATACAACCTCTATCACTCGAATTAGAATTAGAATAGTATAAGAAACTGTAAAAATTAGAAAAAACATACAAAAGCAATTCAAATAAAGAACTAAAAAACCCGAAAAAAAGATCTTTTATCCAAACAGCAAAGCATCAAGTTAACCAAATTATAACCAAATTAAGCACAAACCCTATAAGCATTGAGTTCGTTCTCGAGTTTCTCCTTCCTCTGCTCAGCCCTACGCTCGACGTCCTCAATCCATCTCAAATCCATGGCATAAGCGGGGCCCAGCATGCCATCGATCTTCTGCACAACCTCCCTGAAAAGCTGAGAGTCCTCGCCCTTCCTGATCTCGTCGAACGCCATCCTCAGCGCCTCCAACTTCATCTGGCGGTTGTCGCAACGATCGGCGATGAAGAGAAGGCGAGCGGTCTTCGTTCGGCCGGAGTAGAGAGCCGCGTAAGCCTCGACGTCCAATTGCTCGCCGTTGATGATCGGACGCTGGCGCTTCTCGCCGCCGTTGGCGCAGATGTCGTCCATCATCTGGTTGGAGGTCTCGTCGTCGTTGTCCATGGGGGATTTCGGAGGTGCGATTCAGGACTGAGAAAAACCCTATCGAAGAGGGGTAACTCTGTGACTCTGTGAGATCGATGAGGGAGAGGTTTGCTGTTTTTGTCAAAAACCTATATATCTCAATTTAATACCCCAAATCTCTTTACACACTTCACAAAATAACAATGGTTTAAGAGATGATATAGTTTAGTACTCGCTCTGTTCGACAAACAGGTCACTTTACTATTCACGTACGTTTTTTTATGAGATAAAAACTATATAAATTATCTAGTTTTTTTAACAATTTTGTAGTTATTATTAATAAGTACAAACTTGTTAAAAAAAATTATAAAAAAATGAATATTTTATATAGTTTTTATTATTCTAAAGAAGCGTCCGTGAATAGTAAACGACATATTTTGCCGAACGGATGGAGTAAGGTTTTGCATTAATCATCAATAATCAACAATCTCAATGGTTATGTAATGGGTGTGTTTGGATTCCAAATTTCCAATGCATTAGGTTTATAATGCAATTATAATTATAAACAATTCAATAGTGTTTGGTTACTCATTTAATAATGTATTTAAAATAACGTAAATTTTAAATAAAATACCTTATAAATTATGTCAATTAATTATATTAAATTTACAATGTAATTGTAAACTTTATGCAATAGTGTGAGTGATTAATTAACACAATTTATAAAATATTTTATTTAAAATTTACATTGTTTTAAACACGTTATAAAATGTGTGAGTGATTAATTGTAAACTTTACTCAATAGTGTGAGTGATTAATTAACACAATTTATAAGATATTTTATTTCAAATTTACATTGTTTTAAACACGTTATAAAATGTGTAACCATACACTATTCAAGTGTTTATATTGATAATACATAATGCATTGGAATATTTCACTAAAATATCAAATGTTTCACTATAATATCCTCAACATTTCTACCCGAATTCATGAATAGTCATGTCTTTAAATATTGAATCGTATGAGGACGAGTTTTATCACCTATAGGCAAAGGCGCTTCACCGTGGAATTAGCAAGGCTCTTGAGTTAGGATTCATAAAGGTGTTGTTCAAAGTTTGATTGCCATCAACAACATTTTGGGTTCATGGTAACCCTCTAGTAAATATAGATTATCATCTCTGATCACCTCCTCCTTCTTAGACAATTTGAGGTGGCATGTGTCAACTGTCAAGCATGTGTTTCCGCTTCACATATCCGGTGACAACAACCTTTTCACAAGTGTTGTTCTATAGAATCTCATTCATAAGGATGTCAACTCCACCCAAAAATCGCTCTGTTCGACAAACAGGTCACTTTACTATTCACGTACGTTTTTTTATGAGATAAAAACTATATAAATTATCTAGTTTTTTTAATAATTTTTTTTAACAATTTTGTAGTTATTATTAATAAGTACAAACTTGTTAAAAAAAATTATAAAAAAATGAATATTTTATATAGTTTTTATTATTCTAAAGAAGCGTCCGTGAATAGTAAACGACATATTTTGCCGAACGGATGGAGTAAGGTTTTGCATTAATCATCAATAATCAACAATCTCAATGGTTATGTAATGGGTGTGTTTGGATTCCAAATTTCCAATGCATTAGGTTTATAATGCAATTATAATTATAAACAATTCAATAGTGTTTGGTTACTCATTTAATAATGTATTTAAAATAACGTAAATTTTAAATAAAATACCTTATAAATTATGTCAATTAATTATATTAAATTTACAATGTAATTGTAAACTTTATGCAATAGTGTGAGTGATTAATTAACACAATTTATAAAATATTTTATTTAAAATTTACATTGTTTTAAACACGTTATAAAATGTGTGAGTGATTAATTGTAAACTTTACTCAATAGTGTGAGTGATTAATTAACACAATTTATAAGATATTTTATTTCAAATTTACATTGTTTTAAACACGTTATAAAATGTGTAACCATACACTATTCAAGTGTTTATATTGATAATACATAATGCATTGGAATATTTCACTAAAATATCAAATGTTTCACTATAATATCCTCAACATTTCTACCCGAATTCATGAATAGTCATGTCTTTAAATATTGAATCGTATGAGGACGAGTTTTTATCACCTATAGGCAAAGGCGCTTCACCGTGGAATTAGCAAGGCTCTTGAGTTAGGATTCATAAAGGTGTTGTTCAAAGTTTGATTGCCATCAACAACATTTTGGGTTCATGGTAACCCTCTAGTAAATATAGATTATCATCTCTGATCACCTCCTCCTTCTTAGACAATTTGAGGTGGCATGTGTCAACTGTCAAGCATGTGTTTCCGATTCACATATCCGGTGACAACAACCTTTTCACAAGTGTTGTTCTATAGAATCTCATTCATAAGGATGTCAACTCCACCCAAAAATCGAATGTCAAACAAGTGTGCAATTTTATACAATCTTGCATGCACACAACAAGTGTATTCCCCCCGCCCACCCCCACCCCCACCCCCACCCCAAGCCAACAATTTCTGTTTAATTTTGTAATCTCAGTATATTTATCTTTTGTCTTTCATCATCGTACAAAATGCCGTGGACATAATCAAGATCTAACGACTCATTGATGATCGCGTCTAAAGTTTATGCTTCTACAATAGTTTTACATGAATCTTCTATGTTGCCCTTAATTGCTGGCTAAAAGTGTAGGCTTACACGGTTCCTAACCCGTCATCTTTGTTTACACTTCTGCATTGTATTACCCTTTGTTTTTTCCATGCTGACTTTTTCGTTGATGTTTATCTTTTATATTATAGCCTTACTTTCACAAAGCTTAGTTTATCATTAATTTACACAATTTATAAGATATTTTATATAAAAATTACGTTATTTAAAATATCTTATAATTGTTTTTAACCAAATACTTACAAGTTACAATGTATAAGCATAATGCAATGGAATCGAAGCACACTTATGTCAGTCCATGGAATTCCTTTCAAGAAAGCAAGGATTACACAGCCGGCCCAATAAGAGTAAGCTGATATGAAGCCCATGGCCCATTCCAAGTCAGGCCCAACTACGTTTATACATAAATCATAAATGGTTGGGTATTTCTTTCAACGGATTATTTTCTTCATCGGTTCTCTTGCTCCTCTTCACCGACCCTAACCCTAACCAAAAATCGATTTGTTCCTCGGGGCCCTGTGGCTAAACTCGCGTCGTTGATCGATAGCTCATAGCGTTTGAGAGGCATCAATGGCGGACGATGACTACAATGACAACATCGAATTGGGGTTCGTTTTCCTCTTTCCCTTTCGCTATTTTTTTTTTTTGGGATGATGGTTTTCGTCGGGGTTTCAAATGTCGTGTTCCTCTTGAAGTTGCATGTTTTGGATACAGACTGTGATTCAAGCTTCTGATTTTTTTAATTTAATCCGAATGTTTTTGTTTCCGTTGGAATTGCGGTAGCGAAAAGTCTGAACCATGTGGCTGAGACTAATAATCTATGATAATGGCCCTATTCTTTTGCGTGTTCTGTATTTCAATGGTAGATGATTGTGGTAGCCATGATAATTGAATCACTTGGGAGAGTTTAGAAGGTGTAAAACTGTTAGTGGCATGTTATGACATTTATGCTGTATATTTGGAATGTTTATCATTAGCATTATCAATTTGCTTCATGGCCAATATTACATTTAGTGCTAGACAACTTACTTTCGGGCTTATGGCTTATATTTTCGAGCCTTTCTGTATAATTGTTAAGGCAAAAATTTTCCATACTTTCGAGATTGATGAGACAAGGACGGTGGAAATGATCTTGAAATTCTACTGTTTTATCAATGAAAATTCTATTGCATTTTCTGTTGTTACATCTAGAATAACTTGGATTCTCCATATTACTCATGTAAGGAAAAAATTGGTATTGCAGGTACGAGGATGAGCCCCCAGAGCCTGAAATTGAGGTTCGCAGCCGCAAGTTTCATTTCATTGTTGCTATTTGTGTTTTTTGAGAATAGGTTGAATAATCATCTTCACATGGTTGATTCTTGGCATTACTGCAGGATGGGGAGGAAGAAGAGAACAATCAAAATGAAGATGATGACGAACCAGTGCTAGAAGGCGAAGACAAAGAGGACCAGGAACCTAAAGAGAAGACTAGAAAAACATCCAAGTACATGACTAAATATGAAAGAGCTAGAATTCTCGGAACTCGTGCACTGCAGATCAGGTTTGGTGTGATAACTATTTTCATTAGGCGTGAAGTTTGATAGATGATTAGGATTTAATTCAATTGTACATGTGCAACAGTATGAATGCTCCTGTCATGGTTGAGTTGGAGGGCGAAACTGATCCACTCGAGGTAAACAATTTTCCCCGTTCTTTCAATAAAGACATCATTTTGTTTATTTGCATTATAGAAAGTTAGAAACAAATATTCGTCTATAATTTATATAATATTAAGTCAATGGTGAAAGTTGCTTCACAGTTATACTTTTGCATTTGCAAAATTGCAGTTGTTGTTTAAAAGTTCAGTTGACCTTGTTATCTTACTGAACTTATAGTCAATGTAAAGATCATTAGTATGCGGTAACTGGGAGCCTTTTCGCTATGTTATTCTTACTACCTTCTTCTCTTTTTTTTTTTTGGAAATGAAAAGTAGATTGGGACGCATCCACATCTGTATTATGTTTATTTAAATTATGTTTATGTTTACTGTGATGGTTTGCCCATTTCAGTTTATGTTGTATTTTTTTTTAATTATAATACTAGAGTAGATGGTATCTATTCTCATGTGGAGCTGTGTGAAGTTAACAAATACAAATACCATGTTTGCAGATTGCAATGAAGGAGCTTCGAGAGCGAAAGATTCCTTTTACAATTAGGCGATACCTTCCCGATTCAAGGTATGCATCTTGCTATTATTAGTGGTAAAATTGAGTAAAACTCATGTCTCTGTTAACTATATTCCCAGTAAGCAAAAGTTAACCACTGTATAACAATGCAGTTATGAGGACTGGGGAGTTGATGAGCTGATTGTGGAAGACTCCTGGAAGAGGCAGGTTGGAGGCGACTGATAAGCTGATCGTCTGTCATCCTATGCAGCTAGGCTTATTTCACGGATTGCCTTATGTGACCAGGCCATCTCGGTACCTTTAGCAGCATTTAAACTTTAGGTTTTATGGTAGGCTCGTTTTCGTGGTTGTGTGAATGTTAATGTTTCCTGGCAAGTTGTCTGCACCTAATATGAAGTAGTAAACAACTTGAATCTGATCAAGATAACTAACCAAAATGAGCTACATTCAAAACTGGGAAATTTCCCATTCAGCCCGATTTCGACGGTATTCGAAATGTCAGTTTGATGACCAAACAAGGTCAAATCCGGCCTATAGCTCCCACCACTACTCATGAAACATGATGAGTTGGTATGTTTGCCCAAAATGTACATCCGACTCAGCTCCATGTCATGGCCAAATTGGCTACAACAAATCATTCAAAACTCTTTTTTGGTTCCCTGGAGTTTGAAGGGTATTTGTGGATTGAATTTTGGAGACAAGATGGTAGGTTTGGAAATTGGAATTGATTGATGTTAGGTTTGTAGAAAATCTATTTTTTTTCTCCTCATCCACTTTCGATGAATTGCCTCCATTCCATTGATTGGTTCACACTTCAAATCACTTGACTTGAATAAAATAATACTACTGTATAGTACATTTGTCCTAAATTAAATTACATAAAACCACCCATTAAATATTAAGTTTTTCACTTAACCGTTAAATTATTAATTACACAAAGTCACCTATTAAATACAATTTATTAACAAATCGTCATCCATGATAAAATTATGTCAAGAAATTTGGAAAAATATTGTAAATGACCTTTTTTAATGGATTGAACATCCGCATTTATAATAGTAGGATAAAGAGTATTTTTTTTGGCTAATTACAAGTCTGATGTGTTTAAATAGTTATTTTTTTTGGCTAATTACAAGTCTGATGTGTTTAAATAGTTATGAAAAGTAAATGTGATTAAAAAGTGAGGGTAAATTAGTTATTTTTATTGATATTTTTACTTGGGCGGTGATTTGTTAACAAATCACGTTTAACCTATGATTTTGCGTAATTTCAAATTTAGCGGGTGGTTAAGTGAAAAAAAGTTAGGGTGATAAGGCTCGAATTGCATCACTAGGATTATGACATGCCATTGGACCAACGATCTCTATACTTAATTACATATAAATTTATAATAAATACTTATAGATTATTCATCAACATTGCTCGACACAAAATGATTCCTACTGGCACTCAACTAGCAACTTGGGTTGAGATTTGAATATGAAAAGATATTTAATTAGCACGATTTATAAACATAAACAATATAGTCCAAATCAAATTTTATTTACAAAGATAAACACTTTCAAACACTTTCAAAGTGTTTATAAATTATAATTATAATTGCATTGTAAATCTAATCAATTGGAATCCAAACACACCCATTGACATCCAAGAAAATATTGAAAATTTCAAATATCAATCTTGTAGTTGGATTGATTGGATTAACGTTTAAAACTTGTGCTCTTGTTTAATTAATTAATTAATTAATTTGTGAGCTTCACAACTTATGTGTACACCTCTAATTTATAAGGTGCTTATCCTAAAATGAAATACGCAATAAGTTACCAAAAATAATGAAAGTTTGAGTCCGGACCAATCTAACAAAAATTATACTCCCTCCATTCGGCAAAACTTGACGTTTTACTATTCAAACACGCTTTTTTAGAGATAAAAACTATATAAAATATCTATTTTTGAATAATTTTTTTTAACAATTTCGCAATTATTATTAATAGGTACAAACTTATTAAATTTTTTTTAAAAAAAATTAATATTTTATATAGTTTTTATCATTATAAAAAAAACGTACGTAAATAGTAAACGACAAGTTTTGTCGAACATAGGGAGGGAGTATGTTATACGTAGGTGTAGTGTAGGTGGAACTCTTCGATTTGGATAAGATTGAGCTTCTTATTTGTATTTTGGTGAATAAATAAAGGGGCCCTTATTTGATTTATAAAGTATCGGTTTTGGATAAAATTGCCACGAATAAAATTAATGATTGATAGCCATTGGAGGAGGGACACAATTAGACATTAGCCACAAATATCATTCTTTGATACTTGTGGGTCCGTTTGATATATATCGTTACCACAAATTTATATAATATGAAATACCAAATTGATATAATATGAATTTGGTACTCTTTCGATAGATTGTGGCAAACTAGGGTATATCTTATATTTCAATATTTCATTATTAAATAAAATTTATTTTAAAAAATTATGTAATTTTAAAGGAGATTAATAAATATATCATTATATCTTCATTTATTGCTATTTTATTTTTTCAGTTTATCAAAAATTTAAACTAATTATATACTAGACTACTAATAATTACCAAAGACAATTTTGTGAATTAAATTCAAAAACATAAAACAAGTGGACCGTATCATGATCATGCTATGCACATATTTCTCTTTGGGAACCAGGTTGCAGATAGACTCTAAAAAAACAAGTGGACCGTATTATGCTATGCGTATATCGGTCTCTCTTCGTCTTTCATCGCGGAGCGCGTTCCTGCCGAGATTGCTAACATCGTCGGTTTGAATGCTCTTGGGTGATGGGTCAACCGCGGTTGACTATCCCTAAATCCTCGCCTTGTATAAAAAAAACATATTTTCCTTTGGAAAAAAGGTAATACATTTGATAGAATAAAAATAAAATAAATGTTTTCATGTCAGACATTACTAGTTTAATTTGATTTTGTTTTTAAATGGTTTATGATTACGAGGAACATTTGGGTACATTTAGATGACCGTTGTAAATTTTGTGAATAGGATATGAATAAAAATAAAAGGGAAATTCCGTTTGGTACCACTGAGTTTATGACAATTCCGAATGGTGTCCCACACTTTTTTTTAGTCCGGATAGTACCCCTGAGTTTTGTCAAAAGTTCCGCTCATACCCAAAATTCATATTTTTTTCCCTTTTAATGAATAAAACCACCCTTTATTTTTTCCTTTTTCATAACAAGCCCCTTTACTTTTAACACATTGAACAAAACTACGTATTATTTGACTAAATTCAATACAAAAGTGACAACACCATCTTTATTTTTAAAATTGTACGAAATCATATATTGTTTTCAAAAAATTTATCGTAAAAGCCCCATTTTTTCCAAAAAAAAGAACAAGATCACTAAGTTCTTAAAATTGTACCAAAGATCTATTATTTTTTCATACTTTGCAAAAACAAAAAAAACTAATTATTTTCCAAAACAATATTTAACATCTATTATTTTCCTAAATAATATTTAACCTATAGTTCACTAACTTTAAACATTAATTTGTAAACATGATTGATCAATTTAACCAAATACTCGATTAGATTTTTATTGAAAACGAAAAGTAAATTTTATTTATTTCATTTTGTTCTCTTATAAAAGAAAATTATTATAAAAGATTAATTATTCTTATCTTATTAGATTTTATGTATTCCAAACAAAATAAATGAATAACACCTTCTTTTATTATATAAGAAGTGGTTTTGTGCATTTTTTGAAGCATAAATGGCGGTTTTACCAAAGTATGATTTTATGAAGAATGTTTTGTAATTTATAGGTTAATTTTTATTTTTTCACGTAATAAGATGGTGAATTTGTGAAAAGTTTTGTTATGAGTGATTATATACATGCAAATACAATGTTTGAAAAATAATGAGATTTGTTTTTTACGAACTATGAAAAATACATAACGGATCTTTTGTTTAATGTTAAAAATAATGGTTGTTTTTTTTTCAAAAAAATTTGGAAACAATGGGCGATTTTTTGCTAAAACTTTGGCAATTCAATAATGTATGATTTTGTTAATTTTTAAAAATAAAGTTGGTTTTGTCACTTTTTTTGTTGAATGTAGTTAAATAATAGGTAGTTTTGTTCAATGTGTTAAAAGTAAAAGGGACTTTTTATGAAAAAGGAAAAAAATAAAGGGTGGTTTTATTCATTAAAAAATAGAAAATATGAATTTTGGGCATGAGCCGAACGTTTGACAAAACTCAGGGATATCATCCGGACTAAAAAAAAGTGTGGGACACCATCCGGATTTATCATAAACTCAGGGGCACCAAACGTAATTTCCCAAAATAAAATAAAGGGGGCCCCACCACACACGTCACCAACCAGCTGGAAAAAGCAACGGCGGCTTGAAGCTTACGTGTCCGCAGCCGAAGAACTCCCTCCTCATTGCCACCACCTCCCTCTCCAATTTCACAATCTCAAGCACCCATTTCCCCCATCGTCCTCAATCTCTCCCCCTCCCAGCGTCCCAGCTTCAATGGGGGCGAATCTTTCCTCGTCGGAGGAAGATCCCGTCTCCGGGTTGGTTACCCGACCCAAATTGGGCGACATACCCGAGAGTTGCATCGCCTTAGTCCTGTCCCGGCTTGATCCGCCGGAGATCTGCAACCTGGCCCGGCTAAACCGCGCTTTCCGCGGCGCATCAAGCGCCGATTTCATCTGGGAGTCGAAATTGCCTTCGAATTACCAGTTCATCATCGACCAGGTGTTTGTCGAGGAGCTGGGGCTTCGCTCTTGCGAGTGTAAGAGGGATATATTTGCTTGCCTCTCTCGCCACCATTGCTTCGACGGTGGTACCAAGGCAGTGTCTTATTCTTTGAAATCGAATTTGGGATCTCAATTTCGTTAAGATTTGGTTGTTCGTTCAAATATATGAATCTGCTAGGGTTTTGGTGTTTGCTAGGGTTTTGGTTAATTCACTAATTTTACTTTTAATGTCACAATTCTGAGTCACGAATTTGAAATTTCTGTATGCAATTGCACAAATTGTTGTAAAGTAGAGGTTTTGTTTTGAATCTGTGATGGTGAAGGGGATGATCAATTGAAATTGTTCAGGAACTCATTGATTTTGGACTTGTAGGAAATATGGCTGGATAAGAGAACTGGAGGTGTGTGCCTGTCAATCTCATCCAGGGCCATGTCAATAACTGGGATTGATGATAGAAGATATTGGAATCGGATTCCTACCGATGAATCTAGGTAAGGGTTTCATACTTTCAACCTCTGGATTCAGTTCAAACTATATTATTTCTTCAGATTCATGTCAGCAAAAGAACATGTCGTGATTTGTGCTTGGTTTGGCTCTCCACCTTTCAAATTGCCATCTGATTCCATGTAGTTACTTTCTTGGTAGTACTTCATGATTCACACTAGCTGATTCATTTTGCTGTCATTCAACAAGAACTTCTTATAGTTTACATATTTATCACAAAAAATTTCTCATATGTTTGATATGTGCCTGGGAGTACTTTGATATGTTACTCGTGTGTTTGGTATCCGGTGTTTGGTATCTGGGAAATTATTATTTATCGAAGCTCTTCGGGCAGCTGATCAAGGTAGCTGTTGTGGGGAACGTTTTGTTTTGTAATAAGCTATAGTTAATCACTGCGAATTACTAAGTTGCTATGGATCACAAATTCAAAATCCATAGGTAGATTGCTTTTGACACCTGAATTCAGTATAATGATGTTGCATTGGAGTGCAGCTCTCATACTGCTGATTCAACTGATTGGTTCTGACCAGTCATTTTCCCATTGCTCGTAGATTCCAAACAGTAGCGTACCTCCAACAAATCTGGTGGTTTGAAGCAGACGGAGAGCTGGACTTCGAATTTCCAAGAGGAACCTACACCCTCTTTTTCAGGCTGCAGCTAGGGAGGCCATCGAAAAGACTTGGCAGGAGAGTGTGTAGCCTTGAGCATGTCCACGGGTGGGACTTGAGGCCGGTTAGGCTCACACTAAGCACGTCGGATGGCCAACAGGCTGAGTCAAAACACTTTCTGGACAATCCTGGTTCATGGGTCCTCTACCGTGTTGGAGATTTCACCGTAGAGGACCCGAAAAGGACCAAGAAGATCAAGTTCTCCGCCACCCAGATCGATTGCACCCACATCAAAGGCGGCCTTTGCGTGGACTGTGTGCTGATCTATCCCCGGAGCACGGCGATGGAGGTTGTGCAGTTTTTGTAAAGCTGTGGGGAGTTGAGAAATGACTTCTATGGTGAGAGATGAGAAGTGCTTATCACTGATACCATTTCTCATACAACTGCTCATCATAGAAACTCATTTCTAGTTAGGTATTCACAATTTATATGCATGTTTATTTGCATTTTTGTAAATGCTTGGGGCCTTGTTTTTAGTTGGGTGAAAGGGGTTTGGTTCAGCATTAGTTTGGTTGAGATTCCTTATTTCCTTGCATTTTTTGAAAGGGGTTTTGTGTAAGTGTAACTGTATAAAAATGTAATGCAATTGTTGAATAGAATGGATCCTTGAAATTGTATGCTTTCCTTCTTTATAACAATAAAAAAAAATGTATAAACTGTAATAAAATTTAATAAAAAGATAATTTTTTTATTTTTTTTATCCTTCTTAATAATTGTGTAGAATACGACAAATACGTAGGCGAATGCACAACGAGCTCACTAACACCGACTCCCTATGTTGGCAACTTGTGGTGTTGGTGGTGTTTTCCCATGGTGGAGGGTGCTGCTGGTGCTATGGTGAGACCGCCGACACCGATTTCGCGTGTCGGTGGATGGTGAGGGGAGATTTGGTGCTGTTTTGTTGTCAATGGGGTATTTATCGACTATGACCTCCTGTGTTAGTGGGGAGACTGTTCATTTGGTAAGAAATTGCCCGTGTAGACAACAACCCCTTTAAGAATTGGGTCATCACTAGATATTGTATATAGCGGCTTAATGATTTTAATCCCTTTTAAATTATGCAATTTTTTGTTAAGATTTTAATATAATTTCAAATAAGTATAAAATTATAATAAAAATTAATAAAAAAAATGTTTTTTGGTAGATTTTATTCTTCTTGAAAAGTGTCTAAGTAAAGATATTTTTGGTAGTTTTGCTAGCATAATTTAAGAATTGGATTTCAAATCATTTGTAAAACCATCTTTAAAGCGCGAGTTTACAACCCTTTATCTATATTTCACTTTCAATATACCATTGCAGCCTAAATAAATTATACTCCCTAATTCATCATTTTCTTTATACAAAACAAAAATATTATTTGGTTATACATTTTACAATGTGTTTATAATAAAGTAAATTTTAAAATAAAATATCTTATAAAGTGTTTCAATAAGTTATCTTAAGTTTATAATGTAATTATACACTTTACACAATAATAAAGCTTATATATAATGTTTAACTAGGTAACATTTAAGTATTTATAATTATAATTCCATTATAATCATAATCTAACACACTTTTGTATAAAGCCTATAAGAGTATATGGTATTTTCTGTAAAAAATTTAAAATCTAACAATTCAAATACTTTTTTCATGTTACTGTTACTGCCCGGACCGGGGCGAACCACAAATGGTCCCTGAACCGTAATTGGGCTGGCCCTATTAAGGCCCAGGCCGGTCCAAAAAACCCGCCCTTTCCAATTGCATCAACCGGACCGGGTCGGTTCGTACATACCCATAAATGATAAAACGGCGTCGTTGCATCCCCAAAGGCGAGTACAACTGTACAAATTCAAATGTCCAATGCAACGCAACCTTTCGGTCTTCGTTCACAAACCCTAACCTCTCTCTCCGTACTTGCGAGTATTTCCGCCGGCCGTGGTGACCTGTGAAGCCAAGGTACTCCCTCACTCTCTCCAGATCTGAGCTCTTTCTTACTCCTTTGAGGTTCTCGTATTGTAATTATATGTAATTTTGCCACCTAGACTAGATCCTTATTCGTTTCGCATCTAATTTTCGTTTTCTCCGCCCAGCTTTACTTCAAAATTTGGGAATTTGTGATCCCTTCTTCTGTTCCAGAATCACTTCCATCGATTTTGCTTATTCTACCTGTTGCTCTCTGCTTGAATCACGAGCGCCTTTTGTTTACACGAATTGTTGATTTTATAATTAGGGTTTCTTTTGATTCTCGGTTGAGCTGTATAAACAGGGCGAAATTTTAAAATTTAGGGTTAATCATGCGTATCTATTGGTAGGGGAGGGGCCGTGGGAAGGAGCCGCTGGTTGCCTTATGGTGCTTCCTATGATATCTTAATCCTCTTGTTTTGAATGTTTAACAAAAAGTTGCTCATGGCTCCTTGTGTTGTGCTGACTGTTAATTGTGCTGCTATTGATTACCTGACTTTCATTAAAAACTATACTGCCCAGTGTTTATGTTTTCTCATGTTTTGGGACTCAAGAGTATGAAAGTGTTGTGGGTTGGTATTAACTCATGTGATTTTCCTTTTTTGTTCCTTGGTTGTGCAATAATCCTTAGTTTTCATCTTTCTACTATTGTATCTACTACAGGTGTGTGGTTATTCATTAGCAACTGACGATGAGGCCTCTATTTTGCGGCAATCTGGACTATGATGTACGCCAATCTGAGGTAGAGAGACTCTTTAGGAAATACGGGAGGATTGAAAGGGTCGACATGAAGTCTGGTATGTTTTTATCTGACCGCGTTTATTGTATGCTGAAACGAATTTGAACCTTTCCTCTACTTCTGCTGTAAATGGTCCAGTCTCTCATGAATTAGACATTCACAACAATATGTTTGTTCTGTTCTGATTGAATGACCTTTTTGGGCGGCGGGATGCCATTCACACCCTCCTTTCATGTGCGTAATATTAGACATTGAATAAGGCGGCCTACTTTCTTGCTAAAGAATTGAGTAATCGGTACATTGTGGCGGAAGACTATTTGGATGAGTGGGTGGATAATAGATAGAGTTGTGGGCTTGATGGTTAATAGCCCTGACTCCACCTTATCCACCACCTATTTGTTTTCTCCTGAGTTTCATCTGTATTTTATTCGGGTGAATAAGATGCTTACCCGCCTCCAGTGAACTCCATCCATTGAATAAAATGGATAGAAATAATGCTGCAAGAGCTGTCTGTCAAGAAGTTTTTATTTTGACGTTGTAATGTGCGCACTGAAACTCTTTCGTCGACATGCTGATCTACAAGTGTGCAAGAAATTGGGTAAAATATGGATTTGGCCATCAATATTACCAGTCATAACAGAATCAACTGTTTGCCATTTCTGGGGGCCTTTCAATCTCTACTGCTGTTCAATTCGGATACACTTCTCTGGCAGTTTTCCCTGTTTTCAAATCATCATCTCTTGAGAGCAGTATGCACTTGACCTTTTTGCTGATCTGAGCCACACTGGTGTGTTGCGTCTAGCATCTTGTACTGCAAGATGAAAAGATGCTCTTCAGTTCAATTAGACTTAGTGTAATGTGGAGTGTGAAGGAGTTCTTGTATGGCACACAGTAGTGGTTCTCATGCTCAAAAGATAGATCATAGGTATTAAGAGTTGTTCATTTTAGGCTTTTAGCTATAATTGGTGTTTCTTTTGATTCCTGATGTGGACTAAAGTTACAGGGCTTGAATGTTCAACCGCTGGTAAAGCATAAAACTTGTAAAAGGTCACTGCACCTTGAAACTGTTATTTGGATGTATGTGCTACTGTTTTGAAGGACGAGCGAGTATTTCTTTTTCAGGTATAGACCGTGTACTCAGTAATTTCTTTGGCGCAGGAATTTTTGGAACATCGATGCCTTTCTTAGATGGATGGCTTCTCTCCATTCCTTCCTGGCTTGTGCCATCGCATCATGTTCATAAGATTTCCTGAAGAACCAATCTGATCAGCCATGGCACCACATATTCCCCTGAGACACCCATTGCCTTTTCATTTCTCATGAATTTTGAACCGCCCTCACTTCCTGACTTGTTACAACAATAAATTCATGATGATCTCGCATTCAATGACAGACAGGTGTTATGGTACACTTCTGAATAGTTTAAATCTCATATTGTCTTCATAAAAGAAAGTTTTGGACCAATTGGTGTACCTCATATGATGTTTGTGGCTTGCATAGGATAACTGACTTCAGTCTAATGGGAATATGTTTACAGAACTAAATTAGCTTCTCTTCTTCCTTGCCTCAATTCGTAGGATTTGCTTTTGTTTACATGGAGGACGAGAGAGATGCTGAAGATGCCATAAGAAGGCTTGACCGCATTGAATTTGGAAGAAAGGGTCGTCGTCTGCGTGTTGAATGGACAAAGGTATGATACATTCATCTTAAAATTTAAACCTGTTTAACCTACCATGATAATATTCAAGTGTCTAGTGCCATTATGTATGCGACTATTCTTCATCCCTTTGAAAAAATTTCATAGGTTTCTAGTCACTCTTTCTGTTATGGGATTAGCTTAGTTTTTCCTCGTAGTTCTGCATATTATTTCTGATTTGTCGTTTAGAGAAGAGTTGCCATTAACCTCTGATTTTGAATTGCAGCATGAACGTGATAGTAAAAGGGCTGGAGGTGGAAAATCTTCGAGTAACACAAAACCTTCAAAGACATTGTTTGTAATCAACTTTGATCCAATTTATACAAGGACCAGGGATCTGGAGAGGCACTTTGAGCCATATGGAAAGATTGCCAACATAAGAATCAGAAGGAACTTTGCGTTTGTTCAATTTGAATCTGAGGATGAAGCCGCTAAAGCACTGGAAGCAACAAACCTAAGGTTTGATTCATGTTTGGATGTTCCTTTGTGTTCATATGCTGATTTGAACCTCCTCCAAATAATACTAATTTCTGTTTTTATGTTTTGATATACAGTAAGCTTATGGATAGGGTCATAACAGTGGAGTTTGCAATCCGGGATGATGATGATAAAAGAAATGGGTACAGCCCCGATAGGAGAGGAGGTCGTGATGCCTCTCCTAGGAGGGGAAGCTACGATCGTCGGAGATCTCCAAGCCCTTACGGAAGGGACAGGGGTAGCCCAGACTACGGCTACCACAGAGAAAGAGAGAGCCCAGATTACGGCCATGGAGCAAATGCTAATTCCAAACCTGAGGCCAGAGGCAGCCCTGCTTATGCTCGGAGCCGTAGCCGCAGTCCTAGTCGCAGTCGCAGTGCAAGCCCTGCTAAAGGGAGATACGCCAGGTAATCACCCTAACCCTTCATGATATGCACATTTCGAAGAGCAGATTACCAAGGACTTTTGTCGTAGTTGGCTTGCACTGCCCACTGTCATTTTTCTACGTACCGTTATTCTTTTTTTTGGTGTGCTGCAGTCGTTCTCCCCCACCGCGTGAGAGGTCTCGGTCCTGAGAAGCCAGGAGAAGTGTTCCAACCTATGGTACAGAGTTTCTCTTAACCCGTCTACTTTTGTCTTGCCATTCGCACACTGATGTTGTTTCTTATTATCGTCGCGTGCTTTTTCGTGTGCAGTTGTTCTTCCTGTGCCTCATTCGTTAGAAGTCAAGAGAAGAGCTGCTAAGTTATATCGTATTTTTTAGGGTGGTTGTCTTGAGACATCTTTCTTGTGGATTGTTACAATTTATTCCTCATGTATACCTGTAGTCACTAGTCAAGACTTTGTGGAGCTTCTAGGGATTTCATGTTGTGTTTGGCGAGTTTTAGATTTGTATGCTTTCAAGTTAATGTTGTGTGGATCGTCTTATCTGCGACTTCTAACTTTATGCCTCTATATTTAAGTATTTAACTGTGTATCTTGATTCTTGACCAAAACAATATTTTACTGTGGATGGACACATTGAAGGACAAACATAGTTTTTTTTTTTTTTTTTTGAAGCAAGATAAGAAATTCAGTTCTCTAGACAAGCCTAGAGAACCGAGAGACCGGACAAGCCGGTGGATGGACTAACCATCATGTACAACAGAAGCAAATGACATAAAATAAAAATAAGGAACGTACAAGCTATTCTACACTGCGAAACACAAGCTAAAGAAGAACGAAACGATCGGCCAAATGGACAATGCACACAACGAACTCTGGGGACAAGCGGACACCACAGATTATGGACTCAAAGAGAGCCTTCAGATGTCAATCGCACGTCCACGACGTCATCGAACATGACCCATCAACCAACGCTCACAAGAAGCCTGCAACACAACACGAATAGCACAGTACACTAACCCGCAATACAACCACAAACCACACCAATGCACAATCAAACCTCAAGACCTCGTCTCAACCCTCAAGGACGATAATAAAATCGTGGGCAAGCTACCACAAGGATAAATCTAAAAGAGGCGATACAAAACAAGACAAGGAAGAGAAACCGGGCAGAGATGAACCAGAAAGCGACTGAAAGAGCGGACTACAACAAACAAAAGGTTGGTGGCGCATGAGGATCAAAAGGAAAAGGTAAAGGAGCTCGATGGAGACGCGGAGGAGCCTGGTAGGCGTAGAGCTGAAGGGCACGCGGTGGAGGTGCGGCAACCGAGGAGCAAGGATACAACCAGAGTTGAAGGAATCAGCGACGGAGCTCCAAGCGGAGGAGCTGATGGCGATGGCTGAGAAACGGTGGCTAGGGCGGTGGCTATGACGCTGGAGGAAAGGCAGAAAGCCTGCAACGGGAGGGGCACCCGATGGCCAAGGCGCCACGCCGGAGAAGCTGATGGTCGAGGAGGGCGACGGTGGGAGTCTGAGGACCGAGGTGATCAGTGGAGCATCGGTGGGAGGCAGCGGAGCGGAGCAGAGGCGGTGGCTACGGCGACGGTAAGCCGAGGCGGAAAGAGTTGGAAACCTTGGATTGAGGGCGAGGTGAGTCGAGCACTAGCGATGAGGCAGGGAGGCGGTGAAGGGAAGCCATGGTGATGGCGGCGGCGGCGGTAAACCACTGGCAATGAGGCGGGATGGCGGTGAAAGGAAGCTAGGTGATGGCGGAGGCGACCGAGGCAAGCACAAGCCGAGTGGCGGCGGCAGTATTAGGTTAGGTTTTTAAATAGAGAGCGTTTGGACGCTCTTGGATTCATTTTACAAACATAGCTTTATTTGTGGGCTTAAAGCATTATTTGGTTAAAAAAAATAGCTTATTGGAAACTTGTGAATTTTTTTATTTTTTTTAAAAGGAAATAATTTAAGTTTCCAAACTGCAACAGAACAGAAATCTGGGAAAACGAGAGGCGGGGAAATCGGCAGACGGACTAACCTTTATGATACAACCATAGCAAAAACAAATACGAAAAAATAAAAACTCGAATACAAAGGATCTTGGCAAAGATGGCCAGCGGAGAGATATTCGAAGAACACCAAGTGAACACTGCGAATGCCGAGAACATGGGAAAGTTGAGAGACTGACACGACGTCTCGACGCCGGGGATTCAAAGGCAAAAACCCATCAGCGGAAAAGGCGTCTCCTAGGGAAGTGTGGATAAACGACGTTCCCCCACCTAGAGAAGAGATCTTCGAGAATCACAAACACTGCCACGATCAACTCGAACAACAAGATGCCCGAGATTACAATTTCTTCCGAAACTAAACGTAGTCGCACCAAAGAAACGACTCCACACAGATGGACAACTAAAATTAAGATCAAAGGAAACGGATAATAGGGTTAAAAGCGAGTGAGTAAGTAGAAAAGAGTCAAGTCGGTATATAATATTCTTGATTACCAACGTACACCGATTTTAGATTGAGGATTACTGTTGTTTATTTGCCAATCAAAGCAAATGTGATCAAGCCATGGTATATATAGACCGCCCTATTGCCAAATTTTTCAGGTACAAAAAAATATAATACACATTTGTAAAAAAAAGTACTAATTGAAAAAGCATAGCAAATTTTTTCTTTACTGAAATGTTGTTATTTATGACTTTTACTCATATGCACTTTTTACAAAAATATTTTTATAATTTTTCAAAATATTTTTTTTACAAATGTGTATGAATTATAAAATACAGCATTATTATAAAATATTTAATAATAATTTTGACATAAACTAATTTTATGATCCACGGTGTGCTATAGGTAGACCTGTCAAAACCCGACCCGTACACCTGGTAATTTTTCGACCCGAACCCGAAAAACCGGAAATTTTCAGGGTAATCTGTGTTTCGACCCGGTAATTTTGACCCGATTTATCCAATTGATCCGGTGACCCGATTGACCCGGTTGATTTATATTATATATGATTAATTTTTTTCCTAGAGATTCCAATTTATTACATTTTATAATTACAATCACTTGATCTTTCATTTTCAATTCAACTTTTATGTTTATTACAACCCGATTGACCCTGTTGGTTTATTACATTTTATTAAAAATTACGAGAGATAATAAAAATAAAATATTTTAGATCAGATATAGTGTAATTACAAGCACTAGAACCAAGAAATCAAACATGCTTTGAAAAAAGGTTTAGGATGCAACCCATCAACAACAATCTTCTAGAGGAATACCTCTCACTCATAAACACAGAAATCTCTGTTGATGACAATGCGAAACTAACTGAAAAGATATCGAACCAAGAAATCAAACATGCTTTTTTTTCAATAGGGAAAGATAAATCCCCAGGTCCTGACGGAATGACAACAGAATTGCACCAGAAATACTGGGATATTGTAGGTCCATCAATCATTAAAGAAATCAAAAGATTCTTCCATTCTGGTAGACCCCTAAAACAGATAAACCACACTTTTATCACATTGATCCCTAAATGTGACAACCCGACAACTACAAATCACTTTAGACCAATAAGCCTATGTTCCACAATTTACAAAGCTATAGCCAAAATCATTGTAGAAAGGATGAAACCAATTCTACAGAAAATTATTCACCCCCTCCAAGAGGCCTTTGTATCGAAAAGAGCAATCCAGGACAACGTCCTAATAGCTCATGAAATTTTTCACTCATTCAAGAGTAGACGCGGAAAAGAAGGTTGGATGGTCGTCAAACTAGATATGGAAAAGGCATATGATAGAGTGGAATGGGACTTTCTATTCAGAGTTTTAGAAAAATTCGGTTTCTGCCAAAATTTCTGAACATGGATAGAGCAATATGTCAAGACTGTCTTCTTCTCAGTCATGGTAAATGACAGCCCCACGAACCCGTTCATACCAGGGAGAGGCATCAGACAAGGAGATTCACTCTCACCCTATCTATTTATCATAGGAGCAGAAATTCTTGCAATGAAGCTACAAGCTACTTCTAACCAGACAGACAAATCTATCGGTTTCAAAATATCTAGATCAGGAATGAAAATTCCATTCCTATCCTTCGCGGACGATATGATGATTTTCTCCAAGGCGAACCAAGACTCGTGCCGAGTGGTAAATAATATTATTGATGACTATTGTGCCATATCAGGACAAAAGATCACTTTCCATAAATTTGCCCTTCAAACTTCCCCAAAAGTCTTGAACAGTGCAAAACAACTGATCCAAAGTACGATTGATAGCATCTATTTAGTGATGATTTTAGGGCATGTTTGCATAGGGTTTAGGGCCTTTGAGTAAGTATTATATGTATTTTTGGCCCTTTTTGGTTTAGTTTGGTGGAATCGGTGTCTACCACTCGGTTGTTATGATTTCAGGCGTTGCGGAGCGGTTTTGGCGTCTATTCAAGAGTTTAAAGAGAAAGAGGTGGCTCGATGATCTTCGCTACGCTAAAAAGTCATCAAAGATGAGCTAGGAGGCACGGGATCAAGGAAACGTGCCAAACAAAGCGAAGCAAGCTCGGCAAAGCTAAGTTCCAGAAACCACTCGGCCGAGTGGTGCCAGAGTGGTGCCAGAGTGAAGTCAAGATTCAGAAGGCACTCGACCGAGTGCAAAAACCACTCGAGACTCACTCTGGTCGAGTGCTTAACAGTTCTAGCTTTTCAGAGTCCACTCGACCGAGTGAAAAAACCACTCGGCCAAGTGTTTCCTGTGTTCCGAATTAAATTCGTTTTCTTTTCTAAACAAAAGGGGGGATTCGAAAGGTTGAAAGAGGGAGTCGGTTTTTGGGGTCCAGAATTGAGACATTGGAGAGGGCTTGAGAGAGCTTTAGGAGACTAGAGATTTTTGGGGAAGAAAAACTTGTTCGATCTATCAAATTCCGGTAATTTTCGTTCCATCTCCGTTGTTCTATGTTTGTTTTGCTGCATTTGATTGAATCAAGCATGTACTTATCCATGAGTTGCTAGATTTCCTGTTCTAGGGGTCGGGGTGATTCCGACGATGCAAAGATAGACTTGTGCTTAGTATTGTTTGAATGATATTTGATTCTATTTGGTGATTTAATCCTATCGCGCCAGCCCTAGTTGACGAGAGTCGATTAGAACTGATTTTGGGGTTTGAAATCGAGAGACTAAGACCCCAAATTGGAACCTAGATGGTGAATTTAGGCCGAAAGGCTATTGGAACCATTGGAAACATAGGATTAAGCCTGAAGTTTAGTTGATCGAAAGAGAAATTGAACTTCTTGTGGATCTCTAGATCGTCATAGTTATTTTAGGTGATAATTGTATTGACTGAGACCGAGATGGTTATGTTTGCACGATTATTACCTAGAGTTCTAAGCACACAAAGGGTCTAAATTGGTTGGTTGAGACCGAAAGGCGATCATTAACCAATTTAGACACATTCGCTTTGATTCCGAGAGGAGCTTTGCGATTACCTTGGACGATCTACCTTCACATTCGAATTAGATATCATTCAAGCAAGAAAATATTTTTTGTCTATCGATGATGCATTGTTGGTAATCCCTTTCCCTAGAACGCCTTCCCCATATATATTTCTCAACATTAAATCGATTTTCTTGGTTACTTTATACACACTATCTAAAATCTGTTTGTTTATTCTGAACTTGGTTGAACTAGCTCGAAATTACAATCGATACTCCTCCGGTCCTTGAGGATACGACACTTGATTACTACAACTGAACCCATACACTTGTGGGTGTAGGTTTTTAGCCTATCAACGATCTATATAACAAACCAAATAGCACTTGACAAATACCTCGGTTGTCCCATTATCAATGGTCGAGTAAACCGAATTACATTCGAAGAAACAGTAAGCAAAACCAGGCAACAACTCACGAAATGGAAAGCCAACTCCCTATCAGAAGAAGGAAGAGCGACCCTAATAAGATCAAACCTGGCAACTAAGCCAAACTATATTATGCAAAATTTTATGCTCCCCACAAAAATCCATTAAGAACTTGATCAAATAAACAAATGTTTCTTCTGGAACAAAGAACAATTCTTTTCTCCCCTTATTGGGTGGGACAAGATTCGCAAGCAGAAACGAATGTGAGGCGCAGGAATACATAAAACGAAAGATATGAACCAAGCATTACAAATGAAATTGCTTTGGAAAATCTTAGCAGAGCCATGTAACCTGTGGGTCCAAGTGATAAAAGGAAAATATATGAAAGAAACCCCCCTCTTTGAATACCAATAGAAAGGTAATTCATCTTGGCAATGGGCCAAACTAATAGAACTGAAAGAAGAGTTCTGCAAAGGACTAATATGGAAAATAGGAAATGGAAATACAATCAATTTATGAGAGGATATCTGGCTAGATGACAAACCATTACAAGAGCGACAACATCTCAACATCACAATCAACGAAAATGACAAGGCTGAAAAATATATCGACACCTACAGGAAATGGAATATTGATGAACTATCCAACATCCTCCCGTTGTGGTCAAGAAGATCGAGAACATCTACATACCAGAACATGAAATAGAAGACAAACTATATATATTGAAAACCAAGTAAAAATGGATGGTTCAGTACAACAAGTGCCCTAACACACATCACAAGACAAAACACAGAAGAAACCAGTGACACGACATAGAAATGGTCCCTAGACACATTTCCGAAAGTAAAAAACTTCATTTGGAAACTTGCACTAAATGGAATCCCGACAAAAACCAGACTAGAAACAAAGGCATCCATATTCCACTACCCTGCGCTTTGTGTGATCAGATGGATGAAAGCCCGATCCATCTCTTTACTGAATGCAACCACACCCTACAACTGATTCACAAAATTGACCCAAACATTGAAAAAGTGATTCGAGACATCGACACCAGAAACAAATCGATCAAAACCATTGTGTGTGAAATTTTTACTAGACTCAACCCTGAGCAAAAAGGAAGACTTGCGACGATATGGTGGAGCTTATGGATAAGTTGGAATCGGAAAGTATTTGAAAACCTCAATACAACATCCATCCATACTATGGAGAATTATAACAGACAACAAATAAAGAACTAGGTTGCTTCTAAATTGACATTTGAAGAGGAGCCTACATATCACCACCAGAAAGCTCGAACAACCGATACACGAAGAAGAAGAAATTTGAGATGGAGCAAACCAGATGAAAGATCTTTCAAAATTAATTTCGACGAATCCAAACTGCCTTCGGGTGAAACTTTTACAGGTATCATTATCAGGAACACAATGGGGCAGTCATTGATTACGGCGGCTTCAAGTGTGGGCACATTTCTGCATTGGTTGCGGAGGCTCTGGCGATTAAAGGTGACATCGCCAAGGCGAAGGAACTCCAGCTATCCAGCATCATGATTGAAGGCGACTAATAGATTACATAGGTCTCATATTGTATAGTGGGCTAAAAGCCCGTTAAGGCCCAATACCTTTGTAACCTATATATATGTTATATCAATGAATGGAAACCCTCAAGGAGGACATTACAATCAATCTCATGATTGTTGCGTCTGGTCTGTTCCTCTCACAGAGTAAGTATGTTGCTGAGATTGTTGCTCGGGCTAAGATGGTCAACTGTAATCCAGTTGCCACCCCTGTCGATACATCCAACAAGCTCAATGCTCATTCTGGTCCAGAGGCGGATCTCAGTGCAAGCAAACCCAGCTGCCGCTGGGTAGAAAGTTTTGGACTAAGTTAAAAAATAATAATCTTGCTGGGTATAAATAATTATAATCTCATTTTATTTTTTAACCAAAACTCAAAAGATGGACAAAGAACATGATAGTTCGGTGAAGAGATATATTGCACTTTCTTTCCACTGTCGTTCTTTCGACTCCTATGAATTGCGTTTACAATTTTTTGTTTTCAAAATCTGAAAATTGATAGATTTTTTTCATAGTTTGCTAGATTAGTTTAATCAATTAAGAGTTATAAAAAAAACTCAAACAAGTTGTTATCGATTTGGGGTATGATTTCCTTAATTGAATTTTTTGCATGTAAAATTTTGTCTTTACTATGAATATTTTCGCTCACCTAGCTTTGGAACATTAGATCCGCCACTGTTCTGGTCCTTTGGTGGATGATCCGACATTGTACAGGAGCCTCGCTGGTGCTCTTCAGTATCTCACTTTCACCAGGCCTGATATCAGTTATGCCGTTCAGCAGATTTGCTTGTTCATGCATGCCCCTAGGGAACCTCACTTTCAGGCTTTAAAGCGGATCATTCGGTACATCAGCGGCACTCTCGAGCTCGGCACCACGATCACTCCTTCCTCTAAGCTTGACCTTGTTGCTTACACTGATGCGGATTGGGGTGGTTGTCCTGACACACGTCGCTCCACGTCTGGTTACTGTGTCTTTCTCAACGACACTCTTGTTTTGGTCAGCCAAGCGTCAGTCTGTCGTGTCTCGCTCCAGCGCTGAGGCCGAATACAGGGGTGTTGCCAACGTTGTCTCTGAATGCTCTTGGCTCTGCAATCTTCTGCTTGAGCTCCGTTGCCCCTTGCAGAAGGCCACTCTGGTCTACACTGACAACGTCTCCACCGTCTATCTGGCTAGCAACCCAGTCCAGCATCAACGCACGAAGCACATTGAGCTTGATCTCCACTTCTTCAGGGACAAGGTTGCCATTGGACATGTCCGCGTTCTACATGTCCCGTCCTCTTATCAGTACGCTGATATATTCACCAAGGGTTTACCTAGACAGTTGTTCATTGATTTTCGTTCCAGTCTCACTGTACGGACACCTCCCGTTTCGACTGCGGGGGTTTGATAGATTACATAGGTCTCATATTGTATAGTGGGCTAAAAGCCCGTTAAGGCCCAATACCTTTGTAACCTATATATATGTTATATCAATGAATGGAAACCCTCAAGGAGGACATTACAATCAATCTCATGATCTAACAGCGACAACCTAACCGTCATCAACTGTCTACAAGGTCTGTGGCGCTACCCGTGGGAGATCGAGATGTTGATTTCCGACACCTTGCTCCTACTCCAACAGTTTGCTAGGGTGTAATTTGGCCATGTTTTCCGGGAGGTCAATTCGACAGCGGACAAGATTGCGCGACTCGTCCACAAGACATCCATGCAGGACATCCACGCTGATTATGCTTTGCACGTCCTCATCCGCAAAGATGCTTTTGGGTGGTGGTCCAACAGGGTCTGACCTCACCCAAATCTTTACCTTATAAAAAAAAAACAAGTACTAGAACCTATGAACAACGTCTTTAGTTTTAGAATTTTAAAATTATCGCAAAATTATGAAATCGTGATTTTTTTAATTGAAAAAAGATAAAATTGACAACCCCGAAATGACCCGAAACCCGGTCAAATCCGGGTTCGAGTCAACTCGGATATACCCGGGATCCGTTTTACCCGAGACCCGAAATGACCCAACCCGAACCCGATTCGAATGACCCATTTGTCAGGTCTAGCTATATAGCCTATAGGTGATCTCCATCCAATCAACCCATTTGGTGTGTTTTAGAAAAATAGCTTAAAGTATATAATAGATACATACATTTACTAAGAATTCATAAATTTCTCATCTTATTTAGCGTATGAATGGTAAGATAAAAAAATATTTTTTTATTTCATCTAGTTGCAAATTAAAGCCAATGAAAGAAAAATTGATTAAAAATAATGGTAATTGAGTCATACACCCTCCGTTTCAAAATAAACGTCGCTGAACTTTTTTCACGTTTTTTAAGAAGGTAAAAATTCTATAGAATATTATTTTTTAATTAAATTTTTTTCGTAAATTGATACATATTACTACTAAGTATCAATTTATTAAAAAAATTTGATTAAAAATATAATATTTTATAGAGTTTTTACCTCCTTAAAAAACGTGAAAAAAATCAAACGACTTTTATTTTGAAACGGAGGGAGTATCAGTGAGGCTTTGACATATGTATTTAATAGATGATTTTATATAATTTTAAATTGAATATATGTTTAAGTGAAAAATTCGATATTTAATAGTAGGTGATTTGATGTAATTTAATTATCCTAACTAGGTTGTGACTATCCAAACACGCCCTTAAATTTACCGGAAATGCCAGCCGAATAATACGTGTCGAGATCTATGCATGCAAGACGCCACGACACTTGTCTTCCCCAATTCCCAAATCCCTAATCCCCAATTACACCACAGAAGAAGCTAAAATCCAAACAATCGACCGAACCACCGGAAATGCCAGCCGAATCCGAACAAACTGCAGCCATTCCATTGATCCTCCCAATCCCCACGGAAATCGACGAAGATGGGATTAGCCCTAACTCCGGCGGCGGCGGGAAGAGAGGCAACCGGCAGAGGAGGCCGAGGCCGTCGTGGAGCTTGGGGGAGTACGCGAAGAGCATAGTGTACGGCGGGATGGATGCGATCGTGACGTGCTTCTCGCTGATATCGTCCATCTCCGGGGGGAGGTTCACTTCCGGCGACGTGCTGGTGCTGGGGTTCGCGAACCTCGTCGCCGACGGGATCTCGATGGGGTTCGGCGATTACGTGTCGAGTGCCACGGAGAAGAATCTGGCGGCCAAGGAGAGGAAGGATACGGTGTGGGCGGTCACAGGGGATGGTGCGGTGGGGGCGCGGGCTCGGATGGGGAGGGGCTTGATCAAACGGTACATGGACCTCGGCATGGACTTTGATGATGCTTCCACGGTCAGTCACTAATCACTGATTCTCTATTAACGGTTTAGGGTTCGTTTGGATTATCGGTCATTACGACTTATAATACGGAGTATATGTTATAATGCAATATTGTGCATTATAAGTCATAATGCACTATATTTTTGTGGGTTATATGTATCGAACTTATTTAGCATTTTGTTAAAATCCTTCGTAGACACAAAAGATGAGGAAACGGTGGTTAAATTGCATTTTAAAAATACATAGTGGTTTATGCCACAAATGACAAGTGGTGGTTTTGTTCAATTTATGTGCCATTACCTCATTACACATTTACACTTGAGTGGGGAGAGATGAGAAAGAAAAGGATGAAGACGAGTAGGGGAAAGAGCTTGATTAGTAGGGTTGCTATTCGAGCTGAAACAGGCGAGGCGCGAGCAATGGGCAAGGAGTCAAGCTCTATTCGAGCTTCAATCGAGCCTCTTGTGATATAAGCTTAGAAATGAGGTTATATTCGGGCTTGTTTACATAGTAAGTAAGCTAGCACAAGTCGGGTTGAACTTGAGTTACTCGTTTCATATAGCAGAGTAACCTAGGGAAATTTTGCGAATTCCACAGAATTCGAGTTGGAGTTTATATTAAAAACAAGCCTCAATTTTAATCGAGTTTAAAAATATGCTGCTACTTTGTTTAGTAAAGTGAACGAGTTCGAGCCAAACTCGATCTATTCGATTTATATAAGCAACCATAAGCTTGAGAGTTGAGACATGTTTGTTGATGGGTCATTCTTGCTTTCTTCATAGTGAACCCAATAGAGAGTTAGAGACTCTAATGTGATGGGATGGTTGGGTTAAGTTCCATGTGGCTGGATTAGTCTATGAATTGTAGCCTAAATGTAATTGGGCCAACAATGGGCCTAGCCCAATTATTATATTACTAATGCTTTCAACATTTGTGAAGGACTATATTTGAAGGTGCAAACTTGTGAACTTAAGTGTGTAGGGAGGTAAATCACGAGATGTGTAAAGTACAACCGTCGTTTAACTCGCGACGAAGTGTTCATCTTTAATTCTTTAGTAGAACCATAGGATTCCTCGAATCTCGTATTTTACGTTTATGATTCTTTGTATTGTATCTTGATAAATGAACATTGGACTAAAGATTTACAAAACCAATTATAGCCTATTGTTTTACATTCTTGTGATTTTTAGGTGGTTAAAATATTTTCCAAGTACGACGATGTGCTCGTGGAAGAGACCCTAGTGTTGCAGAAAGGGACATGCCCGCCAGACGAGACTGAGAAGCCATTGAAGAACGGCCTAGTGACGTTTTTGTCCTTCATCACATTCGGTTGCGCCCCGTTACTCTCCTTCATCGTTCTCATGCCGTTCACGCACAACGATAGGGTCAAGTTTGCGGGCGCGTGCCTCCTCTCCTTGCTCTCCCTCGCCCTCCTCGGCTTCACCAAGGCCAAGATGTCGGGTGAGAACTACGTGCTCTCCGCTGCCATGACCACCTTAAACGGAGCCATTGCCGCTTCCGTTGCTTACGCTGTGGGCTGGACCCTCAGGAATGTGGCTGGCCTCGACGATACGGAGCCTTAGCTCGTAGTTCCCTATATTTCAATCGATTGTAGCTCGTCATGGGTCCACTCGAGTTTCCCCATCTCGTGGCTTGATTCGTGCGGAATTTTGTTGATGCTATGGGCTTTTTATGTTGTAGAAGAACACTAAGCTAGGGTATATTATTAACAAAGGTAAGTCAATAGTAGATTTTCTCTTTTGTTTGTGATTTGCTTCAATCCGTTGTATGTGCATTTTGGCTCTCAAGCGCTTCATATCCCTCAATAGGAAAGGTAAAGGTGCTAATCGGGGGGTCAGGTTCGGGTATATACCCATTCGGGTTCGATCAGTGTCGGGTCAGTTCAGGTTGAGTAAGTTTGGATCAAAATGGATTTCGATTCGGGTTAGGTCACAGGTTGAGTAAGTTTGGATCAAAATAAATGGATTCGGGTTGGGTCACAGGTAGTTCGATCAATGTAATTAAGGTAAGTTTAGTTTGGGTCAAAATGGATTTCGGATTGGGTCACGGTTATTTTTATTATAAAATTATGAATGTTTTTTTTTAATTATTTATTATTAAACTTTATTTATTTAGTTATATTAGATTATAAGGACCAACCGGGTTTTTTGTTTGGGTCGGGTCAAGGGTATGGGTCGACTTGGGTTTGTCTATTTTCATATTCATTTACAAATCGGGTAAAAATGGATTAGTTCGGGCCAGATTGATCGATTCTTGAATTCGTGATTGATCGATTTATTTCCTAATTTATTCAGCCAAAATATAAACAACGGATCAATAGAGAGCAGAGTGGATTTGTGATATACTATCACTCTGTTTGGTAGGGGTTAGCAACAAGCTTGAGCTATGGCGGGATAAACTTGAGCAAAAGAGCTTCCGATTGAGCAGGACGAAGACAGAGTACGCGGTGTTAAGGCTGGGCGAAGAAGAAGAAGGGGACGAGGGTGTCATCAAGGGTGGTGACCCTGTTCCGAAGAAAGACAACTTTTCTGAGATCTGTGATGCAGAGCGATGGAGGTGTAGACATGGATGTCAAGCATCGGATTTAAGTAGGCTGGCAGAAATGGAGGGATGCGTCAGGAGTTTTATGTGGCATAAAAGTTCTACTCAAGCTCAATGGTAAGTTCTATAGAGTGGTTGTGAGACCATCTTTGTTATATGGAGCAGAGTGTTGGACGACAACTAAGGCACATGAACGGAAACTCTTGGTGGCTGAGATGAGGATGCTTAGGTCGATGTGTGAGTTTACCTTGCGCGACAGAATCAGAAATGAGACTATCTGAGAAAGGGTAGGAGTGACTAGTATTCAGGCTAAGTTGCGGGAATCGAGATTCCAATGGTATGGACATGTGCAGAGGAGAGATCCAAGTGCGCCGATGCGAAGATGTGACAACTTGGCTATCGAAAGCATTTGTCAGGGTAGAGGGCGTCCAAATAAGAGTTGGGGTGAAGTGATTAGACATGACCTAGCCGCTATGGGACTCAATGAGGAGATGACACGCGATAGGATACAGTGGAGGAGTGCTATCCGGGTTGACGAACACTAGAACTTTCCTTCTATCCCAACTTTCTTACGCGCATCTTTTTCAACGTTTCTCATTTTTATTTATATATTTATTTTTAAATTATAGTTTGTAAAATGGGGCTATCATCTTTCGTATATGTTTTGTCATGGGTCACTAGAAAACACTCTCTCGACCTAGTCGGGACAAGGGTGCATACAATTTGACCCTGCTCTGAGCGGGAAATATTGGACTTCTTGTTATTGTTGTTTTTTATCACTGTTTGGTAACTAGATTATTTATGGGAAGTAAGGGGTGAGAAATTGGGAAAGAGAAAGGGAATGAAAGAAATTTTACTTTTTCATTAAATTCCACCCTTTTGATCGGTTGTAAAAACCCATTAAATTGAGCAGTTACTTGGATTTGTGATCTCTTTCCTTTCTCTTAATTGTCCACCCAAACACCGAATTTATTTTCTCTTCACTTCTCTTCCTAAAAATCCGATCACCAAAGAGGGTGTATATAGCATGGTTGGAATATTCCTATCCTTTGTGCAACCTACCATTGAGGATTTGTGTGAAATTAGTTCATATCCAATTGCATGTTTAACTTTTTCCATGCCTCCGGCATTACATTCATCCACTAGTCCACTGCATCTTTTACCTATTCCATCGAATCTAAAATATAAAATATAAAGCATTTGATCAACTGCATAATTTTTAAACAAACAAAATAGAGAAAATTTTAAAATGTCTTATACTGTAGATAAGAGAGATTATGAAAATAACCGATGAATTATTAACAAAGACAAATGCGTGTCAGATTACATCGATTTTATTTTCCTGATTATAAGGATCTACCATCTAACACAATAATATCTTGTAGATTTTCACCCTCCCCTTGTAAATTACTATAAGTTATAACCCATTAAATTTTTTTTATCTGTATATATAACCCATTATTTTATAATCGAGATGGAAGGCACTCTCGTATCAAAATTTTCAACATATTAAATATTTTTTACACTTTTTTAAAACATCGTTTACAATTTCATACTGTACTTAATACTAGTAACTATGAAATTATTTTAAAAAATAAAAATAAAATAATTGATATTTTTATAGACTTTTTTATTTTAAAAAAATCTTACTATTTCTGATGTTTTAATTAAGGGGCTGTTTGTACTTTCCAACCTTAGGAGTTGTATACTACTCCGTATAATACTGTAATAGTGTAATGTTTTAGATCGGGTTTCCCGATCTTTGTTTCTTCTTAAAATAAAGTAGGGAGTAATATAATTAAATTAAATTAATGGAAAGATGAAGCAGGTGAAAAGGTAGACTGAGCACTACCAGTTATTACTTATTATTACAGTGTATTTTTATTTTAATACTATATATACTACTATATGTTTATTAATGGCAGATCCAACAAATTCAAAAGGAAAAATAGAGAACCATAAAGAAGAAGAAGACAAGGTAGCAATTTTTTTTAATAATGGTTGCTTTCATGGATGTATATTATTTAGACCTCTCTTTTTGGTTATCTATGTTTTCGATCCTGTCATTTTAGCTGACAATTCTAGCTACAAGTACCATAGGCAAGAGTTAATTAGAGGCAAGGGTAGGTATATATGTACAGTGGCGGAGTCTTGCGATTGATAAGGGTTGCTAGTACTTGTTGGACTAGTAACTATATTAGGTCGGGACAAGGGCATTCATAGGAAACTTAATAAGACGAGAAGAAATTACAAGGATCGTTTCAGTCAGATAAAGTGGAAAATTGTAGGTAAAATTGCTTCTCCTAATTGTCTGAATTACAATAATTTACTCTTGCTTTCTTCAATCCGCTTTGATAAAAGACGGAACTTTCACACATAAAAACCCCCAATTTGGTTACTTTGATTGACACTTGAATCAAACTTGAATTATAACTTTCCCTGTGGATCGACCTCTTACTTATTGTTATACTAGCTATAGGTTTGAGTTTTCTTTGACGGATCAACGACAGGTTTTCCCTCCGTCAAGTCATGAGATCCCTTTTTCAAGAAAAATATACTAAACATCAGCTTCGGGGATGGAGGAACCCCAATTTCCATGCACCTCATGATGAAACTGGTAAAGAACATTCAACCATTCGGAACTATCTGCGCAGGAATTAAGTTGTACTCTCCCAAAAACTCCACAAAAATGGGATGTAGCGGAAGTCGAAATCCTTGAGATAAACTGGCAGCATAGACAACCAAACAATCTTCGTATGCGTCTAGACAACCTCCTCCTTTATCAAGAAGAAAAAATTCCATCCCAGCAGGCCAAGGAAAGATTTGAGAAATAGCTTCAAGATCAACTAACTCCGGCAAGGTGGTACATCCCCTAATATCCTCAACGGGAGATCGCCGCGGACGGACTCTCTCAGCCACTATCAAAGGACGAGTAGAAGGAGGAGGCCGAAGGGTGAAGTTCCCGTGAAAAAGACAAGTATCCAAGTCTTCAAGCGTGTATAAGGGGGTATCCAGATCAGATAAATTCTCTTTAGAACGAATCTTTAAAGGAACTTCCGCCACACCAATGGGAGAAGTTGCATATGATACCCAAGACAATTCAGGTTCTTGAGCAGCTGCTACAAGATGAGAAGTAGAGGAGGGGCCCGCGTCGTCAGAAGAATGAAGTCCCGATTCACCCGCGTCTGTAGAAACACCATCTCCTGCGCTTCCCTTCGAAGAAGAAGAAATTGTGTAAGGAGAGGAATAGTAATCAGGGTCAGAACGCTCCCGTCGCCTAGGGCTGATCAACCGGTCTGGACCGGACCGGACCGGACCGGACATTCCGGTCCCGGTCCGATCCGGTGGACCGGAATTTTCAGAAACTTGGACCGCGGATCGGACCGGGACCGATAAATATGATCCCGGGTTTTCCGGTCCGCGGACCGGAAAGACCGGTTGGACCGGTTTGATGCCTCAGCCCTGTGTTTTTTTTTTGTGACACTTTGCAGCAGCCCCAAATTTGTATTTGTACATTTATAACAGCTGTATTTTTTTTCCTTCATTTGGACAACTTTACAACAGCTGTATTTTACAGCAATACAACATTACAGTAGCCTTAAATCTGTATGTACATAGCAGCATGTTATCCCTATTAAAGTTTATGTAATCTGCATATTAAAGTTTATGTAATCTGCATATTAAAGTTTCTGTAATCTGTATGTGATGCGGGACCATCCAAGACACTATCCAAGACACATTCGGACACACCTATGATGCGAGCTCGTGCAATTGAAGTCATCCTCAAGAGGAAGAAGAAGGCTCCACCATGGGAGAAGGTCCAAAGGTGCAAGCTTGGATTAATCACGTTTTAGACTCCCGTTCAGAAGTTTGACAGCTTTTCGACGTCTCTGTAAAATGGGTCGTACGGCTTCAATATTAATCGGATTGAGGCGTGTCATACCTTGTTGGAACGAGGACGAAGAGATCTACAACTTTGCTGTTGAAGGTTTTTCCAGATTCGTCCTAGAGTTTGGTCGAAAATCAACATTTTTGCAAGCTGTCATGTTTTGACGGGATTTTATAGTATTTCCTATTTTAGAATATTTCTTAAGTTATTTTAGGAAACTTTAAGATTATTTTAATTAATTCCTATAGTTGTTAGTTTTATTAAAATCAGCCCAGCAGGCCTATGTTATGGCTATATAAGCCGAATGCCTTCTTTGTAATCAAACACGTTGAATTTTATGAGAAAAGCTCTCTTTTTGTGTGAAACACAATGAGTGTTTGTCGATTGAATAGAGCTGTGCTCTTCAATTGAAACTATTGGTATTGATCTAGCTTGGTTTGCTTTGCCGTTCATCAACTTCGCAAGACTTGGTGAATCTAGTATCCACAAGCCCCCTCCTTGTGCCTTCAAGTTGTCCGCTTGATTGTGTAGGGTTGTAGAGGCGGGTTGTGTAGTCATTGGTATTGGTTCCTACCCTCTGAGGAGGCCTGGGGTCTTTATCTTGCGCTGCATAGATCGACTCAGTCCTTATCAGGTCGTGCCTTTTCATTCTTGCAATTCAATTTCGAGTCTTTGTTCATCTTTATTCGAGTCTTGTTCTTTCTTTAGAGTCGACATCAATTTCAGTTCTGATCTTGGTGTTCTTTCGTCGTTCTTGGTTGATCTTGAGCATTCTTGATCGATTCTTGAATATTGCTTGCTGCGTTCTTTGAGTCTTGTTGAATTCTTGATCATTCTTGATTGTTTCTTGCAGATCTTGAATCATCTTGTTGAGTCTTGTTTTAGTTCTTGTTTGTTGTCGAAGATCGGACCACCTCACGGCTAACCCCGTATCAGTATGTACACAGCAATACAACATTACGCCCCTATTGTGCCAGTAATCAATTGTATTTAACAGCTGCTGGAAATATTTCCTTGCTTCTTCTTCGTTCAATCTTCCTTTACATGCCTGGCTCAAGAAAGTAGCAATATAAGGATTTGAAGAAAATTTTAAAACTATCCTTATAGTCTTGCCAACAGCGTAAAAAAATATTCATTGATGAAACAAGAATGAAAAGAGAAAATAAGAAAAGAAAATTGGATTTATCACTAACTTACATTTTATCAAAGAGTTCACCACCTGTGACAACCTCTAGAACATATATCTTTATCTTGCTTCCCATAACCTACACAACAATTAACCCCAAGTGAAAAGAACAGTGACCGTCTTAAGACAAAATGCAATTTTAATGATAGAACTTAAAAATGTTGCAACAAAATCATAAATGTGCGTTACTAACTAAAAACCATAGACAACACCACATTGAAGATGTAAAATATTATCATCATTATACATATGAGATAAGACCTGCTGTTGAAATTTTACAAATTGAAATTTCACAAATGGTCCTTCAGATCTGTTGAAATTCCACCATATATATGCAAATGCAATGAATGAAAAACCATATGATTCACATCTTTTGTCAACAATACCACAAGAGGATTATCTTTTATATTAGCTGTTATACAGCTTTTTTTTTCCTCTTATGAGAAATGTCTAAGATCAATGAGGAATCGTTTCATTGATGAGTATGGCTCAGCCATCGAGCGTGATCGTGTTCTCGCATCATTGATCTCAACACAATTGACATATGACATTTCCTTAAGCGATGACAATTAATTAAAAAAACAAAGAAAAGCTGAATTCCAAAACAGAAACATGTCAAATTGAAGCAATTAACAATCTTTAAGTTAAGAGACGCAAAAAAACAAAGACCTTTATCACATGGAGACAATCAATTGGTTGATCAACCTACAGACAAACCAACACCAAATATCTGAAGATTAAACACAATCATTCCCAAAACTCAAAACATTTTACAAATTGAAATTTCTTAACGCTAAATTTAAAATTGGGATGAGATTATTCAATCTTAGTCTAGAATATTTATGATTTCTCCAAATCAATACTGAAATCGACATTAATTTGTCAAAATTTAAATAAAAAAACCTAGATCTAAAAGTGAAACGGAGAGATAGGGACGTCACTTACTGGCGCCGAACGGAGAGACTGAGAGAGGGATGGTGGCCTACTGGCGTCGGCGGTGGCTAGTGTGGCTTCAGGCGAGGGCTAGTGTGCCGGAGAGACTGAGAGAGGGATGGTGGCTTCTGGCGAGGGCTGACTGAGAGAGCGCTTGAGAGTTGAGAGAGAGGCGGCGAAGTGAAGGGGCAAGGGTTTCTTTGATGAAATGAAACGCGTACACAAAAGGCACGCCTCAGTCCTCACCCTTTTTTTTTTTAATTTAATATAGGGAACCCGGTCCAATTCCGGTCCGGACCGGAAATTCCGGTCTGGTCCCGGGTTTGGACCGGAAACCGGAAATCAGAATTCTTTGGACCGTGGACCAGACCGTAAAATCCCGGTCCGATCCAAAGACCGTAATTTCCGGTCTGGTCCCGGTCCGATTCCGGTCCGATCCAAATTTTGCCCAGCCCTACCGTCGCCTTCTCACCTTAATGGGACTGTCTGTAGCCTGTAGGGCCAATCCGAGTAGAGGTGGGTACGGATCGAGACGAAGACGACTCTGATGACGACTCACTGGAGCCAGAAGAGGAAGAAACCTCAAGGGTCTGACGCGGATGAGAAGTTGAAGCGACGTCACCTCTCCACCCCTCCTCCCTTTCAAACTCATCCAATGCATCTTGCTCTCCGCTAAGGTTAGCCATCCCCGAAGAAACTAAAGAAAACCGTGTGAAGAGTTGCACACGCGGATTATAAGTCTCGATCAAAGGAAAAACAAGTTTGGGAAAAGAAACCACCCTTACATTTCGATCTAAAAATCAAAAAGCTTGGAAAAGCTAAGAAAAAAGAAGATAAACATTCTGGAAAAGTATGAATAAGAAGAACTATCTTGATTTTAAAGAACTCTGCCGAAAACTTTAACCGGAAAAAGACCACCGATTAAGAAACACCAGCGGAAAAAAAAAAGGCAGAAAAGAACAAACTTTGAAAAGTAGAATGAGACAAGTGATGAAGTAAAAAACGGAACGGGGTAATTTATAAGAAATTACCAACTGTAAAGTTTCCCAACGCAAACTGGGCCTAATGGGCTCTTAATGGGCTTTTTAAGAAAAGTTTCGGCCCATCTTATCTGCATAGCCTAATAACGAGGCAGTTTAGGCACTCCGTCGTTTTTCGCAATAAGAATATCGACCCGCGTCAATCCCATCCGGAACCAACCCGGCCCGAGGAGCTGTGACGAAACCGGTCGAAAAACATCTAAGAATAAATAGGAAAAATAATGATAAAAAGGGGGTAAAACGACTATACACATCATCCGTGGACTAAGACAACCACTCATCTCTTGCGATTACCCCGTCCGCGAACAAGAGAAGGGGACACGTGCCCTACATACCCACATCCCACGAAGAAGACACGTGTCAGTCAAAGAGCGACACGTGTCGAAAGACGGAGGACTTCTCGTCAGCTATAAAAGGGAAAAGTATAACTATAGAGAGAGGACTTTTGGCCGAAAAGAGAGAGAGAGAGAGAGTTGACCAGACAAGATGGCATATTTTCTCCAGGACAAGATCCATAAAAAGAGAGACGATAACAAAGGAGAAAAACCGCTCCGCGGATGAAATTAGGTCACATCTGCGTGTAATCGAAGGGGTCAGTATCATAAGCCAAGAGTCTGAGGTGAGGATCGAGGAAGTTGTGACCGTCTTCTCATATCGAACAGGAAATGACAGGTAAACGATCTGTCCATATTTCTTTGATGAAGTCTCGAAATAGAGCAAGTCCTGTAGGGATTTAGAACCTCCCACGACACAGGTTGGGCCGCGCCGAATTTCTCGATGCTGGTCAGGTAAGCCCATCAGGAGCGCCCCGGGTCCCACGAGGTCCACCTCCGGGTCCCATCGAAAGTGGAAACCTGAAAATTGAGTTTCGTCAGATATGATTTTAGGGAGGTAGTCGAAAACGGGTCTTACATAGTCCCCTATGTGATTATAATCCTTGTGTATTTCTGTTTTGTGGAAATTGACAATTTGGGGGCGGTTCTTTTATCGTTAATGTGTTAAGTTTTCGTTTTCTGCTCATACAGAATTTGGTGAAATTGGGGCGCACTTTGTTGTCGCTGCAACAGTTCCTACCTGATGGTGATCCCGGGAAGAAGGAGGCGCTTTTGTCTTCCCCTAAAATGAAAAAAATAAAAATAAAAGAAAGTCAGAAAATGTAAGAGTTGAGTGTCTTGTGTCAGAAAAACAGATGTGGAAGAATAAACTTCTCTCTATTTTGGATCATTTTGGATCCCATGGAGTTACTAAAATAACTTCATGTGAAGTTGGTTAAATCCTAACCACTTAATTCTAACTAAATGGTTTAGATTTAAATGTATTTAGCCATTTTTTAATTTATTTTTTAGGGTCGATGCATTCCTATTGGGTAATCCTAACCACTTAATTTATTTATTTTTTCTTTTTTTTGAACGGAAGACACCCACTATGGTATTACCATTGTGGGTGCTCTTATAGGTTGATTTCTTTAGCTATTATTGCTGCTGCTGCAATTATTTCCTTGTCCTGTAACTAATTTATTAATTCCTTGTGGGTGTCTTGTTGATCTTGATCCAGATGCAATATCCAATCTAGAGAAAGCTGTTGTGCTTAATCCCAAGGTTGCTCTTACTTGGTGGGATTTGGGAAGGGCACAACTTTGCTTATCATTATTTTTCCCTGATATTGAGCGGCTGAAGTTTTCTTTGCCACGGCTAAACACTATTTCACACTTGCACATGAGGCGGTAATTGTTATCTTATCCCACCTTCATAGTATATTGGTGTTTCTATTTTTTTTTTACCTATTTGACTTTCTCAAGTAGTTGGTTTCTGTTGTGCCATGTAAGAACCCGATAATCCGAGCTACCTCTACTCCGTTGAATTCGATGGGGTACGTTAATAACTTCTATTTATATCCAAGTTTGATTGGAATAAATAAAACGTTCTTTATATGAATCTTTTTGGAACTTCCCTCACTCGTTCTTTTGCACTTGTGTGCTTGATAATACATTTTTTCTTTCCTTTATTTTATTCATAGATGCATGAATACCACGCTAAGAAGTTCCAGAACAGAGAAGCTGCAGCAGTTGCTCCATCTTCATCTTGTCTGATCACGGTATTTTGTTTCCCTTGTATTATGTCACTTCAAAGTGTTAATATGCCTTGAATTGGGCTTATTATTTGTTTTGGGTTTAGGCCCATTGTCTGACTAGGGTTTCATGAGGCACTATATATACTCATAAACCTAACAATTTGTAACCTAGTTTCTTGTTTGCCTCCATAATAAAGATCCCTATTTCTCTGCCCGTGGAGGTAGGTAACACACCGTTGCCGAACCACGTTAAATCTCTGTGTCTTTCTTCGTCTGTTATCGTTCTCGTTATAACAAATTGGTATCAGAGCTTGGTTGTGATTTCTGTCGAGAATGATGTCTGGATCTGTAGTGAAGATTGACAAGTTTACTGGAAGAAACTCTTTCAGTCTGTGGCAGATAAAGATGCGGGCTTTGTTGAAGCAACAAGGTTTATGGGCACCGTTAACCGCCGATAAGAAGGGGGCAGATACAACCACCGCTGAGTACGGCCTTCTGGAGGAGAAGGCTCATTCGACGATCATGTTGTGTCTCGCAGACGATGTCATAATAGAGGTTGCTGATCAGGAAACTGCTGGTGGCTTGTGGCTGAAGTTGGAGAGTTTGTACATGACAAAGTCTCTGACGAACAAGTTGCTTATGAAACAACGGTTGTTCGGGCTGCGTATGCAGGAAGGTACACAACTCAGAGATCATCTTGATCAACTTAACACGTTATTACTTGAATTGCGTAATATTGATGTTAAGGTGGAGGACGAAGATGCTGCCCTAATTCTGCTGGTATCCCTACCCCCCACATACGAGAACTTCGTTCAGTCGTTCGTCGTTGGGAAGGATACCATCACACTGGAAGAGGTTAGATCGTCGCTTCACAGCAGAGAGTTGCGTCTGAAGGCAACCGCGTCGGTTACAGACAATCAGGCTTCCGGGCTTATGGCCAACGGAGGCAATTCTGATGGTAGAAGGGGCAAGAAGCAAGGTCGCAAATCAGGCCCTAAACCAGACGACGTTTGTAACTACTGTAAGGAGAAAGGTCATTGGAAGAATGACTGTCCTAAGAAGAGGCAACAAGAGCAGAAATCTGGATATGCAGCAGTAGTTCATGGTGGAAATACTTCTGAGGAAGATATTGTTCTACTAGCAGGCAATCGCACAGATCATGATGTGTGGTTTCTTGACTCAGGTGCGTCATGTCACGTATGTTCTAGAAGAGAGTTGTTTACAACATATAGATGTGTAGACAAGGGCAATGTTTCTATGGGAAATGATGTCATCTGCAAGGTTGTTGGGATCGGCTCAGTCAGGCTTCGGACAAACGATGGGAAGTTTCGCACATTGGAGGAAGTCAAACATGTGCCATCTATGACAAAGAATCTGATATCCCTAACTGTGTTAGACGACAAGGGTTTCAGATACACAGGTTATGGTGGAAAGTTGCGCGTGTTTAAGGGCTCTAATGTGGTTTTGCAAGGAGTCAAGCAGGGAAAGGGGACTTTGTATACCCTACAAGGTTCAGCCGTCACAGGTGCTGCAGATGCTGTTTCAGTCAACGTTAGGGAGACTGTTGCTGAGGAGGTGGAGTTGAACTTCACTCCAGCAGAGACTCATGCACCTGAGTTGGTCACTGACCAATCATCACAGACAGGTACTACTGAGTCAGATACTGGTGAGACAAAGAATATACCACTAGACACGGGAATAGGTGGAGCTGTACATCGGAGTATTGCTCTAGATCAACCAAGAAGGGTTGACATCAGGGGGCCTGCGAGATACAGGTCTAATGATCTGGTGGGATATGCTTTGCATGTGGCGGAGGATGGTGCTCCATCCAACTACAAGGCTGTTGTTTCTGGAGGTGAGTCAGTACACTGGCAAGCTGAGAAGAGAATCAGAGTGAAGAAGGTGAGAATATCCGATAATCATGCTGATATGTTCACCAAGCCAGTTCCGGAGAGCAAGTTCAAACATTGTTTGGACTTGTTTAATATCACCAACTGTTGAGCTGCCCTGCGGGGCAATCTGAGTCCTCATGTGAGGACAAATCTGAGGCAGAGAAATGTCTGGCACTTGTCATGGTGCATCTGTTTCTGAAAGGAGATTCTGGTACATCTGGCATTGAAGCGCATCTGGTACATTTGGCATGGCATTGCATTTGGTATGTCTGGCGCTGCAATGCGATTGGTACATCTGAGAGGATTCAAGTCAAGGTGGAGATTTGTTAATATGCCTTGAATTGGGCTTATTATTTGTTTTGGGTTTAGGCCCATTGTCTGACTAGGGTTTCATGAGGCACTATATATACTCATAAACCTAACAATTTGTAACCTAGTTTCTTGTTTGCCTCCATAATAAAGATCCCTATTTCTCTGCCCGTGGAGGTAGGTAACACACCATTGCCGAACCACGTTAAATCTCTGTGTCTTTCTTCGTCTGTTATCGTTCTCGTTATAACAAATTTGTTGGGGGAAGGTCTTGTTGGGCCCGACCAGAAAGCCCAACATATAAGCCGGACCGGGGCACCATCCCAAAACCAATTGGCATTAGGTGGAGCAGCCCATCCACTTATATGTTGGGTTCAGAATCATCCACAAATCCCCCTCTCACTTGCGACCAGAAAGCCCAACATATAAGCCGGACCGGGGCACCATCCCAAAACCAATTGGCATTAGGTGGAGTAGCCCATCCACTTATATGTTGGGTTCAGAATCATCCACAAATCCCCCTCTCACTTGCGAATCCATCACAAGTCTAGCCCGGTTGGAATCGAGACCTCCACGCAACGGGTTCGACTAACCCGTCATCGATACAGTGTTGGGGGAAGGTCTTGTTGGGCCCGACCAGAAAGCCCAACATATAAGCCGGACCGGGGCACCATCCCAAAATCAATTGGCATTAGGTGGAGTAGCCCATCCACTTATATGTTGGGTTCAGAATCATCCCACTTCCGATGTGGGATTCACAAGTGTCCCAACACAAAGCAAGACCTATCGCACAAAGTTGTCAATGTTAATGTTGCAAGTAACTTAGTAAGAGTAGTCAATTTTATTATTGTTATCTGCATTTATCTATCCATCAACTAGTCGTTCCTAGGAATTGGTTAGCAATTCACATTGCTTGTGAGGACTCACGTATCCAATACCTGGTTTTAGTCATGGAGAACTTGAGATTCCATGGTTAAGTTGTATGTTTTTATTTTTTTGGTACTGGTTTATGCTTCAAGATACATGTGCACTTTGGACAGTTAGTTTAGTTAGGCCAATGGTGTTTTACATTACAAATCTTCTCAATTATGAATGACATAATCAATCATGTTGATACTTTCTCCTTGTATATGTTTACCGGCTTATGAGATGATGCACATTAAACTAGCATTTTAATTCACATATAAAGTACATTTTGAACAAAGATGAGAGTTCTAATGCTCTGTAATTATCAGGGGCTTGAATGCAAGTTCCGTGACTTGGAACTGTAGGAAATCTTCATTCACATATGACATCGGACTTTTGCGTGCGGTTGGATTCTAGATGGAGAATTACGACTTGGGTTTTCAATACCAGCCGAGGTTGATTGCCTTTGATTTCACTTAAATCTTTTATGTGAAAGATGTTGGCATATTTGTGAGTGTGTTTGATTCAATCCGAAATAGTTTTTTGAGTGCATTGAAGCGTTTGGTGTCGAGCCGACAAGAAATGTTGACTCTTCGCCGGATAGGCGTCAGAGAAAACCTTGGAAGCAAAACAAGCACCTCTCATCAAGCGGGCAAAAGTTCAACTTTGAATAAACTACTGAAGAAGAAGGTAAAAGAGGGACATTTTACAAGTTTACTCCAAAATGATCTTTGTAAAGCAAAACAACTATACATTTTCACAGAAAATATCACCATCTAGAATAGTGAGGAGAACCAACCAAATCGAGTTGTTGGATTTGCATTATGATCGGCCCCAGACTCAACCCAGTATCCCAAGCTCTTGTAAGATATTGTAAGGGGGCTTATCTTCTCTCTTTCTCATTACCTTCTTTGTGGAATAGATAAGGGAAGACCTTCGTCAACGGATTCAACAGCGCTGAAAGATATCCAGCCATCATCTAGTAGGATATCAGCACATCGCCATGGATCATGCCGTCTTTACACCTGTTGAATAAGTGTTGGCAATGGCTATAACAGTTAGTCATATTGACCTCATCGTTCGACAACATGATGGCATCAGCATCAGTTGAATCTCTCGGTGCCAACCACTGGTCATATCCTCCAGCATCAGGTGCTGACGGAGTTTCACTGCTATGAATCTCATTGTAAAGATTAATTACTGATTATATCTTATATCATTCAAGTTAGCAAGCAACAACAAAGTAAAATAAAATTGCATTGGTTGATTGAATTGAAACTGATATCAGACAACAATCGACATTTCATTGTGGTATTATTCTCAGGATATGCAAATAGTTTTGGGAAAGCAATGATTCTCGGAAGTTGGGTGACTACTGAAATTTGTTCTGATTGCATTCGATAGGACTCCCAGAGGACCCCAATTCCCCCCGACTTGCCAATAGCTGGAGACCAGACAGCATAGTCAAAGCCCGATGTCATCCAAGTTTCCTCCTCCGGAATTTTATCCGCTTTTGTTTCAGCGAGAGCGAGAATCTGAATGGATTCGTTAATACCCTTAGCATGGATATTTGTCCAAAATGATTTCTTCCCTATACCACGGCAATTCCAGTAGGATATCTTCATCTAACAGTCATAAACGGGTTAAGGAGAGAGATTACATGTCTTAACCCAGACAAAGGATTCCAAGAGAGATTTATGTGGATCTTGCTAAACTGATGAATGTATTGAATTTGGGTGAGAACACATGACAGCGGGAACACCCACCTGTCGACAAATAGTGAGTGAATCTTATTCCAACAGACGGTGAATCTAGCAGTAAGGGGGTAGAGCGTGTATCTTCCACTGCTTAGATGATTGGATGAGCTAGTAGCCCCTGAGTTTCTCTTCGACACTCTGGCAGTTGAGCCATGGCAGGGCGCTGCGACGGATTGTGAATTTGTTACTGCAAGGTTTCCCGCATTGCTAGAGTAAATCCTCAATATTTGGTGGTAATTGTGTATGATTACTTGTCGGTTGAACTATGTTTTTCCTAGTTGAGTAGTAGCTACTGCATTTGCTACGAATCGATTCAACTTCGAATCCACTAAGTCTGCAGACCGGGGCTGTGCTACTTTGATTGCACACCTTGACACATTTGAAATACGCCACCATGTCCCATTTTCAAGCTTCCTAGTAGTTTTCCACCGGTGGAGTATACTGATCTTCGAAGTATTCAAGTGGACGTAGCCTTTGTTTCGTAGAGCTTCTGCTAGGTAGTTGATTTTTATGTGAATTGTTATTTGTTTAATGGGAACCATGTGTTCCAATGGACTTACTGCAGGTAAACAAGGGTACATGTAAATTATATCTTCATCAAAGTGGTTAGATCGGTTAAGCAAACATACACAATAGACAGTTCATTACTACTTAAGCCGAACCAAAGATGCTTCCATTCATATTTTTTACATAGCCTAGCATACTTCTTCCACCAAAGAATTAACATCCAAACTCTACCTACTAGAACATCCTACTACAGGGGCTTACATCTCCTAAATGAGACAATATATTCCCACAAATTACATATTTACACAAAAGTGTGGGAATAACAATGAAGAGCACACTGTGGGTGGCTTAAGACTTACCAATGCAAACGACTTTCTGGAAGAGCAGTAGGTGAGATTTCACTTTTCTCATACCCAACCATTGTTGTAGAAGAGTCGGGCTGAAATAAATAAACCTCAGACTTCGTCAGAATCACTGAGAATGATTACATCTACTATCATCACTTGGGCACTTGAATTACAGTCCCCATTTCCCAGAGGCATGTCACTGGGGGAAAGAATCAACTTCAACACTGTCCTTGAAACTTGTGAATGCACCATCTCTATGGTCCTCCGAGGAACTACTGCTCACAGTAATGACTTTGTGCTCAAATTTTGTAACTTGAGTATCAAGTAGATTTAACGCGGACACATCCTCAGGCTGACCAACAGTACTAGCACCCATATTTTCCTGCTTTACAGATGCAGTATTATCATGCTTCCAAGATAAATTTTCATTCATAAATGGCTTTGAGGGTTCAGAAGAAATTGACAATGAACCATCAGGACAATGCCACAGCGAGAGATCCTTGAAAGCATCGTCAGTCTTAGCACGCCATGACCCATCTGGCTTTAATTCAATTTCACTTATCTCCTCTCTGCTATTTCGCATCTATTATTTCTTCACCTTCTCCCCCAAATTAAAACAAGCGTTCATGGAGTTCACAGGGGTGGAGAAAGAGCGAAGGGTCCATGGAGTTCACGGGGCCATGCCTACCTTCGTCTTGCTCGACAGTGGAGGTTCGATTTGCTTGGAAGCGAAAGCGGTGCTGCTGTCGGCGCTAGGCGAATTCACCTCCCCTCGTCCTAATTTTGGTTGTGTTCTCTATATCGCTCCCCGGAGGTCGTCCGATCCTTCAATAATGGATCTGATGTAATCTCTCACTTTCTATATCCATAAATTTGCAGCAATCTATATGGAATCTTCACATTTTGTCAATTTTGTCTGTTGATGCTTTTCGATCATTTGCAATTCGCAAGTGTTCGACGGGATCGATTTTCCGATATTACGCTACCATTGTAACTGTTTTCGTGGCTCTCACAGAGACGGAATGGGGCCTCATATTCAAGTTCTGGAAGATTCGGTTTTCCTCTCGTCAATCTCATATTCTTCAATTGATGGTCTATTGAATTTTGTCTAGATTGGACCTTGTGAGTTGTAGATGGCTTGATGATTGGGCTTGAAATTGCAGCGAGCAGCCAATCCTACCGCTCGAGGTGCTGCTCGGGAGTAGCAAGATGCATAAGAAATCATACCAGAGGTCATCGAACCGGCCTGAGACCGACGTCCTTGCAGATGATGGACGAAGTTTCCATTGATTTGCTTGAACGGAGTTTCATCTTCTCCGATAAAAAAAGTCCTAAGATACATTAAGAGGTGAATAACAAAGTGTTATTAGTGGTGTCACCATCATAAAAAACAGTGGCACCAAAAAGGTACAAAGTTGTGTCACCACCAGTATAGAATGAAAGAATGGTCAAGTCTTATTAGTGGTGTCACCAAGGAAAAATAGTGTCGCCACTGCTGTCATCACAATAAAAAAAAGTAACGACTACTGTCATCAAAAGAAAAAAAAAACCTAGGTCAGGAGAAAGTGTTACTAGTAGTGTCACCACAATAAAAAAAATGTAACAAACACTGTCACCAAAGGAAAACTCTAAGACACAAAAATGTGTTATTAGTAGTGACACCACAATAAAAAAATGTAATCGTTGTTGTCATCAAAGAAAGACAACACTCCGTTAAGAGATGAATGACTAAGTATGTTAATAGTGGTGTCATCAACACAAAAATAGTGTCACCACAAAGTGAAACAAGTAGTGTCACCACCAATGTACCAAGTGAAAGAATGGTCAAGTGTTCTTAGTTGTGTCACCAAATGTAAAAACAGTGTAATCAAGATTGTCACCAAAGGAAAACTCGTGGACAAGAGAATCACAAACCCTAAAGTGGCTAATGCTAATCAAAACAACTATTGTCACCAATGCCAAAACCCAGGGCAAAGAAAAATATTATTAGTAGTGTCACCACAATAAAAAAATGTAATCGTCAGTGTCACTACTATAAAAACAGTGTCATCACAACTGTCACCAAAGGAAAAAAAAACATAGAACAAGAGAAAGTGTTATCAGAGTGTCACCACAATTAAAAAAAAAAGCAATCACTATTGTCACAAAAAAAAAACACCTAAGACGGTGGAAAGTGTTATTAGGAGTGTCACCACAACAAAAAATTAAAAATGCAATCACTATTGTCACCAAAGGAAAACTCTAGGACAAAATAAAATGTTATTAGTAGTGTCATCACAATAAAAAAATGTAACAACTACTGTCACCAAAGGAAAACAACACTCTGTTAAGAGACGAATGACTAAGTGGGTTAATAGTGGTGTCACCAACACAAAAAACAGTGTCACCACAAGTATTCCAAGTGAAACAATGATCAAGTGTTATTAATCGTGTCACCCATTCAAGGTAAAAACAATGTAATAATTGTTGTCACCAAAGGAAACCCCTAAGACAAGGAAACACCTAGAGAGGCTAATACTAAGCAAAACTATTGTTCTCATCAAAGGAAACCCTAAGATGAGTGTTATTAGTTGTGTCACCATCCTTGGTGACAACTTTTTTTTAACGATGATAGTGTCACCACTCTTATATATCAATGGTGACACTTTTTTTTTATAATTTTTTTTGGTGACACTAATAAATTTTAAAATTGTGTCGCCGACAAACACTTAATAAAACACGTGTCACCACCCTTGTAACACTCTTGGTGACACATGTGGTGAGTGGTGACAATTTTTTTTACAACTTTTTTAAAAAATTTTTTGTGACACTAATGAATTTTAAAATTGTATCGCCTACAAACACTTAATAAAATACATGTCACCAACAGTGTTATAAGAGTCACCACCGTTCCAAGTGAAATAATGGTAAAGTGTTATTATTAGTGTCACTAAGGTAAAAACATTGTAATCACTGCTGTCACCAAAGCAAAACCTATGACAAAGAAAAATGTTAATAGTAGTGTCACCAAAATAAATAAAAAATGTAATCGCTGGCGTCACCACTATAAAAACAGTGGCACCAAAAGAAAAAACTAAGATAAGGGAAAGTGTTGTTAGTGGTGTCACCACAATAAAATAAAAAATATAACCACAGTTTGATGACAACTTTATTTGTACATTTTTTTTTATGGGTTCACACTGTCACCGAGTCACCACCCTTGTATCATCCATTACAAATACAAGGTCCATTAAAGAAAGCAATAGACAGCCAAATAGCCAATCTCTACCTTGCCAAAGGCACCCACCCACCCGTTGCTAAAAGTAATACTCCCCACAACACAAAAGGTGACTCTATAATCACTAAACTAAACCCCTAAAAAAAGCACTTCTTCCTCCTCCTTCCATTCACAGTGTCACAGAGCATAAATTGAATCCCCAAGCAACAGAGATCAAAATCAATCACCATGAAACGCAAAGATGGCAAAGAAGCACCTGCGCCGGCCAGATCATGGTCCGCCCCACCAGGCACCAGGTCTGTCGCCGCCTGTCGGAACGGGCAGTCCGTCACGGAGGAGATCGAGCGGATAAGAGGAAGAGTCGATCCATCTGGGCCGAGGCGCTTGGCGGCGTGAATTCTTCGATTGAACCTTTGTGGAGTGGCGTTTGGTGGTGCCATTGTTTTCGCAAAATCAAGGCTATGATTCGCAGGTGAAATCGTAGCCATCGTGCCTTGTTCTTCGATTCGTTTTAGAAACCGAGGGTATAGAGAGGTCAAGGTCGATTGAAAAGGGAGAACAATAGAGGGGATGAGGGTGAACGCAGAGAGCAATGGAGGTCAGCCGAGAAGGGGAAGAGGACGGAGAAGAGGTATTACCGTAATTAATAACAGGGGTAGATTGGGGATTACAAAAAAAAATTGAACATTTAGCAAAAGAGGTATACAAAAGGGGACATTTAGCCAAATAACTTCAATATTTTTCAACTAGTTGTTCCTCGTAAAAATAACATATAGAGAGGAATTTAAAATTGAGGGAATGTAGTGATTTAACCCCTTTTGCATATTTGATTAAGTAGTTAGCCTATTTAATTATTTTTTTAACCGGCTTAGACCTCATTAAATTTTAGGGTAAATTCCTTTGGTGGTCCCTAACCTTTAAGGGTTAGCCACTATCGGTCCCTAACCTTTTTAAGTGTTACTTTTAGTCCCCAACCTTTTACCTACTACTACTATTTGGTCCCTAACCTTTTTAAGTGTTACTTTTAGTCCCTAAACTTTTACATATTGCTACAATTTAGTCCTCCCGTCTATTTTCTAGTTAAATTAAACGATAATATCATTTATTGGGAATCTTAAAATATAGGACTTCTTCCTATTACATTTTAAGTCATATATTTTAACTTTTTGATTGTGTATCAATACATATAGATGTGTGTTATAGTATTTTCACATTAAAAACTCATTCATTGTGTGAAGTTATAATTTACAAATAAAATTTTGAATATATATATGTGGAAAATATTAAAATATAATAAATTATACTCTAATACAATTAGAGTTTGTATTAAAATAAAAAATAAAAATAGTTAATAAGGAAGCCCAAATTCCCAATAACTAAAATAGTTTTTCATTTAGAAAATATAATTAGAAAATATACATTTAATAAATGATATTATGTAAATAATATTTTCAAAAATAACTTTGACCATGGATAGGACATGTGGCAAAATTGCGTATCATTTAAAGTATAATATAGATATAGATATAGATATAGATATAGATTCATATCAAAATAGTAGATGCTTAACTTGTTGACACATTTTTTAATAGGATAAAAACTACACATAAAATATTTTTTTAATAATTAGCAAGTCGGAAAAAAAAACAAATATTTTAAGATTAGGGTAATATTGAACGGGGCCCCTAAAATTCATTGGACGGTCTTGCTTATAACTCTAACCCTTCTCTAATCTCTCTCGGATTTATTTAGAAAATTAAATAATTTTATCGTTTAATTTAACTAGAAAATAGACGGGAGGACCAAATAGTAGCAATATGTAAAAGTTTAGGGACTAAAAGTAACACTTAAAAAGGTTAGGGACCAAATAGTAGCAATATGTAAAAGGTTGGGGACTAAAAGTAACACTTAAAAAGGTTAGGGACCGATAGTGGCTAACCTTTAAAGGTTAGGGACCACCAAAGGAAGTTACCCTAAATTTTTCTTAGGCGTTCTAGACCCTTCCTGCTTTCTCCTTCACCCGACGCTCCTTCCCGGCGATTCTCCAATTTGCCGTCCAATGTCTTCTCCCTCCCTCCTGGTGAGATTCTCCTCCTCAAAAACAGATCTGAGTATACGATTGAAGGAGCGGATTGGCTACGGTTGAAGGAGGTGCGAGGTGCTCTGTGATTTTCTAGGGTTGCTTTGGTGTTGTCAATGGCTCCGCAGCGTAGGAAAGGGGCGAACACCAAGGGGAAGGTCCGAGATGAGTTGAGCTTGGTGATCTTGTTCTCGCCAAGGTGAGGGATTACCGCCCTGGCCTGCTAAGGTATTTGCTCCTCTCCCTCTTTCTCTATCTATGGATTTTTTTTCCCTGGTTGATTGATTGATTTCGTTTTGTTTCGATTCTGAGTTTGGAATTTCCAGATTGTTTTCAATTTGTGTGAGGGCGAGAGGGGTTTCTTCTGTGTGTGACACTGATTATCTCTTCATAATGTTGATCTTCTTGGAATCTACAATTTTGATGGATATATGGTTTGATTTGGGGCAAAAATATCGAGATTTAATTTTGATGAATCTACAATTTAAATTGTCATCAAAGCGGACGAGTATGAGTTAAGAAATTGTGCTTGGAATCCTTGGATATAAGCTTGAAAAATTTGTCTGAGCTCATGGATCCTATTTACAAAAATTTCACACTTCATGTGAAACTTGCTCTTCTAGTTTGATTCATTTGAAAACATGTAATGGTGCAGTGGATGGGTGATTTTGAATTATTTCAGGCAGCACTGGGATGTGATCAGTCATACCAATCTACCTTAACAAGGAGCTTATCTCTTGTTCTGGAAGAATCTGCTTGCTTTCTTGTGGGCGAGCTGCTAAATTTTGACGGGTTGAATGAGTTGATGGTGGTGTTTTGATGAATACTTGATGTGCTGAACATTCTCTTACAATCTGCTACTGCCTTGTTTTGTTGTGTATGATATAGCAGATGTAGCTAGCAGATACAAGAGGTTAGAAAGGAAGCTACAATTCTTGATGAATATCTTGAACGAATTGGTGTATTGGAAGATGAGTTCCCTTATCTTGTACGATTTGAAAGTAATATCACTGAAAGCAATGGCTCTTCATGGTAGGTTCTGTTTTTATTATGAAAAAAGATGATAAACATGATCTCCCAGATTTTGTGAATTTTTGGTGTAATTTTGTTAAGTTTTCTCGTCATGTTTACTCTCTGACAGTATGGCATCAGTTTGTGGTGGATGTTTAGCATTACAAGATGCCAGTGTTCCACAAAAGTGTTCAAATTGTTGGCATAGCCATGGGTTTGGTTTTGGATACAGAAAGAATTTGGAGGTGATGGAACTCCACTCATTTTGTTTGATATAACAGGATCTGATGATGCTTCTGGAGATATGGATTTCAAGGTATATGTTTGTTTCTATATATTGATAGTCTTTTGTCACATTTGTTGAATGGATAAGCTTGTTATGGGAAAATGATAACTCGGGAGGATGTACTAATTAATTCCATTATCACGCAGGTTGCAGGAAGTAAAGATGGGATTACGGCATTCCAATTGGACATCAAGGTTATCATCACTTGCATTTATAACTTTGATAGGATATGTATCCGTGTGTATGAATATGATATGCTTCTTTTCTTAATGTTCTAACACAAATTGTAATATATACATATTGAATTGAATTACAAATTAATCAAGAATGTCGCTGCTGAATATCAAATGATAGGATTTTAAGGGTGAAATATTATTAAGTCATGTATGTTCTCAATCTTCACCTAAATAGGATTGGTTTGAATCATTACTGAATTGAATTGAAGATTTTAAATTCCGAATAAAAATCTAAAACAATATATCAATCTGAACCCGGCCTAATATATAATCAAAGTAATTGAGGACATAAATGTTAGTGATATACAATCGACTAGATTAAGCCACTTAGCAAAGGTTCCTCTTTTTACCCTTTTAATTTTATTATTAATCAATTAAATTTTGATGACATAAAAGATGCCATCAATGAAGTCTAATAACATTTTATTCTCCTGCGTCATCAATTGTATAAAAATATAATAAAAATGTCATCACAAATATGTCACAAATAAAAATGTCATCACAAATGATTGAGATCAATGAAGTGTAATCATAAATGTCATCAATGAATAAAAATGTAATAAACATGTCACCACGAGTTATTGCATCAATGAAGTGTAATCACAAACGTGTCATCGGTGAATAAAAGTAGAAGCGATGAAAATATATTGTTATACAATTGATTAAATTAAAAAAGTGGCATCAAACGATTTAATTAAAAAAAGTGGCATCAAATAATTACATTAGAAAAATGGCATCAAAACACTACTTTAAAAAAATTGTATCACATTAATGAAAAAAATGTCATCAAAAAACTATTTTGAAAAAAAATATCATCAAAATACTACTTTGAAAAAATATCATCAAAAATATGGCATCACGGTAAAAAAATATCATCAAAAAATTGACATAAAAAAGTGGCATCAGTCGTTAACAGTAAAAAAAATGGCATCAATGGTCAACGTGACATTACAGTAAACAAAGTGGCATCAAGGTTTTTTTATACTCCTGAGAGGTAACAATATTTTGATTCCACGTTTTAAGCTCTTATGTCATCAATTATATAAAATTGTCATCATAAATAATCGTGATTAATGAAGCGTAATAACAAATGTCATCCATGAATAAAAATTTAATGAACATGTCACCACAAGTGATTGCATCAATGAAGTGTAATCACAAACGTGTCATCAGTGAATGAAAGTATAATCGATGAAAATAAATCGATATATAATTGATTAAATTAAAAACATGTGGCATCAATCGATTTGATTAAAAAAATGGCATCAAATAATTACATTATAAAAATGACATCAAAATACCATTTTGAAAAATTTGTATCACATTAAAGAAAAAAATGTCATCAAAAATACTACTTTGAAAAAATATCATCTAAAATATGGCATCACGGTAAAAAACAATTATCAAAAAATTGACATAAAAAAAAGTGGCATCAGTCGTTAACAGTAAAAAAAATGACATCAATGATCAACGTGAGATTACTGTAAACAAAAAATGTCATCAAGGTTTAAAAAAAGTGACATTAAAAAAGTGTCATCCAATCATTTCATTAGAAAAGTGGCATCAAAGTGAAAATAAGATATAGTAAAATTTTGGCATCAAAACGGTAAAATATGACATCACTATATAAAAAAAAATAAAAAATAAAAATAAAAATAAAAATAAAAATAAGAATAAAAATTGGAATCAAAATGGGTTGGTCAACGGTCAAACGGTTGACCATTGACCAACCCACTCTATTGGGAAGGGGCTAGGGCAAAACTAATTAAATTGATTTAGGGCCTAAGTGCCCAATTGAATATTCAAAAAAGGCCATGTACCAAAATCACCCTTTAAAATTTCCTGTCATTGAAATTGGAATATTCTCTCTAATTGGAATTTGGCATGGCTTCTCCCATGCAAGTAGCAATAAAAGTGAGATTTTCTCGCTAAATAGTTGCTTCAAAGAAAAAAAATTCCTCGTAAAACATACACATATTTCGAGAAATTTAATATTTTTTTCGTTAATGAATTTGAATCATTTTCTCTATTTTGACCCAAGTTAATAACTGCGAAAATAAAATTTTCTCATTGATTAATATATTTAGTGACAAATACTTTCCTTGAGAAAGAACATACTTTTAGTGAGAAATTAAAATATTTTTTGCTAATAAAATTGGTGGGTTTTTCCTATTTCACAAAATTTATAACAAAAACATTGGAATTTGGCAAAGATTCTCCTATAAGTAGCGATGAGAGTGATATTTCATTTACTTGTTTTAATGAAAAAAATATTCCTAGTAAAACATAAACATATAGCGAGAATTTTAAAATTTTCTCGTCAATAAATTTGAATCATTTAGAATTTCCTCATTGATTAGTATGTTTAACGACAAAAAAATTCATTGAGAAACACCTACTTTTAGCAAGAAAATAAATCTTTGTTGCTAATAAATTTGACGTGGTTTAAAATATAACGATACATTTAAAAATCTTCCTAGTGATGGAAACATTTTCCAATAAAAGTCTCAAATTCATGGATATTGTCCTTATGAGTCAAAAAATTTATCGTTGAATAATAGGTTCCTCGCTATAGCTTCCGGGACATGTTTTGAAGTGATGAATTTGGTGTTGGATTGTTCATGACCTCGATGGGGGACAGATGGACCGGTGTTGGATTGTTATGGATTACATCTACAAGGCTTATATCCCTCTCACATTGGGCCCTTTAACATGGGCTGATCCAGCCCATCACACCCCCTTATTAGCTCATTTTATAGCTTTTGTTTCTTCCTTGTATAGGATTGCACTTGTGATGTACTATTTAAATCAGAAATATATAGATGAAGAATACAGATGTAAAAGACAAAATCAGGGACAGATGGAAGGGTGAAGAACACACAAGTAGAAAATCAACCACCAAGGCGAAGTATATACTTTATCCGATACAAACCACCTTGGCTTGCATTTCCCTGGCCTGCTATTTTGCACACATCAGAATCAAAACCTAACCTTCTTGTCAACTCCCACCTATATCATATTCAGCAGGCCCGTCCAATAGGCTGTTCAAAGAGCCCAATGGAACAGGGCCCTAAATTATTTTAGGGCCCCATGTTAAACATTTTAGGAGATATATTATTTGTTGTTCTAGTATTTCATATTGTATTGATACAAATATAAAAAGTAAAAATGGCTAAAAATATAATAGAATGTAGTCCTAAATTTTATTTTATACTAATTTATTAGTAAATCTTAATAAATACTCCTCCTAGTAAAATAGTTATATTTGACTTTTTCATAGAGTTTAAAAATAAAAACTCTATAAAATGATGAGTTTTAAATTATTTTTTAAATAATTTTGTATATTTTTATTCTTATTAAAAACTATATAAAAAATCAAATATTTTAAAATGGATGTAGTATTGAACAGGGCCCCTAAATGCATTGGACAGCCCTAATATTCAGCATACATAAACCATAGTCCCTGAAATGAATTACCATTACCCGGCGCTGCCTCTCCTCCAGCCGTAACTTGTCATTGTCAGCGTCTGCCTTTTCAAACTCCCCATTTAATTTTCCCTTCCCCAAGTAATCTCCATTTACATGGTTGCCATTGTCTTAATTTCCGTACGTGTTTATCCTGTACTATACCTTTTACCTGCACAATATCGAGCGGTAGATCTTGTAAACTTCGCCATCATCAAACTCGATCCAAAGTCAGAACACCAACAGGATCAAGATCTATATATATATATATTTGAAATGAGCGACCCCAAAATTTGGTTTTTAAGTTGTTGTCTCCCCATAATCTCCACCCAGTTCCCTCGCAGTGGCAGGCAACAATCATAGGGTATGGAAACCAAGATCAATTTGGGAATTTTCTGTATTATGTAAAACGTAACTGGGGTAATAGGAGTACAAGTATATATATAGGCAACTAACCACACCTTAAGCTAATCTAACAACTAACTAACTAACACTCTAACAAACCCGGAACAATCAACCATTGGGCTTGACAACGGGTTGGGCCTTCGGCCCATTACATCCTTCTACATCCCCCACAAGCTGGACTGGGAGGGACGATCGGACCAAGCTTGCCACAGAGATGATGGTGAGCAGAGACGCCAAGGGCCTCTGGTGAACAAATCGGCAAGCTGGGCAGCAGTAGGAACGAACACAGGGGACAAGAACCCCTCTTCTATCAATTCCCGAATGAAATGAACATCAATTCGGATGTGTTTGAGCTAACTGAATTGCGGCTCGGTTGTCACAGTGGAGACGAATAGGAAGAGGAACTTGTATGAGCAGATGATCACCCAGTAAACCATGTAACCATACGAGCTCACTCCCAGTGGCAGACATTAGCAATCCCTTTCAAAACCAAAGCAATTTTATGTTTTGAAAACAGAAAACTTGAATTTAATGGAACCAAAGGTATGGGGAATCTCACCATTAATATCAGTTTGCCCATGACTTGGACAAGAGCAGTAAAACAAGTTTCTTAAACTACCCTAGCTCTATCAATATATGGCCACCACGAGATTACAACACGATTATTTGTCTACTGTGCAAGGAGATCCATATACTTGGTGACTGATCGATAATAACACGATTAGTACTAAAATCCATTATGAGCGAGTGCAAAATGATCAGATCGAGACTAACTCATACAAGTATGCTACACAGTGTCACAGACCCGATACATTGGAGCATTGTTGATCATTCGGTGTAGGGTGGACTCGTACAGTCCATTGCTCAGAATCTGCATTTAATTTCTACGATATATATAATCCATCTGTAATTGTAACATCAAAATTGAGAAATTAACTGCATATCAATATCATACCTTAATTGAAGAGCTTTAATATCCTCATCTTGATTTACCAATGTGAGCGATCCAGTCAAGGAACTTTGTTAAAAATTCCAGCTAGTACAACAGATGGAACTTGAACTTCACAATAAAGTATTATATGCATCAAAAATTACCATAATCGGTACGATTTTACAAGTGCATAAATGATACAAGAAGAATTAGCATTTCGATCACTAAGAACTTGTAAAGGAAGGTCAAAAACAGAGAGAGCAAATACCAAACTTGTGTGGATTCAGTTACATCCAATGTCATTTTCTGCTTTCCGGTGATCATTTTCACTGGATAGCCCAGGGTAACAATCAAACGCATTACCCCAGCAGAATGGTTCTCCGACAATTTTACCTTCAAACTGATGTGATGATCCACCTAAAGCTAAAGCAATCCCTTGCATGATTTTCCAATGCAAGAAAGATCTGCTAGAGTACTGCACAGAAAATCTTGATTCAGTGCTACAGATTAGTAAAAGACTACAAGGTATATAACGTGGCAGGATGAATACCTGTGCATAGGATAGGTTGGTATATTCCTCCATCCGTGACTTCAAATTAAGAGGATTGGATGGCCTGCACAAGTTAAGAGTGCATAACACAACTTCATTACATAATTCTCAATCTCAAATACTTCCTTTGCATATACAAACCCTGCCATTTGTTCAAGTATATATCATCCACATTAAAATAAGATAAAGATTTTTGTTAATTTTACTGGCATAGTCAATTATCAATATGTAAGGCAAAACAAGGAAATCGATGGTACTAATATATTATGCCGAAGAGGCATATATTCATACGAAGTAGAGCCTCTCCCCGGCCAACAACATGTTAAATTACATGAAATCTGGCCTGACTTCTTTTAATGCTACAAAAGACTTTTAGAAAGGAAAAGCAAGGATAGACAACATACATCAATAGCTTCATGCCGATGAAGCACTCCTTTGGTTCTATTATCTCCAACTTCTTGGTAGTCCCTGCAGTCAATAGTTTGCAATTTGTCACTGACTTTATTTTAGCATTATTTGATAGTGCTGAGAAGAGGCACAGCAAGTCAGCCAGCGAGACCAACCTGTACGTACCCTGTATCACTGGACAACTTGATCTTAAGCTTGCTTTTCTTCAAGGGGTAGATGGAAGAACTGATGTGCAATATATATTTCTAACTTGTTTGATGAGAGAATCTGGAATTTCATGACCTTTCTGATCGATGAGCCAAAAAAGAAAGACAAAACCTTAATATCTAAAATCACGTTGGAAGAAGAATTGATTTCAAATTATTTGGAGAAACAAAGGGGTTGAACCAAAGAAATAACATAATTGTATTGTTGCCAAAAAAAAAAGAAAAAAAAGAATGTTGAACTCCTTGAGCTGATCACCAGAGTAATTCACCAGAAGAAGAATGAAAAAGAACTATCAACTCTGAATTTCCTATGAATATGAATATGAATATTAGGATTAAGGGAAGAATTAAGAATGGTCGCTCATGTAGAAATTGAAATTGAAAATTTCAGTCGAATATCTCGGCTGCAACCTGCCCAAATATGCCAGGGCATGACTCCCAGTTACCTCCATCCCTGGCTTCTCAGTAACCACCAATGTAGTGGTACATATCCGTCTGTTTATCCTTTGCAAACCATCTTGGCTTGGCTTGCATTTTCCTGGCCTGCTATTTTGCACGCATCAGAATCAAAACCTAACCTTCTTGTCAACTCCCACCTATATCATATTCAGCATACATAAACCATAGTCCCTGAAATGAATTACCCTTACCCGGCGCTGCCTCTGCTCCAGCCGTAACTTGTCAGCGTCTGCCTTTAAAAACTCCCCATTTAATTTTCGAGGTATCTTTGGTCCGGCCTAAGCCTTGAATCTGTCGGCGGCAATGTCTCCTACAAGGAACATATTTGTTAGCCCACAAGGCCCCACATCTATAGCTATTCCTTTGAATCTTAACATTTCCATGCAAGTTGGTAAATGGATCAGAAACGGTTTAGATGAGCTTCACAAATAAGAACGAATAACATATTTATCCCATAGACTGATCTAGGGACTTATATAGAAATGCCACCCAGAGTCCAGCTTCCCCACCCCCAAACAAGGAAAAAAAATAGATAAGCAAGCGGTCAATGTGAACCGGAGAAGAAAAAACAGTAAATTAGCAGAATATCAGGTGAGAATAAATACCTTTTCTGAGAAAAAACGAAGGCCTTGATCAGGAAAATCAGCTTCATGTATGTGTTTCTCCCAGTAATGGATTGAAGGGCTTGCATGTTCTTCCTTCCGTTGAAGCATATCCAGAGACAGCAAAAGCAGCCACGTTAAGGATTCTCATAAGTCATAAGGCTGTTGCCCTGAAAAGTTTACAATGAAATCCAAATAATTACAATATTGAAGAACATTTCACAAAGTTCCTATGTCAAAAGAAATAATCTCACAGTCGTAATACTTTCTGATATTATTCTCGATGCATCACAACTGTTGGGAAAAAAAAAAAACTCTTTTACTGCATTATCATAAGACAAAATGAGAATCGAAAGCAAAGAATACTATAAGGGTCAACAGACTCATGACTATAAAAGTAAGATAAAACTCAACCCAACAACATTTCCTATTCCTAAGAATGCTTAGGAAACAATAATTAGGTCAGGGGCTTCTGTTCTGACTGGGTGTACAGAATAAATGATAATGTCCATAATAGAAAAATCAAAATGGGAAGTCCACATAATCTCAAAGGAAACTCCAACTTGAAGCTACCAGGAGTTTTGACTTGAGAAGGAGATCCCAACATAAGGGCCAGAGCAGGGTTGCCAAATTCGCTCACCCCCTGCGAATTCCGAACTAGTTCGCCCGAACTAATTCGCAGTTCGTTCGCGAACAAATTCGCCTGAATTCGTCTGGAATTCTTTTTCGGCTTCTACTTCTTTAATTCTATCTTACAGCCTTACAGGTACTCTTCCCGAAACCATTCACCGGCCTTTCTGATATTGAGGTATCTCTTCGGATTCGACCAAAAAATTGTCGTCGATCTATCTCTTTCCTTCAAATTAAATTATCTGGAATACTAAAAATATAGGTACGTCTTTCTTTCTTATTATACTCCTCTCTTATAGTCTTATCAATTATATATTATTCAATTCATGATCAGGCTCCATATATATTGCAGTCGCCGCTTGCAAGAGAGTCTAACCTCGCCGGATTCAACGCCACTCCAGTCGTTTAACTTGAAAGGGTTACACGAGTCGTAACTCATTCGATTTACTCACCGCTTTCGGATCTTGACGCTATCAACGTATATACCGATGTCCTTAAGATACATTGCTGCGCGCCTCCGATTAGGGCAAGTGCGTGCATCTAAACAACAGAGGTTGTGTACGTTCATAATCTTCATAAAGATCGCATCGGATTTATAAATGATAACACTTTAATTAGTCCCATTTCAGTTTTATTTCTATTCAATTCTACAACTCTTTTATAAATGGGTCCGATCGGTTAAACTCTTTGTGTATACAGAGAGAGACATATCTATAAATTAAAGCGTGTTTTGTCTCAGGGGAGCTTCTTATGGATGATTGCCAAGAATGTTGTTTGGTTATTAATATTTCTTGATAAAAATTACAACCGTCGAACAAGAAGTGATATATCTTACTCTTTAGTAAAAGAAGCTTTTTTTTGCCATAATGAGGTGGAATAAATGAGAAATATTGAAGATTTAAAAAAGAAAATAAATAACCTTTATAAGAAATTAAAGAGACTAAAAAGAAATTAAATAATCTTTATAAGAAGTTAAAGAGACTAATTTTATAAGTATTAATACACCTTCAAAATAAGATAAAAAGTATAATCAATTTAAATAAAAAAAATTGTTACTATTTGTAAAAAAGTGTTTTAGTATAAATCAATTATATATAAAAATATTTGTAATAAACATGGTAGTAGAGTAAAATTTGTACGTCTGTATTTGAATTTAATAAGAGTTTAATACACGAGTAGGAAATAAAATAAGCTTATTACAATTACATTTTATGGGGTAACGTAAGGTCATTTATTAAAAAAAAAAAAGCTTAAACATGTAAAAAATTCTTTGATAGTCGAAAATTGATAAACCCGTGCGTAGTACGGGGTAGCCCACTAGTTCTTAGTACAAAAGGCTAGGGGAACTATTAAATGTACCAATTTAATTTCCACCTCTCTCTAATTGGAATCTATGATTTTCAATATTTTCTCATTTATTTCTTTCAATTTGGTGTCTAATATTGTTCAGATGTTACCTACGTTCTAACGTTTAATAGGCACGTTGACTATATATGACATCAAAATTATGTAAAGCAAGGAAATGAACGACCACTCAATAGTTTCAGATCCGATAATGTGTTGCAAGTTGTACCAAAATTTAAGGATATTACACTTGAAATCAGTGCTTAAACTGTTTGGTTTACCTGTTACAAAATTTTTAAGTTCATCTTTATTTAATGGGCTAAAAAAAAGGTTCACCGATTATAAATTTTGATTCGGGTGAATGTGAATCTCATGCACATCACATTCAATTCTTTGAACACACTCAAAGATTCGTGTTATATTTTATCATGGTTAGATTTTTTTTAGGGGAATAATTTATTATTTTCAAACTAAGATCTTTTAAAATGTTACCCTGTTAATCCGTTACGTAATATATTTATTCAACCCGTTTATATCTTGAAAAAAAGGAGAAATATAGATTTGTTACAATTTACGATGATAGTAATATATAGTTTGTCCTTATTAAAAAAATATATATAGTTTGTTTAAAATTTCTACCAATAAGTTCTATTTAAGTTCTAAGAAATAAATAATAAGATATTGAGCTAATCCTAACTCTAACAAGTTTAAGAAGATTGTGAAAAAATTATATACTTTAATTGCTTTCGTTAATATCGTGTCTATATGAATACGTCAAAATAAGATTGAGCTTTGCATACTACAATATCGCAAAAACTCATATCGTTATATATATTGTAATAAATCAAGATAATATCTTATAAAAAAAATTTCAATACACATTATTCCGTGCGTAGCGCACGGGTATTACACTACTAAATATATAATAGAAAAGCACTAATTTTTTTTTTGTCAAAAAGAGGGCTAATGCCCATATATATTTAATTAACAATACTTAAGCAACAAGGTGTTCATGACCCCTGTCGTCGAAGGCATCAAGGGCTTGAAAATAGACTGGGGAATAGATTCAAAAACTATGACTGTCTTAGAGCATCTTTCCCCGTAGGTCATAATGGCCGGGGGAAATAGCCTACCAAAATAGAATATTCTCTGAAATATTCTCTTTTGGCCTATTATACAGTTTGGTTGTTCCCACCTTAGGCCAATTTTGGCAGGCTAATTTTCTATAAATACTCATACAATTTAGAGCTTTCACATCTCATTTCCGTCACTCGATTCTAGCGTTATCATTTCGATTTGAAGAGAGTAATGCGGATCTACCAGAATATTAAATGTGACCATGATTCAATAGTTGGTTGTTGCATTTTATATTTGTTTTTTCTTCTTTAGTACTTTAAGCAACTTAATATTTATTTTTTATTATAATTTTGATGAATCTATAATAGAAAAGATTAATGTCATTTTCTAAAAATATTATTTGTGCAATAATAATTTAAATATATCAAATATTATAGTCATATCGAAGAACTCTTGAATATCTTAACAATACTACAAATTTTATTTTTAATTGAAAATCATAACTATATAATATATAGATTTATAATTGTATTTTTTATAAATTTATATAAATATTAAACACTTAAAAATAAATAAATAAATAAATAAATAGGATTTGGCTTTCCAAAAGTGGAAGCCAAATTTGACCTTTGTTTTGGAATTAGGCCAAATACAAAAAGACTAAAATGGGTTTTGGCCTAAGATGGAAGCAAAATTTGGTCAAAGGCCCAAAATCCATTTTTTGGCTTACCATGGAAGATGCTCTTAGTAGCAGCAAAGGCCAGTTTGGCTAAGCCATCGGCGAATTGGCGCTCATGTGGATGCATTCAAACAAGTAGAATTTTGCATAGGTTTTAATATGAGCCCTTTAAAAAAGGAATTTTGTTAAAACTTCTTACTAACTATATTAAAAAATTGGAATTGCGTAAAGTAGAATTTTTGTATAGGTTTTAATATGGACCCTTTCAAAAAAGGATTTTGTTGATTTATAAAAACTAATTAATTAAATTTATAAATTATTATTTTTATTCTTCTTAATATTAAGGTATATACCGTCAATCACTTAAATGTTAATTCATTTTTATTAGTGAATGATTTTTGAATTTTCAAATCAAATTTTATAATAATGTAAACAGTTATTCCTATCATTAAAAAAAACATTATGTTTTTAATGTAAATTTATTAGTGGGGTCATAGACAAAATTTGAATTATTAAATAATAATAATATAATAGGATATATTGTTTTATTTTATTAGTGGGGTAATAGGATATATTGTTTTATTTTATTAGCTGCAACACAATTTATTTACTTTTATCTTTAAATTTGTTAATGATGTTATTTATTTAATTAAGATATTTTAATGGATTGTATATTGATTTCCTTGAAAATTTTCAATCAAGTTATTTTTTAATCTTCATAATTTAATTAAAAAGTCAAAGATAACATATATAATAAAATAATATTTATTAAAATACCGCGTAACACGCGGGTAATAAGACTAGTATATCTATATATAATAGTACACAAATATATAATTACCATATTTAACAAAATAAATATTAAAATAAATTAATTAAAAATAGGTGGCAAAAAAGAGACATGTGGAACAATGTGATTGGTTTAAAAAAGGGCGGGAAAATATTAAACCAGAAGCTGACACGTGGTAGGTGCAGTTTATGTTTTAGTATTGTACTAGTGTAGACCCCGTCCGGTGTACGGAGAATGCGTTAATCTAAATATAATTTTTTTTTTCCTTCAAAAAATAATATACATATAAATAAAATTAGTTTGAAAGGTTATATATAATCTAAATATCTTTTAATTAGATTCTCTCAAAATATAAATAAAATTCACATTTATAAGGTACTACGTAAAAGTTTTTTTTTTCTTCTACTCTATGGTTAATTAAATCTCATGCAATTTAATTAGATAGTTGATTTTTAAAAAATATTTTAATATTATTTTCTATAAAATATGTAGTATGTATTTATTACATTAGTTTACTAAAATATCTACAAATTTTGCATTTTGAAAATTACGTTGATGTTTCTGGTCCCGAAATGAGAACATTATTCTGTCTCAAAAAAAGAAATTCCTTCGTCTTGAAAAGAAAGATTATGCATTTATGCCCCATTTCTGTAATGAAAACTTTTGGGTTTAGAGTATTATTTCTGTCTCGAAAAAGAATGTTAAATGAAGAGAATTTTATTGCTCATTCTAGTGTATGCCTTTCCCTTAGCACTTTATCAACCATCACTTCATTGAGCCCATTCAGTGTGCTGTTAGGAGTGACAGTCGTTTCTTTGGCGATGGGAGCTGTCTTAAACAGATGGAAATCTGATTGCAACTGCTGTTGGGGTGTCTTTTTCATTTACATGTTATCCTGCGGACATGCGAGCACACAACCACGTTCTAATGAAAATCTGTCAGCATCCATATCGTCTTGTGGCACATCCTGATTCTCATCAAAAATAGAGACATTTTCTATTATATCTAAATTGGTGCTATATCTCTCATCAGTTTCAGGAAGCTCAACAGTTTCAGCAGTAAATTGAAGCTCATGGCCAACAATATCCAATGGCAAGGTGTTTGTGACACACAACTCTACAGAAAAATTCACTCCATCCAGCTTACTCAACAACAAGAATTCTTTTAAATCAGCATCAGAATCTACCTTAAGTGGTGCTCTCAATCTCTTGAAGGGGTGCAAATGGCTGAATTCCAATTCAACTGATTCATCAACATTGAATCTGCTGCAAACCTTGTCCCTCAAGGTTAATAAAGTGATTGTATCCTCTAGCACAAAAGCCTTTGAAGTAGTGTTTCCATCGAACAGCAATCCTGTTTCAGCAACTCTCCACTTGCCCCCATACACAACAATTACAATGTTTGATGACATTTCTACCCCTGCAATTGATTGTTTGAGAGTATTAAAGTACTTGAAATATAATTGGAATGCATTTCCGCAGAAACACTAAAAAACAGAGCTGTTGGAAGCAACTAAAAAACAGATAACTGCAATCCACATGAGATCAATATTCCACAGTTTCAGCAATCGAAAACGATAGTTTCATTCCACATGCTAATGTTATATAGAAAATCGAAACATATACTTGCAAAAACACTTTTAGTTGCAATTAAAAAAAACAGGAATTCTGTTAGTTTCAGCAGATCTCGTAGAAACTTTGCGCGCTCACAACAGATCACAGCAGAAAGTGTTGAACTATAATAAATTGATAGAAAGTATTGATCTATAAGAAATCACAACTGAAACAATATAAACGATCATAACAGATCTGTTGGAACGTTACTTGTAGCAGAAAAATCGAAAATCCGTGTTTCAGCAAACCGAAAATATGTTAGTTTCGATCACATCAGACCAGATCTGTAATCAATTAATAGCATAATCAAAATCTCGAAGAACATTGCTGAAGAATAGTCCAAAATTACAGGAAAAAACGAGCGACAACGCTTACCTTCTGCTGTAATCGCTTAATTTGTCGATATGCTTACGTAGTAGAAGTAATTCAGCAATTTACAGCAGCAATTCAACGTTACTTTGTCGATCGATGAATTTACAGCAGCAAGGATGAAGAGGAGAATGCGTGTGCGGCAAGGTTTTCTGTGTGTTTCGGTTTCAGCATGATGAAAAATTTGGTGGACAAATCCCAAATATGGAGAGGGGGAGATCCTGATTCCTAATATAGGCTAATTTCGTGGCCTATATGGAAATTGTAAGGGGTGGTTAAGTGAAAATGTATATATTTAAGGGGTGGTTTTCTATAAATTTGCCTTCTATAAAAAAGGTTTATAAAAAAAACAGAAAAAAAAGAGCTGATTTAAAACAAAGGCGACTATAAATAAATTAGGAGATACGAGTGAAATAAGAGATAAAAATGGGAATCAAGAGAGATGTTTCCGGTGTAGTCATCTTCTCAGTGACAATGTTGATGATAATGGGGAGTGTCTTACAATGTGACGTCGTTTCAGACTATAGGGAGGAGTGCATGCCCGTCTGCCTCAAAGTTAAGCGTTCGACACTCACCGCCTGCGAGGAGGGATGCCAAGGCTACTGCAAGTAGCTTGCTGGGCGTGGCCGCTTCCATTGACCAATAAATGGAAAAAGGGGAGGGGTGTTCAAAAGTAGGAGATCCTCGAGGCGGATGTGGTTCCCGTCTTTCGTTGATAAAGTTATGTTGAGAAAGTTCTAAGCATCATCTACGAAGTGAAGAAAAAGAAATAACCTCGGTTATTTTTTTTTTCCAAATTTGGTGGGAAAGCATAAAATGAACAAGTGGACCTACATACAACCTCAGTTTCTATAATCAAGTATATATTATATATTCTCCCACATCCCCATCTCGTCAATCAAGTAGCGGATAAGGTTGCACAACTTAGCTACTCGATCAGGGTTCTCAATACATCGAATGATTTAGGTGTTATTAACCTCATCCGAAAGGATGCTATCGGATCGAGCTTGCTCTTCCGAATTTTTACCTAATATATATATATATATATATTCGTGAGACCCTTTGTAAACTGTTAGATAATTAAGATTGGATGATTGGATTTAAACGCAAATCAAATCCACCATATCTTTGAATATGAATACGCACCCTATAAAAATGGAAGAAAAAAAAAAGTAAATAATAACTTCTTTTTCTCTCTCCAAATCACTAATTGTTCTTCTAATTTATCACAATTCACGTTTTCTCACAACTAAAAAGCGTCAAAACTCTCATATTCATTTCGAATATTGTTATTAAGAGATCAAGGTTTGACCGATTCAAATTAAATTGCAATCTTTTCCATATTCATAAAGAATATTTGAATATAATATTTTCTTTCCATATTCCTAATGAATATTTGAATATACTATTTTCTTTTCATATTCATAACGAATATTAATCCATAGAAGCGTTATTGAATAATATTCATTCAAATTCGTGTTGTTTACATATTCCTATATTCATTCACAACAAATATTCTTTAACGAGCGATTATAATTTGATGAATATTTGAATATACTATTTTCTTTTCTTATTCATAGTTCATAGAAGCGTTATTGAATAATATTCATTCATATTCATGTTGTTGCCATATTTATGTATTCATTCATAATGAATATTATTTCGATATTCATTGTGAAAATAACGGCATAATTAACGGGCAATTATATTCACATATTCATATGAATATATATTCATATGAATATACATTCATATATTCATATATTCATATGAATATACAAAATTAGTCACGTAATTTTAATTTGGGGAGAAAAGTCACGTAGAAAAAAATGATGGAATTGAGAGAGAAAATATTTTGATTTTTTATATAAATCATTAAATTATTAACAAATATATTTTAAAATAAAATTTATTAATTAACAATCAATCATATCCATTCATTCTAATATAATCTTATGGCTAAAAGTTTGTCTCACAAACAGGCACGGACTCTGCAGCCCACCCCAAAAATCCAAAATATATTAAGTATGAAGAATAACGTATCACATTGATAACTTAGCCCAGTTGGTTCTATTTATTAGTTCAGAAGCTGGATTTTAAATGCCCACCAGGTTCGATTCAAAGTTAACCCTCCTTTCTCTATTTCTTTCGTTGTATATTAACTCACGTATTAACAGACACCAACAAACATGTTATTATATTTTTTTTGAGGGGATATATTAACTCACGTATTAACAGACACCAACAAACATGTTATTATATATTTATATATGTGATATTACTCTCTTTATAAAAAAAAATGTGTTATATATGTAATATTAAAAACTCTTAAAAAAAGTTAATTGTATAAGGTATTATATGTGTGATTATGTAATATATTAACTCTTAAAAAAATTAATTATATAAGGCGATTTCAGCCCATCCCGATTTTCATTCCTGATTCCGTGCCTGCTCACAAATGCATTATAAGAAGTGAATGCATTAGAAAGTTATTATATATATATAATTATATTATATTTTCAGCTCTACCAAAAAGAAATATTATATTTCTGAATCGGGGTGGTTGGTAGAATAAGTCCACCCCTATATTCGCTTAGTCATTTAAAATAGCTTTACAATAAGTGTTTAGGGTTTCAATCAAAATTTTATATATAGAGTCAAAATAGTGAGGTATCGCCAAATAGTTTTCTCGGATTAGAATCCATGTTTGATACCAATGACAAAGCTTTGTAGGCAAAAGGCTTCAGACTATAGCTCATAGAAGAATAGAATCACATCAATCATGGAGAAAAACTTAGGAAACATTATCATAACTTACTTCAAATTTAAGGTTTTGGTTGAATGTATACCTAGTTAACCGGTCAATATATATATAAAAAAAAAATTATTATTCAACAACGTAACCACTTAGCATAATACAAAGAGGACACATTATGCATAAAGTACAACATGCTTCCCACAAGGCATCACAAATTAACCAAATCCATGCATCATCAACTCCATATAAATACTCTTTTAACTTTCAATCACTCCTAAAGAATAAACCACATATATCTTGCATATATGTGGTTTTATCAATGCTTTAAATGTCTCTTGCTTTTCTCTGTTTTACTTTTGCTTGCTTTTTGTTTGCTTCTGTTTATGTCCCTGGAGTCCCATTGTCATAGCTCTGTTGCTCGGAGGGAGAGCTCCTTTGAATCCCTTGCCTGGCTTAGATGTCTCTAACATGCAGGTGGCTCTGTGTGGTTGGAATTCAGGTATAACTTTTTTAGTTCCTTTTACTCCAAACTTTCAGCAAAGCCCCATTCATCTCCTTAAGGGAGATGTGGTGGTAAGCGTCCAAAACTTCAAGCTGCACCCCACTGAAATCCTTGGATTTCAGGTGGTGGTAAGCTGCCCCAACTCTAAACTTAAACCTTTGCAAAACAAAGCAACTACCAAACTTGTCTCTACAAAATTCACCTACACAGCATGGTCTAGAAACAGAATGCATGAGATGCAAAAGCCTCAATTGATCCAACAACCAAGCAAGGTTGACATAGGCAAATACAAAAGGATTGAGACTATGGACAATGTGGGAGTACATAGTAAGCACCCCATTGGAATCTCTGATTCCCAGTGGCGGGTCAGCTGCCCCAAACCTACCACTCAAACCTTCAAACAAAAACTTCTTCTCAAAGCTAGACTTCTTACAAGCAGTAGCTACACAGGTATACAATTTCTCCATGATCAGATTCATAAGGCACAGACAATATGGCAAAGAATCAAAGTTACTTTGAGGACAAGCACACGAGGCAAAGAGCCTACAATCAGGAAAGCAAAATCAGTTATCAGCACTCACCGCTATAAGCATGCAGAGAAGTATTTGGTTTACCAAGTGAATGCGAGTTATTGTACATGTAATCATCAATGTAATTTTCCTTATGAAGTTCATAATAAAATTGGTGACTATGACAATCAATTGTATGATTAATATAGCATATTGGAATGTAAGGGGTACTAAAAGGCCACTCTTGTGGCAAGAGATCAATCACTTTAGATTTACAAACGATATTGATATCCTAGTCTTAACAGAAACAAAATCTCAGCAAGGCCCCACTGATGATCAAATCAAAACTTCAGGATTCCATAAGGCTCTCTATGTATCGGCTTCTGGTCACAGAGGAGGTATATGGATGCTTACAAAAACAAAAGCAGAGGAGATGACTCTTGTTCTTGAACTACACCACCGAGCCATTCTTATCAAGATAACCATTGAGAAGCATGACTTGCTTTTACTCTTTATCTATGCCCCTTCGTCTGAAGGTGAAAAAGAAGAATTCTGGCATGAAATGTACCAACTAATCTATAAATATATGCTTCCTGTACTGATTGTTGGTGACCTTAATGACATAGAAACTGATACAGACAAGGTTGGAGGTATCACTCCTAACATTAATAGATTTAGAAGAATCAGGAAAATTAAAGAAGAGCTTGGATTACAAACCCTACCCTTCTCAGGTTCACCCTTCACATGGAGAAAGAGCAAAAGGCTGATTAACAACACCTATGAGCGCCTAGATAGAATTTTAGCTCACCAACAAGTCTTAAGCTGGTTCCCTAATCTCTGTACCAAACACCACCAATTCTCTAGCTCGAATCATGCTCCTATCTCTCTCTAACTAGGCTCTCAACCGAAAAGAAAAGGCTCTCCATTTAGGTTCGAAATGGCTTGGACTTCTAATGATGCTCTTGAAAGCATGATAAAAAAAAGTTTGGAGCTATAAGATAAGAGGCTCATTAGGTTTCAAGCTCTTACAGAAACAAAAATTATTGAAACAAAACATCAAAAGATGGTGTAAAGCCAATCCTAATAATATCACAAAACAACTTTCAAAGGTAGATCTTCAAATTAAATCCCTCCAGGACAGATTGCCCTGGGGTGATATCTCAACCTCGGAAGGTCACAAACTGGCAAGATTAGAACATAAAAGATACAGACTGCTTGATTACAATTATAAGTTTTGGAAACAACGAGCTAAAACTAAACATCTCCAACTTGGTGATCGAAATACAAAATACTTTCAAGTTACAGCTAGAATAAAAAACTTCAAAAGATCAACTACTTCCTTTATTACAAAGCAGAATGTGCTTCTAACAGACCAGGATTTGATCACAGATCACACTACTGAAGAAATGTCAGAAAGGTTCATAGGATCTAACCAAACCAATGTTTCTGCTAATCATGTCTGGAACATCCAACCCCAACTAACAACTGAGGAAAATGTTAAACTCATCTCTCAACCTACTAATATAGAAATAAAAAATACTCTCTTTAGCATGGCAGATGACAAGTCGCCAGGACCAGATGGCTATCCTCCTGAATTCTATAAACGCTATTGGAATATCATAGGACAATCTTGTTGTAAAGCAGTCAAAGCTTTCTTCCACTCAGGCCAGATGTTATCTGAATTAAACCAAACTTTTATAGCATTAATACCAAAAGTTGAAAATCCCACCTCTATTAATCACTATAGGCCTATTAGTCTCTGTAATACTGTCTATAAAGTTATCTCAAAAATAATCGCAAACCGCATGAAGCCAATCCTTCCTAAGCTAATCAATCCTTTCCAAGGAGCATTTGTTGAGGGTAGATCAATTCAAGATAACACCCTTATAGCACACGAGATTTTCCATACATTCCATAAACAAAAAGGAAAAAAAGGACTCATGGCTCTTAAACTAGATATGGAAAAAGCTTATGATAAATTAAACTGGAACTATATTAAGGCAGTGCTGTTTAAATTTGGTTTTCATGAAACTTGGATTAGCTGGGTTATGAAATGCTTAACCACTACCTCCTTCTCTGTCTTAGTCAATAACACTCCCGGTCCTCAATTTAAACCTAATAGAGGAATCAGACAGGGTGATCCCCTAGCCCCCTACCTATTCGTACTAGTAATGGAAGGATTGTCTAGGGAATTACACAAGGAAGCACTTCTTGAGGATGCCTTAATTGGCATTAAACTGGCTAAAAATGGCACTCCCATACCTTTCCTAACCTTTGCCGATGATACAATCATATTTGCAAAAGCAGCCCATACCAGCTTAAATACAATTCAGAACATATTAAATAACTTTTCAAATCTATCAGGATTAACCATAAACTACAATAAGAGCTCACTCCAATGCTCTAAGAATGTTAATCCTAATTTGGCAAGGGATTTGGCAGCCCACATGGGTATCCCAGTCTCAAAAACTATTGAAAAATACCTTGGAATACCTCTTGTCAACGGCAGAATAAAAAATAGTGTCTTTGATGAAGCAATCCAGAACATGAAAAAACAACTCTCAAAATGGAAAGCATCCACCCTTTCTCAAGCGGGCAGAACTGTTCTAATACAATCAAACTTAAGCTCCAAAACAAACTACTTAATGCAAAACTTCCTTTTGCCCAAAGGAGTTCTTAACCAAATGGATCAAATCAACAGAAACTTCTTTTGGAATAAATCACCAGCAGATAAATACATCCCTCTAATCAGCTGGGATACCATTTGCAAAAGTAAATCGCTTGGAGGCCTGGGCCTTAAAAAAGCAGAGGAATTAAACATCGCCCTTCAAATGAAACTTCTTTGGAAAATATACAAAAATGAAAATAGCATATGGGTACAAATCATAAAGGAAAAATACCTCCAACAAGAAAGCATAAGGAGCTTCAACAAAAAAGATGCTTCATGGCAATTCGGAAGGCTTCTCACCCTAAGGAAAAAATTTGAAGAAAGACTCCTCTGGGTTGTTGGTAATGGCTCGACTATAAACGTATGGGAAGACAACTGGATCCCATCGATCAACCTAAGAGACTACATAGGTACAAATGATCCTAACATGACAGTTGAATCTCTTATCTGTGACAGGAAGCTATGGAAGGAAGATGTGTTAAGGCAGACCTTCCCCCAAGGAGTCATCGACAAGATTCTGCAATTAAAAATCCCCCAGTGGCAGGCTCAAGACAACCTGATTTGGAGTCCCGACCCAGAAGGTAAGTTCACTACTAGGTCGGTGAAGAAAATTCTGGCTACACAACCCCAAGATCATAACTCACAAAGCTGGATTTGGAAGCTTAAGGCCCCCCCTCGCATCAAAAACCTCCTTTGGAAGATCAAGATTGATGGTCTTCCAACGACTGACAGACTTAATAGGTATGTTAACAGAGTCCCTAACCAATGCTCTCTTTGTGGCCATGCAAATGAAGATGCTGCTCATCTATTCACTAAGTGCACCTACACAAGAGAAGTCATAGCCCAATATGAGCAGAAATCAGGTCTGTACTTCCACAATCTTAATCTCCATGGCCCCCTGAGTGAAAATCTATATAGAATCAATACGTCTAACACTAACTTTATTGATCTAGCTTTTATATGGCAGTCTATTTGGAACATTAGGAATGACAAAATTTTCAGGTCTAAAGACCCGGCTGGCACCTCTGTACTGATCCAGATGATAAACCAGAGCATTACGGATTGGACAAAGGAAGAACAACACAACACAAAACAAAAATCAAACGCTATAAGAAGGGTTAGAGCCAGATGGACCAGACCTCCTAGGACTATCTACAAGATTAATGTAGATGGTTCTTTTACCCAATCTGGCAAAAGCCAGACTGGGGGAATCATTCGTGATTCTGAAGGAAATATTATTGATATTTTCTCCAAATAAGCTAATGTTGGGTCAGCAATCCAAACAGAAGCCTCTGCCATGATTCTAGGTCTACAAAGAGCAAGACAGAAGGGACTAAGGAAGATTATTATGGAAAGTGACAATCAGATTCTGGTCAAAGTAGCCAACAGAGAACTGTCGCCCAGATGGGAAATTCTACATCAGATTGAAGAAATCCAAAGGCTTACAGCTGAATTCTTATCAGTGGAGATCCGACATACATTTAGAGAAGCAAACCATACTGTGGATTATATAGCCAAATCAGGTGTAATTTGTAACTTACCCTCTATTCCCTACCATAGGGATCTCTGTAAAATCATCCTTCAGGATGATCCGGGAGTTAGGTTGCTTTATTAGCAACGGCTCTCAATGTTTGCCTACTGTAAAAAAAAAAAAAATATATATATATCTTGCATATAATTTCTTACAACTTGTTTGTGGCTCATTTATTTCCGGTAACAAAAATACAAAGCGATGAAATCTTGCAGCCACAACATGTTATTTGTGGTAACGATCTTGCTCCTAATAGAGTCGTCGACGCAACAGTGGTCCCTAATTAAGTACCATGTGCGCATAGTGAACGAGCTCCCGCAGGACAGCCCCCTGGAGGTGCACTGCAATTTAGCGGACGATGACCTGGGAGACCATACGGTGTGGAGCCAAGACGAGTATGTCTTCACCTTCCGAGAAAACTTCATCATGACGACGCTCTTTTGGTGCAATTTGCGTTGGGTCTCCATGGACCGTCGCATTAGAGGCGACGTCTTCTGGCCCAGCGACAACTTTTTGAGTCTTTGTGGCCACCATAACTGCATCTGGTGCGCCAGAGAGGGCGGTCTTGAGTTCCGTGATCCGGATACGGATGACGTTTTCGTTAATTATGGGTGGAATTGATCGACTTTGGATTGGGTCAGTAAAAAAATAGCATACATATATTTAAGCACTTGTATCTTCAATTTTAAATCAGTTCGTTATCTATAAGGAAATCTTTAAGTTGAACTAGAGCAAGAACTAGATCGAATAAACACTAAATATATGGTTACTACGTACGTGGTGTTATGATTCAACATTGATGATGGACACACCATATATAAACTGTAATTTATGAATTAACATGTGATATTGTGATAGATGATGTATTGTAGCCATATTTTATATGAATTGGGATATAATATAAGTGGTTTTATTTGAGTATATGCCCGCATTGCGCACCGCATCGTGTTCGATCTCATGCTCTCCTCCTTTCGACTTTCGGTTTATTTTATATTTTTTCAAGCTTAAAAACGCACTAAAACCCTTGATGCGAGTGCTGCTCTAACAATCCCGATCAAGAAGCTGAAACCAACTGCTAGTCTGTTATTGAAGGATTTGAATTAAAATTTGAACTCTTAATAAATATTGGACTTTTGCATTAACATGTTTCATAGTGAACCCGGTAAAGCGCAAAAAAAAAAAAAAAAAAAAAAAAAAAAAAAAAAAAGAGCTAACCGTACAACAATTACACACCTGATTTTTTTTAACTCGTCAACAAGATCATCAAGTCCGTCCTTGGGAGTTAAACTCGAGGTGTTATGAGCAACAACTATGTAATATGATGAATCTTTTATCTTTTTTTTTTTTTTTTTTGAGCAAAAACATCCCCATTCCTTAATTAACTCAAATCATCAAATAACAAAGTCTTGATAACTGCAGAAAAGTGAGCATAATGAGACATAAAAACAGGCCTAATCGGCTTCATGTGTGCTAAGAAATCAGCGACCCTATTCACTTGTCTCGGGACGTGTCTCCAACGACATTCTTCAAACTCATTTGACAGTTTTTCAATCTTCCTTAATTGATCACCAAGTTCCCCCCTTGGCCACTGCCTCTTCTGGATCTTCATAATGATTGCTAGACTATCCGATTCAACTCGAATTCGGTTGAGATGCTGATCTTTGCAAAGCTCGAGAGCCCATACAAGCCCCTCCGCTTCCACCAGAATCGGGTTGTCCGAGTCCTGAACCGACTTGGCTGCTGCAAACAAGGCCTCCCCCTTCTCATTCCTTGCAACACATCCCACACCGCACGTTCTGTCCAGGCCAACTGCACCATCACTGTTCACCTTCACCCACCCTTCTTCTGGAGGCTCCCATTTTCGACTTCCTTGCGGTCGTTGCACCACCTCCCGCAGTTCCATGTCCTTAGCTTTGTTAAACTCCTCCACCCTCCTAGCAGCTTGCGCAGCCAGCTCCCCTGGTTGTATCTTTATCGAATCAAATATTCTCCGGTTCCGCATCTGCCATATTGCTTCTAGTACATAGACCCAAATCTGTGTTGCAGCCTTATCTCTCATCGCCAACACCTTTTCAAACACATCCAACACCTCTCTCTCGTGCTTTCCTTGCTTCCCCAAGTTAGGAAAAAGATTCCACACCTGCCTAGCCAAATCGCATCGAAAGAACACATGCATCTCGTCCTCTGGTAGGTTGCAATGGTCACACAAATTTCCCTGCACAATCCTCCTTCGATAAAGATTTTGAAGACAAGGAATCACTCCCCTGCAGACCCTCCATAACAAATTGCGCACCCTTGGTGCAGCATCAACCTGCCACACTTTCTTCCATAACAGTCGGAATTTAGTATCATTTGAGGAGGATGCCTCCGACCCAGAGAGTAGCTTCTCCATTTGCAAGTGATATGCTGATCGAACTGTAAAATTCCCATCTTCCGTGTAATGCCACAACAGCCTATCCTGAGCTTCCGCATCCGCCACTCTCATACTGAGAACCAAACTCGCATCAAGGGGCATAAAGACCTCACTCACTAGATCTCCATTCCAAGCCATTGAGTCCCAATCTATTAAATCAGAAACCCGCAACTCCTCTCCAAATCCCCATGGGTTACCAATAGGCATGAATGTATCTCTCCTTGGCAGCCATTTATCACCAAACACTCTAACATTTGTTCCATTCCCTATGTGCCACCTTAGGCCCATGCTCAGCACCTCTCTTCCCTTCAACAAACTCCTCCAAGCAAAGGACGGTTGATGACCCACCACAGCCTCCATAAAAGATGTTCGAGGGTAATATCGCGCCTTCAACATCCTCGCCAGCAGAGAATCCGGCTCTTGAATTAGGCGCCATCCTTGCCTGGCCAATAGAGCCTTATTGAACATCTTCATATCCCTGAATCCCATACCACCCTTATCTTTCGGGAGGCATAGCCTTTTCCAGCTCAGCCAGTGAATCTTTCGATGCTCCGAACCGTCACCCCACCAGAATTTGCTCATTTGTTGCTCAATCTCCTGGCATAAACCATCCGGTAAACTAAAACAAGACATGGTATATGTCGGGATGGCTTGGGCCACAGATTTTAATAATGTTTCCTTCCCCCCCTTCGAGAGAGTCCTTTCCTTCCAGCCACTAATCTTTTTCCATATTCTCTCCTTAAGCTGTCCAAATATTACCCTCTTTGATCTGCCGATCATAGTTGGTAATCCAAGATATCTCTCATGCTTGTCTACTTCCCTTATCTGGACAATCTGTAGCACAGCTTGCCGAGTTTCCACACCCACATTCTTGCTAAAAGAAATCTCTGACTTTGCAAGGTTCACTTGTTGCCCTGACGCTGCTTCGTAATCACGAAGAATTTTTACAATTTCTCTGCCCTGTTGACAAGTCGCCCTCGCAAACAACACACTGTCATCAGCAAAAAATAAGTGTGAAACTCTTGGTGCTCCCCTGGCAATTGCTATCCCATCCAGCCGCCCCTCCCGCTCGCTCTGGCGAATCATTCCCGACAAGCCTTCTGCACACAACAGAAAAAGATAAGGCGACAACGGATCTCCTTGTCTCAACCCTCTACCCGGCGTGAATCTCTGAGACGGTTGACCCTCAATGAGCACAGAGAAGGAGACTGATGTAACACATCTCATGATGAGATCGCTCCAGACCTCCGCAAATCCCAACCGTTGCAAGCAGCTTCTCAGAAAACCCCACTCTACTCTGTCGTATGCCTTAGCCATGTCAACCTTGATAGCCATATAGCCACTGTTCCAAAAAAAGGTCTGGGCCTCCGCCTAGACCCCGCCTAGACCCTTGAAGGTCCCCCACCTTTGAGTTTAGCCGCCTAGACCCTTAAAGGTCACCCGCAAGGTCTTGGCGGCCTTGTGGGTTTGGCGAGTTAGAGAAAAAAACCATTTTGAGGTTTTAACTCCTAAAACCCCTACATGTCGATCTCTCTCTTAGTTCTCAACCTCTATAATCTCTCTTACTCTTGATTCCTCACTCTCATAGTCCTCTAACTTGCGACCTAACTCTCGTTGTTAACGCCTAGACTATTAATTAAAGTTTATTTGTTTATATATGTTATGAATTAAACTTTATTATTTTATATTCGTATTGAATATGTCCTAGGATTAAAAAATACACCTCAAAGTAGTAAATCCGCCTAGAGCCCGCCTAGACCCCGCATAATCCGTCTAGACCCTTGACCCTATCTATCCGCCGAGCATCCGCCTAGCGTTTTTTGGAACATTGCATATAGCCCTTTCTTCCTTCCCTTTTTTTCTTCATGTAATGGAAGATTTCAAACGCAGCCAACACATTATCAGTTATCAACCTTCCCGGAACAAAGGCACTTTGTGTCTGCGAAACCAATCTCCCCAAGCACTCCTTTAACCTGTTTGTAATAACCTTCGAGACAATCTTGTAAAGAACATTACATAAGCTTATCGGTCGGAGATCAGACATTCTACATGGATCTTTGACTTTGGGAATAAGAGATATAAAAGTGTAATTTAGATCAAGTGGGAATGGTGCACCATTTAGAATATCAATCACGAAATTGCACACATCGGTCCCAACGACATGCCAGTGCAATAAAAAAATTAGGAAGATGATTAATATAAATTAGGAAGATCAGACATTCTACATGAATCTTTTATCTTGAATGTATAAATTAGGAAGATGATTAATATAGAGTAACCTCATCTACAATTAATAAAATCCAATCTTTTCTCAATATTACAAATTGCAATAAAAAAAGTTAGGCTGTCTTTAAACAGTAGTCATGCCAACAACTCTTGACAGTAATCACAGCAGAGTAATATCATCTTCCAAAATCTTGCGAAATTTATCACAGCATTTGTGTTTGGTTCGCCAAAATTTTATCCTGAAATAATGGACAATAAAAAACACAAGAAAAGAAAAACCAATAAACAATCAGTAAAGTAGAGAAAGATGCGGGTTAAAAATTTGATAAAACCAAAAATTAGAAACTACAAAAGAACGAGGATAGAACATGGGGGTCAAATTACCACAGCCAATTTCATTTAAGAAAGAGAGATTCAATTAAGAACGGTGGAAATGAATTACTCCCTTTGTAGATCCTCCGTTCCTATCTCCGTGACACCGAGTATGTGAACTGGGCACATGTTCATCCGATATGATAAGCATTTCAGGTCTTCCTTTCTCTTGTGGGTTGCTTTGGAATTTAAGCTCTAACGGCTGATAATTAGTTTGTTAGTTATCTCAAACCCTAATTTGGGATGGCTTGAGTTGTTCGATTTTTTTCATCTATGTTTGTTTTCCATCTGATTTTAGGGGTTTCAGTTTATGTGATGTTGCATTTCTTGTTTGCTCTGTTTGTTTTTCATCCCCCAATTGTCTATTTGAAGCCCTGTTTACACTGCCTTCCCATCGTTCTCCTCTTTCTTTATCTCTTTCTGCTTCCGTCTTCCAGGGCCTTCTCGTCGTTCGCCTCTTTCCCTTTCTGTCTTCCAGGTTCTATCTCCCGGCTGTTGAACTGAATTTTTATTTAGTTAGGGTTATTCTCACGTTAATTTCTATTTTGTCAAGTTTAATTGAAGAATTTGTGGGGCCTTTTGGCATTGAATATATTTTTTTTTTTAGAGGTGGTTAAACTGTTGGTATTTTAGGTCATCCAACACCAGAAAATGGGCGATGCTTGTCAACCTTCAACATTGGAAATCTAATTTGCAAGAAATCTGATCTCACAATTAGTAAATTTTTAGTTTCTTTTGTAGCTTCATTTTCTATGATATTTCTAATGGAACCTCTCTTTCCTAAATAATGTCTTTCTATGCTCTCTCTATGTTTTTTCTGGTTAACAAGATATTTTTTGCTGCCTCTATATTTGATTTCTTCTCTTCAATTAGGTGTCTATTAAATTAAATTTGATTTTTTGCTTGTGTTGTTTTTAATAAGTTTTATCGTTCTCCATCTTTTTCGGTTGGTAAAAGATAAAAGTTTTAGTATTCCCCAAAACTGAGAAGATAAATCTCGCTGATTAATTAGTTTACGGGTTGATTCTTTGGCCAGTTTCCCTGCATCTGCCTGTTATATATTCTACTTTGAAAGATGTGCACCTTTTTTCCCCCTCCTAAACATCTCATGGTAATTGTTATGATTTATTGCTTAATGTTTACTTGCCTGAAAATACAGAGTGGCTGGGAAGATGACGAGACTGTGCAGGAAGGAGCAGTCCGTGAAGCTGTGGAAGAGGCTGGTGTGAGAGGAGATCTAATGGTGAGAAATTAGCGTTTTCTTTTACAATTTGTTACAATTCCTTGATTCACATGCCTTGAAATTTTGGCATACAACCAAAATTCTCAATCCTTCCTTGGGAGTAGATTTGTATGATCATAATGTATATATGCTTGCAGCTTGTTCTTCTTATGGACATGAACTGTAACACCTTATTTCATGGTATAGCAACCTGAATAAGAGTGTCCTTATCCAACTGGGTTGAATGTAAAAAGTGCGTTGCTTGATTTCTGGTTTCCTTGGGTGTCTACGATTTCAGGAGTAGAACACTTGAAGATGAATACTGTCCCGAAGGGCTATGCAAGGCTGAAATGCTCGCACTTCACGTCAAGGAGGAGCTCCAAGTCTGGCCAGAGCAGAGCAGGAGAGAGAGGAGCTGGTTAAGAGTTCCCGAGACCTTAGGATGTTGTAGGCATGCATCGATGCTCAAGGCATTGAAAGACGGTTTCATCATATGGCATGCCGAACAACTCACAAGCATCTTAGGAAATCAAGGAGAGGATGGAGAAGTCGTCAAATCCATCACACCTTCGGTAGAGTAGTAATATTTCCCAGAGCATCACCATATACTCTACCAAGAAACACCATCTTGAAGCCTAACTCCCTTTTATCCAACTCACCCTTGGTTACAATCCATATTATTTATTCATTTTTTACTCAATAAGGTGTTCCCATTGTTTGCTCTTTGAACCTTATTATTCACGGCAATGTCAAGGAATTCGCTTCCTGGTCTGAGTAGGAATAGACAAATGAAAAATTATTTCACATCATCATTTATTTATTATTCCCTCCGTTCCAAAATAGATGGGCTTTTATTTTTTAGCACGTTTTTTAAGGAGCGAAAAACTCTATAAAATATTACTTTTTTAATTAAAATTTTTATACTATTTGATACTTATTAGTAATAAGTACCTAATTATATAAAAAAATTAATTAAAAAATAATATTTCATGGAGTTTTTCGCTCCTTAAAAAACGTGTTGAAAAAGTAAAAGACCATCTATTTTGGAACGGAGGGAATAATAAATAAATGATGATGTGAAATAATTTTTCATTTGTCTATTCCTACTCAGACCAGGAAGCGAATTCCTTGACATTGCCGTGAATAATAAGGTTCAAAGAGCAAACAATGGGAACACCTTATTGAGTAAAAAATGAATAAATAATATGGATTGTAACCAAGGGTGAGTTGGATAAAAGGGAGTTAGGCTTCAAGATGGTGTTTCTTGGTAGAGTATATGGTGATGCTCTGGGAAATATTACTACTCTACCGAAGGTGTGATGGATTTGACGACTTCTCCATCCTCTCCTTGATTTCCTAAGATGCTTGTGAGTTGTTCGGCATGCCATATGATGAAACCGTCTTTCAATGCCTTGAGCATCGATGCATGCCTACAACATCCTAAGGTCTCGGGAACTCTTAACCAGCTCCTCTCTCTCCTGCTCTGCTCTGGCCAGACTTGGAGCTCCTCCTTGACGTGAAGTGCGAGCATTTCAGCCTTGCATAGCCCTTCGGGACAGTATTCATCTTCAAGTGTTCTACTCCTGAAATCGTAGACCCCCAAGGAAACCAGAAATCAAGCAACGCACTTTTTACATTCAACCCAGTTGGATAAGGACACTCTTATTCAGGTTGCTATAACATGAAATAAGGTGCTACAGTTCATGTCCATAAGAAGAACAAGCTGCAAGCATATATACATTATGATCATACGAATCTACTCCCAAGGAAGGATTGAGAATTTTGGTTGTATGCCAAAATTTCAAGGCATGTGAATCAAGGAATTGTAACAAATTGTAAAATCCGGAGTCGCTTGGACGAAGGCGAAAAGAACCTCTAATGATGGCATTCCACATCTCCGCTACAAACACTAAATTAAGCTAAAAAATGACATGTTCATAGTTTTTACAAGTCAATATAAGCAATACAATGTTTGAAAGGCATCCCATAGATTTAAGCTTCTGTTGCATAAGTAAATTAAGCTTCTGTTATATATCTATGAGCATAAACACTAAACTAAGCTAAAAAAATGACATATTCATAGTTTTTATAAGTCAATATAAGCAATACAATGTTTGAAAGGCATCCCATAGATTTAAGCTTCTGTTGCATAAGTAAAAAATGACTCTTTTAACTAATGTAAAGAAATCTTACTATGAACTGAGCTAACTTAATGAAATTAAGACCAATTTTACAATTAATTTCTTGCATCTGGTAAAAAAGCTACAATAATTTCTTTTAGCAAAAAACAATCAAATGAATAAGATTATACGACACCTAAACCCTAAATTCTAATCCTAAATTTTTAAATTTGATTGCCCATTATACTCAAAACAAAGTAACCCCAAATTCGAAATTTCCATTTAATCAAATTCTCAAATTTAAACACCTAAACCCTAAATTATGGAAATTTCAAAAGAGAAATCGAAGACATACCTTATATTGGGTGAAAGATCATCCACCAGCGTCGCCCCTCACACTTCACTTGCTCGTCGGTGATTTTGTCTCCATTCAAAGACAATGGCTGTCAAATAATTCAATTTAAGGGTTGAGAGTCGATGCTTTCCGAAAAATTCAACGTCACAAGAGAATGAAAGAGTGGATGGCAAGAGAGAAGTAAACAGAGAGGTGAAATGAAAGGACCCTGGAGATTTGCAAATATAAACTTAAGAGAAATGAAAAACCCTAGAAATCAGTGTCTGCAATTGAATGAGAATTGAAGCGTCCCCGACGGTGAAGATGGAAGAATGATAGGTTGAGACATCACGTTGGAGAGGGATGACATATCTGCACTTACTTGGTCGGAATTGAACTCGGGAAAATTCAACACTGACTCTCTTCAATTAGATCAAAGGATCGGATATCAAGCAACAATGTGAAAAGGGATGACATACCTACACTTACATGGTCGGAATCGAAGTCAGGAAAATCCGAAGTCGGTTTAATGAAGCCGAATTGGAGCAAATCGGGAGCAGCAGAGGCCTACCTCTGAGAAGAAGGAGAAGCAACATCAGGTGAATTGAAGGCGAATTGAAGCTGGAGAAGTCGCATAAGGAGAAGCAGCGTCAGAAAAATCCGGAGTCGCTTGGACGAAGGCGAAAAGCACCATCTTTGGGATGATCGGAGATGGGGCAAAGGAAAGGGGAGAGAGAGGGAAGGACAGGGAGAGGTGAGAGGCGAGAAGGTGATGAGACGCATTGCCGTGGAGTAAAGTGGCAATTTTGTAATTTTCGAAGAACAGTTACAAATTTAGGGGTAAAATGGTAACTCAACTTTTGGCTCATTGCCGCTTTTATATATCACACTACTACATAAAGGCAGCAAGTCCTGCCCAATTTTATAAAATCTGAGGTGCATTGTGGGCCATCTGATTGTTTTTTTTTATAAATATTAACGGGTCTGATTGTTTATGTCTCTTTTTACAATTTCAGCCCTGAAACCTTCAATTTAAAAATATTTATTTTTTTGTTTAGGGGGGCTTTTCAGTAGTTTCAACTAATTCCTAAACCCTCCCCTTCCAGTCTTCCACTCTCCCTGGCCGCCTCTCTCTGCTTCTCCGGAAGTCTCCGCCACCTCCCTCCCGCCACAGTCCCCGATGCCCCCTGAATCTCGCAGATTGCGGGGGCTTCCACCGCCTTGATTTCTTCCTCCCTCGTGTCTTATCCTCGTCGTATCCCTCTGTAAGCCTTCACAGCTTCACTCCACAGAAAGCCCTAGGCTTTTCGTTCGCTTCGATTCGCCGCCTTCGGATCCAATTCTCAGGCCCTCTTCGACCTTCGGACCTTTTCTGACTGTATTCGCATCAGAAGTGGCTGTCTTCGTCTGTCATCCCTCGCACTTGTGTCGGTCTGGAAATTGCCTCTCCCACATGGACTGTTTTCGGCTGAATATAAAGCTCCAATCCGAAATTCGATCCCTTTTGATGTCCATGTTCTTCCCTTACCTTGAATCCGAACTTCCTGTGTTCAATGGAGGATGTTCTCATTTTGCTACTGTGTATGTCCTGTGTTTGGCTCGTCTGATTTTGTTTTGTGATTGTGTTTATTGTGTTTACTGTCTGTGTTGCTGTTTAGAGTGTGTTTATCATTAGAGTTGTGTGTTTTAATAATAGATTTTGCATGTGCGTGCAATTTCCACTGTTTTTTGATGTAATTGTATTTTTTATTAGTGGTTTATGCACTCTATCGATTTTGAATTGATGTGTCGTTTCATTTATGTCTAGGAGTGACTTAAAATTCTATTCATCCCCCTTTATTGCAATTGAGAGTCTGCATTTGCTTTTGTTATGTTGTATTATTGGTGGTTCTAAAGATTACAAAACAATTTACGTATTTCCTTTTTTTAAGGTTGTAGTTAGATATGTGGTTTATACTGGGTTGCTCTTTCCCTTCATCTTCATATTCATATTCACTTCACCGGGTAATCCTCTTGTCCTTCATATTCATAATCAATTTAGTTTCGATCATTTTTTAAAAGCAACATTTTTGGTGGTTTATCTTGAATGAAATTATATTATCGATTTTTTTGTTCATCAATTTCATTAAATTGGATGGAAATAGAGAGATAGAAAAAGTGATAGATTAAACATTAATGGGTTTAGCTGGTTTCTAGACTCAATGATCCTTTTACTCGTTTTTTGGGACCTTAGGAGTTTAAAAGTTTGAGGGTATGAGTTTGATTTCTGTTTTCATCTTATGTTTCTGTATCTCTGTCAACATCATAGATACATAGACAAGCATTTGTAATTTATAAGTATGTCATTTAAAATTTTAAGTGATTTGTTTCACTAAATTGTTTTCTTTATTATTCTTTGAAGGTAGTCTGGAACAAAGGGATCTCGTACAGGGGTAGGGTTGTCAATTGGCTATCCGAAAAGTATTAATGGAACATCCTATGGCCTTGTTGTTATCTAAGCTGTACCGGGAGGACCTGCATATAGGGATGGTATATCATCAGGAGACGTAATGTTGGAGATTGATGCCATAAGTACAGAGACTATGATCGTATACGATGCAGCAAAACACTTGCAGTGAGTCCTCATTACATATTCTGTATACATATTTACTCTTTTCTTTTTTCCCTTGCCTATTGTCATATGTGAATGTTATAACTTGTGAGCTGCATAGAAAGAATATTTTGTCATTCTTGAATTTTAATTGTTGGCTGAGTCAGTTAAACACTTAAAAGAGAAATGCAGGGGGGCGAAGGTAGCTCAGTACAGTTAACTATTCGCTGCGGGGATGAGATAAATCATTTGGATTTGATGTAAGTTGTCACCCACTAGAAATGATTTCATTCTTATCTTGAGCAAAATCGTCATCATTTGAGTTGATTGTAAACTGTATTATGATCATTCTTAGGAGTTTTAATGATTGATTACTTTTTTTACACACGGTAGAAAGTTTCAATGATTGATTACTTTTTGGACAGACGATAGAAAGTTTCACTCAACCCAGTGAAATCCAGATTATGTGAGATTCCAAATTCAGGGAATGATGCTTCCCAGATAGGATACATCAAGTTAGCTTCATTTGCTCAGAATGCTTCTGATATGTTTGACACTTTTTCTGACTTTCTGCGTCTCCATTTCTATTTCCGAAACTATGTAGAGTTCTGTCATTGGTCTCAAGTTTCCACTTAAGAGTTTTACAATTAAAGAGTTCTGCATGATATGATCCTTGGCTTTTTTTTAAGTATACTTAATCAAGTATTCATGCACTGGCTCAAATACATTTTAGTAAATAATGGTTGACATATTCCTGAATTAGTTGTCCCTTGATAACATAGAAAAAGTGGTTTTAAGATGTCTTTATATTTGTATTTCTGCTGAATTTGAGCATCCACGGCAGGTGTTTTAAAGGAAGCAATTGGAACTTTAAGAAGCAACAATGTGAATGCCTTTGCACTAAATCTTTGAGATAATAGGTGAGGAATAGCTCATTCATTTCATTTTCGTATTAAGTTGTAAAGATGTAAATTAGGCTTATATGATCTATATTACTGGTGCAGTTGGGGGCCTTTTTCCTGAAGGAATAGAGATTGCAAAGCTGTGGTAAGCATTCAACCTAATTACATGGTTTTTGTTGTCCTGACTTTTTTAGAATGTAATTTATCTACTCACTTGTCCCTTTCTCGATTGTGATGTTGGTACTTGAATGGAGATCATATCAACGGCTGATATCATATTAATTCCTAGAGATTTTAGCTTTTTAAGTATCTTAGGTTACATTGCATAGTAGATAGATTTCTCCGTCCAGGCATGCTATGGCAGTGTTAATGTTCAGGTTAGACAAAGGGGTGATTGTATATTATGTGACAGCTGTGGTGTCGGGCAATGTTGCATTCTCAAAGTTAAGATATGTGTGATCAATATCTTAACTTAGTTGTTTCCTGAGTGTATATGTATTGGGCGTACCTTTGTGAATTACTCACTTTTTTGGACTCAGAAGAAATGATGGGCTAGGAAATGACTGGGGAAGATTTTCTCTTAAAGTAACTTTCTACCTGAAAATGACTATCCTTGTTGGGTCAGTTCTTTCTGGATATTTAGATATCATTAACTTGTTATTCCTGGACAGTGGAGAGATTGATACCTATATGGCATTACACTTCTCATCTTTGTCTCTGTGTAGAAGTTTTTCTTTTTCTTGATGATCTTTCCTTTTCTGTTTTCTTATCATTAAATCTTTATGTGTTGGGGAATACTAGGAACCAATCATTGTTTGCAAAAAACTGTTTTTGACATCAATAATGGAAATATGGATCCGTTCTTTATGCAGATACCTTTCACGAGGTCAAAAGGAAACGTAACAAGAAAAAGGAGGTATGGACTTGTATCCGGGCTGAAACATTTTTATTTTATGAATCTTGTCTAAGATTCACATCTATTATTATTTTCTAAATATTCATTCTTTTTAGTCACAACGTGATTGGGCGAACTTGCTATTTAATGGTGCAAAATTTTCAGATTTGTTTTACTCCTATGTTAACATCATTGCATAATCAAGGGCCTTTCCTGGTCAATCTTTTGTAGATCATGGTTTGATTAGTGGAGAATGTTATTGGGTTGTATTGCTTGACTATTAGTTGATAAACCATCAAAGTTAGTTTTAAAAAATTACGTATATGTTAAGATTTTCATCAAATGCTTAGACTCATTAGTCCTACTATTTCACACACAAAAAACTACTTTATAGATTGTTTATACTCATTAAGTTGATGGGCTTTTGCGAATATCCTGTTAAATCCAAAAATTTTGGGCAACACTTATTGTTTTAGTTATCTTGGTGGTATCTGTAGATTGAGTGTGCATTTTGTAAGTTATCTCGGAAGGTTTCAGCATAAAAAAATTAATATGTTTTGTGTTCGATCCCTAGGGGTGGTAGAGTTCTTAGTCTAATGTTTTCAGCAATTCATGGAAGAAGAAATAAGGTTTTACCTGGTACGAGCTTCATGATGGGAATTTAATTTGATGATTCTTTCATCTCACTGCATTGTGCTTAGTTTGTAAAATGCCAACTTGATATATTTTCAAGTGTACATTGTCTAAAGCTCTCGTGAGTTGCTGTTCTTACTAAGAACTATTGATATTTATATATACACACTAATAAAAAAGCAAAGCAAGCAAATAGATTTGTTTATTACTAAAAACAACTGAGACCATTTATATATACACACTAATAATATCTTGCTTTTCTTTCCTACTTGCTCTTTAACTTGCATTCCCCGTCCTTTATACTGCCATTCATCTAACACTATTACAGTTGCGTAGTTCATTCTCCACTGGCAATTAGTTTCTAAGCAATGTTTTCATGTCTTTGTTAGGTTATACGAGACGGTGAATTACTAGATAGAATCCTAGCAAGGTAATCATTATATTTTTATTTTTTTCCATTTATCTTCAGTACTAAAGAAACATATTTTTATGAGCTATTTTGGTCGGCTTATTAATCTTTGTTTTGCATAGCAATACGTTGGTCTTCAAGATTTCCATAATTTAAGAGTTGCTATTTTATCATACTATTATTTTGAGCTTCGGTTCATTTTATCGTGATTAGGAAGGATAGCCGATATACCGAGAAAGATGCAGCAGTCATAGTGCGCCAAATGTTGAAAGTTGTAGCTGAGTGTCACTTGCATGGTTTAGTGAACCGTGCTATGAATCCTGAGGTACATAGCTTTTATCCCTCTCGTGTAGTTCAACAAAAGCCTTTTTTCCCATACGTTTTGTAATAATTGTGTATCCCACTTGCTTTCGGAATTTCCTATTTAAATCTACCAAATATGATTCACCTTTGAAGGCCACAGATTTTGGACTATCAGATTTCATAAAACCTGGTAATCACAAGCTCCATGACTAAGTTTAGGACTATGATCAAACCTTTCTGAAGACAATTAATTTTTATTAACTACCTTCACCTTTTGAAACAAAGAAGTATTCACTTAGCTTTTCTATTCACATGTCAATAATAATTCGGTCCAACTCTATCTTCATTTGAACAAGTATGTTCTTAAAGGCAGTATTGCTCATTGTTGCAGGGAAAAGATTCACAGACATTGTTGGTAGTGCCTACTATGTTGCTTCAGAAGTATTGAGACGTGAATCAGGACCCGAGTCAGATGTATGGAGTATCGATGTTATAACCTACATCCTGCTCTGTGGGAAGCACCCATTTTGGGATAAAACAGAAGATGGTATATTCAATGAGGTATGATATTTTGATAAATCCCTGCTTTTAACTTAACATGATTCAAAAGGTTTCTCAGTAGCATTTGAGATAATGTTGCACATATGTGAGCCAAAGCCAATTCATTTTGATCCATCCTCAATTTCTATTAGTTGTTCTTCAGGTGAATTACAGGTATTTGGTTGAATTTTATTGCTCCTGGTCCTTGTGAACCGAATTTGTTTCTTTGAAAAGAGATGGACTGTGACAGTTTTATCTATGATTGATTCTTCTATTTTTTTTTTTGGTATTAATGCTTTTGTCTGGTTTCTTGGCATTCTTGTTTTGTGTTCATTGCTGAAGCACGCTTGATTGTGCCCTTCACCAATTTCATTGATCTTATTCACCAAAATTCATCTTTAAACTACTATGAATTCTCCTTCGTTGCTGCTATTTCACTCTCCTTCCTTGCTAAACTCCATAAATCTCTGTCCCTATATTTTTCTTCTTTCAGGAACTTGTATTTATTAAAATTGAAGATTGGACTTGCCTGTCTTAGGGGATTTCCCTTTTTTTTATGACCAGTTTACCACCTTATCTCGATTTTTATTCAGTTCTAAGGAAAGGCATTGCTCTATATGAGATTCTTGATTTATTGTAATTATTCTAATGTTGCATTGTACCTTTTTCAGCTGCTTATAAAGCCTTTTTGTGGGATAAGATGAGTCTATTATACATACTTTGACTTACTACTATATATATATAATAAAAAGTATGTGAGCAAGCTCTTATCTTGTTCTTATGTTTCTGATTCTCTCTGTATTCGTCGTTGTTGCATGGTAAATGTGCCAATGGTTGTCTTCTTTACGTACCTGTTAATTATTGTCTTCAGTTTACTTGGCCTTCTTTCAGATGAGGAAATGAGGCAACATGTACAGATTGGAGTTTTTTTTTCCTCCTTATATATAGTTTGATCAAATAGCCAATAGGTACCTTTCTTCTTGTTGTGTGTGAGAGTGTCATGTTACGAAATATTGCATTGCAAGTGGGGATTGTATATGCAAAGGCATGGATGTATGGTTTGGATTGCTGCCTTGCTAATTTTAGTTCTTCTGCTCTTATGTAGCAGCTCTGCTGACACTGATGCTTTTATTATAAATAAACTATTTCAGTTATTATTACAAGTTAAAAGTCTTTTCCTTCTAACTTTGTTTTGAATATGAAGAAACTTGTGATACTCTAAAGGTACTTTCATAATGAATGGATTTATTCTTGAAGCTGCAAGATTGGCTGGATTTGTCTCCCAATCAATATCTTCCATCTTCTCTTTTGCTTCTTTCTACGTAATTTATGCTTTAATTCTTAAAATTTAAAGATGAATATCTCTCCTTCAAAATGGAGCTATTTCAGTTTCTGCAGTTGTGGATTATGAATTAGGTTAATTGTCATATCTATTTTTATGCCTTTATGTCTTAAATCTATTTATTGAATGTTAGATTTTAGTTAACTATGTTTATTTTGTTTTGGTAAAACCTTCAATATCACTGAAAACTGGTTGCAGATACACAAGGCGAACTTCACTTGCCCAGCATGGCTCTCAACAAGTGCAAAAAAATGATAACGAATATTTTAGATCCCAGTCCTTCAAAGGTATGTTTTTTGCTGCTGCTTCTTTTGGATGATTTGATTTTTCTCTATACAAATAATTGCAGTTTTTTAAATGTCTTTCGTGATGTTTGTCTTCTAACTGATTGGATTTTTATGTCTCATTCTTTTTATGGGACAACTTAAAACAATGCATTATGATTGCTTTTCTTCTCAATACACATCTACTATCTACTGAGATTTCAAGTTTTGACCATTATAAATGAATATCATTTATGATACAGGTTATTTGATACTGAGATTTCAAGTTTTGATCTTTTTTTATGGGCTAATCTTAACCTTAAAATTCACAGATCAGGTTGGGTTGTGTCATGTTTCAACATGTCTATTTAGTGCTTACCCATCATAAACGTTCAGCTGGGCTTATTTTCCCTGAAACTTGTTGCCTTTTGTTATATAAGCATTGCCTTCTTTGATTGCAGGATTTCCATGTGGTTGCTCTTGACAAGTTCGTTGAAGAATCCAACTTGCCTACTTTCACAATTTTGAACAAGAGTCCCAACAACTACCATTAAGTTATTAAGTTCTTCAATAGTCAAGAGTCCCAAGGTAAGGACAACCATTACCCTGTTAAAATGTACACAATTGCTCAAATGAATGAGGAATATGAATCATTTTCCCCTTTTAGAATTGTGTTATGTTGAACGGTATGAAATCTCACATATTTGTCTTCTAGGAGCAATCCATCAGTTGTACTCTATTGCATGGTAATATTTATGTTGTTGATGGAATGGATCATGGTACTTTTGGTTTGTATACCATGCTTTGGCTTTGCAATTTATAAAGAGGCTCTTAGATATCATTACTTATTTCAGGCGACCAACCATTGCTTTTACATATGTCGCGCGCGAAGCGCGCTTCACCATCCTAGTAGATAGAAGTAAGGATATAAAAAACGGCAGTTGGCTTATGAACAGTAACTTTTGAGCCAGCTGTCGACTGTTTATTCGTTGGATACAACTGCTTCATTGGACCTTTTACGTACTTGGGCTTTCAGAAGTAGCCCATGCATTGTTTTGGGCTTCAGGCCCGTATTTCACCCTTTATTTAAATGAAGCCTTTTTATTCTTATATCAATAATTTGGTCTTCCACTCTCAATTACCTAAAATCCCCCATTTTCAGATTTCATTAATCCCTAACCTCCGGACCACATGTCCGCCCTCAGCCTGGCCTACCTTGCCGGCATCCGCCGCCTCTCCGCTCTCGCTGCCGCCTCCGTTTCATCCTCCTTCACCCCATCCTCTTCCGCAATGGTTTCCTCTTCCTGCATTTCCAGACTCCTAAAATTAACCCTAAACTCCAGATCGGTTGTCGCTCTCAACCCGGCCAACCGCACAGGCCTCCACCGCCTCTCCGCTTGCGCAGGCGCCTCCGTTTCCTCCTCCTTCACCCCCATCCTCTCCCGCAACGGCGACCTTTTCCTCTCCTTCGCTTACAGCTTTAACGGCAAAGTCCAGACCTCCGGTATCCAGATCCAACTCGGCCTCTCCACCGTCGCCTTCACTCTCGCCGAGGCCGACCAAATTGTCGAGAGATGCTCGATTCCTTCCCTCCCGCCCTCAAGGCCGCCCTCACACGAAAAATGGGTGACCAATTAGGAATTAAGGTATGCTAAAAAAAAAAATAGGTCTATGGGCTGTTTTCATTTCTTTTGCCCAATAGGCTTGCTAAACCACCTCTTATTTTATATTTCTTATTCTTAGTTCTACTGCCTATAGAGAAACATAATAACTACAGAAGAAGTACCTTATACTTTAAATAGTTTCACTTATGTTTAACAAGTTACTTTTGTTGCTTGTTCTTGAAAAGATATTGATTACAAAGATATCTATGATCTGCAACATAGCTGAGCTGAATAAAAGACTTAATTTAGCACATATAGTCCTTTCGTTGATAAGGATGCAATACTAATTAAGAAGAAATTTATTTTAATAAGGGTCTATCCACCTAAGTTATTTTATCTCCATCAATGTTTCTGAAATGTGTACCTAACTAGAATTGCGTAAGTGGATAAATTGAGATTTTAACTAATTACAGGTTATACATTATTACTGTTCTCCTAAATTGGTCATTTTTGTAAATATATAGTTTCATGCTAAGGTATACCTTATGTAAAAATGGTCTTACCATTTAGTTTATGTATTTCAAGACTTGTTACACTGAAAATTAACAAAGTTATTTTCCTTGTTTAGACTCAGGTGCTTCGAAGGGAAAGTCCAGATTGAACAAGTATACTTGCTTAACTGTTGCAAGTAAGTCATATTTCTTATTCTTGCTCTACACACAGATTAACACGTGGACGTTGTTTACCTGAATTGTACCTACTTCGTTTCTACACCAATATACATTACATTTAAAATGAGGATCTTTTTCAATTCCAAGTTCTATGTTTATACTGAAGCTGTAAAATTTACAACTAAGGCCTAACTCATTTCCTAACCTAGACAAATTCTTTGAAAGGTAACCTATTTAGCAGGAAAAACAGGAAAAAAAAAAGCCACCAAAGTGGACAATAGAACAGATGATCATTCAGTCTGAATAGAACAGTTAAAAAAACTTAAAAGCACCTCCACAACTGTACAATTCATTTAAGAAATGAAACAACTTTCATTATTATTTAATGTAGAAGTCAGGCAAGTTAATCGACCTCATAATGTTGTTTCCATGTAATGGACTTGGTAATGTTGTTCCCATATAATTTCTTGTTTTTAAATCCGCTGATGAAACTTTCTGTCACCATTTTTCTCATTCATTTCATTTATCAATGTTATTTTATCTAAATTTGCCTAACTTAAATATAAGTGAAATTCAGTTTACTTATGGGTGCACCATGATATCATTCTAACGACAGTAATGACTTCTTCTTTGTAGGACTTGGATTCTTTTTATAATGAAGCTGTAGCTAAGTTCAGGACCCCTTTTATATTGACATTACACCAGCTCCAATGCCAGAAGTTGTCCAGCAACAATTAAAAACTGTGAAATGGTTTGTTAAGGATATGGTAGCTCATAGGAAGGAACTAGAGCTGTACTCATGACCTAAATGAAGATCAGTTGTAATAAACAGGGTTTACGGAATTGGATGATACATCGGCAGTGTTGTGCAAAAGGGTAAACGTTGGAAATTAGAGAGATGGGTGGGGGCAATACCGTCATCTTATTCTTATAGATTTGTTTGAGAGTTTGGGCCAACTTTAGACAATAACAATATATATAGACATATGGCCCATTACAGGTTTTTTTTAGTCTCATTTTCGACAATGTATTCCACAAATGCTAAAAGTAATGCGGTAAACCACTAGTATAGTAAAATAGGGATGTTGCTTATATATTTTAATTCGAAGGTGCATTCAATTTTCATGATCAAGTTGGTTAGGTTACAACAAAAAATTGCTAATAACAAATAACGTACAAGATTGAGAATTACGCACATAAATGTCTGCTCAACAAGAGATAGCGCAGGTTGGACTTCCAAAGGACTAAGGTTAAACACATGAAACTTAATGACCCCAATTCAGCTTATACTTCCACCGCATTGCTTTAGCTAAAAGGGGAAGAAAGATGATCAAGTTCTTAACAGACGACTCAGGCTTGATCCTCTCCGACTACAAGTCCATCCGGTTGGAGTTTGTTAAGGAATTCAAAAACCAGTTCAAGTCTTCCTACAACCATAGTATCTCCTCCGACTCGACTTACAGGTCATTTCAAATGAGATTAATCAGGACGAAAATTTTATGCTATCAGCTCTGGTCACTAACATGGAGATTAAGGATGTCGTGTTTTCCATTAAAGCCGACAAGGGTCTAGGCCCAGACGGGATGACGACTGGTTTTTATCAGACATATTGGAATTTGGTTGGACCTTCTGTAATTAAACCAAGTCAAAATCATTTATTTTAAGTAAATTACATATTTAAGTATTCAACCGAGTCAAAATCAACATAATTATCCAAACGGATCGAATATGATTCGACCGAAAACTCAAACCAACTATACCGTTATACGGTTATACCCACTTTGATTCGAAACTCAAATGAGACCGACCCGCCTCTTGACCCGAAATCCGAACAAGACCGACCCGCTTTGACCCGAACCCGAATGGGCATGACCCGACTTAACCCGAAACCCGACCAATCTAAAATTCATTATGACCGAACCCGACACAAACAATACCCGACCAGTCGACCCATAAACTTTACCCGAACTGACCAGACCCGAGCAAGCCTGACCCGAACCCGACCCGAACTACCGACTTGCCAGCTCTAGTGATTGATATCGATATTTTATTCTTCTATCTAAAACTGTTATTATTTAGAGTTAAACTTAACTATAAGTGTAAATTGATTCATTAATAACCCCATAATATTATATATATTAAATGCGAAGTATTATGTAATCTACACTTTTATAATTTTATTTAATTCATATTATTTTTTTTTTAATAATATTATCCTCTATTTTTTTGGTAAGCTATAATATTATCCTCTATAAATTATGTTGTTAAATTATTATATGAATCAAATAACGTGATAGTTCATTAGTAAATATATTAATTAAGGAGAGTCTGATAAAAAATTTGGTAAAATCTTATCTTGATTAAAATATATCGATATATAATAAAATATATCGATATATTAATTAAAGAGAGTCTGTATAGGATATAGGATATAGGATATAGGATATAGGATTATATATATATATATATATATATTATATATAATAGAATAGAATAGAATTAAAATTTATTTCTTTAATTCCAACGAAAAATAAGTAAAAAAAGAAGAAGATAAAAGATACTCCGTAAAAAATAAAAAAAGCTGTTTAGATATGACATCTGCCTTGCACCGAATTATTATGAAAGCAGAAACCCCCTGGTGCACCAAAAAAAAAAAAGAAACCCCCTGACTAGCAGTTCAGAACCGAAGTCGGGAGACTCTCCTCTGTCTGTCGGCCTCCTCAGTTCCAACTGCGGCTTTCCTGCCGGTTTTCTCACTTCCCAGTTCTTCATCGCTCGACTTCAAAAGTAATTTTCGATCAGCAAGTTTTTTTTTTTTCTTTTTTTTATGCCTATTGAATTGAATTGAATTAATGATTGGTATTTGCAAGCTTCCCACTTCAATTTGAAATACTGCAAGTTAATTAGAATGTTAGATCTTAAAATTCAACTCCAATTTCTGAACAGGGGTTTGTGAATTTGAGAATTGAGGGTTGAATTGAATTGATTTCGTGCTTTGTGAATTGTTTGTATATATATTATAATATATATATACTACCTCCGTCCTAAAATACTCGATCCCTGAGGTATTTGCACCTTAATTAAGAGAAACCTATTCATATTTAAATCTCATTATTACTATAGAGATGAAAACTCTTTAATTTTACTTACTATTTTACCTTTTTAAGAGTAATAATTACCCTCTAAACTTAAAAGTCTAGGTATTTTTTACAAAAGTTGAAGATCTAAAAGACTATATATTTTAGAACGGATCCCGGACAGATTTGTTATTTGAGAATAGATGATGTTTACTAGAACATTATGAACTCGTTTGTACTATTTAATCAAAACATTTCATCTGTCTTTTTGAGCTTTCAGCAGCCCTGGTGAGGTGATCCCCATTGTTTCATCCATCCTCCGATCCAATTAATGGCGAATATTGACAAAGAGATGAGGATGTTCAATGAACTGGCCAGCGATGGGAGTATTCTCAAGACGAAGATCGTGTGCACGTTGGGCCTGAGATATTTGTCGGTCCTAATGATTGAGAAGCTTCTCAGGGCTGGAATGAATGTTGCCAGGTTCAATTTCTTTAATGGTACACAAGGTTTCCATTCTAAGATTCTGATGAGGCTCAGGCAGGCTATGCGCAACACCGGGATCCTTTGTGCTGTCATGCTTGATATCGAGGTCTCATCCTACCTACATACCTACCTTTTCCTATACAAAAAATAGCATTATTCTCTTATCTAGATATATTTTCCTATACAAAATTTGTTTACATTGCATACTTATGTCAAACGAGCCCTAAGTTCAAATCATGAATGCAGGGACCTGGAATTCGTACTGGGTCATTTTTCAAAAATGGGAGAACAGAACTTCAAGTAAAGGAGGGGCAGGAAATGAGCATAACAACCAATCTCTACAATTTCTGCTGCAGGCGCAAGCGGCCCAATGAAGAAATGTTCTACATAGGATACAAAAAATTAGCCGATGACTTGAAGCCTGGAAACCGCATTGTGTGGTCGCGCGCTTTACCTAAAATGGACCCCAAAATTGCGTACGACGCTTCAGCTGTCACACTCGCTGTCTTGTCTTGTGATCCCGCTGCTGAAACAGTAAGGTGTCGTTGCGAAAATACGGGCATGTTGAGTGAATTTGCTCATGTCAACCTTCCTGGGGTTGTGTTGGATCTTCCCACTCTAACAGACAAGGACAAGAAAGACATTTTGGAATGGGGTGTACCAAACAATGTTGATATGATTGCAATTTCGTTAGTCCGCAAGGGATCTGATCTTGTTACTGTTCGTCGATTGCTTGGTTCCCATGCTAAGCATATCAAGCTCATGGCAAAGGTACTTACTTCAATTAAACAGGCTCATATCGGATATAATAAGTATAAGGATGTTTACCATTAGTGTCTGTCTATATTTACATATATATGTATTAATTGAATTTGCAGATTGAAAACCAGGAGGGAGTGACCAACTTTGATGAAATCCTGGGTGAGAGCGATGCGGTGATGATTGTTCGTCGTCGGCTTGGGATGGAGATTGGGGCTGAGAAGCTGGTCCTGGCCCAGAAAATGATGATTTACAAGTGCAATCTTGCTGGTAAGCCAGTTGTGACAGCCACATGGATGCTGGATTCAATGGAGAAGTCACCGTGCCCCACCGGGGCTGAACCAGCTCAGGTTGCCAATGCTATCTTGGATGGAGCCGACTGCGTCATGCTTGACGGTGAGACTGCGTACGGATGCCACCCGGATGTGTGCGTGAAGACGATGGCTCAAATCTGCGTCGACGTGGAATCCTCCCTCAGTTACATTTACGGGACCATCTTCGTAAGGGCGCCCCCTGATCTCCCGTTGGAGAGTCTCGCGTCCTCTGCTGCTAGCACCGCGAAAGAGGAGCACGCCAAGCTCATTGTGGTGCTGAGCCACACAACAGCAGCCAAGCTCGTGGCCAAGTACAGGCCTACGGTGCCCATTCTGTCAGTGTCGGTCCTAACCACTGCTGGCGATACCACCGATGGATTCGACGCTGCTGCTGCAAGGGAAAGCCTCTTCTACCGAGGCCTGATTCCGATTCTAATTCAACCCCAACAAGCAGCCAACAACGTTGCTGCCGATACTAGTAATTTAGGAGGAGAATCAACGGAGCTGATTCTCCTTGAATCCGCACTGAAGCAGGCACTCCACCATGGCCTTTGCCAGTCAGGTGATCCCGTCGTAGCACTCTATAGGATTGGAGCTGCCTCTGTCATCAAGATCTACCATGCCAAGTGAATGAAGTGATCCATATCGATCATCGTATATCCACGGGATTCATTAGCTATGTTTAGTTTATTCTCTTTACTTCTAGTCGATCTAGCTGCACCTTGCTGTAGAGTAATAAATCTTTGACCACGCCTCAATGCATAATTTTGACAAGAGATTATCAACTCTAACAAAATAAGTAAAGGGGATTTTTCAAAAGATCACCCATAATTTATGCCCTTTTTATTGATGATACCATCTCAAGACTCAAGTTTGAAATCACAAACACTGCCAGCCATAACCAGCTAAGCATCTGCCCACAGAACAGGGGCACCACAAATCTCTACCAAAAAACATAGCCACTCCAAGTTTCCCAACTATTGTTTCCTAGACCAAGTATTGAATAGGCACCTTGATAAATTATTTATGCGGAATACTTACAGCAATTCCATCTGTACAGTTGTAAATTGTATGATAAAGAATTTCCCAAGCTTCCTCTATTTGCTGCACAGATTGCCCATACCGCCTAAGAGAGTAGGTTTTATAGCCATTTCCTACAAGTTGACAGTAAGAATAGGTATCGAACCAACGCAACTTACTAGCATAATATGGATGTGTTGAGGTAGACCAGTTGATAACGCTTACCAAAACTGGGACTTTTTGACCGTGAAATGCCATCTCAGACATAAGCTCATAAACAACGGGGATCTGTTCTACTCCTTCCATGCACATTCCAACACCAACCTAAGTAGACGATATAAGAAGATTCTTCTATTGGGATAAATAACTATACACTTGTATTCATCAGAAAGTTAGGAAACCAATGGACGTCTACACTACACAACTAAATCTTACTTAATCAACAGATTTTGATCAGAGGACAGACCATACCATTGTTGAATTTTCGCTCGTTCTGGCATCAACAGGACCTGGAGAAAGTGAATCCAGTGTCCCATACATTTCAATATTTCCACCAAAGTTATGCAACATGCACCTAGTAAATTATGAAAACGATAATTTAATCATCACAGAAAAATGTTCAATGCTGATTGCATTCAGTCCTCAGCATGAACACCTTGTCAAGAATCAAAATAGGAGGTTTACAATGAAACCTGCATATTAATGCTCACCAGACATATGGGGTGCCATAAAATCAAGAAGAACTTTTCCACACTTAACATCAGCAAAGAGATCAAGAACTATCATCTTTCCAAATGGAACAGAATGAAGAAGTGCCTGCATTAGGACATGTACAGTAACAAAAAGATACATGAGAAACACGTCTTATTAAATTTCCCAGAGAATTTTATATGAAAAGGATCTACAGCTCAAAAAACATATTGGACTTGTTATAGCCAAACAAAAAATCCGTTCTTGGAGGAATATGTTTATAATTCATATGCAATTGCCAGATTAATGGGATTTTTAAAATTAACGATTTTTTACTGAAAATAATTAGATGAATTCATTAATCAATAACCATTAGCACTAAAAAGAAAGATATGAATATAATTCAGGTTACACGACCACATACCTTCCATCTGCTGTTGCTTCCAGACCTTAGAATCCATGTAGAAGAGCCAACCCTGCACACAGAATTCAACTTGGAGTCATACTGAAAATAACAATAACAAGAATATATGTCGGAAAAGGAGCATACTTGCACAAGCCACACTGCATCTTTATCAGCTTTAGCCATTGCTTTATAAACAGAAGCTCCAAGCAATGAAATATATGCTGGATCACTAGTAGGTGGTGTATTTTCATTGAATGTATCACTGTAAAAGAAGAGAGGTAGATGAGGATCAAGGAACAAATATAGAGGACATTGACTCACATTTGAAGCATTGAACGTATCACTGTAAATTGTACAACTTTTTTTTGCAGCAAACATTTATGAAGTAAACAAATTTTATTCTCTTTTACAAATCAAACTGAAGCATGGACCAAGTGTATCTCAGTAGCTCTATGCACAAATAGTGTCATGAAACATCAAAAAGAATCAAAGCACTCGGGGGGGTTGGGGGGGAAATGAAGAGAAATATGTGAAGAAACCCTAGATCCATTACAAAATTACAGTTCTGTGTGCCCAAACTAACGTAGCTCAACCTTTTTGATGTTACAATGGGAAACCAACAATAATCTAAAATGAAAGAAAGAAGGCATTTTCGATCTAAGAAGACTCAATACAGTCAGATTAAAGCAATAACAAATTCATGTCTCGTTCCGGGTTAAGGTGTCTTCTATACATGAGAATAGACTCAAATATCAGCACATTGTTAAAGGATGGAAATATAATTAGCAAACAATTTCAACAGTGGAAAAAACATAACTACCAGCTGTATATGTCTGTCACATCTCCATATTCTGTTCAATTCTGAAAACAAAAGTGGGAAAATGTTAATAGGATAAATAAAAGCTGGGAAAAAAACATAGAAGATGGGAAACATAAAGATGAACCAGTGGGACAAAAATGTGCATCTTAAACAATTCTGTAAAGAATTTCTAGCAAACATCCTGCCATGGATAGTTCAACACTTGAAACAAACCATTGATATAGCTATTTTTTCAGCCAAAATTTTAAAAGCGTCCATATTATCAATTTAACACCTCGAGAACCAGCTGCTGAGCAACACTGCCCACAATTAGATGGTACAGACGGGCAAATACCATCTCCAAATGTATGGTAAAGAAATTCCTACATTTTTTTTGTTCAACAAAATATCATATAACAAATATTTGACTGAATATCAACAGCCACAGCAAGACGCTTGATAGCAGTAACCCTAGCAAGTGTAAACCCCAAAAATCATGGCCGGCGGCGGTGTCCTTAGACAAATCAACTCAAGGTCTCAAGCTATTGCAAGCAACCAACCGAAAATTTTAAATTGAGGTAAATGAAAGATACCTTGGGGATAATTTTGAGCTGAAAGCTGGAAGAGTGAGAGGGTATTAACCTCTGAAGAAGGGCATTGGCGGCGGATTCCTGGACATTGGAGGAGGGTCTCTGGGCGTCCAAGCGATTGATCAGATCCCTAATTGGCCTTAAATCGTGAGATGAACGAACCAGTGGGCAGATGAATACGAGTACTCAAACGAGAAATTTCAGCCGCGCCATCTCCGATTAATTTAAGGAGCACAAGCTTTCCGGTCAAAGGCTAAGGCTCACTCAATATTTCAATACAAATACAAAAGTATATATATGTAGCGATTCTCGAACCAGACAAAACGACGTCGTTAATCTAAAATTTGCTTTTGCAAAATAAGGCCCCGTTTGGCAAAAATAAACCCGTCATCTAGCTTAATTATTAAACCTTTTGATTTTGATATTATATAATTGTAAATGAAATAAATATAATATTTTCATTTAATTAGCTTTTGGAATGAGAGTATTTCTTGTATGAACTTCTCATCTTCACGCCCATTATCCCGCGTAAATCGACCTCCTGTATAGGGATGTGAAAAGGTTGAAGTCCCCGATAAACATCCATACTGGGTGAGGATCTTTATATGATGGTGGGTATATGACACTATATTCACCAAACAATCACCCCCCCCCCCCCCCCCAAGTAAAACATACTCTTGTACCCCAGTGTAAATGTGTAATAAGCACCTCCTCCATCTTTATCCTATTACTCTTTGTTTCCATCAAGAATAGGATTCTCGGAGCCTTCCATATCTCACCATCATAGCGATCTTGTCAATTGCTCGGACCTTCCTCAATCCTTGGTAGTTATAGCTAATACAATTCATTGTGTCCGGCGGAAGACTTCGTCGCCGGCTGATATCAAGTGTGCAACACTTGTATCTCCTTCCATCCTCTGTTTCTCTTCATATTCACTCTTGCCTTCCACTCCCTCATCTTCTCTGTTTGTTCGCTCCATCTCCCCACCCTCATTTTCATTCCTCTTCGTCCCACTTATAGCACCTCTTCATCCCCTCCTTTTTCCCTCCTAATTAGTAGAATGGGTGCAAATCATATAAGTGGGTCCACACCCAGGTTAGGAACAAAAACGCACAAGAATATAGTAAGAGTTCCCCAACAACGACACCAAAATTTGACGGGATGAAAACTGTCGTTGTTCCTGTTAAAATAAACTCAAATCTATAAACTAGTATAACAAGTAAGTAAGAGGTCGATCACACATAGAATTCTTCTTAACTCAAGTATGATTTAATTGCCGACTTAATAACCAGGGGGTGTTTTCGAGTGCAAAAGATTCGCCTTTTATCAAAGCGGAATAATAAAAAGCAGTGATAGAGAACTTGATGTAGACAATATAGAGAAATAGTTCTACCTACAATTATCCACTTTATTTGGTTAAGTTGATACTTGTAACTTTCTCTCTCCCTTTTAGGTTTCCTATAAATGTCCTTATCCCGATCTAGATTAGCTTCTAGTTCAACTACTCATAGAAACCTTATTTCTCAAGTAGTTCCAAAGGAGGATTTAACTCAATCAATAGCTTCAAGTTCAGAGATTAACCAAGGTATTTGCAACCCCTAAAGAAGTATTTCATGCACATTTAAATTCATACCTATCCAATTTGTTCAATGAGCCCTAAAGGGATAAGTTTACTAATCGGGTTAAGGTTCGCTACGAGAAATCTACAAAACCTTATCAATTGAATTAATTCTAACTAGTTGATGAGATAGGAGAGAATAAAACAATCAATAATTAAGCGCAAGGAAATCGTAACATTCAATATAGAAAATAAGGAATGAGATTCAGAAACTCACAACTTAATTCAAATTAAACTTCAAACTGAAGGCAAAATGTCAAGAAGCGCATGGTACTTTTATATATAAAATACCTTGCACCTCTTGAGTCACACGTCCGTGACTCAAGAAGGGGATGGTCTATTTTAAAATAAAAATAAAAAAAGAGATGTGTTGTGTAGATAGTAAAATTTTGGGTGTATAGAACAATGACTTTCAATCATCAAATGGGAACAAAATTCAACTGGCTTTTGACAGTGGCTTTTTTTCCAATTTTTTTTTACAAAATTAAATTAAATTTTATTTACAATTTTTTTTAGGCCACCGTAGACATTGACGGTGGCTTGAAACGGTTCTCATAACGGATCATATCCACAGTTATACGCTGCGGTGGCGAGTGAGATACGTCATTAAGGTCACCGCCAACCTATGCGGTGATTAGCGGTGGATATAGTAAAAATTAGCAGTGAAGATATCCGCGTCGCATAACAACATATTATTATTTTTATTACCTACTATAGAATTGTGAAAACTCATCACTCTACAATTGGCTTCTATTTGAAAATATTTAAAATAGATTAATTCTATAATCCAACTGATTATATTTTGTTGTATGAACTCTCACTAATTTCACATATAATATTATATTTGGTGAATATGTTTTTTTACATCCTCTTATTTTCAGTTTCTATATAAAAATACAGTGATTGATACCGATATTTTAATCGTCTATCTAAAACTTTTCTTCTTTAGAGTTAAACTTAACTATAAGTGTAAATGATTCATTAATAACCCCATAATATAATATATATTAAATGCGAAGTATTATGTAAAGCACACTATCTATACATCAGATCCCCGCATCAAAAGATGAAAAGCACACTAGGTCCTGAAGTACCTTATATTTGCACATTGAAAGTAGCTCACCACCAAAGACAAGGAAGTCTATTGCATCGAAGCCGAGTGTGATACATGAAGACATTTTAACTTTCACACATCGATGACAACTTTCAGACTCGACCTTACAACTCATGAAGTCGGCATTATCAAGAAGTTTGAAGTGCTTATCAGTATGAGAAAGCTACAAGAATAACGTTGATTTTAGGGGGAGAATATACGCACTGCACTTTTTTTTTCCCTTCGATCAGGTTTTGTTCCACTGGGTTTTCCTGATAAGGTTTTTAACGAGGCAGTTTCACCAAAGCGTATCAAATGACACCTGTACTCTTTTTCCCTTAGTCCTAGTTTTTGTCCCATTGGGTTTTTCTAGGCGAGGTTTTTAACGAGACAGTTTGTAATGTAAGAGGTGTACATCCAAGGGGGAGTGTTGTAATACTAATGGTGGATTGTCCACCTCCCAAACCCTTCACCTCCAAAACCCCCACCATGATGACACAACTTTATGTTTTTCTCCTACCTTGCCTATATAAGGCTTGTAAGCTCTCTTAAGAATAAAACGCAACTAATAGAGATCTCTCAATTCGTTGTCTTTCTTATACTCTCTTTTCTTTCGGTTTATAACAATTAGGAGATACGAGTGAGATAAGAGAGAAAAATGGGAATCAAGAGAGTTGTTTCCGTTGTAGTCATCTTTTCAGTGACAATGTTGATGATAATGGGGAGTGTCTCACAATGTGACGCCGTTTCAGACTGTAGGGAGGAGTGCATGCCCGTCTGCCTCGAAGTTAAACGTTCGACACTCACCGCCTGCGAGGAGGGATGCCAAGGCTACTGCAAGTAGCTCGCTGGGCGTGGTCGCTTCCATTGATCAATAAATGGAAAAAGGGGAGGGGTGTTCAAAAGTAGGAGATCCTCGAGGCGGATGTGGTTTCGGTCTGTTGTTTCTAGGGTTCCTCTTAGATCGACGTTGATAGACAAACGAAAAACGCTTAACAGAACTTAAAAGAAAACCAAACACAAACACACAAGGCTTTGTTTATGCGGTTCGGTTTCCCTACATCCGCGGAACCTCAGGAGGGGAGGTTCACCCAATTCACTAGGCATCCAAGGCCAAAGAACTGGTTACAGAGGTATGAATGCACAAGCACTAAGCGACGATTCTAGACTAAGACTCAACAAAACAAAGATGAACAGAGATAGGGAAGAAATCGTCCGATTAAGGACACCGAGAAATCTCCCTTGAGATTTCTCACTCCCAGCTTCTCCTTGTCTTCTTCTTCGTCTGAAGGAGCAGAGCTTAGGGCTTGTAGAAATGGGCCTAACAGTTAAGCCCAATATGAGAGCTCAAGATCTGTCCAACATACATAACCGAGACGTAACCCATATAGTGTCTAACTTAAGCCTATATACCACACTAAGCTTCACCATGTGAACCATGGCTAGCCATTGGATCCAAACTTGATCAAGCCAAGGGACCAATGTGCTTTTCCATGGTCACGGCAATGGCTAGGTGGTACGTGGCACTAAGGAACCAACAACCTAGAGCTTGTGCATACAATACAACTTAAACCATAGTTCAATGTTTTAATACATCAATTACAAGGATTATAAACATCACAAAATGCCCTCCTAATCCTTGTGGTTGTGTAAGCCTTGATCACCAGTAGTGAAGAGAGTGTTCCAACTGTCCGTCCTCGGTTCAAGAAGAGTCAAGAGACTCATGGAACTTCCCAAATATGCAGGGAATCCCTGCAAAATGAGAATTTGTCAGCAGTGACAATCTTGGTTCCAAAATCTGCAGGATTAAGGTCACCCTTAATCTTTTTGACATCTATGAGATTCTTTTCAACCTGTACACGAATAAAATGGTGCCTCACTTCAATGTGTTTGGTCCGTTCATGATGAACTGGATCCTTACACAGATACAAGGCACTCTGACTATCCATATATATGTAAGACAGGTAAGAAAGACATAGGTAAGATTTCACCAATAAGCCCAGTAACGGCAGTAAGCCATGAAGCTTCCTTAGCAGCCTCTGTTGCAGCAACATACTCAGCTTCTGTAGAGGAAAGAGCAACAACTGATTGTTGCTGTGATTTCCAAGATATGCAGTTACCTGCCCGGGTGTAGTAATAGGCAGTCGTGGACTTCCTATTATCCTTATCTCCTGCATAATCTGAGTCACAAAAACCATGCAAATCATGCTTTGAAGCATGTTCAGAAAACACCAAACCATAGTTTCTAGTTGCACAGAGGTATCTAAGCAAATATTTCATGGCAGTCCAATGAAGTTCTCCAGGATTGGACATAAATCTACTGAGCACACATGGCAGTCCAATGAAGTTCTCCAGGATTTAATGGCAAAAGCAAGATCAGGTCTGGTGCAAAGCATAGTATACATGACAGACCCTACAACCACATCATAAGGAACCTTATCCATTTTTTCTCTCTCAGCAGTATCAGTGGGACAGTGGTGTCTAGATAAGTCTAGATGCCCTCCTAAGGGGATACTAGCAGGTTTAGAATCATGCATGTTGAATTTTTCTAATACCTTTTGGATATAATCACTTTGAGAAAGCCACATGATTTTTCTTTTTCTGTCTCTAGTGATGTTAATCCCTAGAATCCTTTTAGCTGCTCCTAAATCTTTCATGTCAAAATGCAATTTTAGATCCCTTTTCACACCAGAAATGATCACTTTGGAATTGCACATGATAAGAATGTCATCCACATACAGAAGCACAAATAAAGGAGATTTAGACTTGACACCCTTAAAATATAGGCATGTATCATAACTGCTTCTCAGAAAACCCAGTTTCTTCATACATGAGTCAAATTTTAAGTTCCACTGTTTAGGGCTCTGTTTTAAACCATAAATTGATTTCTTTAACAAGCACACATCACCAGAATTCAGTTTATCAACAAAACCTTTAGGCTGTGACATATAAATAGTCTCATGCAGATTACCATGTAAGAAAGAAGTCTTAACATCCATCTGTTCTAAGTCCCAGTCAAACATAGTAGTAATGGCAAGCATTAATCTAAGTGTTTTGTACTTTACTACTGGAGCAAAAATGTCATTATAGTCGATTCCTTCTTTTTGAGTGAAACCCTTGGCAACTAACCTAGCTTTAAATCTAGGAGGTTCTGAGGGTTTAACACTTTCCTTCAGCTTATAGATCCATTTACAGGCTATGACTCTAGCATTTTTAGGCTTAGGCACCAATATCCAAGTTTTGTTAGAGATCATAGACTGAATTTCTTCCTTCATAGCTTTTAACCACTGATCAGATTGTTTACAACTTATAGCTTGGTCAAAAGTTTCAGGAGTGTAGGATCTAATAATATCAGCAGCAATGAAAGCAAACTCCACAATATCAACATCTTTTAGATCAGCAAAATTTATATACCACCTATTAGGTTTGACAACCCTAGGTTCCCTATCTATGGTAAGTTGATAATCACTTAACACATTTTCATTATCAAGATGCACAGAGGACTCTCCAGACTGAGAGTTAGATAGGGAGGAAGAGGAGCTTACTTCCCCATCAACAAGATGGGGGGTTGCTGCAGCATGAGGGGGTGTGTGGTCATTTTGATGACCTTCAGGGTCTTGCTGATCATCTTCAGCATGACCACCCTGAGATAAGGCATCCTGGTGGTCTTGAGGGGGAGTGGGGTCATCATCATCTTGATCTTCATCCTCATCTCCTGCCACCTCTCCTTCATGAGGTAGAAAGAAGGATGAAGAAGTTGTTGTGTCTTGATCAGTACCTGCACACTCAGTTGAACTGGTCAGCTTGTTCTTAAAATAGAAGTCCACCTCATTAAAGGTTACATTTCTGGATATGATCACTTTGTAACCATGGGGTTGCACAAGCAACACCTTGTAACCTTTAGTACCTTCAGGATAACCTAACAATACCCCTTTCTGGGCCCTTGGTTGCAACTTACCTTGAGACAAATGAGTGTAGGTAGTGCATCCAAAGGGCCTCAGATGAGATAGGTCAGGTTTCCTTCCAGTCCACATCTCATGTGGAGTTTTGAACTCAATCACAGATGATGGGGACCTGTTTATGAGGTATACAGCAGTGGTGACTGCTTCACCCCATAAAGAAGGTTTCATTCCAGCACTTATGAGCAGACACCTTGCTCTTTCAAGCAAGGTTCCGTTCATCCTCTCAGCAGTCCCATTCTGCTGAGGGGTGCCAGGAACAGTGAGGTGTCTTTTGATACCATGTTGCAAGCAGAAATCATTGAAATCATGATTACAAAATTCAAGACCATTATCAGTTTTAAGACACTTAAGTTTGTGATTAGATTCATTCTCAACAAGCAATTTCCATGTTTTAAAACTGTTAAAATCTTCATCTTTAGATCTAATTAAGCAGATAAATCCAAACCTTTCTAGAATGATGATCTATGAAAGAGATGAAATATTTCCTACCACCAACTGTATCAACTTGGGCAGGGCCCCATAAGTCAGAATGAACATATGCAAGAGGTTCTTTAGCAGTGTAAGTGGATTTAGGAAAAACATGCTTAGACTTTTTTCCTAGAATGCAATCTTCACAGAAACTCAAGTCAACAGGCTTCACAGAGATAATACCATGTTTAAATAACTGATGCAGACGACCAAGTCTAGTGTGCCATAATTTTGTTTGATCAGTCATAACATTAAGACTCACATAGGCAAAGTTCAATTCAGGAGTACCAAGTACACAGTACAACCCTCCTTTCTTGATACTTTTTATAAGTATAGTCCCATTTTTAGAGACTTCCTTAATCCCATTTCGAGTCCTAATGTCATAGCCTTGATCATCCAACACAGATTCAGACATGAGGTGCCTCTTAAGATCAGGCACCCATCTTACCTGTTGAAGTATCCTTACCTTACCATCAAACATACTCATGGCAACTGTGCCTATACCTTTGATCTCCAGGGAGGAGTCATCTCCCAGTAAAACCTCCCCACCATCATACTCCTTGAAGGTTTTGAACATTGACCTATCATAGGTAGAATGAATGGTGCATCCAGAATCTAGTATCCAAGTGTCATTAGAGGTTAGTGAAGAACAAATAAGTAGTTGATGAGGATACTCAACATTAGAATCAAGCACAGCAGCAGTTTCTTTAGCCTTTTTATTTTCATCAGCTTTTTTCTTCTTGTAACTGTTGAGGGTAAAAATTCATGAAATTTTGCTAAAGGAAAAAAAAAATCATGGTCAAGTATTGACTACCAGCACATCAAGTGTCGAGGAGCAGCTTCAAGAGTTACAAAGAAAGCTCAATGAAAAAGATGCTCAAATTGCATCACTTCTCGCTCAAATCAATATTCAAGCTCAAGCAAATAGACAAGAGCAATCAAGGCCAAATGGTGAAGGGTCAAGCGGTAGCACATTCATCACTCCACAAGAAATCAAAGAGATGATCGCTCAAGGGATAAAAGAAGCATATGCATCACAAAATCCAAAAGTGCTCGGGTATAAAAAGCCATATCCGATACACTATGATTCGGTGCCATTTCCCCCAAGCTACCAAAGACCGAGCTTTGAAAAGTTTGATGGTCTTCACGGTTCACCCCACGAGCACCTAGCTCATTTTTACTCTGCTTGTGGTGAAACCGCCTTAAACGATGCCTTATTAATTAGGCAATTCATCCAATCTTTGAAGGGATCGGCATTCACTTGGTACACTCAACTTCAACCAGGGTCGATTCAAACATGGGACAATCTACAAAGAGAGTTCCTAGCTCAATTTGTGAGTTCAAAAGTAAGAGTTTCCATTTTGGACCTCGCAAACACCTATCAAAGGTCTAACGAGCTCGCCAACGACTTCATCGCCAGGTGGAGGAGCATGAGACTCCAATGCCATGAAAAATTGAGTGAACAAGCATGTGTTCAAATGTGCACCTACAACTTAATACCGGAATTAGCGGTACATGTTGGAAGTGCCGAACCTCGTTCATTTGATGAGTTGGTATCGAAAGCGCGCAACGTTGAAAAACAACTCGCACGAGGATCCAATTTGTCTCAAGCTAGTGAGACTAATGAAAATGACAGCGATGAGGTACAAGATGAAGATGAGTCTATGGCGACTTTCGTCAAACATGATCGAGAGTTCGTTAAAAAGGAGCCAGCCAAGAGACTCACTCTTCATGAAAGAAAGAAAAAGAAATATCCCTTTGACGATGATGATGTACAAGGGATATTTGACGAATTAATGAGTGCTAAGCTTTTAATACTCCCGGAGCCAAAAAGGCCAAAACAAGTTGGTATGACGAGTGATCCAAAATATTGCTCCTACCACCAGCTTGTTAGTCATCCAATCAAGGATTGCTACGTCTTCAAAGACATCATAGAGGAGATGATTAACAAAGGAGAAATTGAAATCGAGGGGGTAACATCCTCAACTCAGACAGCTTCATCAAATACCATTTCAGTGGTAGACATTGCAGAGTCCACTCGCTCACTCCAAGTGTCTTCTCAAACAGAAAAAACATCTGCTATGGTTATTGAAGCTGGGGGCAGCCCCACGGTTTCATTGCCTTTTAAAGCATTGGTGAAAGACGCCACTTCAAAAGAAGAGTCCTTGAATGAAAAAGACATCGCTCAATGTTGTATGGTCTCATGGACCAATGACATGGACGAAAATGAAGCAGGAGTTAAAAAGATTACTCTTCACTCCAAGAAGCAAATTCTCTCCTCAAAATCAAGAGAGAAATCAAAGGGAAAGAAATCAAGCTTCGCAAAAACTTCAAAAATGCACAAGAACCAAAAAGTTCCAGTGCAAGAGCTAAAACCCTCTTTCAAGGGTAAAGCTCCACAAAAACTTGTCGAGGAGGCTTGTGTCAAAAATTTCCAAATCTCATACGAAGAGGGCGTTCTAACTGCAAGTGTGATAGAGCCTAGAGTGTCCGCATTTGAAAGGGTCGAGACGGCTTTAGGTGGAACTCCTAAATCTTCGGTGTTTAAAAGGCTTGATCTAGCCTCTACATGTGAAGCACCGAAATCTTCTATATTTGAAAGACTCGAGCTAGCCTTAACAAATGAAGTATCTAAACCTTCAGTGTTTCAAAGGCTTAATTCAGCCTTGACAAGTGGAGAATCTAAAGCTCCGGTATTCGAAAGGCTCGGAAAAGTTGATGAGCCTAAAAGCAAGAAAGTCCAAATGAAAAGGACTAAAAGCAAGAGCTCCGGAAGAGACAGTCAAAAGTTCTCGTCCGTAAGCTCAACCAAATCATGGACACCTAAAGCCAAGTGTCAAAATGACCCAGTAGTCTCTAAGGCGGAAAAACAAGTAGTTTTGCCTAGAATTACGTTAAGACTTGATCCCCAGCAAGGGGTACGTAGGAAATTTGGCATGAAAAAAATCTATGTCAAATTTAGTCGCACAAAAAAAAAAAGTTTCCGGGTTCGCATATGATAGTCGGATTATTCGGGAAACCCTTCCTAGAAGGTGGGCTCGAGTAATTTGAATGATGCGGTAAAAAAAAGAGATGAAAAAAAAAAGAATGAAAAAAAAAGGAAGGAAAAAATCCCGGTTTGCAAATGATAGTCGAGTTATTTGGGAAACCCTTCCTAGAAGGTGTGCTCAAGTAACTCGAGTGATGCATATGAAAAAAAAAAAAAAGACTTGAAATTAGTCCGAAAATCAAACAACCCGGAAGCTTACATGAAAAAGGGTTTACAAAGAACTACGAGCGGCTTGATCCCTCACAAAGGGGGTACGTAGGCAGTCTAGCTAATCAAAGTGCTAGGTGCAGCCACAAAAACAAACAAAACATCTTCTTTTCTCAACAAAGAAGAAAAAGAAGTCAAATCCTCTGTTTTTGTAGTCAAATGAGCACTGTCTCAACTACAAGGAGAAAAATCAAGTATGGTCTAAAGACTTGCACGTTTTGCGCCCATACTGAAAATGAGGCAAAGGGAAAAGCGAGAGAGAAAATTTTGTCTTTCAAAGACATATTCTCACAAAAAGAGATCAACAAAAGGCATATGCCTAAATTTTCTCGACTTTGATTATCACGTCCAAATGTGATAGTCATTTCAAGTCCTATAAATCAAAATTTCCTTCCAAGGAACCCTAAACCAAAAGTTGCTTCGAAACTTGACTAATCAAATGGTCAAAGTTTTCCGCTCTCTCAAAAGCCAAAATGCCTAAGCCTCTCAGAACCCTTCAAACCCTCCCAAACAAAAATTGGCCTACATCATCTATATGTGTATGGTCATTCAAAGCCCCCAAAATTCAAAACACAAACTCAAAGAAAAAAAACCATCAAACGCCTTGGCTGTAAATGGTATGGGTATAAATGTCAAAATCATCTCATATGAGATTTTGATCACAAATCTTCAACCACACAGGTTACAAGAGCTCAAGCCTGTGACAACAAGTCATCAAAACCAAATTCTTGTCCCTCACAAGAAAACCTTCAAATCCAAATTCAAGCTTAAAGTTGAAAATCTCCGACCAAAAGCCAAAAACTCAATTAGTTTGAAAGCTCAAAAGCAAATTGGTTGAAAAGCTAGAAAAGCATAAATCAAATTTAGAGAAGGAAAATCATTCCGACTCTCACCTACCCATACCAGACTGTATCGTATTGGTCATAAGCAAGTTCCAAATAGAATTGCTTTTCTTACCTGATCAATTTTAATCGGTACAATTCAAGTTCAAATTTTCTTCGGATTACAAATCAAACAAAAAGCTTTTTTAAGTAAAGTCTTCTTGAAACTCAAGTGGTGCATAAATAGCACATTGTTCGAACTTTGAACGCGTTCGATATCTCATACGCACAAAGTTCGGGGGGCAACTGTTGAGGGGTAAAAATTCATGAAATTTTGCTAAAGGAAAAAAAAAATCATGGTCAAGTATAAAATTTCATGGAATTAATTATAAATTAAGGATATGATTAATTTGTCCAATATAAAACAAAGGTATGAAAATCAGGAAGTTGGGCCACGGATGAAAGCTGGTCATTTGGAGTCCAGGATGAGTGTGGAAATGACCCATTTATTTTTATGAGGTCCATCATTTTCCATATCAACTGTATCAATTAGCAGTTAAATCCTTTCCCACGTTCTGAGAAAATAGGCCAAACAAGTGATTTTTGTTGAGTGGGCAGTTAATCACAAATGAAAAGAAACTGCTATACATTCTCCTATAATTAGAAAAGGGATAACCACCCATCGGTTTTCCCTGATCATCTGACTGCTCCCAGCGATTAAGAAAGAACACAAAGACAGGAAGAAAAAAAAACAGAGAGAGCTTTCTTTCCTCCAACTTCCCAAAAAGAAGGTAGAAATCCAAATCCACCTATGGTCAGTCTACCATTGTTTTTCTTGCAGGTATATATAATGAAGACCGGTGGGGCGTTGTAGGTTCGAAATTGAGAGTTTCACCTAGCGCCAAAACTCGTAGTCGGTTTGAAATTTAGAGTTTCACCGCTACACCCGATCTCATGAGATCGATTCATATAATCGAATTGCTGCCAAAATTTTACCAGGATTGTTCGCATTGCACATGAATTGAACTCTGGTTCCTCCAAACTGGGTCGCAAACGACCCTGCTCACTCTCTTCTCTTCAACAGGAAGTTAAAAGAGAGAGAATAGAACAAGAGGACAAATTTGAAACCCAGGTTGTCAAAATCAAGTCTCAAATCAGCAAGTGCAGCACCCCAAATGCCAAATTACACTCCAAGATGAAAAAAGAGGAGAAATGGAAGAGAATAAACTTCTAAAACAAAAACCTAGAAATGCAGGAATTTGAGTAGGACTAAACCTCCTTGAATCTTTACTACTCAAAGGGATTTTTGGGGCTTCTTGTTCTGATCCCAGAAATCATTCGATCTCTCGTTCTTCTACCTGTCTTCTTGACCCGGACGATGCGCGCTCTTCCGTTCCCTGGGTCGCACAGCCTTTGACGCCTCGCCTCAGCCCTCCTTGTAACTCCGAAAAGCTCCCTCCGGCTTGCAATGTCTTGTCGGGTCACCAGATTGGGTCCTAACTTCCTTGGACTTTGATCTTTGGAAAACCTTTTGTTCTTTGGACTCAACCAAGCTTTGATTGCTATCGCTCCTGCTCTTGGAGTGGAGCTACTGTTGCGGTCGGCGTGAGTGATTTTAGCAGTAGGGATGCAAAATCCCTACGCTAATTACTTTAGAAAATGGGTGTACAAAAATTGGACCGGGCTAGGTGGATGAAATTGTATGGGCTGTTAAAAAAAATCTGGCCCCATTTGATTCAACACTAAATGATGCCCCATTCAATCGAACTCACGAAGCAAAACAAACTGACTTGAAAAAAACGAAGTGGGCTCGATTGGAACTTAAAAGAAACGAAATGGGTTTATTGTGCTCATTTTGCTGGCTTTCGGCAATTAAAAAAAAACAAGTCAAAGTTAGCAAGTAGCATACAAACGTATATGCTATATGCTTGAGCATATTTTTGAAATAAATTTATTTAATTGTGAAACCAACCCACTAAAATATAAGAATTATAATTAGCACACGTTAAGAATTCGAGTCTATAAATTTTGACGTATAAAATTCTTTGCTAATTAATTCTAGTGGGTCAATCTCAAATCGACTCCTACACAAAAAACGGAGTCAAAACCTCAAACTGAGTTTCACCAAATATAAACTCGGTCACTGGTAGAACTACGTAAAGACTTGACGTCGTAAAAACGGCTACGTAGGTAACCCGATATTAAATCATAAAAATATATCGGGTACAGTCGTCAACCTCTAAATTCTCTTTAAATGAATATGAGGTCAAAACCAAGCAAATTAAATTGCTCTCGGGTAGAACTACGTAAAGACTTGACGCCGTGGTAAAAACGGCTACGTAGGTAACCCGATATTAAATTCTAAAAATATATCGGGTACAGTCGTCTGCCTCTAAATTCACTCTCAAATGAATATGAGGTTAAATCTCCCCAAATTAAATCATTTCATCTTAAGAACTACATAAGATTTGATCCCGTTCAAACGGGTATGTAGGAGGCTCGACATAAAGCAAAAAAAAGCTCGTCGAGTTCAATCGCCAAACCAAAATAAATATCAAATCGGTTCGCGGAAGAACTACGTAAAGACTTGATACTCTTTTACGAGTTACGTAGGAAATTCGATATTAAAATTCAATATATATCGGATTCAGTCGTCTGCCTCTAAATTCACTTCTAAATGAATATGAGGTCAAAACAAATCAAATCAAATTGGTTCTCCGGTAGAACTACGTAAAGACTTGACACCGTAAAATCGGTTACGTAGGTAGCCCGATATTAAATCTCAAAAATATACCGGGCACAGTCGTCTGCCTCTAAATTCACTTCTAAATGAATATGAGGTCAAAACAAAACAAATCAAACGGTTCTACTTAGAACTACGTATAGACTTGATACTCTTGTACGAGTTACGTAGGAAATTCGGTATAAAATTTTAAATACGCCGAATTCAGTCCCCAGTTACAAATTAGATAAAATTTGTCCCTTCCGAACTACGATGACTTGATTCCACCAAACAAGTGGATACGTAGGAAACTCGGTGTAAACCAAATTATCACCGAGTCCAGTCACACCCAAACTTTCAAATCAAATCTCCTCAAATTTATTCATCGACTCTAAGTCGTCTCAAATACCAAAGTTTCATCAAATCCAAAGTGTCTCCTCCGACTCGATACAAAGCTTCCGCTCGTCGAGTTCGGTCACGACCAAAACTTCAAAAACCCAAATATCAAATTTGTCATTTTAAAAGAACTACGTAAAGACTTGACGCCGTAAAAACGGCTACGTAGGTAACCCGATATTAAATCTCAAAATATGTCGGGTACAGTCGCTAATCCCTAAATTCACTTTCAAAATGAAAATGGGGTTAAAATTAAATCTAAATTAAACAAACATGATCTTCCGTGTAAATGATAGCCGTTGAGTTGGGAAACCCTTCCGAGAAGGTGTGCTCAGTTTATTCGGGTGATACACGAAAAAATCTCATGCATATGATAGTGGGATTTATGTTAGGGCTACCCTTCCGAGAAGGTGGGTCCTAATACAATCCAATGATGCATGAAAACCTTAAAGGTGATAAAACACACAAAATCCAAAACACTCTGAACTACGTGAGGCTTGATTCTCTTCCAAGAGATACGTAGGCAACCCGTTAAAATTCGGGTGCAGCCCAAATCACCAAAAACACCAAAATCTTGGTATCGATATGACTTCGAATCAAGAGGATAACCAAAAGGGGTCGAACTCAAATATTAAAAATTAAATAAAATGTGTTGTACAATTATATCGCGCATTTTTGTCCAACAGTAACAATCCTTGATGAAATGACCAGGTTTATCACAATAATGACAGTTACTATTGCTATTCCCTTCTCCACCAAATTTGTTATCTTTTTCCTTATCTTTCTGTTGTTTCCATTAGAGGTTAGACTTTTTGTTGTTTCCTTTACCTTTTCCCTTAGCTACAAGAGCCTCAGGTTTAGGGTCAGCTTTCTTTTCAGATTTGGTTTTAAAAACCTTCATAATTTCATTTTTCTCAATGATAGACTCTAGAATTTTATTTTTACTAAGGTCATCATTGTTGTACTGTATGACATCTTTGAAATTATCAAATTGAGCAGGTAAAGAGTTTAACAATAACACAGCTTGGTGAGTGTCTTTAACCTTATCATCAACTCTTTCCAATTCTTGTTTTAGTCTAAGAAATTTGTCCAAGTTTTCATTTAGAGACAGATTAGTATCCATTTTAAATGTGAATAGTCTACTGAGCAGAGAAATCTTTCTAGGTAATGACTTTGTCAAATATAAAGATTCAAGAGCTTCCCAAAGGGACTTAGCAGTAGTTTTACTCACCACCTGACGAGCTACGTCGTCAGACAACCTAATCATTATCTCTGAATGATCTTGCTCATCCATTTCCAGTTTGGATGCATCTGAGGTACCTTCAGGGTGAGTTCCAGTCACAGCCTTCCAGCACTTCTCTTTTATCATCACAGCCTTCATCTTGACTTGCCACATGGCGAAGTCTGTCGTCCCATCGAAGGGCTTCATCCTCATGGTGTTATCTGCCATTGAGAAACACACACAGAAAGTTAGTGAATAACTTTAACTAAATGAGGATTAACTGTAAAGGCTAGATCTAACAGGTAGAGAACTAGAGATAAACAAAGCCGTATTTTTGTGGTTTTTAGGTTTTTCTTAAACGAACGAGAAACACAAATAAAAAACCAACAACGAACAGAGAAATCCTAAAAAGAGCGGAAGCGAATGACAATCAGAACCAATGCTCTGATACCACTTGTTGTTTCTAGGGTTCCTCTTATATCGACGTTGATAGACAAACGAAAAACGCTTAACAGAACTTAAACGAAAACCAAACACAAACACACAAGGCTTTGTTTACGCGGTTCGGTTTCCCTACATCCGCGGAACCTCAAGAGGGGAGGTTCACCCAATTCGCTAGGCATCCAAGGCCAAAGAACTGGTTACAGAGGTATGAATGCACAAGCACTAAGCGACGATTCTAGACTAAGACTCAACAAAACAAAGATGAACAGAGATAGGGAAGAAATCGTCTGATTAAGGACACCGAGAAATCTCCCTTGAGATTTCTCACTCTCAGCTTCTCCTTGTCTTTTTCTTCGTCTTCGTTGCTCAACCAGGTACTCAGGTAGCACTTAAGCAAATCGAGCACCTCAGGAATCGCCGTCTTCAGGGAGCTCTCCAGAAACCCTAGCCGATTAGGGTTTTCTTACCTCAGAGCTTTGTGCTACAGTTCTTAGGGTTTCCCCTTAAGAACATATATATATATATATATATATATAGCGAGGTTCAACGGTCGACTGAAGGAGCAGAGCTTAGGGCTTGCAGAAATGGGCCTAACAGTTAAGCCCAATATGAGAGCTCAAGATCTATCCAACATACATAACCGAGACATAACCCACATAGTGTCTAACTTAGGCCTATATACCACACTAAGCTTCACCATGTGAACCATGGCTAGCCATTGGATCCAAACTTGATCAAGCCAAGAGACCAATGTGCTTTTCCATGGTCACGGCAATGGCTAGGTGGTACGTGGCACTAAGGAACCAACAACCTAGAGCTTGTGGATACAATACAACTTAAACCATAGTTCAATGTTTTAATACATCAATTACAAGGATTACAAACATCACACGGTCTTTCGTTGAGAAAGTTATGTTGAGAAAGTTCTAAGGCATCATCTACAAAGTGTGAAGAAAAAGAAATAACCTCGGTTATTTTTTTCCCAAATTTGGTGGGAAAGCATAAATTGAACAAGTGGACCTACATACAACCTATGTTTCTATATTCAGATTAGAATCCATTTTTTTATCCAAATGACAAAGCTTTGTAGGCAAAAGGAGGAGAATAGAACCACATCAACCATGGAGAAAAACTTAGGAAACATTATCATAACTTACTTCAAATTTAAGGTTGAATGTATACCTAGTTATTCAGCAACCACTTAGCATAATACAAACAACCACTTAGCATAATATAAGGAGGACATATTATGCATGAAGTACAACATATATGTTTCCCACAAGGCATCACAAACTAACTATCACACATCCATCATCAACTCCATATAATATAAATACTCTCCTAAAGAACAAACTACATATATCTTGCATATAATTTCTTACAACTTGTGGCTCATTTCCGGTAAGAAAAATACAAAGCGATGAAATCTTGCAGCCACATCATGTTATTTGTGGTAACGATCTTGCTCCTAATAGAGTCGTCGACGCAACAGTGGTCCTTTATTAAGTACCATGTGCGCATAGTGAACGAGCTCCCGCAGGAAAGCCCCCTGGAGGTGCACTGCAAGTCAGCGGACGATGACCTGGGGGACCATACGCTCACGAGCCAAGACGAGTATGTTTTCACCTTCCGAGAAAACTTCTTCATGACGACGCTCTTTTGGTGCAATTTGCGTTGGGTCTCCATGGACCGTCGCATTAGTGGCAAAATCTTCTGGCCCAGCGACAACTTCTTGAGTCTTTGTCGCCACAATAACTGCATCTGGCGCGCCAGAGAGGGCGGCCTTGAGTTCCGTGATCCGTATACGGATGACGTTTTCGTTAATTATGGGTGGAATTGAGCGAATAAACACTAAATGGTTACTAGCTACGTGGTGTTATGATTGAACATTGATGATGGACACACCATATATAAACTGTAATTTTTATGAATAACATGTGATATATAGATGATGTATAGTAGCCATATTTTATATGAATTGGGATATAATATAAGTGGTTTTATTTGAGTATAAACCCGCATTTATATATTATGTTGCTTATATATTTTAAGGCAAAACTAATTACAATAACCCAATCTTTGAGAGATGGGGTAACAAAGTATCCCAATTGTTTTTAAGACTATAAATATGATAAAAAAAAATGATGACATATCATTGGCGAAATTAATATTTTGGTGAATTTTGGATTATACTGACTTATTTTAATGAGAATTAGATCATTTAACCAATTTTATATCATTGTTTTGACCCAATTTATGGTTGGAAAAATGACTCGGGATATTTTGTTACCATCTTCCCTAAAGGTTGTGTTATTTTTCTTACCGTTGAAAGGTGAGGATATTTTTTAACACCCCTCCAAAAGTTGGGTTATTTTAATTAATTTCACCATATTTTAATTGGAAGTGCATTCAATTTTCATGATCAAGTTGGTTAGGTTACAACAAAAAATTGCTAATAACAAATAACGTACAAGATTGAGAATTAATTACGTACATAATTAATGTCTGCTAGCTCAACAAGAGAGCGCATGTTTTACTTCCAACGTCGATACTAGAGCCAATGGGCTAAGGTTATTAAACACATGAAACTTAATATGACACCAATTCAGCTTACTTCCACCGCATTGCTTCAGCTAAAAGGGGAAGAAAGATGATCAAGTTCTTAACAGACGACTCGGGCTTGATCCTCGATCTCCGACTACAAGTCCATCCGGTTGGAGTTTGTTAAGGAATTCAAAAACCAGTTCAAGTCTTCCTACAACCGGCCCATAGTATCTCCTTCGACTCCGACTTACAGGTCATTTCAAATGAGATTAACCAGGATGAAAATTTTATGCTATCAGCTCCGGTCACTAACAAGGAGATTAAGGATGTCGTGTTTTCCATTAAAGTCGACAAGGCTCTAGGCCCAGACGGGATGTCGACTGGTTTTTATCAGACATATTGGGATTTGGTTGGACCTTTTGTCATTAAAGCGGTTAAATCCTTCTTCCTGTCTGGTAGATTGCTTCGCCAGGTAAACCATACATTTATAATGTTTCTAGCAAAAAGAGATGATCCAACAACTGTGAACCACTATAGATCAATCAGTCTTTGCTCGACCATCTACAAAGTTATATCCAAAATCTTAACCAACAGACTTTCCAAAGTCTTTGATAAATTAATTCACCCTTTACATGTCGCCTTCACCAAGGGCAGGTCAATACAAGTTAACATTGTCATTGCACATGAAATATTCCACACATTCAGATCGATGAAAGAAAAATGTGACTCCATGGCTGTTAAACTAGAGAGAGTGTTTTGGATGGGTGACGAGATCCTGTCCTCTCTCTCATCTGCATACTCTCTCTCTCTCCACTGGCTACAACAGGTGAGGTAACGGGGGATTTTGAGGGGGAGGGTTACATTTTAGCAATTTGTTTGGATAGAGGATATGTGGTGCAAAGGGGTCCGGGTATTTGAATTAGTTTTGCAAATACCCCTTAATTGAATAACCGGGTTTTAGTATATTGAAATTTATTTAAATTAAAAAAATCACACACATTCACGTAGTGCGAGTACTGAACTAGGTTTTTGATAAAAATTTATAGAAAACGTATATCATTAAAGTATAATAACAAAGGCTTTATTCGATGCTACGTCACCTAACTCGAAATTTAAGGTAATAAATATTCAATTTCTCTAGACTTTTCAATGCATTATAATGTTTCATATGACAATATTTGACATGATGATCATTTTAATATTTGAAAATATTTAAAATAAGACATCGTTGATACTTAATCATAACAACATATTATTATTTTTATTACCTACTATAGAATTGTGAAAACTCATCACTCTACAATTGGCTTCTATTTGAAAATATTTAAAATAGATTAATTCTATAATCCAACTGATTATATTTTGTTGTATGAACTCTCACTAATTTCACATCTAATATTATATTAGGTGAATATGTTTTTTTACATCCTCTTATTTTCAGTTTCTATATAAAAATAGAGTGATTGATACCGATATTTTATTCCTCTATCTAAAACTGTTCTTCTTTAGAGTTAAAATTAACTATAAGAGTAAATGATTCATTAATAACCCCATACTATAATATATATTAAATGCGAAGTATTATGTAATCTACACTTTTATAATTTTATTTAATTCATATTATTTATTTTTTCAATAATATTATCCTCTATTTTTTTGGTAAGCTATAATATCCTAAACAATACTAAAACAGAAGCTGTTTTGCCACATGGCAGCTTCTGGTTAACAGTTTTCCCGCCTGAAAATGCATCCAATAAGATTTTGTCACATATTGAACTTTTATTTCTTTATTTCAATATTTGTATATAGATGCATATCTTTTTTAATTGGTAACTTTTTTGACATAGTTTTGAAATGAAGTCCGTCTTATAGTATTCTTGATCAATTTTATTTTTATTTTTTAGTCAATTTTTCAATATAAAAATATGTTTCAAATATATATTTTTTATTTTACAAAATTTCAATATTTTTTATTCATTGTAAATTATTTTATAAACATGTTGATGCTTTATTTGATTCAATTTACTACATCTGTGAATGAATATACAATCAACATTAGAAGTTTAGTTTTTCTAATATTTTATACATATAGAAAGTAAAAAAAACAATCGAGAATAATTAATTTGAATCATCGTGGTACATTTGATCACATAAGAACCACTTTTATATTCTAATCCTGGAAATATCATAATAAAATAGAGGTTTAGTTGAAGGAGTTTCATTGCCAAGACAAAGTACGATCTAGGTCGATTTGAGATTTTGAGTCGAGATTTACTAAGTCTGCTATAGTAGGGTAGCTAATTGGTTACATTGTATTGTTACTAAGTGTGCAACATGTTTGGACAACTTGGTACGTGTTATTTGGTGGATTCATAATTGTCGTATCTTCAAAGGGGTGAACCACGAGTCATAAGGGCCACATATCATACATTTCCATTGAATGGGAGAAAGTGTTGTCAAACGACGCAAACCAATGAAAAGATTCACAAAATTCAATTATTATGACTCAATTGACAAATATAATGAGTGTGGTATTGAAATTATTATTTTAGAATAAGAGGGTCAAGGGTACATTAGTGATGACGGTTGTGAGAACCATTCAAATGGGTCCAATCTTACATCAGAGGTGGTGGTAGAGGTGGAGGCAATCCTTCATGTTTTCCAATTAGTATGAGATGATAGTTTGATATATATCTTTGTGGATTTTGATTTATAAATTGTTAAATTTATTACATATAGAATAAAAACTCTTTTAAGGGGTGTGTTAACTCATTTTGAATAATTTGGTGTCCCATGCTAGAGATTTTTGAGCTTGCACATCTAAAATTCTTTAGGAGGGCACACATTCCATTGCATATTTTCCATATCGAATTACTCGATTATATTTTCATAGTTTTTCTTTACCTATTAATTTTTTTTTGGTTTTGTTTGAAATTGATGACTGTTAATTAACGATGGAGTTTCAATTTCATTTTAAAAAATAATCGAGTAATTCAAATAATTTTATTATTGTTAAACTATATAAAAATTATCATAAGATTTAAATTTTGTTTAGATGAATATACTTTATTTATCTTTTTATTGTTATTATTTCTATATAGTTTAATATGAAAACAAGTATTATAATTTTATAATCCGTAACATTTTTACATTAAATCCGTGCAAAGCACGGGAAATAGACTAGTTATCCTCTATAAATTATGTTGTTAAATTATTATATCAATAAATAACGTGATAGTTAATTAGTAAATATATTAATTAAGGAGAGTTTGCTAAAAAAAAAAATTGGTAAAATCTTATCTTGATTAAAATATATCGATATCGAATAAAATATGGAAAAATCTAAAATCTTATCTTATACAGTATATTGCTATATGTTTGGTAAGAACTTAATCTTATCTTCAACATATATATTGTTATATTATATCCATATCCATATTTATATAAAATATATCCATAAATGGTGATTGCAATTTGCCACAAATATATCCATAAAAAAATATGATTAAAATCTTCCATAATTATATCCATATCTACAAAATTTGGTACTACAAATTTGGTACTACAAATATAACAATTATTTTAAAAAGTTATGATTGTCGCCAGATTCAATGCCCATTCTGTCAGTGTCGGTCCTAACCACCGGTGGTGATACCACCGATGGATTCGACGCTGCTGCTGCAAGGGAAAGCCTCTTCTACCGAGGCCTGATTCCGATTCTAATTCAACCCCAACAAGCAGCCAACAACGTTGGCGCCGTCGATACTAATAATTTAGGAGGAGAATCAACGGAGCTGATTCTCCTTGAATCCGCACTGAAGCAGGCACTCCACCATGGCCTTTGCCAGTCAGGTGATCCCGTCGTAGCACTCTATAGGATTGGAGCTGCCTTTGTCATCAAGATCTACCATGTCAAGTGAATGAAGTGATCCATATCAATCATCATATATCCACGGAATTCATTAGCTATATATGTTATACTTATACAGTATATCCTTGGTTAAGTACTCATTCTCTTTACTTAGAACCTCAATTAGCTTCATATTAAGCCATATATGTGCTTCTTTATAATGCTATTGGACTTTGAACTATTCTTATAAGGTTAAATCAGGTCCGCAATCATAAGCAATATACAAGAAGCATCTTCAAAATAAGCATCATATGTAGTACTTCTCCACACCGGCATACTTAAACCTATATCCCGGTGGCATATGTTAGAAAATTAGATAATGTAAATACACAAGTGCAAGTGTCAAGAGTAGCATCAAACTTTTCTTGAAGCTTCACCTTTGCTTCACTCTCTCTCTGGGTACGTAGTAGAAAGATAGACAAGTCTCACTATCGAGAGGCCGACAAATCGGCAGACAAAAACCGTCTAAATATATAGTTGAAATAAGCTGAAATAAACTTTATCAATTTTTTTTTTTTTTGAGAAAATTTACTCATCATGTTAGTACGAATAAACTAAACATACAATAAGAGGACTTTGTAAACCATGAAACCTCTCCACCTTTTGCTCTTGGTTTAGCACCCAAAAAAACAATCTTCAAAAACATCCTCTCCACAAAACACAAGCCCAAAAATCTCAAAAACAACACAAATCCATTCATTCCCTAACAAAACAGAAAAATGTGAATCTCTATACAAATTACAAAGAGCTCCTCTTGTGCTCTTTTTTTTTTTGTCTTCATAACATAAGACCACCCTAAATCATTCTTATGGATGATTATAGGCAAATCCCATATACAATGGTTTTATCACAGGATTTATGCATCTTGTTCGATCGGATCATCTTCCTTCTATCCTCTCATTGGCTCTCCTCTTCGGCGAGGATCTCATTGGGGTCCAACGATGAGGACTCCGTCACTTCGGATGCTGCATCGTCGAGGGTCGGGGCTGATGGCTCACTGTCCACTGAGCTCTCGTCCTCGCTGAGCAAGGGAGCCGATGAGGAGATATCGGACGTGCTGGCTGTGTCGCCCTGGGACGTGGAAGACTCCGCGGATTCTTCCACAGGTTGCTGAAGTGACCAGTACATTATGCTTGCTGTTAAGGTAAGCAACATCTTCTGGTTCACCTATGGAAATTGACCCATATGATTTATGATCACCTCATCTATATCCAGTGGCGAAGCCAGAGCGTAGCATAGGGGTGGACGAGATTTAGGTTAAAAATTAAGTAATAATGAAACGAGTTTTGCTAAACTTTAAATAAATTTAATTGTGAAGGGTTATATAAAAAAATTCAAAGATTTATCCATATTAATATAAGTGATCGAATAAAATTTATAATTAGTTAAAAAAATTTCAAGGAAACCCCTAATGAATGACTAAAATAGAATTCAAACAATACTAATTGAAATTAATTATTCTCAATTTAAAAAGATATTTGAACTTATATATAAAAAGATAGTTAAAAATAAGTGAAGAAAATGTAAAAAGTGGGAATTGAACCTTGGGCTCTAGATAAAGAGGAAAAAGTTCCTCATTTATACTTTACCAACTAGGCGTGTAAACTTTATGGTTCATTTTCACTTCTAAATTGATTTAGATCTTTTTATTTTTTATTTTTTACTTAATCTTTCGTATTTTTTTCCGGGATTGGGGTGGGCTCGCGCTCATACGAGCCCACTCCTAAATCCGCCAGTGTCTATATCTTAGGCCTTGTTTGGTATTGATATCTAGATATCAAATATCAGATATCAACCTGATATTTAATATCTGGCATTTGGTATAATCCAATATACATATCACTTGATATGTTGATATCAGAAGGTATTACTTGATATCATTCGATAATATCTGATATCTAAATAGAGTATCAAGATATCAATGCCAAACAAGGTCTTATTGCCAACTTTCATTATGTTCCATAAAATGGCTTATTTTTCATGTTACCTCTAAGATGTCCTCAGGCAAGAGGAAGATTGAGCAACCAAGCTTTCTTGCAACACTGATAACATACATTGCATTCAATTTCTTCTCCTCCTCTACAGTTTGCAACAATGTACATTGTGAATCAAGCAAATGAAACAAGGCAACTATGCTATATTTTGATTATAGCCTTTGAGATCGTTACCGGTTTCACCCTTGGTGACAATGTTCCAGTTGACGACCCTGGGCTCAACGCGGCTAAGTAGTTCAATGAAGAACAGACCATTCGACAAGCTCTTGTCCTAAGAATCAACGAACCACGAAGCAAATCAGACTAAGGTCATACAATGCATAAATATTGACAAGGGGTAATCTATGTTGCTGACCTTAAAGCTCTCCATGTGAGTCTTTCTCCCTGTGCTCTTTACTTTTCGGTTGGCCCAATGTAGGATATCGGCATCAGTGATCTCCTTCCCATGGGAGAACGAACACAAGTTCTTCAAAAGCTGAAGCATGTTGTATCTCATCAACTGCCATAGGTAGGCTGGACATAGCTCAACACAACCTTGATCAGTTCATATGCATCCTTCAAGACATACTGATTTTATAGCATCAAGAGCAGAGTGCATACCGAGTATTAGCTTTTTGTTTCCTTGCACGAAGTCGTTTCCAGCCACATTGACGAGGGAGAATTCGAGCTGTTTCCCTATCTCCACCACTTGGTTGCAATTCTCTACCTTTCTGAATGGCATTTTGATTGGAGGCTTTGTTGCCTGCTTCCAGTTGACAGATCCCGGGGAGACCTTGTCAAGTGCTTCCAAGAGCACCCATCTGCACAATCCACATAGATATACGAAAAATCGGATTCAATTCAAACAACTACATGTACTTTCAGATGGAGCAATGGAAGACATACCCATTCCTGACATCCTCGAACAAGTTATTGACATAGGTGTTGTGGCCAAGGCTGTTAATCCAATATCTGAAGCACCTCTCCTCCCGGGAAGTCTGCAGATCATCGTTCATCATCTCGGCATAAGAGTACTTTTTGCTATCCATTGACAAACCATTCCTGCAAGAAACAGAAATATCCAAAGTTGGCTTTATTCATCCTAACAACAAGCATAGGAGGCATCTATGTCGTAAAACTATGACCTGATCTGGAATATCTGAGCGATGAATGCAAGATTCAGATTGGATGTGCCCTCGACAATGTCACTGGCATTTAAGTATCTTTTGCAGCCCATTCTCTCCGCGTGATCAAGTACCAATTCTGCCCTTTCGGTTGGATCATTTGCATCCAATGTGTCGGGACTAGAATGCTCCGGTGCAAGTACATTTAGCAGGTAAGCATAAGCTTTAGCATCCTACAAACGAATGGTGCAGCATAATACTGTCATAATTTGTTAAGCAAAAAGAGATGAAAAACATGTTGTCGAGTTTGGTAACATAAGAAATACCTTCAAATCCGATGAGAAGTTTGATACCGTCTTCTCGTACCCTCCTTTCTTGAGGTGGAAATTCATCCATTTCAACAAGACCTTTTCCGGAGATGAGCCCATAAGCTCGCCAATGTCCTGCAAATACCCAAATGAAACATGGTAACTTTAGCTATTTCAAATCATAACTTCATGTCATCCAGTGAGATCAAGATTTACATCGCCATCGTCTAACAGCTCAATGAGCTGAGGCGTCTTCTGAAGGTTCAGGTCAGCCAGCAGTTGGATCTGCAGTTGCAGGCATAAGTTAGACAGTAAACAGGCAAATGGACTCAAAGTAAGGCAATCAATGGGGCATGAGATTCACCTTGATGATTTGAGAAATCAAGCCAAGAACCAGATGATGCTGCCAAAAACAAAAAAAAGTCAAAAACACCTTAAACATGAGATTTACACTAAACTATAGCAGTATGGCGAAATCCAAAGTAGTCTTACTCGGCCTTCCACCAAGTCCTGGGGGCCAATGTTGACGACAGTGCACCCAATCGCCTTGGCAGAGTTAAGACAAAGTGTGTGATTCTCATTCCTCTCCCAAGGATTGAGCAAGCGTTTAGTATTTATCGCCCTCTCATCTATCGTGCCAGGAACAGCAACATTAATGAGCTTACTGCAACAGACCAAAATCAAGAAAGCATCAACACCTCAATCCACAGCCATCAGCACGAAAGCAGCAGCGAAATTACGCACCATAGAAGAACACCATCCTTAGCAAGATCAAAAAGATCATTGGAGTCAAGTTTAAGTGGGAGAAATTGCTTCAAAAACGGGTCATCCCTGAGAAAGCTATTGATATGAGCCACATAGCATTGCTTCTCTGATTGCGCGACAGTGTGAAGAAGTGTCGTCGTCCTGGCCTTTAAGTAGGCCGAGGAGAGCTTCGAAGCTCCTTTACCATTTGCAGCTTTACTTCTGATGCTCAAATAAACCTGCTCAAATCCAAAAAAACACTGATGTCTTACATTACTGATACAGCAATCTGAACCATTCAAAGCAAGGATGATTGGATTATTAGCTTGCCTTGAGAAATGCTTCAAAGTTCACTTCTTCATCATCATCGGAACCCGCCTCCTTCAACAACTCTTTAAGCTCGTGGACCTTGAACAATTCATGGACTCTTTTCAACTTGATCATCAGTTCAGGCAAATCCCCAAATCTGACCTTACCGTTTTGAGTTTCAGCAGAAACAAACTATAGCAGAAGCAAAAAGACCGAAAAGATTAGCCTTCTGAATTTGAATTTGTGAAGCCAACAGGCTCAATTTGAATCAATTTAATTTTAAAATGAATTAATTCAAATATAAAGGTGCTGTCTTTGACAAAGAAAAGGTAAAAATTCAGGAGACGTTGACAAAGAAAGACCTTGGATTTGAGGGTGCGAAGCTCAACTTGGGTGAACTGGCTTTGAAGCGCAGGATCGGAAACAACGACTCCCATAAAACCGGTCATTGTTTCTTCCAGAAGATTCACGAACAAAAAAAAAGACCCAACTTGATTCAATTCTGAAATCAAACACCCAATCAATAGCCAAAAAATGTCAGCAAATTCAGCAATCGATAACCCCCAAAATTTAGGGCAAAAAAGAATATGCCTTTAAAATCATCAATAAATGCGAAATTCAAAATCAAAACAATTAACGGTTAATTTTTGAAACAACACATACCAGAATCGACCCGCGAAAATGGAAATGCCGGTCGAATTCCGGGTCTCCAGCGGAGAACAGAAGAGCGGGAGGATGAATTGAAGACGCTTCGTCGGCGTCGGCGAAGGGCGAAAGGTTAAAAGACGATGAGGAGGAGGAAGAAGGAAGAAGGAAGGGAGAAGAGGTTCTTCTTTCCCGTTCTTCTTCTTCTTCTCCGTCGAGGAAGAAAGGGAGGGTGGGGCCCATTTGTAGTGCGAGAGGGACCCACCTCCGACGCCCCAGCGAGGTGGCGTTAATGGCTGCCCGATGAATTTGGGGGTGTACAGGTAGTCCGTCGGTGTCGGGGGAATTTCTTCATCACCCGTCTCCCGCCATTCCCGAGCATCCGAAACGCAGCGTATTCCAACCCCATCTCACCTCGGCGCCGTGTTTTATGATCGTTTGGTTTATCACGGTGAACCCGGTCGGAATTATTTATTTTCCTGAAAACAAGTGGACCCGGTCTACATTTCTTATGCTTGTATATTCATCAACTAAAACATACCAAAACAAACAAATATGAATCCTAAATATTCAAATTTATTAATCCTCAAATTATCAATTAATTTTGAGTTAATTATTATTCTTACTTTTGCTAATACATTCCTTCATATTTTTAGAATAAATAATTTAAATAGTTCCAGTTATGTTGTGAGGAGGTTGCTTTATTAATTTTTAGTTAATTATTATTCTTACTTTGCTAATAAATTCCTTCATTTTCAAACTAAATAATTTAAATGGTTCCTTATAGTTGTTTTGAGGAGTTACTTCTCTAAAGTCACATTTTAGAAGTGACTCTCAAGGTTGAGTATTTACAATACTTTTTCTTCCTACTTGGACTTCCTTTGTTGACTTATTTGTTATTTTCTCGACCTGATTGTTCTTTCTATGTTTTAACTACATGTTTCTAATGGAGCATGAATTAAGGTTGTAATCTTACATTTAAGTTTGGAGTTTTTTTTTCTTTTGACTGATGAACCACTTTGTAAGGTATTTCAAATTCTCTTTTAGATGATTTCAAGACCACTTCTTCTTCCCTTCCAAAAAAAATCTAATAATATGATATTTTACCATCCTTACAAATAAAAAAAGGTACATTTATAATGTTTAATTCATTCAAACAAACCTCCATAAAAGCAAACTACATATTACCAAAAAAGTAAAATAAAAGCAAACTACATTTTTTTTAATCGAAATAAGAACAAACTACTAACCAACCTAACACAATACGACGTCGTTTTTAACAATATAAATGCAACCTAATTAAAACATACATATATATAATTCAACCGCCTTAAATTGGTGAAGTGTGTTGTTGTTCGCCGAGAGGGATGACCACATAGTCATACAGAATCCCCGCCACCGCCGCTCCCACCAAGGGCCCCACCCAGTACACCGCCTGGTTCCCGAACCGCCCTCCCACCACCGCCGTCCCGAACGCGTACGCCGGGTTTGTCATCCCCCCCGAGAACGGCCCTGCCGCCAGCACGTTCGCCCCGGCTATCATCCCTATCACGATCGGCCCGATGGGCCTCGGTGGATCCGCCGCCCCGGTACCAACATACCACACGTACACCATTACGAACGTCAGCGTCCCTTCCAGTATGGATGCTCCGAACCCGGTCATCTCCTCCGCGATCCTCGGCGCCACCACATTCTGCAACCAATTGCTCAGTTTTGATTTCAGATTGGTGAGATCGTTTGGGGATTTTGGATTTTGTTAGTTGATTTACCTGATTGACGGTTGTGATTTTCAGGAGGAGGCAAGCCATGACGGATCCAAGCATCTGAGCGATCCAGTAGAAGACGGCGACGGAGATTGGGATGTGGCCTCCAACCGCCCTGCCGAAAGTGACCGCCGGGTTCACGTGCCCGCCGGAGACTCTGGCGGAGGCGTAGACCGCCGCGGCTAGGCCAAAGGCGTTGGCCAATGCCACCGCCATTAGGGTTGAGGGGTCCGATTTCACTTCAGGACTCAACTTCCCTGCACGAAAAGTGACGGTTTGAATTCAATTAAGAGAATTAAGAGAAGCAATTGAGCGGGGAAGAGAGAGAGTGATTACTGCAAGACATGGAGGAACCGGCGGCGACGATGACGAAGAGGAAGGTGGAGAGGAACTCCGCAAAATAGGCGCGGAGGGCATTGGAAGTCACCGATGAACCTAGATTCGCGATGAAAGAGTTCGGCGCCATTAAATTAATTCCTGCAGATTGAAATTCTTGAAGCAATTGAGTTGATTGATTGGGTTTGTGATCGATCAAACTGTGATGGAGGCAGTTATTTTACTGCTTATATATAGTTGGAGATGGGAGATTTGGGCAGTTTATTTTTTAAAATTTGAAGTTTTAACCGCCAAATTTGGGCCTGAATGGCAGTTGCAAGTTGCAACTCTTGTTCTGCCATTAAAGTTTTGAATTTGTGGTTGCAGCAAAGTACATTTCATTCCTTTGATGCACAATTACTTGCAAGTTTCAATTTTGAAACTATAAGCTTTGAGGATTTTTGGTGCTAATCATGGTAGTTCTCCTTCGGGTGTCTTCTTATGTCGTCGCTGTAAATTGTGATGATTATTAAAGAGGCTAATTTTGCCCAGGCACTTGTTTACTGCAATGCTGTTTGTGTATGGTTACCTTCTCAGTCCACCACTTAACACCGTCGCATCAGGCAAAGTGTTATACAAGCTTGTGACCAATCTGGTCAAGTACCACATGGCTGTGTGTTATTTCATTTATATACATTTGCTATCTTGGATAAGTTGTGTGGAATGAAAAATACATATAGTACCTATATTTTTGTGCGAGTTATCAAAATCTATACAGTATAATTCGGTTTCTAGTAGCTATACATACTACACCAATGCCAATTTATCACTGCACTGCATTGCTGAAGTCTTGCAGCCGCCAGCCAGCAACTGCTTCAAGTCACATTACTGAGCCACTCGAATTACATCTAAGATCGCAGTTAATTTGCCCGCTGATTCAATCTTTCTTTTGTTGATGATTGTGGTCCGCTGCACCTCTAAAATTGTTTACCCGAAAGAAAGTTGTGTGGTGTCAAGCTTTCTTTCATGTCTCTCCGGCCCCCTTTAGCTGTTGTTCCAAGTCGGTATGTGGCCTGTGTCAGTCAATTCACATTCCATCATCATATCTCTAAGCTCCTCAAATTCAGAACCACTGCTAGACAGTAGACACTGCAGGCCATTTATCATTAGATAAGTCAAAACTGCAGTTAAAGTCACTCGAGACAATCCATGGGGATGTGATTGCAACTTTCAAGAGTGTAAACCTCCTCCAACAGCTAGCTCTCTCAATCTGAGGGTTCCAAACAAGCCAAATTCTACCTTTAGATGTGGTTGTATTGTATTATTGCTAACTGATAACCAGTCCACAGGAAACACCTTACTGACAGAACACTTAACAGACTCAATGATGCTACAGTTGCTGTCACAGGTGGCTCATTTTTACAACTGATGTTGTCAAGATGCTTATCCTTCGCCAGCAGATCTTCCCTAGTTGAATGGTTAGGGAACACTGCATTGCAATTTGCAATCCATCTCAGCTTTACCGCTGCCTCCATCAGCCTCTTCTGCTATCATAACAGTGTCAGAGCTACTAGTTTTTGCACTAGCTATTCTCTCTTTCCCTTTTCTCCAATCTGTTGCAGGTTCTGAATTACAAGGAGCTCCAACAGCAATATTGATGACAACATATTCAAGTTTTTATGGTTCATTCTCACTTTAAAGAAGATGTACAATTATCAGTTTTTGGCCAATTTGCCTGGACACATATGATCCTCACTGTGGTGTTCACAGAATCATAGGAATATAGTTCCATCCACATGTTTAACTGGCAATCGTATTCAAATCCAAGCGATGGAGCTTATACTAGTTACTTATCTGCATTTCACCTCAGATGTAAAGTTTAGTTTCATATGCAATTCAAGTGATAGCATAATCCCAACTGTTTAGAATCATTAGTACTTTATTTTACTGTTGTATTTGGAAATTCAAGAAGTAGTTGAACCATAACTAGTATATATTATACTGATCTCACCATAAAGAGAATCATTCATAAAATGTTATTGCAGTATCAAAAAAATGAACAGAAAACACAGGGAAAAAACAGCTAAGAGCAAACTTCTTATTAAGAAAGTTCTCTCTGTATTTTTTTTTTGTAAAAGAAAAATGTTCCTCCTAAGATGAATTAATTGCCTTGGTGATGATCCAACCCATGCCCAGAGCTCGATATTCGCATGATGAATCAGAGATTTCTGGTGTCGGGTTCTTTAACTGGACGGCCAGTCCTTCTGGATATCGAACGTGTAGTTGATCTCCAAGTAGCATTTGTTGTCGTCGTCAATGAACTACCAAGAACCAAGAGATCAAACTCCGTTACATTAAAACGACACACATTTTAGCCCGTTATCTGCGTTACATTTACCTTAGTCTTGGCGGAGTAGGAGCCCCTAGCAAAGTAGCCAGATGGTGTGGTCTCCTCTGGCATTGTGTGGGTATAGCTATCATTCTGAGGGCTGAAGGTGCCAAGCATTTCTTTGGTGCTGTCAACTGAAGCCGAATCGACAAAAAATGCATCTTATCAAGAAAACAGTTAGAGATCAACATCATAAGATTACATTGTTGTTAGTAACAGCATTACCTTTAAGGCCAGTTTTCCAGACATTGTTGATGTATCTGAGCCCTGAAACAATGTTGTTCCTCACAGTAAAGCAAAACCTCAGGACATAAGGGCTGCCCTCCTTCAAGGTGAACCATGTGCCTTTCGGGTCTTCGGTCTGCGAGATCGGTAGCACGATATCGGGCCTTCCAATCGACACTATGGTCAAGCTTAGGATCTTCACTTCAGGGTCCAGAGTTTCTTCACTCAACAACATTGGTCATAGTATAACACTTCTTGTAAATCTCTCTTCGAATTCATATTTCAACAACAATTCCATAAAAAAAAAAAAAGTAACAATTTTCCTATGCAAGGGAAATAACCCTTGTGTAAACTTGTAAGCAGTGAAATAATTCGTACGTAGCACATGATAACATTGGTCATAGTAAGGGACAGAACCAGGAATGAAAGATTCAAACCCGTATCTTGGGGGTCATAGTGTAAGGCCTATAGCAAGAGGACAATTCCTACTCTGTGACCTATATTTCAACTATATATTACATATTCTGTATTAAAAATGGGTGGGCTACGGAAAAGGTCAGCCCACCCCTCCTTCCGTGCCTGGTTATAGTATACACTTCTTGAGTTCTTGTAAAACTTTCTTCGAATTCATATTTCAACAACAATAAAAAAAGTACTAATTTTCCTATGCAAGGGAAATAAGTTATAACCCTTGTTGTGTAAATGTGTAAGTAGTGAAATAATTCGTCTGTAACACATGATTATGATTATTCGTACATAAACTATAGGAATGTACCTCCCACAGATGAATCAGCATCAACATTTCCAAGGAGTTGCTCCTTCCACTTCCTTAAACTTTCATCATCCTATACGAAAATTGCAAATAAAAATCGACACATACAAACATCTAACACCAATTGACACTAAACCGATAAATCGAAGATTACGAAAATGATGCAAGAAAAAAAAAACCTTATCTTTCTCAAGATGGTCTTTGATGCTGACCATAGGCCCCAATTGTAACCTATTCTCATCTTCCTCATCCTCAATGCGTTTGTCTTTGCTTTCACCACCCTCATTGGATGAGGATGGATCTGGAGTTTTATCACCCATTTAACAGTTTTGTTTTTTTGTTTGTTTCAAGTTGAAATTATAAAAAATGTACTTTGAAGATTAATCTCAAAAGAGCCAACAAAAAAAAAGGGATGTTTGTAATTTGGAACAATGTGAAATAAGCAAAAAAAAGAAGGCTAAAAATGACTGGTGGTTAAAGATGGATTCAAGAAACTAGCACTAGGAGATTTAATTTGGGTGGATTAGAAAGGAAGATTTCATATGGATGGTGATATATATGATCAAAGGGGAATTTACCTATAATAGGAAGATTGTTTAATCTTAGGTAAAAAGAGGAAATTAGAGGAGCTTTAATTTGTATGGTGAAAAATTAAGAGCAAAGCTATCTATAAGGGGGATTAGGTCAATTGTTCTTTGTGGTGATGCCATAAATTTGCAATTAACCATCCCAAAAATATTACCTATGACCAAGTTAAAGGAAAGGGATGAATAACTTCAAAAAAAAAAAAAAAAAGGAAAGGGATGAATTTATGGTCAATGATTTTTTTTTTAAAAGTATTATTAAAGGTGATTTTTTGGGAAAAAACTTTCAAAAATTGTAAAATTACAAAATATGTAGATTATATTTAATTTATAAGTGAGGTAACAAATAAATTTATGGCGCATCTACCTAACGTCCGTGCAGTACTGTTCTTGTGGTGTTAGCATACTGGATTGACTTTGACCTGACATATTATTGAATATCCGTTACATTAAAACATATATTATGCATGCTTTTATCGCCTAAGTTATGGAGTTGTGAAAAAAACTATGGGTAGAGTTAAAAAAAAACTCCAACATCTTTTTTGAATGATTTAGATTTTAATAAAGTCATTTTATTTTAATTTTTTCTATATGGAATAAGATTAGCTCTATATAGTATCTTTTTTAATTAAAAGTCTTTAGTATATCAATAAGCTCGTACCTTAGACACGGTCACATGGTTACTATACTAATGTAATACATATACTAAAACCGGATAGGTGTACATTTACTAAAATCGATGCATAGCATCTTAGATAAAACATCCATCTTTGTATTTCCTGTGTTCGGCAAAACATGTCGTTTACTATTCATGACGCTTCTTTAGGATGTTAAAAATTATATAAAACAATTTTTATCTCCTAAAAAAGCGTGCGTAAATAGTAAAATGACATAATTTGTCAAACCATTCCGAAATGGTTTAACCGGAAATGACTTATGGCCTTATGGTTAGTACCCAAAGATCCATGGTTTGAACCTCGGATATGACCGCTCTCTATTTACCAAAAATCAAGACATAATTTGTTGAACAGATGTAGTACTAAAGTTTGTAGTTGATTATAAAATTTCTTTTTAATTATCTTCCTTAATTGTTTTTATAATTTCATATAATCCATCCGTCTCAAATTAAATGTCGTTTTAACTTTTCTGCACTTTTTTTAATGAGTTAAAACTCTATAAAATATTTTATTAATCAACTTTTTAAATAATTTCATACTCGTTAGTACTCCCTCCGTTTCAAAATAAAAGTCGGTTGTTTTTTTACACGCATTTTTACGAGGTAAAAACTATATAAAATATTATTTTTTTAATGAATTTTTTTCGATAAATTTATACTTATGACTACTAAGTATGAAATTATTTAAAAAAATGATCAAAAAAATAATATTTTATAGTGTTTTTATCTCCTCAAAAAGCGTGCAAAAAAAGACAAACGACTTTTATTTTGAAACGAAGGGAGTAATAACTATGAAATTATATATAAAAAATTCATTAAAAATAACATTTATTATGAAAACTTATTGGTAAAATTAATTTTTAAAAATTAATATTTTATACTTTTTTTAACAAGTAAAAGTAAAAAGTAGGAGACCCTACAAATTGCACAAACTTGAAACTACTCCATCCGTTCCTTTATATTTGACATTTTTAAACACGTTTTTTTAGAAAGGTAAAAATTATATAAAAATTATTTTTTTCTTCAATTTTTTTTAATAATATTAAACTTAATACTAATAAGTATGAGATTATTGAAAAAATTATTAAAAAAATAAATATTTTATATATTTTTTATTACTTAAAAAAACGTGCTTAAATAGTAAAAGGACAAATAAAAAATACGGAGGGAGTACCCTCTTGTTGTCTCTTTCATTCCTCGTTGTCAATTGTCATTGTTGAAAGAGACTGATGGGCAAAGAACTATTTCTCCTAATCCATAATTTGATTTCATTCTCTGCAATTTCACCGGATAAATCTAAATTTCGCCGGCGATGAAGGGTATGTTCAAGTCAAAGTCCCGAACTCCGGCGGACTTGGTCCGCCTCACTCGAGACCTCCTTGTTTACTTCGACGCCTCTGCCACCAATGTAGATTCCTCTGCTCCTAACAAGCGAGATGAGAAGGTTCCAATTTCTCTCCCTTCCCTAATTTCATTTGGGGCTTTTTTTTTTGCTGCAGAAATTGGTGGCTTATGTGAATTTTGAGTGTGATTAGTGGAAAAAGATTTGTGCTTTAAGTGATTGATTAGTTCTATAGGAATCTTATTTTTGAGGTGAAAACTTTAGAACTTAGATCTTATGAAATAGGTTAAAGTCTTGGCTTTTATTTGGGGATGCTTAATTTAGATCCCGTTTGATATCAAGATATCATCTGATATCGATATATAGAGGCAGGTCCTCTTTGGGGTAGGGGTGACAGTCATTCCTAATCAAAAATAAATTTTAATATACACATTACTCTCGTCGATAGCTTCGATTTGATATATTATAAGCTCAAATCTGACACATTTGTAAAAAGTTATAAACGATTCAAGACTTAACCGATATAAATTATTTTCCATGTCATTTACCAAATTGATATACTTCTATTGTAATTATTATTTGTTAAACTTTATAACTTAATACTATAATTAAACCCGAAAACTTCAAATTAGTATATTAAAATATTTGAAAACCGAGAAATAAAGTAGGCACGATTTATATTTTTATTGTAGTTATATATTCATAATATTGATGATTTTTTGGACAAAAATTAGGGTTCAATTTTCCGCTCCCTCAACTAACTGCTTCAGGATCTGTCACTGTCAATATCTGATATCAAACGAGCCCTAAGTGCAGGTTTAGCTCCTTTATAAGGAATGGCTTTGTCAAGTCTTGTGCTGACATTTTAGCTCCTTTATAAGGAATGGCTTTTTCAAGTCATTGTTGTGATCAATTCAGTATTCAATCTGTATTTTGATCTGCAATTGAGTGTATGATTTGTCGCTTCGGTTAACCAATTTGTGTATATCCAGATGACAATGCTTTGCAAGCTCATCCGGGAATTGAAGGTAATACTTTACGGAAGTAGTGAGGCTGAGCCAGTCCCTGAAGCCTGTGCTCAACTCACTCAGGAGATCTTCAAGGAAAACACTTTTCGCCTTTTAGTAGTATGTGTTCCGAAACTGAATTTGGAGGTATGCTTATGAACTAGCAAGGTAGATTGTGTCAATTTGATAATGCTGAATGCTGACGATGAAGAGATTGTTCGACTTAGGCTCGTAAAGATGCAACTCAAGTGGTTGCAAACCTGCAAAGGCAGCAGGTTCATTCGCGCCTGATTGCCTGTGATTACTTGGAAGCCAACATCGATCTCATGGATACTTTGGTGGCAGGGTAGGTTTCGGATTCCATCTTTGTTCCTTGCTGTCTTTCGTCTTATAACTTGATGGTCATTTCCTAGGTACGAAAACCCGAGCATTGCCTTGCACTATGGCGGTATGTTGAGAGAGTGCATTCGTCATCAGACTGTCGCAAAGTACGTCATCTATTCGTTCGGATTCCCAATTCGCTTGATTGTATTCTGTCTGTCTAATTTCCTATCTGATAGGTATGTCCTTGAACACCACGCGAGGAAGTTCTTTCGCTACATCCAGCTTCCCTATTTTGATCTTTCATCTGATGCCTCAGCGACTTTTAAGGTCTGACTCACATTGGCTTGTCTTATTGTCTTGATGCTATAGTTCTCATTTCGCTTCTGATGATGCAGGAGCTAATGACCAGGCACAAGTCCACTGTCGCCGATTTTCTTTCTAACAACTATGACTGGGTAAGCCCACTGTCATGAACTTATGTCGTCTTTTTCGTATGTTCTGTCTAAACTTTCCCTGTACCAGTTCTTCCAGGAGTACAACACAATGCTGCTACAGTCATCCGAGTACCTAACTAGACGCCAAGCTGTGAAGGTAATACGAAAACATAATACCTTTCATGTGTATAAATCAAAGCTAAAACATAGTCCTGTGCCTGATTTCGTAGCTTTTGGGCGATGTATTGCTTGATCGGTCCAACACAAGTACCATGGTGCGCTATGTGAGCTCCGCGGAGAACATGAAGATCCTCATGGACCTATTGAGGGTATGATGATTTTACGTGGAATTCATACAGAGTTTGCTCATTACAGCAAACTGAACTCATTTCGTCGTTTTGGTGCAGGAATCAAGCAAGCCAATACAAGTTGAAGCATTTCATGTGTTCAAGGTAGTCTCTTAATGTCATCAGCAATGATACATTAGCCTGCAATTTATGCTGTTTGAATCACAAATTGCAGCTATTCGTCGCGAATCAACACAAGCCTCCGGAGATAGTAAGCATACTGGTAACCAACTGCAGCAAGCTGCTGCGCTTTTTCGCCAACTTCTCGTTGGACAAGGGTAAAACCGAAACTCCTACCATAGCTAGCAACTGAAAGATTTGTTTTTTTTTCCATAGCTGAGTGTGAAATGCAATTTTTTTGGGCAGAGGATGAGCAATTTGAGGCAGATAAAGCTCAGGTGATGAGGGAGATAGCTTCACTTGAACCCTCTGATCAGTAGCTGCAAGTAATCTGAAACTGTATGACTAAAAGATTGGTTTTGGGATTTCATTGAGAGAGATTCAGAGATGTTGTAATTGAACTGTTTATACATAATGAATAAGTGCCTTAGTTGTAATTATGCTAAATATTGAGTTGTGAAATTTAAGGAGTAAGCTGCACAAAATCTCTCTTTGTTTATGCCATTTTTTACAAAATTGCCCCATATTTTCAAAATTGGATTTAAATACCCTTTATCTTGGGTTGTTATACGAGTCGAGTAGCTCGAGCTCGACTCGGACTCAACTCAATAAAAGCTTGGCTTGAGCTCTTTCATTTTCTAAATAAGCCGGGTATGAGCATATTTATAAGTTCGACTCGCTCGATTAAAGTTCTAATAGCTCGAATTTTGTAAAATTTCCAAGATTTTCCTTTAAGTTATTATGTCATTAGCAAATAGGACAACTTAATGCTTTAAAATAACTCAACTCGAACTCATCCATTTGAGCACATTTTTAAGCTCGAGTCCAAATTTAGGCTCGGCTCATTTAGAAACGAGCCGAATATGAATAAGCAATACCCGACTCGTTCGACTCGAATAACAACCCGATTATCCATGTAATGATGTGTTAATATGAGAAGTGTTTTGGCATTTCATCATTTTTTTCTTAATGCTTTAATAAGGGTAGGGTGAGGTGTGGGTGGTGAATTACTGAATTGTAACCAATGCATAAAACAAAGGGAGGTAATATGCAATTTCCAAAATAAAGGGTTGTTTTGTGCAAAATGGGTTTAAACTGAACTGATAAACTGTGAAATTGGCATTAGCTCTTGGCAACGAGAGGAAGAAGACGACGATTGAAAGGGGGTTGTTAGTTAGGGTTTGTGGTTGCACTCCCGTCAGTTCACAGGATTAGCCATGGTGTTTTGCTACCCATCGACGCCGAAGAAGCTCGCAGCCAGCGTCGCTTGTTTCCTGGGCGGCGCCGCCCTGTTCGCCGTCGGAATCCATCTCTCCTACAAGCATGTGGCGCCTCAACAAGCTAGGATCAAAAAGCGCAACGATTTCATCAGAGAACGACTTCGGCAGAAGTACGGATACGGAAAAGGAGGTAATTGATTGGCTTGTTGAATCTATTGATCGGCTCTTTAGGTTTTAGGGCTTGTTTTCCAGGGAGGGAGAGTTGATTTCGATCTCGCATCGTTGAACTGAAGAAGTGTGATCTGTATTGTGAATCCGAATTCGATACTAATCGATTGGTTTGGTTGCTGAGATGATGATTGACTCTGTGTTGATCATGTTTTTTGAATTCCTTGTTGACGGAGATGATGACTGACTCTATGAATCCGAATTCGATACTAATTGATTGGTTTACTCTGTGTTGATCATGTTTTTGGATTCCTTGTTGATGGAAATGATGAATTTGCACCTCAATTTCCCCTCTCATTGTTCATAGTAGGTTACTTCTTAAACTGGACTAGTTAGTTAGCTGCAGCAGTTAACAGCAATTGGAAGAGTACCATCTCAGATCTGAGGAAGCAAGTCCATCAGTACTGCAGATCTTGGTTCTCCGAGTTGGCCACCATGGAGGACGAGGTAAGAGATCGGTCTATTCTGGTTAAAGTTTGTTCTGATCAGTATATGAGTGAGCTGACAGTACATGGGGAGTTTTCTAAAGTTGGACGAATCGAGCAGTTTAACTATATGCCAGTAAAGAGCGGCTTTGATTATCGAATTTGTTTTCGAGAGGCAAACGCAGTTAATTATGCAGTCGATTTCTATAATGGAAGATTCCTCTTCCAGAGTATTCGATCTGAGGTTTCCCTTGTGAAGACAGTGATTACTTCCTATGTTAAGAAGACACTTGATGAGTTTTATAGCACCATACAAAAAGGAGTCGTCCAAGGTCATTGAAATCTCGAAGCACACCAAAACGATAGCTCAGAAGGAAGCAGAGGAGATCAAGGTATCAAGTGAAATCAGCCAGGATGAAGAAGTACCTCAAACCGAGGTAGAGGATGAGCCTATAGCTGCTGTGAGGGAGTCCGAGTTGACTGCCTACCAAGTGCTCGATGAAATGCCTGCATCAGTGGAGATAAGGGAGGTCCCAAAATCTGATGTTAGGTTGAATCAAGATGAAGGGATTAAGCAAATTGAGATGAGTGGGGCTCCAGTTCCGATAAAGAAGCACCTCAATACAGCTGGAAGTCAACTGCTCGACGAAGTGCCGGGTCTGATGGAGAAAGAAATAGAGTTATCGGATGCACTACCTAAAGAATATGAGATGTTAGTTGCGCTCCCTAAGGATATTGTGGTGGTTGAGAATGCAGTGAGCCTAAATAAGGAACAAGCCACCTTGAGTTTTGATCCGGGAGGAGCAATAGCAGCTCACGATGATGTTTATGGGATGACTGGTTGTGTAGCTGAAGGTTTCCAAGGCTTATCCAAGATAAATGGTCCAGAAGGTTTCATGGGAAACATTCAATATTTTGGTGCTTTTTCTGCAATGCCAATGCATTCTGAAGCACCAGCAAGTAGTGTTGATGAATCAAGAGTGCAAGGTTCAGCTATGGGTTACAAGACTCATCAAGGTAAGGAGGAGCAAGTTTTATCCTTGGAAACGTCCTCTGTAAATCAGCCACCACTTTGGGTTGTTGGGTCTGATTTGGTAATGCTCTTTGGGGCGGATTTTGCTATCCACATGGTAGGAATGAGCTTAGGCACTCTCCCTGATTTTGGTAGCTCTCTACTCGTTGCTAATACGGTAGAACTTACCTCAATTGAAGCCACCAAATCACCTCAGCTTGTTTCTTATCCTGAGATCAAATATAAAGAAGCATGGACCCTTGAAGGTAACTCTCTTTACTTAATACATGTTATTCGAGAGTTACAATCGATTGACATACTTGCGACTGATGATGTGGCCCATGAGTTGCAATTGTCTAGTAAGGAGCTGTCTGACAAACCAACTTTGAAGGCCCTTCAGATATGGGGGCCAGGGGGCTATCTGCGTTGCACTAGCAGACCCATTGGCAGTAGTTTCAGATTTCACTGTTTAAGACTACCTATGCGGCTGCTAATTCTGAAAATGTGATTGAGGGGGTATGTACTAGAGCTTTGGGAGTGAATATTGCAAGAGGTTGCCCTGTTATTGACATGTTACTAGTTCAGTGCTTCTGCTCAACTCTTCTGGCGGACAGCAGCATGGAGTTTGAGCTCGAGAGGGCAATGACTTATTTAGCTAACTACATTGAAAGAGTGGCTACTGATGGCGATAAGCTGCTGATTTTTTACCCAGGAGGTAAAGGATTTATGCTTAATGATCATGAATTCATGATGTCTACTTGAAAAATAAGAGCAGGGAGGCTTTTTATGCTTATACACGTGAGAGAGCTCTAACATTCAGTTTGCCTATGATTGGGGCCAACTCAAGGGTGCAAGGAAATGATGGTAAGATACAGCTCATGGGAAAGCTGTTTTGTGTTCAGCAATTGGATCAGTTTAGGCCCTCGGCGCAGCTGCAGGAAGCTTGAGTCCTATATGGTTTTGATTTCAGAAATTTTAAAACCAATTGGTGTGTTGGTTATATGCATATCCCTTTATTAGCTTGTACCTTTTGGCAAAGTGTGGACAGAGCTTTAGTTTGGAAGATGAAGATGTTTTTGAGTAACCAAGGAGTACTTGCATTTTATACAAGCACTTCAGTGCTGCCAAGGACAGATTTGAAGCCGGAGAGCACTTTGCTGCGGCTAAGGTTAGATCCACCCAAGGAAATGAGGAAGATGGGTTCTGATTGCAATGTCCGAACCTGGGCTATCGATGCTACATCATTTGTTTTCGATCCCGGTATACAATGACTTCAAGCTTACTGATGAAACTCAGCATGTACTATGCTGGTGTTAGCAAGCTGAATTAAATGTGATCATTGAGGGCAATGGTCATTTGAAGGAGGGACTATTGTGACAGGAATTCTATACTTCAGCTTTATGTTGCTTTCTTTATTGGGCTTTTAAGCCTTTATGGGCTGTTTTGTCTTATCTAAAATTCCCAATGTTCATCATCTTCATCGTTTATATAAATATATGTAGAGGCAACTACTGTAATGAAGGTAATCAAATATCAAAAACAATTTCCCAATCTCTCAAAACTCTTTCTCTATTTCTCTCCCTATTCTATGGCACTAGACACCTTCGAATCAACTCTTCTACTTCGTAGTTGATTTCTAGGCCCAGGTCACCCGGTTTCGAGTTCAATTTTCGAACTTCTAGTCACTAGTCAGTCTCTCGAATAAGGCTGCCAATGGCGAGCCAACGAGCCATGGTGTGAGCCCCGAGAATGAAGCTAGGGCGGTTAGCCAAATGAGATGCCATGGCTAATTTTCATTTGATTGTTTCATTCGAGTATAATTGATGACAACAATGGCGAAATCAGCACATTTTCTTCAACTAAAAATTGATCATGCTGACAAAGGCAATCCATGTTCCATAGCCAAAGACAACAAACCAAGATTTTCTCCAACAGATTTTATAGTCTGCCTCTCGCCCATCTCGTTGGCTTCATCTCCATTTCTTACCGAGGATTTGGTGGTCAAGATTCCGTCCTCTATCCGGTTTTCGTTGGCTTCATCTCGTCCTCCTTTCCAACCTTTATTTGTGTCTTCATGCCCGCAAAAGCCAACCCTCTATCATTTCATGTCATCCTTTCAAACTCAAGTAGGCCAATGCTTCCACCGTACGTCCCACTGTCATCAAGGAAACCGAGCAGCTTGGAGTAGAATGACAACAGTCTGATCAGAGCTGCTGTTCCTCATACTAGTCCCGTCAATCTCTGAAGTGCAATTGCCTGGCCAAGTTTGGATGGGTTTTTATGTTTGCATTCATGTGCTGCATCTGGATTTCCAGTTGGATTTCGTATATTGATCAATGAAACTAGATTATTTGATTTTTCATTCAACTGTAATTGTGGACAACATTTGCAAAATCAACAAATTTTCTTCAACTAAAAATTGATAATACTGACAAAGATACTCCATGTTCCATAGCCAAAGACAACAAACCAAAATTTCTCAGCTAAGATAAAAACTCATGTCATTTTTTCCCTGAATTATAAAATTCTTAGGCAGCGCCTGCTGTCTTCCCCTTCTTCTTCTGTAGCTTCTTCATGTAGAATTCCAACTCTTTGCCCTCCAAGATGTATCTGCAAATAAATGAACAGACCAGCCACAATAAGTAAACCAGAGAAGGCGATTGGAGGATATAGAGGTCTGTGGAAAAATAGAATCACAGACAATTTAAATCCAGGAGGTGATCTATCAGCAAACTCGCCAGGGCACAATGAGACAGAAATCAATCAAAGCTTTACTCACCCATCTGCACGACCACACTGGCCAGGGCGTGATGAGATAGCAGCCAACAAACGCCCACCTCCGAATTGTTCTTCTATGTGTGGGTCCAGAGCACGGCCCTGCTGGCGCTTCTCCAATTTTCGCTGCACATGGTTGCTCTTCTTTGCATCTTCGGTACCCTCAACTTCCTATTATTCAAGGAAAAACGGAAAAGGGTGTCAATGACAAGTCATGAATTCTAACACATGAACCTACATTCTCTCATAACAGCTACAGAGACATGAAAAAGCTTCCATACCTCTCCGTCCTTCTTAGCAGAAGCAGCAGCCTTCTTCTTGCGGCCAATGTCTACTCCATAATGCTGAAGATACCATTGCTTGAACGGCGCAGCATCAACCTGAACAATGGCACTCTTCACCAAGGTCTGTGTCCTAACCAATTCATTGTTGGAAGCATTATACACGACATCCAGGACGCGAGTCTTCCTGGTCACAGCCTCACTACCCCATGAGTAGTTTCCAGTATCCAACCTCAATGCCCGCCACTTCACATTACCACCTCTTACCCTAACCCTTCTCACAGTCTTGTTGCTTGACAGCTTTGTGTTAGCTGGTTGTCTCCCCAGCTCATACCTTTGCAATTCGGCAGCGCAAAAAGCCATTAGACCTTATCAGGTATCAAAACAGGATATACATAAACCTAGAACATATTACCATTCGAAAAACCATCACTCTAAATCTAAACAGATCAGTATGAGTAAATTTCAATGTAAAACCAGAAGCTTCTAGATCAGTTTAAGATGTTAAATGTAAAAGCAAGTGAAATTTGAACAAATAGTTTCATTTATCAATCTACAAAATCCAAATACAACACATGAATGCAAACAAAAAACACATCCAAACTAGGCGGGGCAACTGCACTTCAAAATTGACTAGAACATATAACCATAGATGCTATCTATGTATCAGTTTTAGATGCTAAATGTGAAATTTGATCAAATTCGATGACAGAACCACCAATGACATAATTTAAAAGTCCAATTCGTGCAATCGGTTAGAGTTCCATTGATCAATCTACGAAATCCGACTGGAAATCCAGATACAGCACATGAATGCAACCAAAAAGAAGAGCAAAAATGAATCAGAGAGGAAGGAGTGGCCTCGGAAAATTTACTTACTTTCTCTTCTTCCTCCATGCCTTCTTTTTACCTCCGGTGGCGCGCCTCTTGTGCATAGAATCACGAGAAATACCTGCAAGCGAAAATCAAAATCAAAACCAAAACCAAAATTAGCAATGTCAATACACTGATTTGAGATCGAAACACAAATCAGACGCAGAAATTGAGATTGAGAAAGGATGTACCCATGGCTGCTCTTGCTTGGATTCAGGCGCGAGTGCGTCAGGGGGGTAAGCTGAACAGAGCTAGGGTTTTCCCTATAAATGGCTTGGCGATCCGTATGGGTAGTTAAAAACCCTTCATTGTTCAAGTTAATTACAAATATGCCCTTATAACTTGCCCAACGTGTTATTTTATTTTTTTGTATGTATGCATTTTGTTATTTTCTTTATTCTGATAGGACTACGTAACAATGTGACATTTTCCAATTTTCATTTTATGTGGTTTGGCAAATAAATTATATTGGGATGAGAAGAAATAGTACTGAACTATTAAAGTGATGGAAAATAATTTTAATTGTGATATAAGCTGTGAATAATAGATAAGAATCATTGATAATAAGTTTTAAACTATTAGACTTACATAATGTAATATATTACTCCATTCGTTAATTAAAACTTGACGTTTTACTATTCAAGCACGTTTTAATAAATTTTTTAAATAATTTCATACTTATTACAATTAAGTATGAATTTATAAAAACAAATGCAAAAAATGTTAATACTTTATAGTTTTTATCATTCTAAAAAAGCGTGCATGAATAATAAACGACAAGTTTTAATTAACAGATGGAGTATTAATGACTTAAAAATAAATTTGTAAGATTAATGTTAAAAAAAATGCTATATTACAAATTTATAGTTTTGATTAGTAAAAATCTTGTGATTTTCAATACTTGGACTTTATAGAGCTAGTTTTGGGTAGGGGTGTTATTTGAGTCGAAGGAGCCAAGTTTGGCATGTTCAAGTTTAGTTCATTTGTTAAACGAGCTCGAGTCGAGCCGAACCCAATTTCTAAACGAGCATTCTTTTTTGTTCAAGACTTCAAGCTTGGCTTGTTTTAGTAAATGAACGAGCTCGAACCGAGCTTTTTTCGAGCTTTATGTAGTTTTATTTAGTTATAACATATTAAATTGAAGAAAATTTTAGAAATTTCATAACATTCGAGCTATTCGAGCCTAAATCGAACGAGCCGAGCTTTCAACCGAGCTTAAAATCATGTTCAAGCTCGGCTTGTTTAGGTAAGTGAACGAGCTCGAGTCGAGCTTTTTTTGAGCCGATCCCGAACTGTTCAGCTCATATAACAGCCCTAGTTTTGGGGTTCGATTTCATCACATACCTATTTTATTTATCGGAAATTTCGCCTGGTACCCCTGAGGTATCGGGTATTTTGCGAGGTATACAAAAGTTTGTCCAATTTCGCCAAATACCCCTGAGTTTTAAGAAGATTTCGCGTCGTGCCCTTCCCACGTTATACTTAACTGCTCCGTTAGATTTTATTTAAAAAAAAGGAAAAAAGAAAAGAAGATTGACACCAGTAGTCCTGCACAAGAAGAAAGAGGAAAGAAGGTCGACGCCTCACGCCTGTACGGGGGAAGAGAAAGGCGAAAGAAAGCCAACACCTGGAGGAAGAGGAAGGGGATACACATGTCGACAGAGGAAGAAAGAAAAAAGAAGGCGAAGGCCGGGTAGTCCAGTGTCGACTAGAGTCCGGAGGAGAAGCTGGAGTCGGAGGCTACACAAAGAAGGTAACTTTTGTTTGAATTTTTTTTTCGATAATTAGGGTTTCAAATTTGAGATTTTGAATATAAGTATGTGAATTTGAGTATTGGAGTTGCTAAGTATGTGAATTTGAGATTTTTGAGTTTGAGTTTCGAATCAGGGCTTTGAATATGGCAAAAGGACTTAATTCAATTGAATATGACAGCAAGTTTGTGAATAGGTCAAATTGCCAATTCAATATTCAAACCGGAGTTGTAGACTCCTTCCACTGCTCGTGCTCTCACAATTTCCACTGTGTGCTTGTACTCATTGAATCGGTTGCCTATGTTGCATTACTGCTACTCTGGTGCTGATTTTGTTTCTATGCAACTTGCATCTGGTGTGTCTATTGTGCTTTCTGCGTGCTTGTTTGTTCTGGCTGAAATTGTTGCCAACACCCTGGGTAATCTTGAGTTCCATCTTTGTTTTGTGGAACGTTTGTCATTAGCATGTGGCATTCATATGGATAAAGTGGGGTTGTGCTGCAATGTCAGAAGTTTTGAGGCATTCATGGATAAATTTGAAGCATCCTTCATATATAGTATGCTGAGTTCCAATTGTGTTTCAATAATTTAAAAGTAACCCATCATTGCTATGTCTATATCCATAGGCAGATTTGCTGAAAAGTGAGCCATGGCAGAGGAGCTACAACAACAGTTGTTGAATCTTAAAACTTTCAACCGAGACAACATCGACTTGGTAAGAACATGAGCCAATTAAGATATAGATTGTTGAGAGCTTCTGAAACGCAGCAATATTACAATATTATTCTTCAGGAGCATATTAATGCTTGGAAAGAGATACTACAATATTATTCCAATGCACAACATGTGTCCTGGTTCTTTGTATCAATCATGACCAGATTCACATCCCTTTCTATTTTGAAACCGACATATTTCACTTTTTAGCCTATTAGCTCAAATGGTAGAGCAATGTGTTCAATACACATAGATGTGGGTTCAAATCCTACATAGGCTACAAGCATTTCACCTGGTTGAATCATGAGAATAAAAAAGAGTGATTTTGATCCATAGGTGAAAGTTGGCTTACTGCAAAAATGAGTGTGAGGGAAGGTAAATTTTTTATACTTGTAAAGATGTAAGGTTGTGTTCTAACTAATTGCTAATTTTTTGTACTTTTAATTTTGGAGTCTACATGGGATTCGAACCCACATCATGTGTAATCACACATTGCTCTCCCTTTGAGCTAATAGACTTCATTGACAACACACATAAAGATCAGAGAGTTTAATCCAAATCATAAGAGACAGTTCATGGTTTGTCATCACTTTGGATTCATTGTTTCTTTTTTTCACAACACAAAGCTATCACTTTGGATTCATTGTTTTTCTTGTTTCCACAACACAACGCTTGCATTGTTTGTCACTTTCATGATCGAAAACATCAGGAATATATGATAATAGATGCATATCCAAAGGTGAAGGGAGGATAGACAGTGGTTCAATGTGAGGAAATTAGTCAAAAAATCATGCTTAAAACAATATCCAACACAAATCAGACAACATCCAGTCTTGCACATTGTAATTCATCTGCAAAGAAAAACACAAACCAAAGAAAAAGCAAAGGGCAAACACCGAAAAAGACATGAAATCCAATGTTATTTTCTTGAAGTGGGAAAGAGAAGAAAAAGAGATTTCCCTGTTCCTCTTATCATTAGAAGATGAGTCTTTTTTACTCCTCCAAATTCTTTTTTCATTGAGATTGGTCAGAAAACTAGACAACAGTATGATCTCTAATGTACTCAGCAACAAACGAATCACATAAGCAAGGGGTTTGAATAGGCAGTAAACTAGAGTACAATTTTCAGAGGGGTCATAGTCTCCGCAGGGGTCACAAAGCGGGTTGTAAAGGCATCTTTGTGCAATAAGATCACCAACAAGGAAGGGGGTTTGTTGAACATACCTTTTTTCGGGTGTCCGGGTGAAGGGCGATAGAGATGGGACACAATTACATAGCACAACATTGACTCCAGTCAGTTCATTCTTCCTGGTTCTAGTAGGAGAAGGGGAAAGCCACCAGAAGGGAAGAAAAAGCAATCAGCGATGACTCCGGATCCCTCCTCCGCCACCCAAGTCGCCGCCAACGGACATCCTTCCTCAAACAACCGATCGATATTGACTCACGATCCTCAGATCTCTCTTCTTTGTTGCTCCAAAACACTCTACTTTTACTTTGCTGTAGAAACGGGATTTGCAATTTCATTTTTAGGGTGAGCTTGGACGCTCTCGATTCCACCTTTCGGAGCTTTGTTTTCGAGGGGAACACTCTTCCACTGGGGATTCTTCTCGATTGCCTTCGGTTTACCTTCGATCTGGCTGAGGACACGGGTGCAGGCCGGCAGCGGCGGCGGTCGATGAAGGGGCTAGGGTCTGTTCAACCACTCTTCCACCGCCTCCTGCTACGTTCGATCTTCTATCTCTCTCTTTTTTTTAATAATAAAATCTAACGGAGCAGTTAAGTATAACGTGGGAAGGGCACGGCGCGAAATCTTCTTAAAACTCAGGGGTATTTGGCGAAATTGAACAAACTTTTGTATACCTCGCGAAATACCCGATACCTCAGGGGTACCAAGCGAAATTTCCGTTTATTTATTTATTAAAGTAAAGCCAAATTTCTCTCTTCCACTTTACCTTTGTTGATTAATTCCAGAAATTACCCTTTCCTTTTCCGAAGGGCAAATTTGCTTCTTGGTCAGTACTCAGTAGAGATCTGAAGTTTTGCGGCCCTGGTTGATCGACGTGATCGTGTTGGCGGTGTTTGTGGTCTCCGAAGATCCCTCATTTAGGTGGGGGAACGTCGTGTGATCCACACTTCCCCAGGAGTCGTTTTTGCCTTACGAGGATTTCTGCTTTCCGTCTTTCCGGCGGCGAGACATCGTGTCAGCTAGTGTTGTCCAATGCGCTCGCTATCCACTTCTCCGCGACGGCTTCCTTCCTCTCAATGTGGTGTCCGCTAGTTTGCTTAGGTCTTGGGTTTTTTCCGGGTTTATTTGGGTGCTATTTTGTTGTATTTTATGTTATATTTTCTATTTCGTTGTTGTATGTTTGCCGATTTACAATGTTGAAATCAGAAACACTTGTGCACTGCAACAGCTCGTTGAACTGTCGATTTACAAGAATCCAAGAGCTAATGTTGCTATATCTTGGGGTGTCAAAAAAATTGAAATTCAAGCAAACAACAATTTCAATCTGATTGACAAATAATTTCAACTATTAGTTCATTGTTGCTGTTTGAATGCAAGGAGAAACTCGCTGGGAGACTAACTATGCGCAGGCAGGGTTACTCGATACTGGGTTAGTCAGGTACGGGTCATTCCTGTGCTTGGCATACATCGGAAGATCCAAGGCTCTCTTTGCAATATCTCCGTCCTCGTGGATCCTTGCAACAAGGCTCTCAAGAGACGGGAAATTGGCCTGTTCCGATAAAAAGAAGCATAGGGCGGGTTTATGTGCAGGAAAGAGTAGCGCATAATTTTTCATTTAGTTACAGGATGAAGTGTGTGATTACCTCAGGACGGATATAGCCAACGACAACCAGGCGCAATTCCTCCCCGTAGAAATCCTCACCAAAGTTATGAAGCACCCATGGTTCCTTCAAAAGTAAGGGAACGTTTAGAAAGAGAACAATGAAGGTGAGAACAGACTACCGATAAGAAATTCAGCTAGGCTCACAATCGTCTTCTCTGAATTATTAAAGAATGGGTTCCAGCCAATGCTCATGACCATCTTGTACACACCGCCACGTGTGGGCAACCCAGCCCAACCAAAGAATACACCAGATGGATGCTCTGAGAGGAGCTCAGAGTAGCCTTCAGCGGACAAATTGGCTGTAAAAGACGCCCATTTATGAGAAAAATCACAATCAGTAGAGAATGAAACATGTTACATAAACACACACACAGACATATACAATTATACATAAACTATTATGAAATACACAAAATCTTGGAAGAGCATTGAGAAGGTAATCATGTTGCTAGAGGTTATAACTCAGTCCCGGTGAACTTCAGGCTTGTTCCCTTTTTATAATACGCACGTAGGAAAACATGACACAAAAAAGAAGAAGCAAGTATGACAACAGCGAGAACAAAATAATTAATTAATTGTCTCAACTTTCAAAACCAAGTTCAGAAATGTTATTGCAGTGCATCTTTCCACGATCACGCTGAAGTAAAAAGTTATTAAAGTGCCAATATTTCAGGTATGGAATCGATTGGAATTTGCAAACGGAAATCTCGAGGCCAGGAATAAGATGAGATACTGAGGAAAGAGAATGGACATCACAAAAACTATCAACAGACTTCCATCTAAATCCTGACCAATAGTAGCTATAAACCAACCAAATCATACAGAAGAACCGAAGATCAAACACAAACCTGTGGGAATTCCAAGCACCTTTGACCCCCGGCCAAATCCTTTAATGACTGGACCACCCATGTGCCACGGTTCGAGAGGTAAAGTACCATTGACCCCTGTCATTACAAAAACAAACAGATTTAACCACTAGTACAGAATTTCCTTACATGCAGTTGAAACCAACTAAAGGCCTTGCAGTCTTACAATCTTCAAATGGAGGTAATCCCCAAAGCTCAGGTCGCAAATCATATAGAGAATTGATTACTTCATCGGCAGATGAGTACAGATGTGCCTGCTTTGGAATTGATGGTACTGCAACCACTACCATTCCAGCAGCCTTCCCAGCCATAACACCAGAACTAACCTAGGCCAGATCACCGCATTTTAGAATAAAGACCTCAAAGTTCCATATACTTGTTCCAATGCATCCCAAAAAACAAGGCACAAAATTAAAGCTTCAAGGTGAAAATGCAGCTAGAAATTAGGCGGGAGGGGTGGGAGAACAATGTTTTTATACTTCGCTCAATTGAAAGAGAAATATACAAGGCATATTTGGAATTTCTTTGGAAAGGCGAGACATTAATAATTGAACCAAATTACTTATTATTCAGATTATGAACCATATGTAGAACCATGCAGTTTCAATAAACAGCCTGATATTTTGTACTATGCACAATTCCGTTTTATAAAAATGTAAGGCACTCCCAAGTCCCATATGGAACAGAGTCACGAGTATCAGATTTTTTGGAGTACAAACTTATTACAGTTCACACATACTCGCATTATGGTTAATAAACATCTTAGAATTTTCTCAGGGAATATCCTAAAGTCAAAAAGGAGAAAAAAAAAGATCCATGAAAGAAAGCAAGCATAATGCTTTTAGAGAGGATGTATTCAGTGCTTTCAAAGGTAACCCTCAAACAAAATTAACCTGAATATTTAGATATTATGGAGAAGAAGGGGCCTAAAATGTCAATACAAATACAATCATATATCACGAAGATAAAGGTTGACACACTTACACAGAATCTTCAATGACAAGGCAACCAGGTGGTTCAACATTTAACCTTTTAGCTGCTTCAAGAAATCTAGCATAAATGAAGGGAAAAGTGAGAAGGAACATCAAAACAAGAGATTAGCAGACGACACTTTTTTTCAAGTAAAGAAAAATATTGGCAAGTTTTAACTGACATTTCAGGAGATGGTTTCCCATTTGTCACTTCGTCACCACCAACTATGACAGAGAAAGACTGCTTCAAATCTATAAACCATGCAGTAGAGAGGTCAGGGTACTGATTGACAAACTGTAGCTTTTACAAGACATTGGTAAAACATGGATTCAGTAATCAGTAGACAACATGAGAAAGTAGATGTTCATAGTCTGATATAACCTTGATGAAAGGATATTTTGAGCTCTATACTTCCTTTGGAAGAATTTGAGGCCAATGCCATTGGTACGCTATGTGCACTTAGATGCTTTACCAGTCGATTTGCCCCTGGGAGAGCTTTAATGTTGCAGCATCTAGCACCATAAACATAATGACATTTTATACACGGTGACGCGATTAACAGGAAAAAAGACCAGAACATCAACCAAAAAACTATACATTTTTTTAACAATAAACTAAGTTTGTAAAGTATAGAAAGGTTTCCTAACAGGGCCTACAGGAGCAAGAGTAAGTTTACAGTGTTATTACTGATCATTGAATGCAGGGTTCATGTCTGAAAGCAACTCATCTGCTGTGCAAGGTAGATTATAATCTTCCACAACAGCTGCAGAGGCTTCCCAAGGCGTTTTTCCCACAATCTTACCTGCCTCTCGACTATCCCACTGCTTTCCATACTTAGTCAGGAAAACTTTTAAAATGTCTCGTACAACACCATCTACATAAAAAGAAAAAAAGTTGCAAAATTAAATTATAAACGCACATGGTTGCACTCATCTCCCATGCTTTGACTATTGAGAAAACAAACAGCCTACAGGAAATAGTGAACATATAGAATAATTACATGTTCCACCAATCAAAGACACAGACAATCAAGGTAACTGATTAGAACCACATCCCGAATCCAAACACGTATATTTCGCATAACTGCTGTCAGCACTGAACTAATTGAACAGCAAGTATAAAGTCCCCAATATTCGCTTAAAAATATGCAGGACGCAATGCAAAATGCAATCATTGGTCCATTGACTAGAAATGCAGAACCAAAATCCATAATCCTAAATATATGGAGACAGAAATCTTACCTGTGTTAAGAAGAGTACCATCCAAATCAAGAACAACAGATGACAACTTCTTCAAAGGCTTGGTGATGGACATTTTAGAGTCTCGCCACTGTCAAATTATGAAGGGAAAAAAAAGTCTTGACTTTATCCATGAAACTTGAGTGAAACTCATATTGCCAAAACTAAGGGCTGGAAACTGTAGTTAGGCTTACTCGAAACGTGTACAAAATTCATATACTAGTATGACTAATGCAATCATCTCTGCTGTATGAATTCTTCCATTTCTCTAAGGGTGTGTTTGGTAACGATATCTAGATATCAAGATATCGATATCGGTATCGATATCAAGATATCGATATCGGGTGATATCTTGATATCAAGATATCGGTATCGGTATCAAGATATCGGTATCGGGCGATATCGATATCGATATCGATATCTTGATACCTCCCAAAAAATGGGTATATCAAAATAGGCCAAATTTGATATCTAGATATCAACTGATATCGATATCTGGCTCTTACCAAACACAGATATCAGATATCACTTGATATCAAGTGATATCTTATGCATACCAAACACTAGATATTGATATCAAGTGATATCTTATGCCCTACCAAACACTAGATATCAGATATCAGCCCCGATATCTGATATCTAGATATCATTACCAAACACACCCTAAAATCATTCCCCTCTTACGACTTTTAGTTTTGGTGTTCAATGACCTAATACTAAACTTTCAACCAAAAAGGCCTTAGATTAACTAATGCCAACCTTAAACCCTAGGAGTGGAAAGGAAACCCTAGAAATTGTGCGACATAGTATAACTTAGAAATTGTGTAACTTAAATTGTGTGACAAAGTACAACTTACAGATATTAGATGATTGGAAGGGGCGGCGGACGGAGATAGACGACAATTGCGAATAAGAGTGGATGAATGGAAGCGTAGAAACAGTTTCGCAGTAAGCCGCGTTCCAAAGGCTATCTCTATAGTGTTTGCAAGGTTAATCGAACCTCCGAATGCCACAATTGCTCAGATGAAAAGGCAAAAGATCGATTATGGCGGCCGGTAAGGAAATCGCAGAGGCGTGTAGGGACGGCCGAGAGCTCTCGTTCAAATATCTTCGGAAATAGCTCAATCGGAAGAGCATGAGTACCGGGAGATGACCGAAAAAGCTTCAATTGCAGGCGTTTGCTTCCTCAGGTTATCACTTATCAGGCAATTCGAAGCGAAGACTTGATTTCCTTACCTGCAAAAAACACCTCACCCTTGTTCAAAGTACATGATAAAGTTTATTCTTTAAAAAAAAAACAATACTACAATAATAAAGTATTGAGAATTGAGAAACTATATTAGCAAGATGGTTTTCGTCTATTGGCAAGATGAATGAATACATATTAGTCCTTTTTATTTTAAAAAATAATAATAATGATTTTGGCCCGACAGACAACGAAGAGCTGAAATCTCAAACTCTTGGAAACATCGTCAATCTCGTTAACATGTGATGAAAGACGATAGTTGAGATTTGTTTTGGATTTTTTAATTTCCTTTGGGTTTGGGGGTTTTCAATAACTTTTTTGTGTGTTTGATGTTGATATTATAGCATTGAAGAACTTCACCAGGTATATTTCATAGCATCAGTGAACTTCAACGGGTATATGTCGTAGCCTCGGCGAACTTCACCGAATTGATGATAGACCCTGGGTGCAGAAGCTGACTCGAACGAATCCCCTGCACAGCATAGGGGCTCGCCTGAGGACTCGAACAACCCATTCCCGTAAAGATTGAAGGTGAAGGGTCGAATACCCTTGTTGAACTACGAAATGTTTGATTCTCCTCACAAGAGATATGTAGGCAACTCATTAATAGTTGGGTGCAACTCAGACCAATGAACTTAATCGAAACCTTACATGCAAGGACTGATACATTAAAAGCTCTCCCGCGGATGGCACGCACAAATTACAAGTGCGTGCGGTGCATCATTTCGATCGAACCCTGGTTAAGTCAAAACTTACCAAATGTTCGAGGAGCTATGAGGATGCACATGCTTAAATATTACTTGTATAATTACCATATATCATTTCACGAGTAAATAATCAGATTCCCGTTGTATAAATAAACTCAGTTCTAGAATAATTATAATGAGTAGACCAAATAATAGATGAATCATGATTCCACCTAAACCCATTAAATGTTGGAGAAAACCCACATGCGGGACACTTGTTCCGAACCGAATAACACTTGTCATTGGCGTTGTGACACTTGTCGAAAAGGGCATTTGAAATGCCGAATAAGCTTCTCCTATAAATAAGGGTCAATGCCTCAAGATAAAAGGGTCGGTATTTGAAATCTCGAAAGACATAAGTTGGGTTTCATGGCTCTACGAGCCTTCCCGAACAAGACTTGTCTCGGTCAGCGGTAGTCCCGAACATGACTTGTCTCGATCAGCGGGAGCCGACATTCGACTTAATCCAAGGGAGGAAGGTACTCCGCGGACAGCTCAAACTCGGATCGGCACATGTGTTTGATGCCCGACCACCCGAGGTCAACCGCGTTCTACTCGATCCCGGTGTTCGGAACACGATGGAATGGGATTCTTTTTTTTTTTTTTTTGAACCGGAAAAAATTTGACCATAGGGCTTAGCCCTATCAGCCAAGAGCATCCTTTCGGATGAGACTACGCAAAAGAGAATCATCAGGTGTCATAGAACCAAGTGAAGCGGATTCCAGTCGTGACAAGCGATCAACCACTAGATTTGCTTCCCGGAAGACATGACGAATCTCAACAGAACCAAAAAAGCCGAGCGAGACTAGACTGTCTGAGACAATCATATCCGAGTCTCCAGTAGGCTTCCCCAAACCCTTTAAACTTTTAATAATTGTAAGGTTATCACCTTCTACTATCAATTTCGGGATTCTCAGGTTTTTCGCAGCTAGTATGCCATTCCAAAGCCCAAGGCTTTCGCAACCGCATACAGAATCTATTGGAGATGGACCTCAGCCACAAGAAATAAGAGAACCCTTGGAATCACGAATGATAAACCCAAAGGTGCCCTTATTGCTTGAGGAGAAAGAACCATCGAAATTAAGTTTATGTGTATCTTTTGGTGGGGCTTCCCATTTGGTTCTTTTCCTTTTTGAAGTCGGTTTTGGTTTTGAGTTGATTGTTGTATCAGTAGTATTATCTTTTATATTTTCACCTACTTGTGAGGTTGTCCAGATGAATTTTTGGTCTTTTTTGAAAGCTATAATCTTTCTTATATCTGGGGTTAAATTGTCAAAGTGCGTTTTGTTTCTGGAGAACCAGATGCCCCACCAGACAAATGCTAGATCTTCAAATTTGGTTCTTCCAATTGTGTTCTTAATATTCCATATGGTGTCATTGATTGAGTCTCCCTTTTCAAATCAACCATGTATTTTCATAAAGGTCCCTGGATCATTTGCCATCAAAGTGCTCCTGGTAATGGGGCAGTCCCATAGTAGGTGATATAAATCTTCGTAGCATGAGTCGTAGTGAGGACAATTTGTAGGTATCCCCAACCGACGAGATGCTAATCTGACAGTTGTTGGTACTGCGTTTTTGAGGATTTTCCAAAGGAATGATTTTATTTTGGGTGGGGTATTTAGGTCCTAGACCCAGCTTATATCCGAGTTTGTGTGGTTTTTGTATTTATGTATCATGTCAATTGCAGAGGATGTCGTATACCACCCATTCTTGCTCCATTTCCAATATAGTCTGTCAACTTGGATATTTTGGGGTAATGGTACTGTTGTGATTCTCTCTATTACATCGTTTGGTAGTAATCCTTGCAGTTTTCCAAATAATTTGTTCTTGTCCCATACTTTGTTTTCGTTGATGAAGTGTTGTATGTTTATTGACTCATCAATTTGCTGAGTTGCTTGGATAAATGTTTTCAGTGGTGCTTGACCCATCCAGAGGTCCTTCCAGAAATTTATCGTTGAACCGTCCCAATAGACCATTGGAGGCCATTTTTGAATAAAGGTATTAATTTTATTAACTGTGCCCATTGCCACGAGGATCCCCCGCGTTTTTGATAATTTAAGATTTCAGTTGTTTTGAGGTATTTTTCTTTTATTAGTTTAACCCACGGGTTGTTGGGTTCTGCTAGTATCTTCCAAAGCAGTTTCATTTGTAGTGCCTTGTTCATGTCCTCTGAGCACCGGAGCCCTAGTCCTCCATTTTCCTTTGTTTTACATATATCGAACCAACTGATTAGTGGTTTATGGTTTGGGCCTTTGTTCCATAGGAATTGCCTATTTATTCTGTCCAGGTCTGTGTGTACTGCTTTTGGTAACATGAAGCATTGCATTATATGTAGAGGTTTTGCTGAAAGCGTTGTCTTGATCAGTGTACATCTTCCAGCTTGTGAGAGACAGTTTGCCTTCCATTTGTGTAGTTGAGATTTTGTGTTCATTATTAGATCTTTGAAGTCCTCTTTCGTTACTCGTCCTTCAATGATTGGGCAACCTAGATAGCATCGTAAATTAGGTGTGTGTGCGATTTCTAATTCATTTCGGATCATATTTTTTTGCGATGGTAAAACGTTTTTAGATGTTTGGAATTGAGATTTATGTCGGTTTACACGTTGTCCTGTCAGTGCAGTGTATTCCTTTAAAGTTTGATGGAATGGGATTCTGAAATCAAACTTCGTCACTATCTCTAGCCGATTTTAATTAAAAATACGTAAAAATTTCTTATCAATAATAATAATAATATATTATCTTGAAGAAACTGAGTCATGAAATTGTTCAACTGGACTAACACAAATTATGAGGGGCAAAGTTTATATCGGCCAATGATCATCCCCAATATTTTCATCTCTTGATTAACACTTCAAACCTTCAAAATCTTCGCCACGCAATTGTCTTTGGGCCTCCTGTGTGGCAAGTACATCGAGGGGCTACTCGAGTTCTTCCTATCAAGCCTGCAAAGAAATTACACAAATTACATCATCTATAGTTGAGGCCGGTGAAGATCAAACAAACAGTGAGTAACTCACTTGTATCCGAGGAGGAAGTAGTGAAGAAAGATCGAAATCTCAAGCTTCGCAAGGTCGTTCCCTGGGCACAGTCGACTTCCAGCCCCGAAAGGAAGGAAAGCTCCGGCTTTCGGTACGAAGTTCTGTACATTGTATCACAATTTTTATTGGCTCAGAATGTGATCAATCAGATGTTGCAAATGAAATCATGTAGGAACATGAAAGTGTTGTTTGTTCAACTCACATCCCATCTCGAAGGGTCGAATTCAAGAGGCTCCGGATAGATTTCCGGGTCCAAGTGAACACCTCTGAACCATGCCAAGACCTTCCATCCCTTTGGAATTGTATATCCTGCAACACAAAAACCAAACAACCATACATTATAGCCATGGATGAAGGTTGAGAACTTGAGATCCATCTTTCAGATCACGCCTGGCGTACCATTTATGTTCACATCCTTCTTCGCTTCACGGAAGACCATGAGGGAGAATGACACCCACCGGATCGTCTCATCTATCACCTACAAAATTGAGACGAATGCCGATAACATATTGACAAACCAACCCAAAACCAATTGACAATGAGACGACGGATTGACCTTGGAGAGGTAATCCATCTCACTGATTTCTTTCAAGGTGAGCCCATGCTGTGTAGCTGGCCTCTTCTTGACGATTTGCTCTGACTCTTCCTGAAAAGTCGAATTACATTCCATTAGACTATAACTATGATCAATCTAAAAGGAACAAAACAATTGACAATGACATTATATGTATGTACTTTGGCTTTCTCGAAAGCTTCGGGGTGTTCTTGCAGCAAGATGGTGGCCCAAGTGATGGTGTGACCGGAGGATTCATGCCCTGCATTCAAGTACATAACCATGATATCGATAATCTCTTCATCTGTCAACTTCCTACCATCTTCATCCTCGACTTCAAGCAACCCATCCATCATATCCTTCCTTGCTTTGACAGCAACGCCTCTCTTCTTCTCCTCTCTTCTCGAATCGACAATTGATTGAAACACCTTCAGAAGCCCCTTCCTTGCCTGATTAATTGATCATCACCTGATACAGATAATCTCGATCAATCAAATCGATTCAATTACATTTTGGTAAAGTGTATATTGTGCGTATCAATTAGTTAAACCCTAACCTTGAGTGCTTTATGAAACGCGAACCCTGGGATGTTGATCGCCATCGCCCTGACTCCGTAATTGAGATCGGTGTAATAGCCTTCAAGAGCCTCCATCACGCTGTCGCTCTCGGAGCTCAAGAAGATGTGCATGATGATCTGGAAGGTCAGCTTTCTAACGGCGGTTAGGAACTCGAATTCCCCCAATCGAGACCATTTCTCGAGCGAAGATTTCGAGAGGTCCTCCATGAAGGGGATGTAGTTGGAGAGCGCCTCGTGGCCGTTGATCGGAGCCGCCGTCAGCTTCCTGAGCCGCTTGTGCTCTTCGTAAGGGATGGAAACGAACGATTTCTCTCCGATCAGCCGCTCCGTCGACAACGGCCACCCAGGCTTGAAGCTATCGTCGTCTGTGAGCACCTTCCGGCAGGTTTCAGCGGAGGTGCAGATCACGCTAGGGCTTCCGAACATGAACGCCTTGTATATCCCCGTTTTGCCATACCTGCATGTCAATTGATCGAGGAAATCAAATTGAAACTTTAAATTCGCTCCTAATAGGGACTGGATTTCGAACCTTGTGAAGAAGGAGGCCATGAAGGACTCCGGATGAGTGGAGCGGAAGGCCCTGAGAAAGGTCCACATGTTGCCGAGGAAAGGCCATCCGAGATCGCCGGGCGGGAGATGGTGTCGCTTTTCCCCCAATTTCAGGACCTCGTAGTAGAGGGAATTGAGCCTCTTGAGAATCTCCACCACAGCCACCACCACTACTAGTGCGGCCCACACCAAGCTGCTTATCTCCACCGCCATTGTCACACTGTAGAGCTTCAGTTACTGGAGGAAGGGAGGGAGTGTGTGTGTCGTGTACACGCTCCCTTTAACCGTTTTTATACTGTCCTTTGGTGCTGAGTTGGAAGAGGATAAATATTTGTTTTTTACTTTTTTTCTTTAACTAAATTATTCAACTATTGAAAAAAAATAACTCATACTTGAAATCCTGCTCATTAGAGCTTTATTAAATTCAGATAGGGCTTGACCAATTCTTTCGATCGGTCCTTCGTGTTGGGTTGCTCGGACGGCATATGACTTTACTTTGGTGCGTCTAGACGTTCTTCTTCTTCATTGGAGTTCTGACAATCGAAGTCGGGCCTGACTGGAGTCGAGGTGATTTGTACGGAACGTCTAACTATTTCTTGATGGTGCTTGGCTTCCTCCGAAGTATAGACATGTTTGCCAACTTGTCAGCTATCAAGATACAGTATATCAATTTTATCTCAACTTATAGGGAAGTAAATGAGTTGATAACAATGCGCTGGAATTGGTCATTGTAGTAGAGCTTTACCTACATTGGAATTCAAATTTCTCAACGGCTCAATGTGTTAACTTTATGATTGGCTAAAAAAAGAGGGTGTGCATGTTTTTAATACAGAGGTACATATGCATCTAACTTACTCTATCCTTAAATTCATCATTTTCTCTAATCTCTCATTTCTCCCTTTCAATCTCTTAATCCCAATCAAGAACATAACAAAATATCGCGCCTCCTTCAAACAATGATCGAGGACATAGTGAAAGCATTTTTAGAGTTGTGTAAAACTTGGTCATGAAAAGTAAAATAAATGATTTGAACTCAGTCTGTATTACGACATCACCTCCAAATCAATGATTACCCACAAAAAATGCATCATGATACTTAACTCACAAGAATTGGCCGGGGTCGCTTTCATAAGGGAAAAAAAAGCCTCTTAACAAATGAATCAATCTATAGATCAAGTTTTGTAGGAGCATTATCAAGGATGGTAATGGGACGGAGATTTTCGACGGGGGTGAGGAAATTAAATGGGAATGACTGAATGAGAGTTAAAATGACATTCCGCATGGGGATGAGGATAGTAGTCCCCATCCCGATCAATCCCTGCCCCGCCCCCGTCCCCCCTAAGAATTCCGACCTATGGGAGTAGGGGTGGGCACAAATCCCGCAAATCCCGGGCCCTTCCCGCAAAACTTATGCGGGACGGGACGCGGGACGACCCGGCGGGATCCCGCAAATCCCGTCCCGCACACATAATAATAATAATAATAATAATAATAATAATAATAATAATAATAATAATAATAAAATAGGTTGCGATAAAAATAATAATAATAATGATAATAATAATAATAATAATGTAATACTCCGTACTATACTAATATATATATATATATATATATATATATATATATATATATATATATATATATAATATTAGGATATAGAGTATTTTGAATAAAAAAACAGTAACTATATATATAAAACTTAAAATAAAATAAAAACAGTATTTTGAATAAAAACAATAACTCAAAATAATGTAAAACTATATATAAATATATATAATATTAGGTTTGCGGGTACCCGCGGACGGGCTTGGACTCCACTTCCAACCCGTTAAGCGGGCTTAGCCCGGCTCGCACCCGCAACAACGGGACAATGCCCGTCCCGTTTGATATAAAAAATTATACATATATATTTATTACGTCTTTAAGAATCCCAATATATACATGAAAATTTTGAGTTTTTTTATAATTTTTTTATTTGAGGGACAAGGCCCGTCCCGTCCCGGTCCCGGTCCTGTCCCGCAAAAATTACGCGGGACGACCTCCGTCCCGTCCCGGTCCCGTCCCGTCCCGCGCCCACCCCTATATGGGAGTATGAAATCCCTATTTTTATTTAGATACTACATAATTTTTCTTTCCCGTACTTTAAAACTTTTACCTTATAATTTACATTTATAAGATATTATATGTAATATGTATTTCATATTTTTTTACATAACTTTAATAATATCTTATAGTTTTCTATTAAATGGGAAAAACTATATGTTTTAAACGGAAAAAATTAAGGAGGGACGGGAACCCTAACGGGGATGGAAACGGGGGCTATTTTTGTTATCCCCGAACGAAGACGTGAGAGTTTTTATAAACAGAGATGGAGACGGGGAGGGTACTCCCCGACCCAAACCTGCCCTGTTGCCATCCCTAAGCAATACCCTCGATCAACATATGGCTATACAATTGGGCTAGGATCAATAATGACAAATAAATTGAGAAAATATTAAGTTTGTCCACTTTTTATCCATGATTATGCAATAATTACTTCAAATAAGTTATCAAATATCAAAAGATATTTTAAATAGTGTAAATTAAAAAAAAAATTCTTTCAATCCTTAAAGCATAACCATTTTAGCTTGAATTTTATTTTATTTTCGGCAAATATGAAAAAAATTAATCTTTTTTTCTTCTCACAATGTATGTATTATATAGATTATCAACAAGTTGTAGACAATAACATGTGTTTTCCAATTTAATATTATTTTCATTCATACAACTTATTATTAAGATTTATATTTCAGTGTTAATAGCTTATAGAGCTAAAAGCCCATGAGCGTGACTTGATAGTGAGTCCAGAGACCCATGGAAGTGTCAGGTCAGACCAAAAAAAAAAGCCCATGAGCGTGACTTGATATGTTCGCGCAGACGAGACCGGAAAAGTTGGGCTCATGGGGTCACGTGGCCCATTCAGAGAGAAGAAGGCTGGGTTGGGTGGCAAATGAGAAAGGGGTATATTGTGTTGCCACGTGCTTAACAAGAGGGCGCTACGTGGCAGTGGGTATTTTTTTTTAAAAAAAATTTAAATGTAATTTAATTTTATCTATCCATATCTATTATCTATCTATCTATCTATTTATTAATATTACTAATTCTGCTAGCATTTTGCTGACGTGTCACGCTCACAATTAAAGTTGAATTTTTTATTCAAATGAGCTTTTCTTATTGGTCAATATTAGGCAAATACACTCACGCGCCGCCACATAGGCATCAATGCATCGGTTTTAGTATATGTATATAGATAGGCTAGTATGAGTGCATGCCATCCAATTTACGAACGAACTCGGCACGTGAGTGCATCTCGCAAAACTTTCTCACGTCAAAAAGGAAATCTAATAAAAAATAATGAGATAGTTCTAATCTATATAATTAAAAATAATTATTTTATTTTACCATTAACTCTTATAATTGAATAGATGGAATATCTTATAAAAGAGTAAATATTATATAAGGAAATAACCATATCAATATAATTAAACGCAATAATAGTAATAAATTTGGCATACACAGATATACAAATTGCCATATAAGTGTAGGTTAATTTTTTTTTAGTAGATATTATTTTTTAGTAGAATGAGTTATTTAGATCTAGATTAATTTTAATCTTACATTTCCATTTATTAGTTTAATTATCATAATGTAATTCATATTTATTTATTTATTTTCATATTTATAATAGGATTTTTTTATAGATAATAAATGTAATTTTATAATATTGTGTTGACATATTCCCGTGCAGGGGACGGGGCATACACTAGTTTATATTACTAATTCTGCTAGCATTTTGCTGATGTGTCACGCTCAAAATTAAAGTTGAATTTTTTATTCAAATGAGATTTTCCTATTGGTCAATATTATTATGGAAACTTTAAAATATTTGTTTCCTATTTTAAATATGATTTGAATTCATTCCTTTTTTTTTCGGTTATATTGCCGTAAATATTGAGACATGTTTCCATTTTTTTTTTCCGATTGCAATATTCTCATAATTCGTCTACATACATTGAACTTAAATATGAATCTTGATATATTTTATATTTGGAAATTTATACTCTACATAGACCCATATCCAATTGTTAGTTTATAAAATGCTACGGAGAGTATAAATTAACTTTCACATATGTCCATATTTTCTCACCAACCATGCAATTCCAAGTATTTCATTTGCAAATAAATTAATCAAAGATGTACTCGGATTGCTTGCATTCATTATCTTAACGGATTGAATTCATTTAAATATTTGTTTATTATATCACATTTATCCCAATAATGTTAAAATTTACTACTCTCTCTATTCGTTTAGCTAAATATGTTGTTTAATATCCATTCACGATGTGTTAGGATGGTAAAAATTATATAAAATATTATTTTTTCAATTTTTTTATAAATTAATTTCGATAATAGGTAATCTATTAATAATATTAATTCTACTATCATTTTGCTGATGTGTCACGCTCACAATTAAACTTTAATTTTTTTATTCAAATGGTATTTTCTTATTGGTCAATATTATTTCTGAAATTTTAAAATATATGTTTCCTATTTTAAACATATTTGTTTCCTGTTTTTACACTAAAATATTATTTAATTAATTTGATATGTTGTATGTCAATTTGTGATCTATTTTAATCGTCTACATACATTGAACATTCGTCAAGTCTTGGCTGATTTTACTCTTGGATATTGAAATTGTTGATTTATCATATTTAACCGGTTGCAATATTCCCCACAATGTCCTCATACAACGAACATGTAATAATCAATTTGTAAATATTCGATTTTAAAAATTAATTATAAAAATCAACTAGAGCCAAAAAAGTGTTTTCTTATAATTTAATTATTTTATACATCTTAAATGACTATCAAAAAATAAATAATATTTTAAGACTTATAAGCATTATTAATGCTTATGTTACATCTTGGATGAGGCTTCTTAGATCACTTTTCTACCTTTAAGGATCTTTTTTTTTACCCTCTTACTTTATTTTCACTATTTATTTCTCTCTCTTTTTAACCATATTTCTCATGAAAATAATGAACAAGTTATGTACATCTACATAACTTCAAAATTATTCACACAATCATGTGCTTATGATTTTTTAATATTTGTACGGGAGCTTATATTTTACTTTTTAAATCTATGCTAATGATAATAATTATATATTTATTTCAAATTATATTAGGTGGTGTGTTTGAGTATTATTACTACTTTACCTTATTAAATCATTTTCAAAATTTGTATCGTATCTCTTTCCAACTAATTTATAAATTATAAAAATAATAATTTATACATATTTTTGTTGTAAACACGTATATATATATATATATATATATATATATTTTAATATAGTATTATATAGATATATAAAATGATGTTTAAATTAAAATGGATCAAGCTCCCGTGCCTTCAAGGCACGGGTATTACACTAGTATTGTATATATTTGAGGGCGTTTTTTTCGAATAAATAATACCCATATTTTCTTTTTTTAAATATTAAAAAATTAATTTTTAACACATATATTATTATTAAATAAGTAGATAAATAAATAATAGAATAATTTATTAAGTATAAGGAAAATAGAAAAAAGTAAGTGATGAGTTCGGGGTTTGAACTAGTTCGTGACCCGTGAGAGTGAAAAATAAAAAAAAAATTGGAATAGAGTTTTTAAGCTGAGGTGACGGATAAAAATTAAGTTAAGGTTAATGTGGATGACCTAGTAGGTTTTTGGGTTCGATTTCATCATACAACTATTTTTTTTTTCAAATTGGCATGCAAATGAAACTGCTTTGGAGAATAATGGCTAATCCTGATAATATTTGGTCTAAGGTAGTCACGGATAAATATCTCTCGAAAGAATCTCTAATGGAAAGAGGTAGATTCAAAACTTCTTGGCAATTTGGCAGACTTCTTAATGTTAGAGATTTATTCTCTAAAGGACTACTCTGGCTAGTGGGTAATGGAAAAACCATAAATGTATGGTATGACATTTGGGTAAATGCACAATACCTTCAAAATTTTCGGAATGATCGTAATTCTAATTTAAAAGTTTGTGATTTATTTACAAATACCAACTCTTGGGATATTGATAAGTTAAATAGTATATTCCCCTCTCATATTGTTCAAGCTATTACTAATATCCATATTCCAGTAATTGATATTCCTGACAGGTTAATATGGATTTATAATAGTAATGGAAAATTCTTTGTTAAATCCACATCTTCTATTTGTAATACTGGGAATACTAAGAAAATTCCAGCAGACTGGATTTGGAAACTTAATATTCCTCCGAATATTAAAAATTTTATTTGGAAAATTATTTTAGATATCTTACCTACTACTGCCCGTCTAAATAGATATATAAATAGAGTTCCTAGTATTTGCTCTCTTTGTAATTCTGATATAGAAGATACAAATCATTTATTGTTTAATTGTCAGATCACAAGATCTCTTATTCAAAATCTGGGTATTAAGATGGAAAAATGTTATAATATTCCAAGTTTAACTAGTAATGTTTCGAAAAATATTTTAAATACAAGGGCTCTTAATATAGATTTTACAGACTTGTGTCATTTATGGCATTCTATTTGGGAGCTCAGAAATAGAATTATTTTTCGCAATACTTCTGATATAGGTATTATCTATGCTCTAACTCAAACAATAGATAAAATCTCATGCTGGAATAAAGAGCAGGTAAAAACGAAGTTACCTAAGCGAGCTAGGCCTCCCGATAAATTGATTTGGAATCGCCCTCCAATAAATGTTATTAAGATCAATGTTGATGCTTCAGTGAAAATTGATACTCAACCGCAAATTGGTTGTATTGTGAGGAATAATGACGGTCTAATTCTTCGGATTCATAAATGTAATATTAAGATGTGTTATGTCATTCTAGCAGAAGCTTTTGCAGTTTATACAGGTATAAGACTTGCAGCGGAGATGGGGATCCGAAGAGTGATTATTGAAAGTGATTGTGCAATCATCATCAATGCCATCAATCAAGTGAATAATATACCATGGGGAGTTGCTCAAATAATCGAAGAGATCAATTCGTTAAGCAAAGAGTTTGAGAGCTTCACAATTCAACACTGCTACAGAGAGGCAAATGGTGCAGCTGATTTTCTTGCTAAATCTCAGTTGAATTGTAATTTTATTTTGAGTTCCTGTTGTTGTAAGTTCCAGAACATCATCTTACGAGATGATCATGGATGTCGTTAGTACATCCAAGAAAAAAAAACTTTTGTGATTAATTCCAGAAATTACCCTTTCCTTTTCCGACGGGCAAATTTGCTTCTTGGTCAGTAGAGATCTCAAGCCCGAAACTCTGATGATTCCTCATTCTAAATTTTGTGAATCTTGAAGGTAGCTAAGCTACTCAATTCACAAATTAGCTCAACGATTTATGTGTGTTGTTCTTTCAGCAATGGAATTTGCACCACCAACCTCTTCTTGTTCACCTTCGCGCCTCTTCGCATTGAAAAACCCTCAAATTGGCACCTTAAAGCTCCGACCTTTCAGGCTGAGAGAGATCCATTTCAATCCGGTGAAGTTGAGACCTGCGATCCCTCTGGCCATGAGTAGTCAAAGGGATTTGATTGATTTTGAAGAAAGATCAAGCCCAAATGAGGTATACCCACCTTCAAAATTTTAGTTTTAAGCTCCAATTTCTTTTGCTGAATTGAGCACTGGCTTAAAAGATCAGGTTTTGTGGGTTACTGTGGTAGAAAGAGCCAAATTTGTAATGGATTTCAAGTGTTTGATGATTTCAACATTTAATTCAAACCTTTTGTGCACTTTCAAGATGGAGATGTATGTACAGCATTTGTTCTGGCATAGTGACGAAGTTCTGCCTGTAATTTCAAGATGGATTTTGCCTATTTAAGGTCAGGAAAGAGATAAACAAGTGCTATGAGCTCATCCACCGGCTAGGAAGGGGAGTTGTCTACTTGGGCTCGTCGCGAATGGGGCCGAATCATCCTCATTATATGCAAGCATTCAGATTAGGGAAGGATGTAAGTTGTTTCAGTGTTAGGTTTCACAGTTTAGGTACTCCAATCTCGAGTTAAAGTGTGGATCATACAAACACATATCCAGATGAAATGTTTTTTGAGTTTGTTTATCTATGGCTTTCTATTTGAGTTTGATCTTATATGACTTGCTTTTTGTGCAGATTGCTGAACTGTTTGATTGCACTTCATGGACAGGAGCAGGTCCGGGGCTAATGGATGCAGCCACCAAAGGCGCGCTAGAAGCTGGGAAGCCGGTTGGTGGGTTTAAGATAGGCAAAGAGGCAGGCGAATGGTCAACAACAAACTATCATCCCTACCTTCCTACTGAAACATATCTCACTTGCAGGTGAATTACAAGCTTTTCTATGTTTCTTCATATTGGTGCTTTTGTTTGAAGTGTTCATTTGAATGCTGTGTTGCTTGACAATAACATATATGAACGATTTGCTAGTAGAAATCCTCGCCAAGTTTCTGTTTGAGCTTTTTTCAGAAAAGCTTTTGGCATTACAGCTTCATTTAAATGCACTATCTTACTGTTTAATTGTCATTTTCGGTTGAGAAGCACATTGTTTCAAACACCTGTTGAACGCGTCAATGGCAGGTTCTTCTCATCAAGAAAACATGGATTAGTTGATGCTGCCATGAGGAATAGCAGCTCTGATCGTACTGCTATCATCGCCCTGCCAGGCGGGATTGGGACTCTTGATGAAATCTTCGAGATCCTAGCGCTCATCCAGCTGAAACGCATTGGATCAAACCTCCCAGTTCCATTCCTACTGATGAATTACGACTCATTCTACTCCAAGCTGCTCGATTTCCTTGATGACATTGAGACATGGGGAACTGTTGCCAAGGGGGAAGTTGCTTCTCTGTGGAAGGTCTGCGACAACAACTCAGAAGCATTGGCCTACTTGGCTATGTTCTACGACCTTCCTCTGCCTGCAAGTATCCGAGGCCTGCAAGACCTTGAATCCGAGAGGGCAATACAAGGAAATTAAAGGCCCTTTACAGGATAATAAAACAGTGAAGCCAATGCTGAATTATATAGACATGTTTTCGGTTAGGGTCTTTATCTCAAGACAGTGATTCTTGAATTTATTGGATATTGCTGTTAGGTTTCAGGCTATGTATCCAAGAATTGAGGTTTGGTCATTGACAACGAGGAGCTGCAAGTACAAACATTACTGATTGATGCTACTGAGATGTAAAATTTTGCTATCAAAATCTTTCTTTTTCTTTGGTAATGTTTGACAAACGTGTATACAACACATCTACCTAAAAGAACAAATATAAGACAACATAACGTCGTAGCAAGACAAATATTGAGACCCAAAATGGCACATCAGATTATGACTTATGAGAAAGAATAAAATCAATAACGAGGACTTAATTGTATATGATAAGTGAAAAAAAAGTAGTAGAAACTTAATAGTGTTCCACCAAAATCTTGCGGTTATGCTTGTTGTTTTCCCTTGCGCAGCTTGTCTAGTTCTTCTTCGGCTTCTTTCAGTTGTTCTTGTAGTGCTGATATTCTCCTCTCCAAATGCTCTGTAGGGTTTTTCGAGGCAGACGATTGGTGTGGTGTAACGAAGTGTTCAGCGAATGCTTTTAATGATGCCACTCCACATACCTGTAAAACACAATATTCATTCCAGTGAGGATGAACTTGAGTAGTTTCAGTTTCAGAATATGACAGATGCCTACCTCTTCTGGCAGCAATGGCAGCTTTGAAATGTGGAAGTCGTCATATAGCACGTAGAACTGATCAACGTACTTCTGTTGCATCCGCATTCTTGCTTTGAGCAGCTTAGATTCAACATCTGGAAAACATGGCGCACAATACAAGATTGCGTTTATCTTTATGGCTTTTATGCCACAAGGAAATATGAACATGAGAGAGGATGTGTTTGAATTACCTTCATCGTCAAAAATTACTTGGTTAATGATGATATTGCGAGTATCTATCTCAAACTTTGTTAGCTCCTGAACCAATCTTTCCGTCTCATAGAGAGAAAGGAACTCAGGGATGCAGACACATACGAAAGTTGTCATGTCCTGCCACAATCAGACAATAGAAATGACTCGGATGCTCATCCTACCATTACGCGAGAAGAAAACAATAGATTGGCTTCAAAACCATCTTTAAGGGAAAGCCAACAGAAAGCCAAAGCCTATTGGTCGAACTGAACCTTTGATTGCCTTTCCCGGCATTTTCATCTAAATTACGACTTATCAAATATATTTCACTCACAAGTGAGATTCAAACAGAATTGCTTGCTCAGAAACTCTCTAGTTTCTTACCTCTAGTTTCAAGGGACAAAATATTTGATAATTTCTCATTGTTATGATGATCTGATACCATTAATCCATGATCAAGTCACCAGAAGCGTGCTCAACTTGATAGAAAAAGAACAGAAATGTGGGAAAAGGATGATTACCGGGTCCTTAAATTGCCTATTTACTTGTTCAATCACATCTTTCATGCCCTCAAGCCTTCCCAAGATTGCATCTTCACCAAAGTCATCTTCCACCCCAAAAAGACGTGTCATCTAGCAAACAAAATATAAGAAACTGTATCCATCAGGTTTTACAAGTCTACAACATGCACAATTCCTAAAGGAGCACGAGCATACCTGACTCAGGATACCCCCAAATTTGTTCTTCATAGACATCACTTTGGCTAGCCCCTTCTCCAATGTCGAAGGAAACTGCAACAGTCGAAGTGTATGGCCAGTTGGGGCTGTGTCAAATACAATCACAGAATAGTCCATTGACTGCACTAACCTGCAAAAGAAAGTTAGCGTGTTACCAAAAGAAACCTCACTGATATAGTATTAATGTTCCCCTATGCAAGGAATTATGTAGCAATTGTTCGATATCAGTATATATTAAATATCACTTTCCCTGCCAGGAAAATTGTATGGAAACTGCATCCTCAATACCCATAACCATAACTTATAGCTCAATCTTTTCTTGTCTTTTATGGTAAGAGTTTCAAACTTCAGGGCATAGACTTCTAAACTGGAATAAACAAGGTTGCTAAAAATGATGGCAATAAGAATCGAGCTAAAAGTAGTTGATAGGGCTCTGATTTCCCAGACTCCAAAAGCAAATCTTTTACATGCTTTGATCCTTCATGCCAGATTTCTAGGCCAATTCTTTGAAATTGCCAAGTTGGGCAAGACAGCCTTCTCCTCTATAATATATACTTCAAACTCAAAGAAAAGGTTGATGATAAGTTGAAAAATAAAAAGAAAAGTAAAGACAGGTTGGATCCAAAGAAAATAGTCAAAATACATAATTGAAATCAACATGGAAGTCCATTGAATATACAGAATGCAGCAAGGCACCCAGTTCAACAAGGTACCCAGAAGTCGTGCATAATGTAAATGAAAATGAGGTAGTTTTATTATTTCAGAAATATCTAATATATCATATCATCTCATCAAGACAAAACCAAGTACGAACTCACTTCAGCATTTCCGCAAAGCTCATGGCTTCATCAATTCCAGGTATTGCATTTGCCAACTCAGAAACAAAATTATCTGCTCCATCTGCCCCGGCCATTTCATCATTCTCCAACGAAGGATCAACCTCCTACAAAAGGGAAAAATCAAAGAGGACGGTTAACAAACTTAGACATGACAAAGCCGAGGTCCATCCTTTTAGAACCAAGACATCATACACAAGTAACTAATAAAAATCATGAGCCTAAAAATAAACTAAATGCTCCACTGATCTTAAGCTGACAGGTGAGTCGGAGACCATTCCTTTGTACACTTTTGGTAGTCCCTCGGTATCTTGTCATAACACGCACCTCAACCCCCAAACCATCACCATCACAGTTCTTAATTTCTTATGAAGGAATTGCAAACATTCAATACTTTGAGAGTTGAGATTGAGAAGCTGCCCGTCTGCTTCCATTGATTTGAAAGTAATAAAGTATTATGCCCCAACGCAAAGCGTGATAATTCACGAAAGGACGCAAATTCATCACAAGAATTCATAACATTAAAAATATTATATCAACTTATGTCATACAATAGAACTATACAACAAATAAATTGCACACTACAGATTCACCAGCTAGCAAACCAACAATTTTGGACGAATCCAGGAATCCGAACAAGCAGGACAATGAGTGCTGAAAGCAGACTTTTTTCACAATGAAACAACAATTGCATGAAGTTCAAAAAGGAAAACGGATAAATTTACATCGAGAAACCTGTTAGAAACTCTGAACATACATCAATATTCAACCCAATAACATACATAAATCAACATGTTAGCAATTGCATAATCCCCAAAATCTCCGTCCACAGCAACACAATCACATACAAAACACCAATACACTCCTAATCAAATCCAATTCCAATAATCGAAATCGAGACAAAAAATAATAAAAATCGAGGAATTGGGAAAACGAAAAACGAACCATGGCAAAGAGATTGGTGAAGCCATTAACCAAAGTAGGGGCTTTGGTGAAGCGCTGTTGAAAGGCGTCGCTGAGATTGTGAGCAGGGTCGGTGGAGATGATAAGAACGGAGGGGCGAGCCCTAGCGAGGAGGATAGCGAGAATGGAGCTACAAGTGGTCTTGCCGACGCCTCCCTTTCCGCCGACGAACACCCATTTCAGGCTGACCTGATCGAGAACGTTCTCCACTGATCCCGGCGGGAAGTCTTGATCGGAAGCCATCTCTCAATCGCTCTCTCGAATTGTGAACGCGAGGGGGAGAGATATGGGGAAATTGGGGATCTGGGTGTGTTGTTAAACTTCGGAATTTGGGGAATTCTGAACAATGAGGAAGAAATTGGGGAAATGGGGGAGAAAATAGAAATTGGTATTGGCTTCCTTCAACTAGGGAGGGAGACAGTGAGGGAGATACCTTCCCCATCTTAGTGCACGTTTTCACCTGTCAATTGTTTTTTGGTTTTCATATTACAATTTAATGAATTTATTGGTAATAAAAATCATATATAATTGACATAAACCACCCTCAATATATAGGACTTCTCACAAATTCACCCCAAAAATTAGAAATTTCTGAAAAAATACTTTTATATATTTGGTTTTCATTAACCACACATGACGTCCGTCTATTGAGTTTCTCGACCTCTCATTTTATCAAACACAGGTGATGTCTGATATTTTGAATCTTTATCTTGTTAAAAATATATATAACCACACATGACCATTTTCTATATGTGAAATAATACGGAGTATTCTCCGTTTAAAAAATATAAATTCTTTTAAGATTTGCACGCTTTTTGTAAAGTTATAAAGTATAGTAAAATATGGTTGAAATAAGTAAAATATTGACATTTTTATTGATTACTCCATCCGTTCACTTTTATTTGTCGTTTAAAACTTCACGTTTTACTATTCATACACGCTTTTTGAGGTGTTAAAAACTACATAAAATATTAAAATAATTTCATACTTGTTACTATTAATTATGAATTTATAAAAACAAATTTAAAAAAATATTAATATTTCATATAGTTTTTTATCATTATAAAAAAGCGTCCATGAATAGTAAATGACAAGTTTTAATTAACAGATGGAGTGTAAAATATTAATTTTTTGAATAATTTTTTTTAACAATCTCATAATATTATTACTAAAAAGTATGAGATTATTAAAAAAATTAATTAAAAATTTGATATTTTATATAGTTTTTATCATCCTAAGAAAACGTGCGTGAATAGTAAGGTTGTAATATGAATCAAGTAGCTCAAATTTAGCTCGAGCTCGTTCATTTATTAAACAAGTCAAGTATGAACATATTTTTAACTCGATTCAATGCTCAGCTCGGTTTGATTCAAGCTCGCATGGCTGGAATTTTGTGAAATTTATAATTTTTTGTTCAAGTTAGTATGTCATGAGCAAGTACGATTGTTTAATACTCTAAAAAAGTTTGGCTCGAACTCGCTCAAGTACTAAACAAGCCAAGTTTGAGTACAAGCTCAAACCTAAATTTAGGCTCGGCTCGAGCTATGCTCATTTCTAAACGAGCCGAATATGAACGAGCAATATTCGGCTTGTTCGGATCAAATAACAACCCTGATAGCAACAAGCTATCCAAAATTGAAAATCAAAAACTATGGTTACAATTATGGCTACAGTCACATTTCATATTGGTCAAAAGCCAATTCTTCAAGCTGTACATCAACTCTTTTGGAGGCAGATACAAAGAGAGATAGAGACATCATCTAAGGCAAATCAGTAGAGGGAGTTGTAAGTGAAGAAAGTGGATGTTATAGAGATGACACAGATGCACAGACATGGAAGGAGAGTGATGTTCAGGAGCCTACTCTCTCCCCAGTACCCGGCCAGCGTTATCATGCCGTCTGCAACCACTCTGGCCAGCGTCCCAGCCTCCGTCGACAGCAGCCCTCCGTTGTACGTCCCTCGGGAAAGCCTCGAAGACATGACCCGCGACAACAGCGAGAGGTTTACACCTGCATTGGTGTTGCAATGTGACAGGAGCAATCAGTGTATTGTTTGATGTTAGAATTGAAATCAAATGTTTTGGGAGTGCCCAAGCGATGATCACCTTCGAGTACTTCCGCAGCCACGAATGTGATCAACGCGGAGGACACGTATTGCGCGACTGAGTAGGGGATCATTGTGTGGAAGCTTAGGAGGATGCCTATGCACACAATTATCTCTGATGCCAGTAAAACTTGCCTGCAAATCACATTTTAAACAACTGATTTTAAGGCATTTTTGTTACAGTAAGTGAAACTGATGCAGTGTTTACTGTGTTTATATCACCTTTCTTCAAACATATTGCTGATGTAGTTTCCGACTATGACGTTCACCGGAAGGACTGTTAGCCCCAGACATGCCAGAAAAATCGCCACATTTTGAGATGACCATAGAAAGTAGTATGTGGTAATGACACTTGATTCGGCTAGTACTATCTCCAACGCGTACTTGAGCATGAAGTATATCAGCAGTTGAACCTGGCAGTACATATATTACACATCAAACATGTGAATCTTTATCGTGTGAGCTGATAAACGACTAACTAGAATGAGTCGCGTCATGTATGCAGTGACAAAAAAGAAAAGTATGACAGCAAATAACATGAAATCTGACCTTTATGGAAGGGGTCAGCAGCTTATATGCAGCGAGAATAGATGTAGCAGGTTTGTGGCTTTCTTCAGAAGGTGATTCATTGTCGTCGTAGTTTCCACCATCATCTTTATCATCATCTTGAAAATTGTCGGTTGAGCTTGAAATCAAGGGACTTTTCAAGCCATTTTCAATGCTGCTCTCTACAAGATCCATCAGAAGCAAAAGAGAACAGTCAGCAGGGGAAACAATTTACAGTAACATATGCTGACATTTTCTCATATTTTATCATTGCATACCCGAGTTAGACTCCTCAGGTACAGTCTTTACTTGATGGTGAGGAGGCTCTCTGAATGCGAACCACAGTGCCACTAGATAAACAAGCCACGCGAATGCCATAAACCAGCCGGGCAAAGTATCTTCGTTGAAGGTGAACTTGTATATCTTAAATCGGGTCTGAAACAAACAAGCAAGAGCAGGACCACATGCCATCCCGAGTGCACTTGCGCTGACAAAGCCTGCAGAAGCCTTCAACCGCATTTTTAATGGAACACAGTCACTGATATAGCGCCTGTTAACCGCCCTTGCAGAGCCCAACCTGAAATGGTTGATTTACAATTTGTCAATTCTCACATTGAATTCAAGTATGACATAATCAACATAGACTAATCAAGAAAAAAAAACTAAGAACAAGACTAGCAAAAGAATTCATTACCCACAGAAGACACGACCAACCAGAAGAACCGATATTGAGTTGAAATCATAAGCAAGCGCGTATAACACGTTGCCTATGAAAAGAACAACACTGCTAAAGACAAGAGGCCTGAAATATGATCTATTCGACCACGCACTAAAATACACAGAGGAGAACATCTGGGCAACTGCCATTGATCCAATCACAGCCCCGCAAACAGTTGCTGCAGCTCCAAGACTCAGGGAATAGTTATCCGCTGTTGGAACAATAATGTATGTATTGACCATGTACAGGAACGTATTCGCCAGGTTTAAAATAAGAGATGGAAAATGGTATTCCTGGTCAAGAATCTCATCCTCATCATGTGTGAGCACATCTTCTTGCATTATCAGTGCATGCTGTCCCATAAACTGGAGGAAACCTGTTGAACGTGTTAACCTATCTACAGCTGCTTTGATTGAATGCACGACAGGATCCTGCAAATGTTTTGTATTACCTGATAACTTAGCATTGATTCCGCAAAAAGTGTATTATCGCTGATTAATTAGAGCTTACCTCGATAGGAAGAACGGGATGGTCATATATTGAAAAATAACTCCCCTGATGATCTAGAAGATCATTAAGATTGCGTGATATGGCTCCCACCATGGCTCCAAAACCCTGCTCAGAGATTCAGTTATCTTGTCATTATATAGATGTTGACTAGAAGGAAGAAAAAAAAGATCCACTGATCGGACACGAGAGGCAACATGGATGAGAAAGTGGGTAAAGCACTCGAATATAGCGGGAAATTTAACAGCAATTGTGAAATTTTACCACATGCTTGAAAACTTGTTGGAGCTGAGAGTAAGGATGGTTAGCTCGAGTTTTGACATAATAGTTGGTGAATTTATAGCCAAACCGCTTATCAAATTTCTTCAAGATCTTCCTCAGACCGGTGGCATTCAATTCAACGAAATAGAGAAGCTTCAAAAGATCTCGCCCAACAGCCCTATAGGCTTCTTGTATCTCGGCCATGTTGGGAACCAATTCTTGCTGCGATCTTGTATATTGCTCCTCTGTTAGAAGGGACAGCCTACTTGCCAGAAATCCTTGTTGTTCCAAGATGAACAAGACAGTCTTCTCAATCTGAAAAAGGTAAATGGAAATGAATTCCGGATTACTTGATACAACATATGTGCTAACCACTAGATATTCATAGTAGTGTTTTCGTGCCTGAAATGAAACTTGCAATTCCAGATACCTGAATGTCCAGGATCCTAGAAAAATCCTTGAGAAAATCAACATTATCTCCCGCTCCATCCTCTATTTGTCGAGTGTAATGGTTTACTTTCTTCTTCAACAACTTGTAATTTATGTAATATCTGCATTTCCAAAAACAAAAACAGCATACACCAGGATGATCATAATCCACAGTCAGAGAGTGGCACTCTAGCATGACCAAAATGAACTGTCCAAATTCTGTGGGGTGAAGACCTTAAGTATGGCTAAGAAAATCAAATAAAACAATACAGCTTAAATCAAACACAGACAGCGCGAAATATAACCACAAACAATGTGGAATGTAGAAACAACGACCAAATGATAATTCAACATGACACAGTTACTTACAAAACAGCATATGCAAATACAAAATCGTATCATTGGCAGATTAACAGTCTAACAGTTCCCTGAACAACCATTTCAAGCCAAGATCATTGGTACGGTGACAGCTACCCAAACCAAAACACTCATCGTATATTTCAAGAATCAATAAGAACAGTCAAAGGCTTCAGAAATGTTAAAATCTCATGGCACAAGATGGTAACAAATGTAACCAGATGCATTATAATTTGCCTGCTCAAACATACCCCTTCCATTCTGCAATTTGAGACGCTTTTAACTTTTTCCCGAAAGCAACCATCTTCTATACCTTACACGCTGCAGCAGAACAAGACTATAAGACACTGCAATCTGAATGAAACCGGTGTCACTAACTAGCATGAGACCTATCATCTTACTTTTGATCAGGCTAGTGAGCAAATCTTTACAAAGAGTATCACTTCGTAATGACTGAGACTAGAAGTATATCACTCTATCATTAAGATATCATTCACAGGAGAGGAAGCGGGCAACGGAGATGATAGAACAGCACACTTAAGTCTGGATATAAATACTGCAAATCACTTTCTGTTCAATGTCCTTTCTCCATTAAGGCCATTTACATTCCTTGAACACCCACCTCCCAATAAAGTAACCAAAATCTCTACTTTATTTCATTAAATTATAGCCACATCGCCACAAAAAAAAATATCTAGGTTTTCAATTGAGATGGCCAATTGGCCACCAAGTTTGATGTTCCAAAAATTCATCATGTCAAAATATCTACACCTGTCTCGCACTAAAACGAATGAATTTCAACATTAAAAAGTCATTACACAGTGATTAGTGATTACCTTCCACTTCAAAAGAATACAATAATCCCCAATTTTAAAGAATTATTAGACATTCCTAAAATTTGGTAATGGAGCTAATTTCAGTTCTAAGTTTGTGCCAGGATTTGCCACACTTGTTCAATGTAACAGACGCGCTAGCTTCGACGCTTGAAATTCACCAGGAAACCAAAATTGATTGAAGTTAAGAACGAGATATTGAAGGACGAGATATGAAAAACAGCGCGTATCTGCATAAGAAATCGATCGTTTTCTATTGAATGCGTACCGATGAAGCTTGTGAAGAGGAAAGCGAATTCCGAGAGAGAGTGCGAGAGGTTTTTGAAATCGGTGGTTGATTTCTCCGATTTACACCATTGTTAGACTGTACAGGGCGGAGGAACCATTGATCGCCTCGAATTTCTGACACAGAGAGAGTGTGTGGGGAGGAGAGGAGGTGGAGGATATGGCGCCCAATGCGATCTTTTGTTTGTCGAATGCAAAGTTTAAATTTGGAAAAATATATATACAACTTTCAAAATTAATAATTTCCACTTACTTATAAATACAAATAAGGAGTTTATTTCTTTTTTTTTTATATGATCATGTTTTTATTAATTCTCTTTGTAAATAATTATCATAAATAATAAATGGGGATTTTTTTACAATTAGTTAATTAAATTGAATGTTATAGATTCAATGGCTCAATGCATTTATAAATTATAATATTATTTAAAATATTTAAATGTATTAAACATAAAAGCAAAATTATTTTTTAAAAAACAACAATAACAATACGAACTTTGAAAATTATTAAAAGTTATACAGACTATTCCACATGAAACCGATTTGGATGCGAGAAAAATTTCGCTCAATTTTCGATGTGACAACCAAATATTACAAAATGCGCAAATATAATTTTTTTAAAACAAAAACTAATTTTCCGTACAAATTGAATTTTATGGTTAATTTACTCATCTAATTTAACTTTAAAATTATTTTTCTTTTACATAAATTATATTAAACATTTAATGATGTGGCAGTGGCGGAGCCAGAATTCTCGGTCGGAGAGTGCTAAAAAAAAATCGTGATTTTTTTTTGGTGTATACTTATTAAGAATATTTTTTGAAAGAAAAAAAAAATATTCAAAAACTACTAAAATTTTGATTTTTTAAAAGTTTTCTTTGTATTTACATAGTTGAGAGTAATAACAAAAAAAAAAAGAGAAACAAAAAATATAGGAAAAAATCACGAAAAATTATTTTTAAAACAATATTGAAAGAAAAGGTTAATGCATAATTTAAGCATAAATATGACATTCTTTTAATGAAATAGTTGGTAGAAACAAAAAATATAGAGAAATTAAGAAAAATTAATGATATGGTAAAATAAATAAAAAGTGAAAGAATTGAGATTTGAACCCAAGACCTTTTAAGTTTATGTTTTCTTCCTTCCTTTCTTTACCACTTTAGCTAGTTAGCACTATTGTCTCAAATAAAATTTAAATATCTTATATTACCTTAAAAATACTAAATATATGCAAAAAAAATTAATTTTTTTTTGTTTTTTTTTTCCTCCAGGGGGTGCTCGAGCACTCCCAAGCACCCCCTTGGCTCCGCCACTATGATGTGGCACGTCACTGAATTTTTTAACTTTTAGTTGCCACGTAAAAAATTGGCCAGAATATTTCCCGTATTGAAATTGGTTTATTTTCGAATAATTTGTATATCTTTTAGTGATCTTAAAATTTCATATTAATATTGGTCCATTGTTAATAGTTCATCTAATTTTTGGTCTTTTTTCAACATAAAATATATTCGATATCCAATCGAATACTTTATACTTCTTTTGTTAATTAAAATATATTATTTTGGATATTTTCACATTTTTAATAAAACAGATAAAAAGGCATTTATATTCCTTAATTATTAATTTACTTTTTTATTTTTTCAAAAATTATAATTAACCTCTCTATAATTCTTACAAGAATAATTTTAAAAATATATAAAATAACATTTTTTTAATAAAATTAACTCTTTAAAATAACATATTTTTTCTTCACATATAATCTATTTTGAAGAGAAAAAAAAGAGACATGCTGCTCCAATTAACAAATGGTAAAATATAATGAATTTGGATTTGGATGCATCGATAAATCTATATAATGCATGTGGCATGTGACCCTTTTGGTAAAACAAATGGCGAAAAAAATAAGAGCAAAAAAATCTGTAAGTAGAAGAAGACATGGACAAAAAAAAGTTGGCACTAAATACCAAAAGGCATCTGTTGGAATATTCCAATTATTCCAATATTCCTTTTTTATACCTATCTGACACGTGGCTGTTTGTAAGGAAATACAGTGGTCACTGTCCTACAAATCTCAGATTCTCAGTTACGTGGCCCTAATTTTTGTGATCCCTGCTTTAATGAACAAAACGACACCGTTTCTGAAATTAATGTGTCGTTTGTTTTTTTTTTTTTTTTTTAACGTGTCGTTCACTCGTTTGTCTCATCTATGGTGAGTGGTGACTTGGTAGTCTAGTGGAGACTACAATTGTTTTTTTTGTTGTTGTGAAAATAGGGAGGGAGGGGTCACTCGGGGCAGGTGAAGAGTCGGGGGAAAATCGAGGGAGCTCAATTATATTATCGGGATTTTTTTTTTAAGATATGCTCACTCTGTTAATTAAAACTTGTTATTTACTGTTCATACATGTTTTTTTAGAATGATAAAAACTATATAAAATATTAACATTTTTTATATTTGTTTTTATAAATTCATATTTAATTGTACTAAGTATGAAATTATTAAAAAAGCTAATATTTTAAATAGTTCTTAACACCTAAAAGGACGTGCATGAATAGTAAAATGTCAAATTTTAATTAACAGATGGAGTATAAGATACTACCTACGTTTGAAAATATAAGTTCATTGATTTTTTTTTCATGTTTTTTAAGAAGTTAAAAACTATATAATTATTTTTTATTTTTTTATTTTTTTACATAGGCTTATATATATATTACTAATAAGTATATAATTATGTAAAAAAAATCAATAAAAAAAATACTATTTTATAGAGCTTTAAACTCCTTAAAAAACGTGTCAAAAAGTCAACGGACTTATATTTCCAAACGGAGGTAGTACAATTTTTTTATAAAAAAATAGTAGAAAATACATTAAATGTCATAAAATGAAGTTATATGGATTCGAAATCAAGACCTCGTCATTCAAATTCCCAACCCATGTCAACTAAACTAAGCAAACTAATTGATTTATTACTCTTTTTAAACACTTTTTAACCATTAAATTATCAAAAATTACAAAAAAAAATATTATTTTTTTTTACTTTTCCTCCGACACGGGGGGACTCGAGACACCTTATGACCCTCCCCCCTTCCCTCCACCCTTGAATCGGGGTGACCTTGTAGTGTGAAGCAAGGAGGTGGTAATTAGAAAATCTCGGGTTCAATATTCCCTGGAATCCCTGCATCCGCCTCTTTTATTGAGTGAAAATCTAAGGTTTGTCTTACTCCTTATAAATGGGTCGGGTGGCGCAAGCCGATTTATCTGGTGCGTGGCTCTCATCGGGTAGGTCACGTGTTCTGAGTTTGCCACAAAATGGTGGGCTTCCTCATCATAAAAAAAAGGGAAAATTGCAAAAAATAGCCTAACCTTTAGGGGTAGTTGCGCTCAATAACCCGAACTATAAAAAATGCAGAAAATAGCCTCAAGTATTTGCTTGGTTGCAGAAAATAGCCTCAAGCTAAATTCAACTTCAAATAATTACCTTCAAATTCAAATTAATTATAAAAAAAACCTTAGGTTGAGTTTAAATTCAAATTAATTATAAAACCTCTTCAAAATCATTTTTATTTAAAAAAATCATCACTTCTTATATAAAAAAATGTTACACTTAATTGTTGTTATCTAAACTCATAGCTAAATTAATTATAAAAACTATCTCAAACCATATAAATATAACTTAAATTTATTATTTCAAAAAATTAATTAGATTATTGACATATCATTAAAAGTAAATAAATACTTAAGCTTCTATTTACAATTGATCAAATAAGCTTCTATTCACAATTACTTAGATTTTTTTTAAATTATTTATTTACACAATTTATATGGATAAGGTAGTTTTTGTAATTAATTTAATGATGAATTTAGCTAAGAATGACTTAGTGAGAACAAAAATTTATGAGAAGTGGTAGATTTTAGAAATAAAAATTATTTAGGCCATTTTTTTTATATAAGAAGTGATGATTTTTTTAAATAAAAATTGTGTTAGAGAAGTTTTGTAATTAATTTGAATTTAAAGGCAACTTAAGGCTTTTTTTTATCATTAATTTGAATTTAAAGGTAATTATTTGAATTTGAATTTAGCTTGAGGCTATTTTCTGCAACCAAGCAAATACTTGAGGCTATGTTCTGCATTTTTGATAGTTCATGCTATATAGCGCAACTACCCCTAAAGGTTAGGCTATTTTTTGCAATTTTCCCTAAAAAAAAGGGAGGGAGAGAGGCAAGGGGTTTAGGGGGGGTAATGGGAGGTAGTGAGTTGGTTTTCTGTCTCCACTTTTTCTTTTTGGTGAAAAATTAAGGTTTACCTAACTTCTTACTGTTGGAAATAATGCTTGAATAAAGTTTTATGAGGGGCTTTATTCTCCGCTATTTTATCCATATTTAAAAAGAAAAGGAAAAAAGAGATTTTAACCGGTTTGAGAATTTTCCTCAACAAACTGGGTTTTGGTGGGAGAGTGGGGGTGTTACAACACACGTTGCCATCCTCTTAAAAAAGAGCTTTTAGGTTTTAGAAGAAAGACGTGGTTTTCCATCTTCTTCCTTCTCTGAGAAACATTCTGAGTTCCTGGTTGATTTCATCTCTTCGATTGCGAGTGCACGCTTTTGAAGGGCGCTGTGTAACCTTGGGGGCGATGCCAAGAAGCCGACTTGCACCGTGGTCGGGGCGAAATCGCTTTTAAGGCAGTGGGTTCAGATATATACCACGCCACAACAATTTGTATTTTTGAGATAAGTTTTCTACTTGGATTTTCAATATGTTTGATGAATTCTATGAATCAATTGATGAGTTTTACTAACACTTACTATTGGATCAAACCAGTTTACTTGTGCATGAATCTCATCGACTAAATTACGTGCCCGAGGTAGGAACAGAGGTTCCTGGCCTCGAGTTCGATCCGAATCGGTTTGATCGAATTGGGTTAGTTTTGAATATGAGTTATTTTGGATAGGTAATTTTTACTTCGTATAATTTTGAGACAAATATATTATTATAAAGCAATAAATTTTTATTTTAAGTCTATCAATGTGTATCTTTTTTTTCAACAAAAACAAATTACTAATGTTAAATCAGACCTGAGCTTGTGAAAATCATCTATCTCATTACATAAATCTCGTGAAGTTTCATTACAAAATCAATTAGGATAATCGTCGAACTATATAAATACTAGGTTCAAGTTTCACCATTTTTAAATATGGGACACTTATTCTCTCACATCTAACATAATATTACAAATTAAATTATTAATATTAAGCTCGATCTATTGTACTAATTATGCATAACATCCACCCCTTATACTTATTATTTTAGAAGCATACTCTTTGTAAAAAAATGAGCCACGTGTCCCCTTCTTTGAACAAAGTTAAGAAGCAGTTTGCCCCTTCTCACCCACGTTCTTCTGGCCGCCAATACCAAAACTGAAATCTAACTGCACGAGCACGACTAACCTAATAATTCCAATTTTCAGTCGTTCTCTTCTTCAACCGTAGCAACCTAAGAAGCCCCACATTGTCTTCTTCAACCGTTTGTTCACAATAGAGTAATCGTGGATTTCTCTTCCACGTTCTTCAACTTCTCCCTCAAAATTGATTGGGCTTTTTTGTTGTGGAGGATTGGCACGATCAGTGAGTGGTCGGAGATGTTGGTGGGCGGCGCAGTTATCGGTGAGTAACGTGTGGTAGAAGACGAGGGTCGCGACGGCCGAAGGCGGCTCAATCGTTTGGCGACTCGGGTGTTGGCAGGTGAGGGTAGCGACGGCGGGAGCATCCATTCAGTTTTCAACTCATTTGTTTGAGAAACCTGAACGACGATGCCCCGCTGAGGGAGGGAGGGAGAGGGAGAGGGAGAGGGAGGGATGCAGGTGCCGACAAAGCCAACTACGTCGGTGACGAGGGCAGTGAGGTCGGCAAGGGCGAGAGGAGGCGGTGGTCGAAGTGTGTAGGTAAGTGATTGCGGCGACGGTTTTGTACCAATTTTTTTTGTTTTCGATTTAAACGAAGGCCCTAGCCCTCAACAATTTCATTCATTTTGTTCATAATTGACGATTCTTAAATCTCTTTTATATCTTCTTTCACAAGGCTATTGAGATGTGATTCTGCCTCATGGGGAATTTTTGGTGTCGGTGAGGGGTTGGAGTATCCGACGAGTCACAGAGGTGGTATGGACACTAACAAACCCAATGATCCTCTACAACAACGATTTAGTAGTTTTCTAGCTCCGTCGACGTTAATTGACCCAGGTATGTATCTTCAATTTGATCTAGAGCTGGTTTGATTTGGGAACTAGGTTTCCGATTTGAGATTAGGTAGGTTTTTATTGAACATGTAGTTTGATTGCTTTGGTATGGAAATTATTTTTTCAATTCGTGATTGTAAATTTTACCAGTTTCATTCTTCCCAATTGGTTTGATGTTGCAAATTGCAATGCACGTGCTTTGCATTCTATATTTAGACAGTGGGAGATTGGCTTTTTCATTACAAAAAATGGTTGGGTGGATGTTTGCATGCTCAAGCAAAGAGGTGTCTTAACTGTCTTTGGTAGACCACTTATGCAACTTCTTTGATTGTTGAATATTAACCCAAAATAACATACAGATTTACTTAGGTAGAGTTAGGGTTGGTTGAGAACTTTGATAGTAACCATATGTTAATTTGCAGAGTTCGATTCAAACCTATGGTTGTTATTTATTTACTTGCATTTGATGACATCTAAAGATTAATGGAATGAAAAGCCCTTCAAATGTAAGGTTTAAAAGTGTAATTCAGACATACACTCTACATGTTTGACAAAATGCCATAGAGTAGATAATCATGAAATCCCTCCTTAATTTGTATGCCTTTGTGGTCACATTTACAAAAAATCATGGCACCTTTTTGGAGACAAGAATAGCAGCGCAGTACATGAGCAAGATGACCTTAATTACTTTTCTCTTTAATCACCAAGTAGAAATTGCATTGTAACCAATCCACCCATAATACTAATTAAACTAGAAGCAAAGGCTTCACAAAAAATTGAGCCACGATGTCTTTTATTACACAAAATTAAAAACCGTTTTTTTTTAACTTTAAGCATTATTTTTTTAATCAATTTCTCATCCCCTTTTCCTTGCCCACGTTCTCTATAACCAATGGGAGATCTCAAGACTAGCAGCCAAGGTGGGTGATGCAAAGGTTAGGGCCGAGTCCAGGTATTGCCTCCAATAGCTCTCCATCTCTCTATCGGTTCCCAATACAAACAAGGTGGCGACGGCTGGAGGCTGCTCAATTGGGTGGCGGATAGACTAGGGCGACGCGGGAGGTGGTTCAGTCAACGATGGCTGAATCGGAAGATGGAGGCGACAATTAATGGCTGGAGACGAGATTGAACTGGGACAATGTTTGTGAGGGTGGTGGTGTCAATTGAACTAGGGCAACGTTCGTGAAGCCAGCAATGGCGATTTATGAGGCTTGATACTTAATTCATCGGTATGTTGCTTCAATTTAAACTACCCAATCTGATTAGGTTTTGATTCTGAGGTATAATCTTTAGAAATTAGGGTAGCGGAGGAAGGGCGGGAGAGGGCTCTGAGATTTGGATTTGTTATGTGGAGATTTGGGACCAGAAAACAGAAGTCGCCGAGACAAAGATGATGCACGCTAGAGGGAAGATACTCGCTAGGAAGGGTGATGCAGTGTGGGGTGGACGCCGGAGATCTGCGTGGGCGATGGTCCTGCCATGCTCTTTTGTAGACAGGGGAAAGCGGTGGTAACTCCGTGGTCCAACATGCGGCTGCCCTCCAAGGGTCGGAGAAGGGTGCAAGCTTTAAAAATTGCAATTAATGGGAGCGAGAGGGAGAGATTCAGAAGTTGTAGATCCTTAGTTTTGGCACTAATTAAGTACAGTAAGGTTAAGTATTGGGGCTCATGAGTCTCAATAAGTTACTGGTGTTAAATGTTTGAGGATTGATAAATTTCCCTTGAATTTGTGATTTTGGGGTTTATTTCTTGAGACCATGCCTTGATTTGGTTGGTTTGAGTCCGAATAAGTGATTGTTGTTAGTTGTTTGAGGATTGATGAATTTCCTCTAAATCCACTACAACTCCATCTATATATGTGTTCAATTTGAAGCTATCAATTTTGTCGAAAGTAAGGGTTTAGGGGATTCAATTTTGGGATTTTAGATCCAATTTGAGCACAAAAGTTCCTTCTAATTTAGGTTTTTGGGTTTAATCTTTCTTTGCTAAACTAAAGTGCCTTTTGATTGGTAGATGAAGGAGATGTTAGTGTTAATGTTGGTTTTTTTTCTCTTCATGTTGTTAGCATAGCAGAGTGGCCATTCCTACCGAGCATAATGTTTGTAATCAGCCTATTTGGAATGGAGATTTACTCATCTTACTATGGAGAGCTTTGAGATATCCTGAGCGATTTGCAGATTGGTTTTTTAACCAATCTCTATAGCACATTATTCTTTACTTGATAGATAAATTAGATTAGATGCAATATTTAATGTCGTCATTGGAGATCTTGCAAGGGTGGAGCGTAGTTTAGAGATTTGCAAAGAGTAGGGCTAAGAAAGAGAGACTCTATCGGGTGAGTACTTCTTAAACACTACCTTTCCGTCATCCGAATTTGAAAATCTGAAAAATTAAGTCTATTTACTAAATTTGGAATAAAGAAACTAGAAAACACTACCTTGATTCCCTTCTAGCTTTTGTCTTGGTTCGCGAACTGTCATTTTTTTTTCAATTGAGGGTTTTAATTAGTTTTTTGTTGTGTTCACTTTGGATTCCTGCACTACCCTTTGCAACAAACAATTAGCTTCTCCTGAAGCAGATCCTTTAAGCGATGTTTTTGCATCTGTAAACAGAGGTAAGCTTAAACTATTTAGTAGGTTTTGTAATGCATGAATTAAGTGATCAGATCATGTTCATGGAGCATACTATTAAATAGTTTATTTAACTGTAATATGAAGAGTGTATGCCTTTATTATGTGCATTGATGTGTATGTAGGTTTAAGGAACATTTGACAATTCGTCAAATATTATAGATGAGGACACCTTTGCTTTTGAACATGAAGATTGTGTGTCTTTAGAGCTCATCATTGGTACACTTAAAATGTTATATGATTGGCTTCCTCCTATTTATAATGTATACATTTCACCATAGTGCATTCTCAAATTCTAAATTTATATATAGATTCAGAAGAGATGCAGGTGAGCTATTTGATGTCCAACTGATGTTTCTTTCCTCCTCGTATGTGAATATTTTTAGTATATGCATTTCTCCACAATATCACCATATATGTATAGGTGGAAGATTATGAAATGTATCCACATGAGGTTGCTCAACATGTTGATCCTATGGATTTTGGCACCATGAAAGCCAAACTTCGTGAAGACATGTACTATTTTCTTCACCAGTTTGAGGTGCATAAACTCACCCATCCTATAGCACACCTTAATTTTTTATTTTTTTTTATTTTTTGCGTTTTTCATTTATATGTAGATTTAACTTGATTTAAAAATTGTTTTGTAGCATGATGTGTTCTTGATATTCAGGAATGGTATGCATTTCTCAACTACTAGATTTTGTGCATCTGTGGACTGTAGTTTGTATAGAGTGGGTATATTTGATTAGTGTTCTTATGACCATATTTGTTTTCATGTCATTGCTGTGAAATGGAATGAATAAAAGTCATTATTTATTGTTACACACCATAATTGTTTAGTGTCATGTGTATTTGTAAGTTAATTCATCTTACAACTTAAATAATATAGTATATTTTCTTATAGTTTGTGTAGAGTGGTTATATTTGATCAGTGTTCTTATGGTCATACTTTTTTTCATGGCGTTGCTGTTAAATGGGCTGAACACATTGATTATTTTTCAGTAGTAATTGTATATTTTGTGTTGTATAGTTAGTTTTTGTTTCATTCCATTGTATTTGGAAGTTAATATTTTATTTTTGTTATATACTATGCAGTAATTTATACAATATAGTTACAAAAAAAAGTGGATTACGACATGTAGATAATTTATTGTCAAATTCAAAGTACTGATTGTCTCAAGAAAAGACTTCATAATGACAACTGAAGATTTCGAACAATGGTGTACTGAGGAGAATGAGCAAAATGGTATGTTATGGAAAATTGATGCGTGTTAGATTATTTTGTGTGGTACGTCAAACTCGGCCGAAAATATTGTGAAAACAAACCCGAACATTATTCGGGGAAAACCTGGACGGCATAGGTGGTGCCCGATTTGGGTTTATGATCGGTTAGAGACTGACTATTTTTGAAATCCAACTACTAATCAAAATTCTTCTGAATTCATAGGTGGTGCCCGATTGGTTTTGACTTTGGTAAGTTATCTTTTGCGATCCATCAATAAAAAAAAAACCGAACATGGTGCATCTGGGTATTTCAAATGTTACTGTGATTTGTTGCCATAACATCATGTTTGTAACTTAACATATATATTATTGGCGAGGTTACTAGCTAACCTGAAAGGCCTAAAAGGGAGACATTTGATGTTTGATAAGTATGTGTAACTATATTCTTTATTGGCTATGCGCATGCAATGTTCATTGCTCTTCTCTTTTGAATATATATATACACAACGTGGGCATTTTATTTTCCTAAGTATTTTAACATGTAGTAATTTTTTTTTTAAATAATTAAGATTGCTTAATCAAACCTTGGCTTATGAGTGTTTGATAGATGGATATGCTCTCATTTTTATAGTCCTGTAAATGAGGAAAAGTCTAAAGTGGAAACTAAGGAGATCAACTAATATAAAGATGACACACAACTCTTGAGTTATAAGGGTGAAATGTGTCTTAGACTCTTAGGTCATCAATCAAGAAAAAATTTCCAATTTGAGAGATATAACTTCTTTTTTATTTAAATGTAATTGATAGCATGACAACAATTCAAATGAAATTAAATATATTCATGGTATGAGGGAGAACTAAAACGGTAAATTTTAATAAAAATACTCATCCCGTACAAGGTACGGGAAAAGTACTAGTTATTATTTATTTATTTTGCATTGGAATATATCAAGTCCCATTTGAAACTTATCAATCACTTACAAATCCATTTACAAACTAGAACTGCAATTAAACTTATGAACATCTGATGTCTGTTTTATTACGTCTTTTCTTATTTCTGTTTTATATTTGATAGTTTTTCGTCTGCTGATTTGTCAGCTTATCGAGATTCAGGATTGTCTGAATTAGTGTAGACTCTAGAGCGAGTAGAAAATATGACCTTGGTGAGATTAATAGGTAGGGTTGATGAAAGGGTTACAACTGCAGGGACCGTAGAGATCATGAAAGGGTTGATGTTGCATCATGTGTTGCTTGTGTCAAATTTTAAATGCAACCTACTCTCTGTTGGACGGATTGTGAGGGAACTTGGGTGTTTCGTTTTGTTCACACCAAATGGTTGTTATATGCAGGCACCACATATGGCAGAGCCTTTGAAGATTGGTGAGCTGGTGAAGGACCTTTTTGTGATTAAAGGTGGACAGAAGCAACAGGATGTGCGGCAAGGCGGAGTCACGGTCGCAGCTAATAATGTTGCCAAGGTAGTAGATGTTGGTGTTTGGCACAAAAGGTTAGGGCATTTGCCTCGTCATAGGCTTAAAACAATGCAGTTTGTTCAGTTTGATACAACTTATAAATATGTTTTAGATGCTTGTGATGTCTGCGCACGGGCCAGACAAGTAAGGATTCCGTTCCCTTTAAGCTCAATAAAAACAAAGGCTGCATTTGATTTGTTGCACATCGATGTTTGGGGACCTTATAAGGTACCTACCTGTGATGGTTTTAAATACTTTTTGACATTGGTTGATGATTACACTCACCACACTTGGATTTACCTGTTGCTTACAAAGGGTGTAGCTTTTCTGGTTTTGAAGCAATTTTTGGCGATGGTCGAAAGATCTTTTGAGGCAGAGGTAAAGGTTATCCGTAGTGATAATTCTCTAGAGTTGGGAACTGAGAAGGAGGCAGCTCATTTTCTTTTAGATATCGGCGTTCAGCATCAAACTTCTTGCCCTGCCACATCACAGCAGAATGGTGTGGTAGAACGGAAGCATCGACATTTCCTGGAGGTTGCGAGGGCGTTGATGTTTGAGTCAAAGCTACCAGTCAGGTTTTGGGGTGAGAGTGTTTTGTCTGCTGCTCACATCATCAATAGGCTTCCAAGCAAACTGTTGAATAATAAGACCCCTTATGAAGTTCTTCACGGTAAGGTGCCTTCTTATGAGCACATGAAGGTATTTGGTAGCCTTTGTTTTGCTTCCACCTTACAACATGGTCGAGATAAATTCGCAGCCAGAGCTGTAGCCTGCGTTTTCTTGGGATATCCTATGGGAAAAAAAGGCTTACAAGCTACTGAATTTGGATACAAACCAGATTTTCTTTTCGAGAGATGTGGCTTTCCACGAGGATGTGTTCCCATTTAAATATTCTCAGGATGAGCTTTCGTCATTCAGATTGGAGCCTCCGCCTTCCGTGCCGCCAATTGATTTTGATGCACCTGTTGTTGACAATACATCCGCTCCAACATCTCCTTCTGTCAGCCCTTCTATTCTTCCAAATTTGCGACCTCGGCCTACAGACGATGAGGGGGTTGCTGGTCCTCGTCGTTCAGATCGGGTTACTCGTCCTCCTGCATACCTGTCGGACTACGTGTGCTCTCTAGCATGTGAGACACACATACTTTGTTGTCATACCCTATCTTCTACCTTGTCTTTTCCTTCCCAATCAGTCGCTTAAGATGCACACCCTGACCATGAGCCACTCACTTATGGTGAGGCCTGCCAATACTTGATCTGGCAGGACGCAATGGAAGCTGAGTTTGTCGCTCTCGACAAGAACAACACTTGGGATGTTGTTCCTCTTCCAAAGGGCAAGCGAGCCATCGGATGCAAGTGGGTCTATAAGGTGAAACGGAAGGCTGATGGCAACATAGAGCGGTATAAAGCCCGGTTAGTTGTGAAGGGGTTTACACAACAAGAAGGAATTGACTATAACGAAACTTTTTCTCCGGTTGTTAAGATGACCACGATACGCTCCTTGGTGTGTGTTGCATTACAAAGGGGATGGTCGTTGTTTCAGCTGGACGTGAACAACGCTTTCCTTCACGGGCATTTGGATGAGGAGGTCTATATGAAACTCCCCCTGGTTTGGTGGTTTCAAATACTTCCTTGGTTTGTCGCCTCAACCACTCGTTGTATGGGCTAAAACAAGCTTCTCGGCAATGGTATGCCCGCTTGTCTGCAGCTTTGCATTGCCGAGGATATAACCAATCGATGAATGATTATTCTTTGTTCTCCAAATTAGAAAATGGTCGCTCTGTTTATGTGGCTGTGTACGTTGATGACATTCTAGTCACAGGGGACGATCTGTTGGAGATCGATTCTTTCAAAGCGTTCTTGAATCAGGAATTTCAAATCAAGGATCTCGGATTGCTGCATTACTTTTTAGGCATCGAATTCATTCCCACTGCAGAAGGTTTGGTGCTCAGCCAACGCAAGTTCATTGATGAGGTTTTTCGCGATTTTCCGTGTAATGGCTCACCTGTTGTAGCGCTGCAACTTAAATTGTCTCCAACTGAAGGAGATTTGCTGAAAGATGCATCGGTGTACATGCGCCTTATTGGAAAGCTAAATTTTCTTCTTCACACAGTTATATGAGCTGAACGGTTCGAGCTCGGCTCGAAAAAAGCTCGACTCGAGCTCGTTCACTTACCTAAACAGGTCGAGCCTGAACATGAATTTAAGTTCGGTTGAAAGCTCGGCTCGTTCGATTTAGGCTCGAATAGCTCGAATTCTATGGAATTTCTAAAATTTTCGTTAAGTTAATATATTATGACCAACTAAAACTACTTAAAGCTTGAAAAAAGCTCGGCTCGAGCTCGTTCATTTACTAAAACAAGCCGAGCTTGAACAAAAAAGAAAGCTTGTTTAAAAATTGGGCTCGGCTTGACTCGAACTCGTTTAACAAATGAACAATCTTGAACATGTCAAGTTCGGCTCGTTCGACTCGAATAACACCCCTATTAATAGGGATGGAAAATGGCCCTTCAGAAGCTTGAAGAGTCTAATTAGCTACGGGGTAGGTCTTTATAAGATCGACTTCTGCACATGTATATATTTATTTATAAAGTCATAATAAAATTACTTATTAAATTTGATCATTTCTAGATTTATTTATTTGGCCTTTTGCTTTTTTGTATTTATTATTTTCTAACTTAGCGGGTAGGACTATATAGGGAGGAATCGAATCGACAGAGCTGGGTTTTCTTTATATATCATTAGGAAGATATTTATTTCGATCGATACTTGAATTGAGATGTATCTCTTGATTTTGATAAATAGAGAGCAGTGATCAGCGGTTAAAAATAGGGACATTCACAAGTCCTTTACAGTTAAATCATTCCAAAATGGTTATTGGGATGTGTATCTCACATCGAATATATATAACGTTTAGTAAGATATAAGATGTGACATCGAGGTCATATGTCGATCAAGTTGTCACACTATACACGAACACTCCGGAATAGGTGCATTCAACTTAAGAGATTTGATTAGTGGGTAGTGTGAGAAATCGAGAAACCCCGGGATCCACTACTTAACACAAAGCTTAAGCCATTGTGTAGGACTTTCCCGTGCATGTGGTGTGGCATTCATATGGCCTACCATAGATTGGCCCTAGGACTGGAAATAACCCGCGGGTACCCGCTCCACCCTCTTTACCCGCATTAATTTAACGGGTGAAAACCCGCAAATAAGTGGGTGACGGGTGGAGCGGGTGCGGGTGAAGCGGGTGATGGATGGATTATGGGTGAAGATTTTTCACCCATAACCCGCCTCATCAACCCGCCCATTAACCCGCCCCGCACACCCGCCTCGCAAACCCGCATAAAATCCTTAAATTTACATATATAATGTGTGTGATTTTACTATTTTACCTTATTCAAGTTTAACTTCTACAAACTCTAATCCTTGATTAGTGCTTTTCCCATGCCACCAAATTTCAATTAGAATGGATATGGTCTCGGCTTGCTCTTCCGCGTCATAGCAAGGGATATACTGGATTAGTATATGATTAGTATAGAGATATATACCCTTCCACCTTCAAATTTCAACGAGCTCGTCATTTTAGTGCTTTGCCGACAAAAAATATAAATACATAAACCCACTCATTTGTAATTTTGAGTTAGAATTGAACTACTAGCTATTTATGTTGATTTGATTTTTTCTTTTGTTTCACCCATTGGGTACCCGCTCCACCCGCATCACCCGCGCGGTTCGGATGCGGGTGATGGATGGAGCGGGTGAAGTTTTTTACCCGCGGGACGGGTGATGGAGTGGCTTCATCCACCCAATCACCCATAACCCGCCCCATTTCCACCCTATATGAGATCTTGGCGACCATGGCCAGCTTAATAGTGGTTAAAGTTTACACATTTAATATAATGTACAATTAATTGATAACATGTGATATATGAGAGAGCTATGCCTTTTTATCGGTCTAATTCAATCGAGTTGAGCCACTCTGCATTAGAACTGGGTAATATATGACTCATTTAAAGGGTTGATTTTCTCGCTTATAAAAACTTCATATTTTAAGGATGTTGGAGGGTAAATTTTCATGAATTAATCTAATTCATGACTTCATACAAAAAATATGTTCACATTTATCCTATGGAAAATATGTGACAATTTATGATTGAAGTAAGCATAAGCTTAGTATTGTGGAATTGGACCCTTAAATTTTTTTTTTGACAAGCCCACATTAAATCAGCCCATCAACAAGCAGTTACAAATTACAACTGTAATCTTATATTGCAGTTAAAAGAAACTGCACATATTTTTCAAAACACAAAAATGTGATGCAACTGTCAGTACGTGGCCTAGAGGGAGATAACTTCCCCTATCCTCCTATATCTTAAAGCTGAGTCTTTTGGAGTATAGTTAGGCTATCCACGTGGCGGCGTAATATGTTTTCATGTTTTTTTTTCCAATTTTACCCCTCCCTTTCTTAATCAACTCTTATTCTGTGCCCCTCTCTTTCTCGAATGGTGTTACACATAATTCTACACCACCAATTAAAATTTGACATATGTATTTAGAGAATTTTTTTTTAAAAAAATTCTACAACTTTTGGTCTTTCAAAAACTGTTTTTTTTATGCAAAAAAAATTTGTTTTTTTAATGAAAAAAAACCGTTTTTTTAAACCGTTTGAAATTTTGAATTGAATGAATCATGAATTGAATGAATCAAATTTCAATTGTTATTTTTATAACCATATATTAGTGAAATAAATTTTATTGATTTTTCATATAATATTCAACCATAATATATACGTAGTAGATACTTTTATTTAGCATATATTTCAAATTGTTTACATTTTATAAATGTAAATAAAATTGTAAATATATTATAATTAAGAATTTATATAACTTATATATATTGAAAATATAAGTTATTTGATATAAATTTTACTTATTTATAATTAATGAAATTAAATATATCAGCTTTGATAAAGTTGAAAAATATTCGAAAAATAAAATACAGCTAGTGATAAAGTTGAAAAATATACCTATCAAATACTATATTAAGGCTTTTACCGCAGTTGCACAACTAGATACAGATTATACCCATTGATGCCGTCACATTCACTAGCTTTGAGATGATCAACTGGTTTTTAAATAACGAAGAAAAGTATTATTTTATTTTTTATCTAAAAAACTAATTAAACTTTGTTTATATGTATTATGATAGGGAACATTGTATAGAATAATTTATAAATCTCATACTTTATGCAAGGGTACCATACTATTCAACCCCGATGTCTGGGTATAAAAAAAAAATACAAAACTTCATCCGCGTGTCTATAAGAAAAGTACATATCTCTTCAAAGCCCAGGTTCAAAAATTGGATTTACATGTAACATGCGGATTTAATCTCGTGTTTCTATCAGACCTGCAATTTTTTAACATTTTGGTAAATATTTTAAAATCATGAACATTTTGCTAATTTTTTAATTGTGAATATTTTTTTTAAAAATCCTTCTTCTATGTGTATATAATGCAAATTAATTCTTCTATGTGTATATAATGCAAATTAATTAATAATACGCCTATATTCTTAACTTAATAGAAAAAATAGAGTAGGCAAATAATAATACGACAATAAATAATACGATAACATCCGAAAAATATGATTAGTTTAATTAGATTAATTTAAAATCCCGTGCATTGCGCACGGGTTATAGGCTAGTTCCTTTATAAAGGGCTTCGCTACAGTTTCTTCTGCTTTTGGTCGGGCTGGCTTTCTTCTTCCTCTAAAAGGGACTTTATTTTTCTTCCTTTTTGAGGCCATTCAACTACAAACCCAAGGAAAACAGTTGGTACTCTCCTTCCTGCTGCCCCTAAAGCACCTGCAAACATCCACAAATAAAAATTCAGCAACCGTAGAAGCAGCAAAAGGTAGTTCTAATGACTTCCGAAACCCCCTTGCAAAGCTTTCATGCTTTACGCAAGTGGTATAGGTTTTGGAGTCACCAAACTCGGCTCCCACGAGCTTATCAGACACCACGAGCGTCGTTGGACCATATGATGGATGCAAGAACAGCGGGCTCTGCATCTCGGCGTAGGTTGGTAAATGACGATCTGTGGCCATGATTTCCGATCAATTTCACTTATTATGCTCTGATACCATGAAGATTGAAACAAGAGTGAAATCGGTCTTGGAAGATAGAGAAAAGGAAGAACAATTTCTCTGTATGTTCAATTGATTCACAGCAACTGGAGGTGAGCTCCTTATGTGCGTCTCCAACTAACTCCAACAAACAAAAAGGAACAAGAACAATCCTAATCGTACACGTGTTGCATTTCTAAACTAATTACAAGATGTCACCCTTACTTTTATACTTTGTATTCTATATCCCTTTTACAAGACTAAATCATAGTATATAATTAATTACGTACCATTAAATTGTCTCTGAAACATGGAGAAAACCAAAGCCTCTGGAGAATTAGGAGTCAGCCCCAATAGATCTATCACATTCAACAACAATTAACGTTAAGTGCTCTCGATCTCCAAATCAAAATTCTTTAATGTTTGGCCCGTGATGAGTGGCTTAATGGTAAGGAGCTAAGGGTTGGTCTCATATTCGTTCTTGCTTCTTACTCCATCCGTCTCAAAATAATTGTAGTTTTACTTTTTGACACATTTTTTAAGAAGCTAAAAACTCTATAAAATATTAAATTTTTTTATAATTTTATAGATAATTGTATTAAGTATGAAATTATATTTTTTAATTAATAAAATCATTGATATTTTATATAGTTTTTATCGTTTTTAAAAATGTGGGTTTACCAAAAAAACATGGGTTACCTTGTTATAAAAAAAAACTTAATATTTGACATTTTAATACATTTTTAAGAAATTAATTTTTTTATATCAAATATCAATATTTTAATTTTTTTTAATAACTTTATAGATGATAGCATTAAAAATAAAATCATATATAAAAAAAATTAATTAATAATTTATAAGTCTTTAAAAGCATGTCGAAATCAAAACATAAGAATTTTGAGACAGATGTAGAAATAATTAAGAGAACTATTAATATTGCGACAGATAAAATCGAGTTTTTGTGAACATACATACCTATGCATTGGGAAGTAGGGAAGCGTTGGAGCGTAAAAAACACAAGGAAGGGAGCGAAAGGGCATTGGAAGGGATGATTTTGAGACCGAGGGTGGGGTCGTTTCGGTCGTTGCACGAGGGCACAAAGGCACTTGTTTGTACTCGTGGAGTTGATCTTTGTATGAAGGATGGCGCAGCATAGGGGAGATGGGGAGTCCGACTCACCGGAGACGAAACTCATACAAGACGAGAGAGGGAGGAGTTGGTACGTTGTTGCACTCTCTCTTGTCCGACGCAACGTCGGACCTCACTAGTCCTACCAAAACCGCTGTTATCGCTACTATGGTGACGGTTTCTCTCATTTTCTAACAATGTACGCATCTTCTATATATATCTTCTATAGTATATATATGCATTGATTCCCTTATATAGATGTACATTGTGGGTATATTTATAGGTAGTATTTATTGCTTAATTGATCGATTCTTATAGGTTAATTAGGGCTCTATTAATTTATGGATTTTTTTCACAAATGACAAATAACATAGTGTAGATCTTAACATTAATGAGATTTTTATAAGTATATTATCCAACTCGGTTCGTTTTTATGTCGACATATGCCTTGGAGTTTATACATATAATAATAAAAGAATGTGAAAACTTGAATTATTGAAAACAAATTAGTTTTTATTTTCTAAAAACGCGTTTTTTCTTTTCGATAGGGTGCTCCGGATAACAATTTCGAGTTCTATTATTTTACCTATTAAATCTTTATCGTTGGTCATATCAATGATATCTTAAGGTCAAATCAATTGTAACTAAGCCGACAAAAAAAATCGATTGTAAGAGCATCCGCATTCGTCGAACCCATTAGGGTTTCTTAACTCCACTTTTTATCTTTCTCTCTCCTTAAACAACCCATTATACATTTTCACTCACATCCCTTGAACCCATAAGAGTTTCTTAACTCCCCTTAAACAACCCATTATACTCCACTTTTTATCTTTCTTTTAGATGTGGTCCCCAATTCTTTTAGGGGTGGTCCCAATTTCTATCTTTTGACAAGCATTTAAGAGTTTTTTAGCAAAGAACCCATCAAATCGTTCTCTATCACATTTTCTACAATCTCAATTAAAAAACTATTAAATTTCTTATATTTGGGTTAAGGAACCCCCATTGTGGGTGCTCTAACTAATGTTTTAGTATATTACTAGTATGATCCTGCCATTGCGCGATTGTTTATATATAAAATCTTAATAATATATTAAATTAATATCATAAAATAATAGTAAAAATTTAGATAATTAAATGTTTTGTATTAAACTCATTGGTTGAAAAAACAATTAAAGTAGTATATATTGATATATATAGATACACTAGTATCGGTACTCGTGCGGTTGTGCGTTTTGTTAATAAATTACTATATTTTATCTAAGGAGTAACAATTTATAATTACAAAAGCTATATTTGGAGATAAATCTTTATCGTTACCTCTTTTCACCTATCATATATGTCGTTTTATAAGTTTTTATTTATTTAATTATTTTTCTTTTCATCATTACTAATGTAGATTGCTAGAATTAATTAAAAAAAAATCAATGATTTTGTAAATATTTATGTTGAGCCGATTATATCTCTAAACCAATAAAGAAATTGTTAACCTATAGACTATATCAACGGTTCTTTTTCACCACTTTTATTTTTTTTTAAATTTTTATTTATTTATTTACGGGTAAGTTATATAGATAACTTTTTAACCAAAAAAGTTATATATCGGTCCTTGAAGATCATTATATACCGATAAGAAGCTGAGCCCTTCTAGTGAGTCCGGGATTTCTCCTCTCAAATGGTTTTGTACGTGCAAGGGACAATTGCTCTAGATTTCTCAACTGCGATATCTGTAACGGAATCCCACCAGATAAGTTGTTGTTGTTGCCACTGAGATATAGCATATGAAGGTTTTGCAGATTGCCTATCTCAGATGGGATATTACCACTTATCCTATTGTTTTTGAGGGATTGTTGAGGAGGATACACTAGTTCATAACTGATCCCATGTACGCCTACCCGGAAAAATGCTAAACACCGGGAGATCAAAGTAAAAGTGGTTTAGAGTGGACACATTTGCTGACACCAAAGCAGGTAGAAGGCACAGTTCTATTGGGATTTCACCTGTTAGCAAGTTATTAGATAACTCCAAGGCAAAGATCGAGCTTAGGTAGAGATCTGATCCATTTCAGAATTGTTCCTGTGATTCTATTTTGACCCAGGTGCAGGATTCGAAGATTCTTCATGTTTGAAATCCATTCAGGAAAGTAGCCGGTGAAATTGCTTGATATAAGGGAAAGAAATTGCAAGTTTCGGAATCCATTGGAGCCGATAAAGCGTCTATTACTCGGTAAAGCTTCACCGTAGAAGTTGTATCCAAGGAAGAGGATGGTTAGGTTCTTGCAACCAGCCAAGATTCTGTGAATTGAGTTGAGCAATCTTGGGTGAGATTTGACCGGTGAGGTTAATGTTACTCGCTACTCGAAGTGCAACCATTGCCTTGCAAGAGTATAAGCTTTCGGGTAAGGTACCGTTGAACACATTACGCGAAAGATCAAGCTTTTGAAGCCTATCAAGTTTAGAGAAATTCAGCTGGGAGAGATCACCTCCCAGCCAGTTTATCCTAAGAATAAGACTTACCAAATTTGTACAGTTCATCAAAGATGGCGGAATAGCCGAATAGGGCCACTAAGATCATTGCTCTCGAGATCTAGGTGTTGCAGCATCATCAGATTTCCCATCTCCGAGGGGATTGGGCCTGATAGAGAGTTGTAGCGCGACGAGAAAGCCTCCAACTTGGAGCACTCTCCTATATCTGTTGGGATTACATCAGTGAAACTACTGTAGGAGAAATCAAGGGCTTTTAGAAGAGGGGAATGAATGCAAATGGAAGGAGGGATTGATCCACTGAAGCTGTTCTTACTAGAGTTGAAACTTGACAAATTTGATGTTCCTAGAAAGATAGTGGATTCCATAACCCCATGAAAGTAATTGCTTGCAATGTCAAGGGTGTGGATCGTGGCAGGAAGGCCGCCTTTAGATGACAAGGAAGACGAAAAATCGCCATCCAAATGGTTGAAGCTCAAGTCAACAAACTCAAGGCTACTTAGTGGCTCAAAAAGTGCAGTTGGAAGAGACCCATGAAAGAGATTTCTTGAGAGATCAAGTTGAGTGAGACTCACAAGCTTTCGGACTGAGGAGCTGATCGGACCCTCTAAGCCACGAGAGCGCAACCGCAATCCAAACACCCTTCCATTGACATCACAAGCAACCCCTTCCCAGGAGCAACAAGTGATAGAGGATGACCAATTGAGAGGAGGAAAAGGTGAAGAAGTCGAAAGGGGCACGGATAAAGTGAGGAGCGAGGCTCGATCTTGGCTGTTGCAGGATTGCTGGTAAGAAGGATCAGCAGCAAAGAAGAAGATCAAAATGAAAACAAGGTGATTGAAAGGTATTCATCTTTGCAAACATTTTTTCTTATTTTGGGATGAGTTTTCCAAACAATGTATATTTTCAATGTTATATTCTTTTGAAACTCACAAGACTTGAAGTCAATGAATTAAGTAGATAAATATCTATAGTGCTTGTCAGTTTGGAGTCTTTGGATTGATCACTAACCCACTATGTACAACTCTTAGATGTAAAGAAACCCAGAGGTAAAGTACAACCAACTATCAGCAAGGTCAAATCTTTCATACCAAAGGCTCTCTCTCCCGGAAATTTTTGGTTTGTAGCATGATTTGTCGAATTTCAAGAGTATGTATAAAGCTTGGAGGTATTTGGGGAAATGTTGAGATGGTCACGGGTGGATATGGGCATTGTTGACTACCATGAATTTGACATGTTACTGATGTGGAACGGAACCTTACTTAAACTGGTGTTTAACAAAGAGTTGACGAGAGGCCTGTTTTAAAACAATGTGAGGCTAAGAGTCCGAGAGAAAAAGAAACTTAGTTGTGTTGAGAGAATGTGATGTGAAGAGACCAAAAAGAGTACCACATCGACAATATGAACAAAGAAGTCTTAGTATATAACCTAGTGGGTTACCCCACCTAATGCCAATTGGTTTTAGGATGGAACCCCGCTCGGCTTATGTACTATGCTATTAGCGCAAGGGCGCACGTGTACACACGACCCCCAATCCCGAGTCCCAACGGACTTCAGTAAGTTGATTTGTAATAGCCAGATAATAATGTGACACTTGTATTAAGATAATGGCAAACTTAAATACTTATAAAATATCAACCACAAATAATTGAACACCCTAGCATATTTACGATGTGAACTGAGTTGCAAGGACCCTAAAATATATTTAATTATTATAAATTTAAGTTTGGATCCCTTGACTTAATTTATATGCTATAAAAAAAAACTTAATTTATAATCATATACTCTCTTCCCTTAAAAAAATAAGTCTTTCTAAGATTAAATTAATATAAATTCTTTTAAGTTTTCTAGGTATCCGGATAATAGAATTGTTACTTTTTGATAATTTTTTAAAACTTTATTACTCCCTCCGTCCGCGAAAACTTGTCGTTTTAGACTTTTGATTTTGTCCAAAAAAACTTGTCACTTTAGAATTTTTACCCATATATTTCCAAATGTACCCTCATTTGTTTAAATTTTGAATTACTTTGAAAAATGCAATTGTACTTTGCTTTGATATAATTATGACAAAAGTAGGGGCAATCTAGGTAGTTTACATATTTCTTAAATATTGGGCCGAAAACTAAAATGACAAGTTTTCGCGGACGGAGGGAGGAGTTGATAAGGGTGTGGATAACTAATTAGTGGTATAATGTTAATAAGTTTATAATTTTCTTAATTTAGGTACAATGGTCTAAAAAGGACATATTTTTTTTTGAAGGAGTAAAGGTGTGTAACGATATACTCCCTCCGTTGCAAAATATAAGGGCTTTTGCTTTTTGACACGTTTTTTTATGAGCTAAAAATTCTATGAAATATTAATTTTTTTTAAAATTTTTTTACATAGTATTATACATATTAACAATATGTATAATACTATGTAAAAAAATTTAATAAAAAATTAATATTTTATGGAGTTTTTAGCTCATTAAAAAACGTGCCAAAAAGCAAAAGCCCTTATATTTTGCAACGGAGGTAGTACTGTACATTGCATGTGCTTGAAATTAAATAATTAATCCCTATGCCCTCCCCGGGTCTGGATTGCTGTTGTTGGGCCAAGTCAGGCCCAAACTAAAAACGGAACCCATTATTGAGGCTGATGATCCACTTGAAGAAGTGCTTCTGATCTTGAGGCTTGTGGAGCATTGTGTTTGTTCCCCTTTGCTCACTTCACCTTGCCCAAGAGAAAAACCCTAAACCCTATGAGAGAAGAGCGACATCGATTCCATCTGTTGTGTGCGCTCATCAAGGAAGGTGCTTTACGGAGTTCATCACCGGTGGTGCGACTCTGTAAAGCACAACTCGAAGCTCAACAAGAGCTTCTCGGTAGCCTATTAAGGGGCGATTCCTTCCTTGCTTGTTCCTCTTCTGATTAAGTTTACGGGGCATTGGTTAGTTACTTAGGGTGTGTTTTCTGACCACTTTTTTAGGAGTTGGAGTAGGAGGTGGAGGAGGTGGAAGAGGTGGAGATGGAGCAAAATGCTCTATCTTGGGGGGCGAAGGTAGGGAGATGGAGGGGGTGGCCACCCCTTCCACCCCTTAAATGAAGGTGGAGGGGGTGGGTAAGAAAACACACTCTTAGTGTTTGTCGATTTAGTCCTTGTGTCACTGATATTGACCTATTGTAACCTTTGTTTTGAGGCTTAATGGATTGGGACGGAATCCTACGTAGGAAAACCGAACTACGTCGATAAATCTTGTATATTTGATTTTTTTTTTTTATCTAATATGGGATTTATGAGAATCGTGGCTTTAAAAAATGAAAATATAATGCACAAACCCCTTCTCAACTAGGGGTGTTATGTGACCACAAGTAGCTCGAATTTGATTCGTACTCGCTCGATAAAAACTCGAGCTCGAGCTCGTTCATTTTCTAAACAAGCCGATGATGAGCACATTTTTAAGCTCGGTCCAAAACTCGACTGTTTCGAATCAAACTCAATAGCTCGGAATTTTATAGAATTTTTAAAGGAAATTTTTAAATTTTGCTTTAAGGTTATGCATGCCTCTCTTAAACTAATCCAGACACTCCTTTTCAGGCACGGAACTAGGGTGGACTGGGCTTTGCCGCAGCCCACCTAGACCTGTCAAAACACAACCCGTACCGTCCGAAAAAATTTCGACCCGAACCCGAAAAACCCGAAATTTTCCGGGTAATCTAGGTTTCGACCCGGTGACCCGATTAACCCGGTAATTTTGACCCGATTTACCCGGTGACCCGGTTGATTTATAATTAAATATAATTAAATTTATTTATATATAATTAAAATTTATCGCAAAATTATCAAATCATGATTTTTTTAATTTAAAAAATAAAAAATTGACAAACCCGAAATGACCCAAAACCCGGTCAAACCTGAGTTCTAGTCAACCCGGAAATACCCGGAACCCGTTTACCTTTGACCCATTTTACCCGAGACCCGATGTGACTTGACCGGAACCCGATCCGAATGACCCGTTTGACAGGTCTACATATAGGGGTAGGTGTGTGATACTATTAATAAGTTGTAAGAATTTAACCTTCATTTTACTCCTCTCTATGTTTTTTTTCTGTCTTGTGTGCGCGTGCGCGTGTAAAAATTTGTTCATTGTATATTTTAATTTCCCCTTTATTAGTTATTTTCTACGTGTATATATGCATGTGATATTAATCTCTTAAAAATTTGTTCATTGTATAAGATGAGTTCAGCCTATCCCGATTTTCATTCTTGGTTCCGTGACTGCTCATTTTCGATGTGGAGAGTTCCAACTTCCACCATTCATTTAACTCACAAATTTACAAACAATGTAACGACTCCTTCAAAGTTCAAACTAACGTCACTTGGACAAGTTGTTGCACCAGACATAGTACGCTACAACCGTAAGGACACCGGTAAATCCGGAAGCAAAACCAATTGCAAATCCACGTACAAACAATGGCTTGGGATCATTGCCTTCATCGTCGTCTTTGGGCTTGAAATCACAAGGATGTTGCAAGACTTCACCACATAGTCTCGGGTTCCCTTCGTAGCTGGATCCTTGGAAAGTATCAAACTGACCACCTGTTGGTACCGGTCCTTCAAGATCATTATACGAGATGTTGAGTGAAGACAAGAATTGAGTTGAGTCTTCTTAGAGATCCCGGGATTGCTCCAGTCATATGGTTTTGATCAAGGGACAGTTCTTCCAGATTTTTCAGATGTGAAATTTGGTCAGGTATCACACTGGTTAAGTTGTTGCCATTGAGATATAGGATTTGAAGGTTTCTCAATTCGCCTATCTCGGATGGGATTGTACCTCTTATCTTATTGTTTTCAAGGCTCAGAAGAGGAGGGTAGACTATGAACCGATCCCATGTTTCCCTCCCGAGAAAGATATTGAAGACTGGGAAGATGAAGTAGAAATGGTTTAGCTTCGACACCTTTGCGGAGACCAAAGTTGAAGCTGGCACAGTTCTTGTGGAATCTCTTCCAACAAGAGGGTATTAGATAAGTCCTCGATTTCGCCTCCATGGGAAGATGAAGTAGACTGGGAAGATGAAGTAGAAATGGTTTTACTTGGAACCGAACATCAAGAACTGGGTGTTCGAATGCACGAGGAAGGAAGACAAAAAAGCAACCTATTTCGCCTCCATGGTGTGGACGATTTGGAAGTGTAGAAACAAGCTCGTCTTCGAAGGAACAGATGAAGTGGGAAAGATAGTTGCCAAAGCAACTCAAGACGCTCGGGATTATACCGACAAAGCTACTGCCCCTAAGCTTAGTTTGATCCCCCCACCGATAGGGTCGGAGAGTCGATCCTCCTGGTGCCCTTCCCCACCAGGTTGGGTGAAACTCAACGTGGACGGCACGGTGAAAGGGGATCCGGGAAGGGCCGGAGGCGGTGGTGTGGTTACGGGTGAGGCAGGGGACTTCAGGCTAGCATTCAGCTTTGTTTGTGGACTCTGCACCCCCCGTATGGCTGAGAATTGGGCAGCATATCATGGAATCAGGATGGCCAAGGCACATAAGCTGTCAAAAGTTATCCTAGAAACGGACTCAGTTGAGACCTATGAGCTCCTCACCAGGAAAAAGCAGGCTACAGGCCTCGAAGTACACCTAGTTAGGCAATGCAGGAAGTGGCTAGATGAACCGGACTGGGAGATTACAATCTCTCATGTCAAGAGACAAGCCAACAGATTGGCAGATGCCATGGCCAAAGCTTCAATTTTCTTATCTGTTCCTTTTGCTGAATTCACTGATATTCCTAGCTGCATTTGTAATTTGTTTAACTCTTCTTCCATTTATATAAATAACTAAAGGGTGTAGCCTTCTTTTGGATCAAAAAAAAAAAAAGATAAGTCCTCGATTATTTTCACCCTTTTAATTTTCTAAACTTAAAATAGCTATTTAAATCCTACATTTAATATTTTATGGATTTTCCCCCCTTTTAATTTTCTAAACTTAAAATAGCTATTTAAATCATACATTTATTAAAATAGCTATTGAAATCATATACTTAATATTTTATGGGGGACATTTAATATTTTATGGATTTTTTCCACCAAAAATATATATATATATATTATGGATTTTTTCCCTTTTAATTTTCTAAACTTAAAATAGCTATCTAAATTATACATTTAATGTGTCTCCTCGATTATTTTCTGGCTCCGCCCCTGTATATAGATACGGTTGAACAAAATATGTGTCAATGATGATGACATTCGTATTATTAATATAGCTATAATATAACCTCCAAAATTCTTGAAAGCCAAGTCGATCTTTTTGGTAAGGTCAGAGTTGGGGATTTGCCTGAACTGATGATCAAGCTGAAAAGAGTCCACGAATTTGTTCAAGGTCCATGAGCTTAAAGAGTTCTTAAAGGAGTCGGGTTCCTATGATGTAAGACATCAGTGATCGCTTATGAAATATGGAGTTTTCTTGGATTTGAGCAGGTTTATTTGAACTTCAGAAGTAAAGCTTATGCAAACAGTCAGCCTACTTGAAAGGTCCGACCGACGACATTTCTTCACACTGTCGCGTCGCGCAATCAGAGAATTGAAGCAATGCTATGTAGCTAGAAACAACTTCGTTCATGGAAACAAAAAGCTAATACTCAGTATGCACCTCTTGATGCTATAAAATCGGCATATCTTGAAAGATGCATATGAACTGATCAATCTCTTCCATAGTTCCCTGATGTCGATACCCTACATTGGGCCAACCGAAAAGTAAAGAGCACGGGGAGAAAGACTCACATGGAGAGCTTTAAGGTCAGCAACATAGATTACCCTTTGTCAATTTTTATGCATTGTATGACCTTAGTCTGATTTGCTTCGTGGTTCGTTGATTCTTAGGACAAGAGCTTGTCGAATGGTTTGTTCTTCATTGAACTACTTAGCCGCGTTGAGCCCAGGGTCGTCAACTGGAACATTGTCACCAAGGGTGAAACCGGTAACGATCTCAAAGCCTATAATCAATATATAGCATAGCTGCCTTGTTTCATTTGCTTGATTCAAAATGTACATTGTTGCAATCTGTATAGGAGGAGAAGAAATTGAATGCAATGTATGTAATCAGTGTTGCAAGAAAGCTTGGAAGAATCCGTGGAGTCTTCCACGTCCCAGGGCGACACAGCCAGCACGTCTAATATCTCCTCATCGGCCCTGATCTAGCATAAATGCTCTGCTTTGGATATAAAATGTAAAAGATGAATGAGATTGACTAAGGATAAGTTGAACTGATGTGAATCGAAAGGATATCAGTGATTAGACGCTTACTTCTTGGGTGTACTGTGATGTGTTATTGTGGAAAGCAAAACAAGCCACAATCCGCAAGGAGATCCTAAGGAGGTTGGGTTTGAAAGTCTTGGGATGAATTAGTGCAACTCTCAACCAGGAATCCCGTTCTTTAACAGCTGTTGTTGTTTACAAGGCCTAGTTGGCTTTGTGAAGTAGATTTAAGAATAAATCAGAGTGGATCAAGGTAATACCAGTTGGACATAGTGAGCTGCCACACACAAGGAATGAAAAACTCTTTAGCATGGCTTTCTTGTTCATACGCGAACTTCAATTGAGTAAATATCTGCCAACAATTAGAAAAGGAAAGAAAATGTCATGATTACAAAACATTCAATCATAGGCATTCTCTATGGCATTCAATAGATCAATGGAACATCATACTATGGTAGTATTAGAATCAAAACATGTCTAAGCATAACCCAGAAAGCTAGACACGCCTACTTTTCCATTACAGACCAGTTAAAACATAATAACTCACAGAGGCATTAACTGGAATTCTTGAGTTCAAACCAGGCCATTAATTTGCCTTCTTGCTCCTAGCCTTTCTCAATATCATCATGCTCAAGCATTGCTGCCTTACCATGACGATGCTTAAGGCTTCCAAATGCCAGCTGGGTTTGTTCAGACAACCTGTTAATTCATGGGAATCTTTGCAACAGACGGATGGTTCTGTGGCAGGTAGATCAGGGTTTCAAACTGAATCTCAGAATTTTGAACCCTGAAAGCCACTCTGGCTATGCTACTTCTAAAATATCAGGGAGATCTATAGGAAAAGTTGAGAGCAGATAGTAGCTGAAGAGTGAAGATACATAAAACAAAAAATGTATGCAACTTTCGACTCTTGCACAACCACTCTAGTTGTTCAAAGCAATGATCGGTTAGATTGGGTGGAAAAATACATTTCTTTCGTGATAGGGCTTTGGTAAAATTTCAGTATCCTAACTCGTAGTCATGACTTAGATGGCTCATTTCGGAAAGGAAATTAACTTGAAGCTCGGATTGATAGAATCAAGTGTATCCTTTCTAGATATCATAATATGCAATTCAAAGAGATTGAAGTTACTTTCTTTATAGTCCCACTTTAAAGATACATTAGCTTACAGACTAACACTATCATGTTTCAAAAAAAAAAAAAAAAAAGCTAACACTATCACAGTTCGTCTTAATAGCTTTATCAGTGCAGATCATCATTCAAAGAGATTGAAGCTCCTTTCTTTACTTGCAAAGTTACTGTATTCAATTATGTACTACAAACTCCTACAAGTTATGCAATTAGAAGAATTATTTGGATGCCACGTGAATTTCATCCCATAGTTCAAATCCAAACTATCATCTGCGACTAATTAAGGACTGAAGAAGCACCTTCGTCATCTGTTACAAAAGACCAGGGAAAAAAATGTAAATTTACTGTTCAAGAGCCTCTTCCTCTCTTTTTATATACTAGGTAAGTAGCCGCGCGCATTTGCGCGCGGCGCTGTCATATTTTTATACCATGTATGAGTGTATATCAAGTTACATTATATCAATTCAAAGGGAGACTATAAGGAGAGCAAGATAGACAATGATATCCAAAAGAATCAATATAATCAACAGTTCGTACTCCATTTGCAGATGGCACAAAAGCAATCAAATCAGCAACCTACATGCAATAAAAAGAAGATGTGTGCCACTATCACTAAAAAAATCATTTGAATCGAGCTCAACCTAGGAGTGGGAATAAAGAGTTTAATTTGGTACCTTGGTCATTTCCATACATGCCCAAAGATCTCCATATGGAGCTTTCAGTACCTAATAGAGATGCATACATGTAAGTCTACTCTATGCGATACAACTTGTAAGTACATACTACTATATTATGAAACCATATATAAAAACCAATGTATCCTTAATCCACACAAAGACAAAGCAACATGTGAAAACTAAGTACTAATTAAAAGTCCCTGATTTCAAAAGAAGATATAGACATACATTAAACCTCAATTTGTGTTCCGAAGAAACCACGGTAGGAAACAGGTCTCCATCACTTGCACTTGCAGGAGATAGAGATAATGATGCCAGTTGATCATGCTCCAATGAGTTAACATTCACTGTTTCAAAAAGACCAAATAGAACATGTCAACGCATATGCTTATTAAGTTAAATCATCCACCAACATAACAGAAATCCAGCATTGGAGAAAACAGATGCCCAACCTGAGAGAGCGCAACCCATTGCTTCCAACTTTGGGATCAAATAACTCCAAAGTTTTCTAGTGTAAAAGTCCTAAACAAGAAGGTCAGTGTGTCAAAACAAGTTTGAGAAGTCACCAATCTTTCTTCCACACGCATACCGCAAATAAGAATGAACATAATCTCAACCAAAGAATAACCTGCCAAGTGAGCCAGCCCTTCGTCTCCAACCTGACAGGAGTCCAAATTTAGGCTCTCCGAATTGGTTAAATCTACAGCAGTAAAAACGTGGTCAGTAAGTTAAACAAAAGTTCACTTACTCATTCCTCCCAACCAGCACATTAAGAGTTTATACATTAGAATCCACTCATATAAATTAATTGAAAGGAGAAACTTGTATGTTTATACAGAGTGTTGCATAACCAAGTTAGAAAACATAAGAAATCTAGTTTTGGATTACAATCAAAAAGTGTCTGACTTAGAACATGGTTGAGTAGGTTGACCCTGTAGGTTAGTGTCATGTTCTGAACCATGAAAGACTGGAAACACCAATACCTTCTCTGGTTAGCACACCTTAATTCATTGAGATCAAGAGCAAAACATGCAGAAGGTAAATTTCAGATTTGATACCAAAAGGCCATCAAGCAACTTTTTTCACATTAGATGTGGGAAACAAGGAGAGGCCAACAGAAAGGACGGGAGAAAGAAAGGAAAATAACCTTTGAGATGCATTAAACAGGAATTCGTGATGTTGTTGAAGGCTAAATTCAGCACTTTCAAATTCATCAATTCTTCAATCCGGTACTCAATAGTTTATAAAACTCCGGAAATCAAATGTATCAGAGTTAAGTCATTAAGTCATCAATACATCTGAAGACACTAATGAGACAGCTTATCAAATACATCACCAGATAAACTGCATCTGCTAAGGTTCAAATATGAAAGAGCAAGAAGAGCTGCAAATAGAATACATCAACAACGTCAAGAAGCTCATAATTGATTAAGGCAAGTCCCAAGGAATAACACATATGATATGTGTAAGTATGTATGTGTGTGAACTTCTAATTATATTGAAATTGCTACGTGTAAGTAATGGATGTCAGAATCCTGCATTAGCTTGGGGAATCTCAGAGTTTGTTGTTTGTTGTATCAAAGTGGTTGTATTGTCTAAAACATCTAAATAAGAAGCAGAGACGAAACACCTTCAACTCTCAATGCGAAACATGGATGTGTCTTAAGGTGCAAGAGTGAAATCAATGAGAAACATCGAATGCAGAACATTTCATCCTTCAACTATTTAGAAAAAAATCAGATGCACATATGAATGGGAAAGTAGGAAGACATGGAGGATAGGAATCAGAAACTTACTGAAATGATTAGCATAGATCTTTAGGGTTTTGGACAGGTGGGTGACAAGGTGAACCTTGCCAGTGAGAACATGCTTCAAAAGCTTAATTCAACCAGCACCCCCCTCCTTCCACTGATTCCCATCCCCATCGAATATGTAAAGCTTCGCTTTCCTGTAAATAAGAGAAAAACAACTCCGAATTCAGACAATAAAAAATCAGAACTATATTTTAATAGTAGCTGAGTCACAGGAGGCAATTGGAACTATGCATTGCAATTAAACTTTTTTAGAGCTAGCTCTAAAAAAGTTTAATATTATTCATCCTAACAATTCAATCTCCACGCTCGGCTTACAACAAAAAATGCAGTAAGAAGAAGAAATTGACCAACAGTATTGAGATAGCGCAGGAAAGAGAAAGAAATAGAGATGCGACCTTCGAAGATGTATTTGTAGATCTCTCCCCGGTTCTTCTCTGAAATGATCTGCCAAGCAAAATTGAGACAAGCATCAGATTCAAAGACACACATAGATCCAAGAAGAGAGTAGTTGTAAAAGGCGAGTATTGGCGCCTGTGTGATCCACAAGGGAAGCCTCCAAGCGTAATGGGATGGTGGCCTTCGAGGGCAGTTACGATCTTAGATTATCATGATACAGGCTCAACACACGTAAGAAGCAAAATTAACATTAACATTGGTCAAGGCTGCCATTTTTCTTTTTTATACTCATGATTCTGCTCTGTTTCTTAATGCATATTCCTAACTCAGTATCACCATTAATATTACAATTATTGTTATCATACCATCCTATCTGGTCAATTATACCGATCTTTAAGCTTTTGTGTGCATATGCATAAACTTGCCTTGGTATCGTGTTTTTTTTTTATTATTTTGTATGTGTGTGTTTAAACTTATGAAATATTATTATTTTGATATCTAAGAAAGTTTGATACGTACTTAGCCATAGATCATCTTCTTAACATTGCATGCACACAGCACATTGGCCTTTTCCATCGAATCATATCATGGAGGTATGGCTCTTGTCTTTGATACATCAAAGGATTTTGTTGTTATAGTTAAGTGAGTAAAACTTAGAACATATGGTATGAAGGGACTATAGGAGGTATCACGGGTTAGTCAGTATACAGCAGTACAGCTGTACAGGTAGTCATATACATGATTTGAAATGTATCTAATTAGCTACTTAATATATTACAGGGTAGTCATCCTCACACATCCAGGCATACCATCAGTTTTCTATGACCATTTCTATGATTGGGGCACCTCTATCCATGACCAAATTGTGAAACTGGTATTTATGCCTCTCCTCTCTTTTACTTACCAGATATAATTGAAGTAAATGTAACATCTATCTTAAACATAAACTAAGGCAGTTGCTCATTACATTAACTTGTGCAGATTGACATCCGAAAGAAAAACGATATCAATAATCGATCATCTATAAAGATATTGGAAGCCCAGCCAAATCATCTGCAAAGTTAATTTCTTTCGTCCTCCGTTCTCAATTTTGGTTACAATTTTGGCTAGAATCAACTCTAAACGAAAAAGATAAAGAAATCAGATTTACCTAGTAGTGTGTGATATTCAATTTTCCAATCTCTAATATGCCTAATTTCAAAAGAGTTCATGTTTTGCACCATTTACAAAGAACGAAGTCGAAAATTAGGGCTTTTGGAAAAAAATTACCGATTTTGCTCCAGCAATTGATCAAGATAATGAATCTTCGATTTCAAGGAAGCGAGCAAGTGAAGGTTGTGAATCAACCAAATCAGGCATCAATCTGTCCTCTGCTCTCTTTCATCTCGTCTAGCCTACTCGTCGTCGACATCATTTGACGGAAGCTAAGGATGAGAAATTAGGGAGATAATAGGAGTAGAGAGAAAGAGAAAATATAGGTTTGGGCTTTGGGGTGAAAGACGAAAGAAGGGAAAGACAATGGGTTTCAAATTTTCAATGGAAATTGGAGATTTGGAGGAAGTCAGAACAATAAGCGGTGGCGCTGTCAGGGCACGAGTACGAGCACGAGCACGAGACGGTGAACTGAAGACGGGGAGGCAGAATAGGAGGACACGTAGAAGAGGAGGCAGAAACTAGGAAATTCCAATAAAACCCCAAAATTGAATGATGAAATAAGAAAGGAAGGAAGGGCAAATAAGTAACTATACTTGATGAATAGTAAAATCAAACTTCAGCTTTTATATAGTAAGATAGATATAGGGTTCGTATGGGACGGAGTTAATAAACTGACTAAAATTATAAACAGGTTAAAAATTTATAAACTGTTGGTAAAAGTAGTTAAAAATTTATGAAAAAATATAAACTCCGTATGGGGCGAAAAACAGTTTATTTGTAAAAAGTGGAGTTTATTTTGTTTTTATTAGGGGTATTGTGGTACTTTCAAACCAAATAAGATAAAAGAGAAGGGGTAAAATAGTAATTATGGAATATAAACCTCAAAATAAGCTTCAATCTGCAGCTTATTTATAAACTCTTTTTTTAACTGACTAAAGCTTATTTGTTGTTACCATACACCGTTTAAACCCGTTTATTTTTTTAACAGCTAATAATTTCACACTTTTTAACTTGTTTATCTTGCACCCATACACACCCATAGACTAGCGATGATTCCGCGTGCTTCGCACGCGGGTATATAGGTCAATAAACATGGAGTTAGAGTTTAAGCGGTTAACCTTCCAATTTGGGTTTCAACCAGAGCATATTGCAGCTCATGCACAAGAAGTTAGAGGCATTATTGGTGGATCGAGAGACGGAGCTGAAATCGTTGAAAGATTCTACTCCTATGCATATGAACTTGTTGAATAAACATCAAAACAAGCTCCATTCATCTAGGCTTGAGCTGCCATAAAGATGTCTTCTAGAACTCTGATTTCTAGCAAAAACAAAAGCTCATTCCATTGGTACCGTGGTACGATTGTACAGGACTTCGCTTATAAGGTAGTATAAAGCAATCAACCTATCTACAGATAAGCTATCTAAATATATAAATAGGTGTAAGATAAGCAGGATATTTGAGCCTTTAAAAAGGTGAAATAAGCAATTCTAGCACCTGGCATCAGTTCACTTGTGGGGAACATGTCTTGGAGCATTGCTAATCTTCCAGTAAGAATGTCTTCAACTGACATAGATGTTCTATAGTTACCCAACATGAACATGACCGTACATGAGGTAAATCTTCATCTTTTAAAGCTTTCATCCAAGATCCTGTCTATCCTTTTGCATAGCAACTGTATAGGAGCCTTCTGCACTTTATAAAGATCAGTTGAAACAAAACATCCTCTATTAATTATTGAAGGAGATATATGTTTCAGTTATTATAATTAGCACGCCGAATTGAGTTCAGAACTTACATCTAAGTTGTTCCATCAAGTTTGAAATTTTCACATTGGCCATTTCATGATTGATGCCTTTGTTTGTGCAAAACATCTCATAGAATCTGTTGCCAACTTCAATTAATGCAGATGCGTCTGCAAGCAATAAACACACCTCATATCAAAAAAGATAAAACCTTTGAAGGACAAAGAAACAGAAAGGCTGAGCATGCTTTTTGTTCCAGATATGTTTTCAGATCTATTTGTATGTTCAGAATCTCCATTCCGCTCTTCTATGTGAGAGTTCAGTTCACTGTTTTCTTATTGCGATCTGAATGGAACATTGCAAGTTAATCTTTAATTAAAAAAAAGCCATAGAATCAACATAGAGTCATAAAAAAAAAACAAAAAAAACGATTCAGCATCATAAAGCCATAAATTGAGTACCTAGCAACACTAAAAAATATATCCGCCAAAAAAAAAGGAACACCAAAAATGGAAAAAGAAGTGGTTGAGAGTCCTACATCGAAAGTTGAACATAACAATCCCTTGCTTTGATACACGTTGAATAAACTTTCATAACTCCTTCGTAAGTTTTGGAAACCAGCCTTACTGAGCTTTGATCTGCTATAAAAAAAAAGGTTTAAGTGAAAGACAAGGGAGAAGGAGGTCTCGCAAGCCATCTCAGTTTTCGCTCAATCTAGGATTTTCTTGGGCACATGCACATCTGCCTTAATTTTTTTTTTTATTAGGTAAAAATTCGAAGGTCAGACAAGTCTGACTCATCGAGAGGCCGACAAAGTCGGCAGACGGCGATCCGTCAAGCATACAACCTAAAAAATAGAAATACAGATAACAAGCAAAATGAAACAAGCAGAAGTAAACTTTTCAACAAGACGATCCAAGAAAATCAACTCCAAGAAAACTGTGGAAGCCACCGAAGAACGAAGACACCACCGAGAGCGGTACAGTAGGACTTTATCTCTTGTGGGTAGTGCAGACGAACTCAAAGGAAACTCACTCCCGGATACAGAGTCGCCCCGAGCGCACCACCTCGACCCCAAACAGTCTCGACACTAGACTCCACACACCCAGCCAAGCAGAAGACCTCCTAGAAACATCGGAAGTAAAGCTGCAAGCAGCTCGAACAAAACGCCAACAATATCGTCAAGCCCTTACGGGATTTAGTCAAACCCTTTCGGGTGGGTTTACTCAGACCTTTTCGGGATTTAAAAAAGCTCTTTCGGGCCTTCATTTTTATTTTTAATGTTTGGGCTGCCTTTGGCCCGAAGCACAAGTTAGCGGGCTGCTTCGGGCCCAAGGATTTGCCTTGGGCCTAAAGCACTAATTTGCGCAAGAGGGACGCAAATCCCGGCAACAGGCCAAAGAAGACAGAGCCGGACAACACACACACCGGTCGAGAGCCAAAGGCCAAGAGACTAGTGAGGAGGAGCCACCCACGCGGAACGCAGCAAAAGGAACCCCCAAACGCCAAGCTACACTCAGATCCGGGCATGGAAGGAGACAGGAGCCCCAACGAGGCATACGCGCGAACAAATCGCAACACATCGGAGGAGGGTTACACGAGGAAGGGAGGACAAGCTCCGACGGCGATGGAGGCCGGAGAAGGAGGCGAAGTGGAGGATATAAGGGAAAGAAATGAAAGAGACGGCAGCAAAGCCACCGACATCGCACAACCATCTCGCTCAGAGGAATGCCGATTGAGGACGAACCCACTCACAAAATCACACAAACAACCCAAATCCTCAAAAAGCAGGAGAGCCACACAAAGAAAGATGATGAAGAGCAAAGCCCCCACAACAAGTTTTGCGCTCCAAATGAAGCTCCTTTGAAAGATTCTTGCGGAACCAATCAATGAATGGGTAAGAATTGTAAGAGAAACATATCGCCATAACGACAACATCTGGGACTACAAAAAGATAAGGAACACGTCTTGGTGATGAACGGTTTTTAGTCGCCTAAACCGTATCAAAATAAATCCGAACCTACCTAACTAATGTAGTGCGGTAAGCACGAGTGAATCCCACAGAGAATCAAGTTATTCTTGTGTTAAATTTATTTACCAATTAAGACAAAACAGGGGTTTTTGAGTGGTGAAACTAAGACGAAAATAAAATAAACTATAAATAAATTAATGGAGATAACAATTAAGAATAAAGTTTCATCTATAAGCATCCACTTTAATTTGACTAGTTGATCCTCGATTCTTCTCTATGTTCTCTTTTCATCCTATTATTGTTCATGTCTTGATCTTGTGTAAATTACTAATCCTATTATTGTTCTTGTCCTGATCTTGTGTAAATTACTAGTCCTACGAGTCCTAGTAACCCTTACTAATTAGATAACCTTAACACGGTCAAGATTTAACCTAATAGTAGCATTAAGATTAAGGATTAACCAGGATACATGCAACACCAAGCTACGAGTCAGCATTTAATATATAATTGATTCTCTACACACCAGTGTAGTTCTACGAGTCATAAAAAGGCATGATTGCTACTATGGATTAAGGTTCGCTACGAGGAATCTACAAAATCCTAACAATAATCTCAACTAGTTGCGCGGATTAGAAGAAATCAACAATATTCTCAAAAGAATCAATACGAATCAATATGAATAGAACAAGAATAGAAATCTCACAACTTTATCAAATCAAAGCTTCAATTCATAGATGAAACGGAGGAGTTTAGATCTCCATAAAACAAAATATAATTAGGGTTATGGAATAAAGTCGGCTACGGTGTACACGGCGCTCTCCTGTCTTCCGTATGAATGTATATTATATATAGTCTGACAAACCTAAACTAACTAATCTATACTCAGTATAATAATAATATATGTAATATTCTATCTAATCTAATACCAAGTTACCAACTACGGAGTATATCCTAATTTATATATAATATATATTAATAACATAATAGCAACACAATCACGTGGGCTCCTCCGTCCGACTTATTGCTCCACCTGATGAAGACCATACTGCACCGTTGAATCCGGTCCAATTAAATGGCTCGTTGCGGTTCATCTCACCTCCTTCCTTAGACTTGTATCACCCCTTCTAATTAAGTTCTTTCAAATAGCTTCAATTTACATCCAAATTTCCCCGCAAATACCTGAAATATATAAAAATACTAGTGTAGATTCTGGAAACCAAATAATGCAAATTAACTATAAAATGGGTAAAATATGCATGAATACCTAATACAATATGCAATTGTATGACTAAAATATACCCTATCACTTGGCAATGGACAAAATTAATGGAGTTAAAGGAGGAATTTTGCTCTGCCTTAATCTGGCAGGTTGGAAATGGAAAAACAATTAGATTCTGGAATGACAATTGGCTACCTGATACTGATCTAGGAGGAAAAAACCTGCTCAGCCAATTTGATGAACAATAAACGATAGACGAATTCATCAAACCAAACAAAACTTGGAATGTAGAAAGGCCGAAAGAATTCCTATACCCCTAGACATTGTCCAAAAAATCCTTGATGTTCACATCCCTATGAGTGACATAGAAGGCCGACTGGAATTGAAAGGACTTGTGGGTAGTACCCATAGGTCACCAGTTCGAACCCCGGAATGACCGCTCTTTATTTAGCAATTCAAGACATAGAAGGCCGACTGTATTGGAGACCTAGCAGAAATGACTGGTTCTCTACTTCCAGTGGGTTGAGCACATTACGATAAACAAAAGAACCAATGCAGACCCATTGGACTGGATTTGGAAAATAAACTGCCCGCCTAAAATCAAAAACTTCATCTGGAAAAATCTCCTTGATGGGACCCCAACGAAAGTTAGACTACAAAGTAAAGGAGTCCACGTTCCCCTTGAATGCCCGTTTTGTAACCATAATGAGGAAGATGTTATCCACCTATTCACTAAGTGTAGCCGCTCACTATCTTTTATTGGTAGTTTTGATAGGCAAATCGAACACATTATCAGAAACACGGATAAAATGGGTAAACGATACAAGGACTTATAAGAAACATTTTTGAAAAACTTTCAACAAATCATAAATCTACTCTTGCGTTTTCCCTTTGGGGTATCTGGACAATGAGAAACAAAATCTTATTCGATAACAACGATCTCAGAAATCTGGAGGAATGGATAAAATATATAAAACAATATAGAATAAGTTGGAATAAGACTAAGGAATATGAAGTGGAGGATGAGGACACCACCTTAAGAAGGGAGCCCAATCAATCTAGAAAAAGGACTAGACCGAAAACAGTTAAATGGAGAAAACCTGCTCAGGGCTCCATCAAACTCAACTTTGATGGAGCAAGGAATGATGTTGGCTCTGCCGCTGTAGGTTTCGTGGTCAGAGATGATCGGGAGGCGGTGGTTTCCTGTGGCGCCCGGAGTCTTGGAGGGATCTCCGCTGTGCAGGCAGAATGTTTTGGTCTTCTTTTTGGTCTTCAGGTGGCGTCGATGACCGATTATTCTCGGATTGAGGTGGAGGGTGATTGTCTCTTGCTGATCAATGTACTGAAGGGTATGTGGCGTTGCTCTTGAGAGCTTGAGACGACGGTGTCGGATATCCTTGGTATCTGCCGCTACTTCGAATCTGTCAGCTTCTCTCATACGTTCCGGGAAGGGAACGAGGTCGCGGATAGATTGGCTCACACCGGCTTCTTGTCGTCCTTCGTCGTCGAGCGGGTCCCTGTTGAGATCGACGACCTCGTCCAGATGGATGCCCTTAGGCGATGGTTTAACCGCAGTTAACCATCCCAAATTATTGGCTTGTATAAAAAAAATACTCCATCCAATCCAAAAAAATTGTCGTTTGACTTTTTAGCACGTATTTTAAGGAGTTTATTATTTTTTTTATAATCTAATACTTATTACCAACAAATATTAAGTTGTAAAAAAATAATTTAAAAAAATTTGATATTTTATATAGTTTTTAGCTATTTAAAATATGTGTTAAAAAGTCAAACGACAATCTTTTTTGATCGGAGGTAGTAAAAACTAGTTCATCACCCGTGCAATGCACGGGTATATTAAAATATTTGAATTAATAATTAAGTAAAATAAATTATTTATAATCATAAAATAAAAATAAAATCAACTGTTAATACTACAAAAAATATTTGACTAAAAGCAACATAAATAAAGTCATAAAGTTACATTATTATGTAAAATTTAGAATTAAAAAAAACTGAAAAATAATTAAACTTGTAGATTGAGTCTTGAATGCAATTATATGAGTCCATCCATAAAAAAAAATGGAACAATGAAAAACCCTGCATCAAAATAAAAAAGTGCAAAAGATTAGATGAGAGACTATAACAAACAAATAACAATTCATAATAGAAAAAGATGAGTATAAAGAAAGAAAAGAAATACCAGCTTAGTGTAAATTATGACAAACTTCTTTATAGACAACATTAGTAGCTGTGTTCATGGATTGTCCATCTTTGTCACAAATTAAAATCTTCAACCCCTTCCTTGATGTCACTCTAGATATTGCAACATAGAGTTGATCATATGTAAAAACAGGGCGTGGAAGATACAAACTGACATACGAAAGTGATTGCCCTTGGCTCTTGTTGATTGTCATGGAAAAGCACACAAGCACCGAAAATTACATTCTTCTAAGCTTGAAAGGCAAATGAGTGTTTAAAGGAGTAAGTACCACACGAGGGATAAAAACCAATCGACCAATATTGCCGCCTGGAATGATCTTTGCCTGAATAATGTGCTCTCCGAGACGGGTGGTTATAAGCCTAGTACCATTACACAAACCAGCCGACTGGTCAATATTTCTAAGCAACATGATGGGAACACCAACCTTAAGCTTCAAATTGTGATTTTAGAGACCATAACATTTGATACTATTCAAGTAATCAGGGGGGTAATCATCACCACGTAGACTTGCATCTGATTTGCAAATAGAATCTGCGCTAAGATTCTCTTTTTGATCACCCGACAAGATAGATAACAAATAGTCATTCACCTGTTCAACAATGTCATGTGGGGTCAAGAATAGCACGTTCTTGGATGTATGCATCACTTGAAAAATTCAGCATGAGTGAAGGGTAAGTAGATTCCACAATCGATAGAATAGGATCAGTGACATTTGATATTAGTAGATCAGGTGGAATTTCAATTGATACAGATTGCTTAATATTTTGAGGATATTAACACATGCAAGCACTAAATTAATGCAAAGATTTTTTATTGAAGAAAATAAAAAGTTTGAAACACATCTAATATTAGTAGACCTGTCAGCCGGGTCATTTAGGTTGGATTCAGGTCGGATAATTTTGAGTTTCGGGTAAAACGGGTCCCAGGTAGATCCGTGTTGACTTGAACTCGGGTTTGACCCAATTTTGGGTCAAATCGTGTCGATTTCGGGGTTGTCAATTTTTTTCTATTTTAAATTAAAAAAAATCATAATTTGGTAATTTTGCGATAATTTTAAAATGTTAAAATTAAAGACGTGGTTCATAAGTTCTAGTGCTTGTAATTATATAATATATTTGAACTAAAATATTTGATTTTTATTATTTCTCGTAATTTTTAATAAAATTTAAAAATATAAAATATCAAAATTTTAAATAATTTTTTTAAAATAATTTTATGCAATTAGTAATAAGCATAGAATTGTTTTTAATATTTTTTAGAGTTTTTATCTTCTTAAAAAATGCGATGAAAGATCAAAAATCAAATACTATCGATGAGAGGGAGTATACTACAATACAAATAAATATAAAAGTTGATTTAAAAATGAAAGATCAAGTGATTGTAATTATAAAATGTAATAAATTGGAATCTCCATAAAAAAAATTAATCATATAAAATTATAACTCAATCGGGTCAATCGGGTTAACGGGTTTAAACCCAGATGATCCGGAAAATTACCGGGTTTTTGGATTCGGGGCGGAAAAACTTTTCGGGTCTTGATCCAGAATTTTTCAGACGTACGGGTCGGGTCAACCAGGTCGGGTCAGGTTTTGACAGGCCTAACTATTAATATTATGGACATTAAATTATAGGGAGTAGTATATAACGACAGCAACAACATCAATAATAATAATAATAATAATAATAATAATAATAATAATAATAATAATAATAATAATAATAATAATGGTGCTTTATGTTTTATAACAAATGATAAGGTAATTTTAATCACGTTTTTAATTTTATTTTTAATAAAATATAATCAGTACCGATTTGATAGATAAAGACTACATATAATTTGATATATACTTAGCAAACGCAAAATAAAAATAAATTATTCATCAGAATCACCAATACAGAGAAAATCAATCAATATAATTCTCTAAGGAAAAATATCTGCAATACTTAAATATGGAAATAGGATCTCATGAATAGTATGTAATATTGTATAATAATATTAATAGATTGAATTATTGAAACATCAAAATCATTTTTTTTACATGTATTATGTATATGTAAAAAATGGATAGAATCAATCATTATAAAATGATATATGATTAAAAAAAGAGAAGGTATAATAGATGGTAACATATTTACACATGGCAGAAAAATATTGGATAAAAAATGGGCGGGAAATTTTTTAACCAGAAGCTGACACGTGGCAGTGCAGCTTCTGCTTTAATATTGTTTAGGATTAAAAAAAAAAAAGAAAAAGTACGGAGTAACATCATCACCTAAAATTCGGGCTCACCATGCGTGTGCTCTTTAGTCTTATTTAGTCTCCCGCGAATAAACAAGTCTCCATCGGTCTCGCTCTGGCCACGCCGATCGTGTCTGTCTCCGTCGTACGGCCATAGTGAGTTGTTTCTCTTCCTATCAACTCTCGGTACCCTAATTTTTTAAATAGCATTTGAAGTTTAGATGAATTAGAAGATCCGAGTGAGTAAATTTCAGAAATAGCTGCATCCCAGTAACCCTAATTTGGTAGTTCCGGAGGAAGGTAACCCCCAAAGTTTGTAGCTTTTTAGGGTTCGAGGCGTTTTGAAATTTGGGATAAGTAATCCGACTTTGTCTAGTAACCCCTAATTTGGAATGGGTATCTGGCTAGGTTGGGAATGGGTAGTTCCGGAGGAAGGTAACCCCCAAAGTTTGTAGCTTTTTAGGGTTCGAGGCGTTTTGAAATTTGGGATGAGTAATCCGACTTTGTCTAGTAACCCCTAATCTGGAATGGGTATCTGGCTAGGTTTTCCACTCCGAATTCACTATCAGCAATTTCGATTCTTGCTCTTCTTTTTTTCGTAAGTCAGTGATCCTAATTTTTCAAATAACTTTTGAAGTTACAATGAATTATACTCCGTAAAATTTTGAAACAGATAGTAATTTTGGAGGCAACCCCAAAGTTTTAGGGCCCGTTTGGTATCCATATACGTATATCAGATATGGGTATGAGATATCGATATCAGGGATATGAGTATCAAATTTGATATCTGATATACTGTTTGGTATGTTATGGATATGGGTATGACTATGAGATATCGAATATGAGTTTTAGATTGGGTTGAAACCAAAGGGGCCGAAGGTCGATCTGGAGTGGGTTGTTGCTTCTGTACAGTGAACGCAGACCTTGAGTTCTTTCTGGGCAGCGTGCAGCGGTTTGGAGGCATGGGTCGAAGGTTTGGGGTGGGCTCGAAGGGGCTTGGAGGAGGGTTTGGAGGCAGCGGTCAGCCATGGTCGGAGCAACCAAGTTCGGAGGTCGGAGAAGACCTGTCTGGGCTCGGTTTGGGAGTGGAGGGAGGCAGAGGAAAGGGAAAAAAAACCTAACCTAGATCTAAATTTTATTCTATTAAATAGCAAATTTCAACAAATAGAAATCAAAATAGCAAATAATAGAAGTGAGCAATGTTTGATCGGTTGAGAAATCCAAGCTTGAAGGAGGAATCTACCATCAGGACTTCTCCATAGAAGAGATGAGGAAGAAAGAAGAGGAGAACTTCTAATTTGATATCCCTCCCTAGAAAGGTATATGAGAAAGGAGAAAAATACAAAGGAAGGAAAGAATGGGTATATCAAGTCGATACCCATATACCTATTTACCAAACACAGGTATGGGTATGAGTGATACCCATACCCATATCTGATATACGTATATCAGTACCAAACAGCCCAGTGATAAAAAATGCGTGAAGCGGGAAAAAGCGAAAGGGTGCCTATCGCTTAAGCGTGAAGCGAGCGACACGAAGCGCCCGCTTCATGGACGAAGCGCCCAATACTATAAAATGTGTTTTTAGAATATACACTCATGCTATAACATAAACTAGTAATGATTTATAATACAAAATTTATACATATCATCATATTATATGAAAAACTTTTTATATATATATATATATATATATATATATATATATATATATATATATATATATATATATATATATATATATATATATATATATATATATATAGATATAGATATAGATATAGATATAGAGAGAGAGAGCACTGTCCCCACTATTAACTTGCAACTTCATATCAATTCCCTCGACAACCTCTTATTTATTTAGTGAAAATACAAATTAGGACCGTCAACACATATCCTTATTTGAAAAATTACTCTAAATAATATCAAACAATGCTAAAAATACGCTTTTGTCCACAAAGCGCCCGCTTCATCGCTTTGATCGCTTCAACGCTGAAGCGGGTGAAGCGGGCGCTTCATGGACACCGCTCGCTTCAGGCATGTTGAAGCGTTTTGAGTAGCGCTTCAACGCTTAAGCGACGCTTTTTTATTCACTGAACAGGCCCTTAAGCTTTTTAGGGTTTAGAGACAATTAGAATCAACAAGTTGTGGCTTTGCCAATTGGGTATGTTTTCCACTCCAAATCAACGAATCAGTAAGTTGTTTTGCCAATGTTTAGGCCATGTTATAGGGCCAGGTATGAGAATTACCCAAACAAGCCCTAGTCTTTATACTTTGAATCTCTGTGCTTTTGAGACTGGTCAAGTGTTTAATACTCTACCCAGAAAAGATCTGTGCCTTAGTCATTATACTTTGAATATTTGTCTAATGATTGATAAATGGGGCTTAATTTCATCTTCAAAATGTTAGTAGTGTTGTGGCGAATTGCAAGTTAAATCCCTTTGGTGATAAAGCAGGAAGAGATTGAAGATGAGAGATTTGAACACAGGCGAGTTAGACCCAAATCCGAATGAGAGAGACTTCGGATTTGCTTTCAACAACGTTGATTTCTCCGATTGGGTCCTCCGTGTTGAGATCACGGGGAACTCGTCTGACTATGACGGAGATGATGTCGTTCCCAATAGGAAGCGTAGGAGAGTGGATTCGAAGATTGAAAATGGTTTGTTGCCTTCTATATTCTTCCTTTCTTTATGAGTTAACTAATTAAAGTGTTCAGTTGAAACAAAAAGGAGTTATTTAATTTAATAAACCAGGCTACCACCATATCAGTTGAAACAATTCTCATTGGTTTTGTTTTCGTGTATCGATATCTAGGTGATGAAACTGCTGAAAATGGCGATTCAGATTGTTCTATAGTCCTCGAAGTTAAAACTTATCACATAAGCTCTCCCATCCTAGCTGCAAAAAGTCCGTTCTTTTACAAGGTAAACATCCTTAATTTGTTTCTTATCTTCTTCTTTGGTTCAGTTCATTGAAGCTGCTAGATTTACGCAGTTGTTCAAAAATGGCATGAGAGAATCACAAGAAAAGAATGCGACTTTGAGAATCAATGCATCTGGTGCGTACCATATCCTTACTTGCACTCCAGATCCAATAGACCGAAAGAGTTTGTTGTGCATATAATGTGTTTTCCCCTTTCTTGAACAGAGGAAGCCGCTTTGAGGGACCTTATAAAATTTATGTATACCGACACGTTGAGTGCAACTACAACTTCCGATTTGCTTGGTGTGCTATTGGCTGCGGACAAGTTTGAGGTCACTTCTTGTATGAGCCTTTGTATTCAAATGTTGCTCAACTTACCCATTTCGCTAGAGACTGCAATGTTATATGTTGAGCTCCCTTCAAGTGTTCAGCCACTAATAGATGCAGCAACAGAGTATCTTGTTGAGCACTTCAGGGATTTTGGCAAGTAAGTAGTCTATCTTTTGTTATATAATACGTGTGGTGTGGCCTTATTACAGTGATTTTCCGCGTCATTTTATCTTTTCATCGTATATTTACTTGTCGATGTATAGAAGTTCCCAAGAAGAGGCGATGGCCTTGCCTCTTTCTGCAGTAGAGGCTGTTCTAGGTAGTGCTGGTCTCCAAGTGAGTTCAGAAGATGCTGTGTTTGATTTCATTTTGAAGTGGGGGCACGCGCACTATCCCAAACTTGAAGAGCGACGAGAAATCCTCACAAAGCGCTTGCTGCGGTTCATATGCTTTCCATACCTGTCGTGCAAGAGGCTGGCAGAAGCCCGAGTTTGCCCTTACTTTTGCAAAGAAACAGTGTCGAATCATGTGGTTGAAGCCCTCTTTTGCAAGGTTAAAGCCCCCTATGGGAAACATATCGGCTTATTCAAGCGTGTGTACATGTCTCATCTTATTAAGGTGGTGGAACTTGAATCTCCTCGGCCTCACTGCTTCGTCTTCTTCAACATAAAGAGAGAAGATTGTGCAGATCTGTTTGAATCAGGACAACGACTCCATTCTCAGAAATTCTACCTAGGCGGACGACGGTTTAGTCTCAGCGCGAAGTGCCACCAATAC